>OX638370.1:11666927-12270049 GCA_951812925.1 Calliopum simillimum
ACATTGTTGTTATACGGTACATACGTTCGCGTGGCTGTGTTTCCGCGTTAGGGGACTAAAATATAATGTTTTTTAATTAAAAAAATTACTAAGGATAAAACTCAATTACCATGTAGGTTATGCCACTGTCCGTGCCAGCATCCCATGGGTATAAATCAAAATCTAGTGACTCTTTCCATGAACAGTCTTCAGTACATAAATTAATACCATTTATGCCAACAACCCAGTCAGGTGAGGGACCTGTATTTAAAAAATATATACAAATTAGGACAAAATTGAAATACATACATATATTATAAACATACCAAACATTGAAACCATTGAAACTTTTGGATGTTTACGATCAACTCGGAATTTTGACGATGTATTCGTATTAACATTAGGATACCATAAACCGGGAGCTTTAATTAAAGTACGAAGCCTTGGACCTTTGACACGGAGCTCTGCTTCCAATGCTGTTGGTGAGCCAAATTCAGCCAATGATCTAAAGCCATCTGTCGCAATGTGATTTTCACCCCAGAATGAAAAATTGGATTCGTGTGAAGCTCCAACAACATCGGAGAAATGTGTAAGCCAAATTGCAAATGGATAATCTTTGGGATGAGTGTCATTTGACCAAATACCATCAAAAATAAACTGAAATAATTAAGCTGATTTAAGCACATGTAATAATTAAACCTGGTTGGTGAAGTCTATTATTTTTTATATTTGTTATTAAAAAAAGTGCTAGATTGGAGACTTTAATTATCTTACACTGTATTTGGCTTCATCACAAGCACAGCACTCCTTTAATATTGTTGTTGCATCCGGTTTCTTTTCACATATGACTTGTGTAAGTTGACCATCATCGGAGAACCACGTTCGTGGTCCTTCATAAACCATAGCTGACAAAGCGACACAACCAGAACCGGCTTCAGGAGCTACCCACATTACTTGAATTTCAGTTTTAGGTAAATCATCTGCTTCAGAAACGGTATTAACGCATCGATCATTAAATTTTGTTAATGCATCGCTGAATAGTTGAAATCGTCCAACTCGTGTTGGATTTGCTGTTTCACGTTGTGGACGACGTGCTCCCGTCGAAGCTTCCGCCGTTATAGTAAAGTGTGTAAAGTGTTGGACTTTTGAATGAGTGCGAGATCCAAGAAGAAGTACTGAAATTACAAAAAAAAAAAAAAAAAAACCCGGTTAAAATTCTCCGAGTCTTTAAATCGTTAAAATATTCATAATTAAATTTCGTTGGTCAGCAAAGCAAACGTATTAAATTGACATAAAATTTGTAATTTTCACGAAAATTGGCACATAGTTAATGAGTCGCTAATTAAAAATTGTAGGTCAATTTTTGCACAGTCATTTGGTAGTTTTACCTGGAAAGTTTTGCGGGATTTTTGCAAATGAGTTATTTAATAGATTTCGATGTGCTCTTTCAGAATTTCAACTTTGCTACCTCGAATCGTGTTCGCTCAAGCCGTCATATTGGAAAAATGGCGTCCAAAATCAGTTTTTTACAAATATCTCTTTAAAGGTTACATTTATAGAAAAATATTGTGAAATTCTGAAAGAGCACATCGAAATCTATAATAATAATCTTTGGTGTGCGCAGACTTACGAATTTTAATGAAAATGGTAACATAATTCAAATAAATATGGCAACACGAATGTCAATAACACGCAACTGTCCGTCGTGGTGAGTAAGAAGCGTGATCGCGCTCTTACTCACCACGATCGCGCCATTTTCAATTCAAAAAAGTTTTGGCTTGATAGAAATTTCAGTAGAGTTGTTATTAAATTAAAATAAATATGTGTGCTCTATTGAATAAATTAAATAATGAAAGTGAAGTGTTCTATAGACGATGTGGCGATATTATAGTGGCTCCGGAACGCAACGTCTTTGCGTTGTATTGTAATCTGTGTGAGGATGTTTTTATGCACTGGCGGGAGTTCATTAGACATGCGAGGCAACAACACGATGATGAATATGATTTCGGAATCAGCAGTGAAGGTAACGTAGACATCTATGATTTAGAAGAGATAATTGGTGGAATGACAATGGATGATATAGATGCATTGGAGAAAGTGGAATGGGAACGTCGGAAGAAATCGAGTGAAATGGGTGATAACGAAAAGTTTGAAGATCAGAGTGAAAAAGCGCTTGTGAAATCACTACAGGAAGAAAATGATCATTTAAAGTTAGAAATTGAAATTTTACGAAAACAGAGATTAAACTGCGGATCCCACGGCAATTTAAAGAATAATTGTCCAATCAAATTAATGAAAAATCTAAATACAAAAAGTATTTTATCAGAAGAAAACAGGAAAGCGATGATGATTGGACGAGTTGATTTAGAAAATTCTATAGAAAGCGCAACAGAAGAAAGCATGGACTCTTTACTGGCAGAAAGTGCAGATTTAGGAGAATACACAACAGAACTTTCAATTTCGGAGCAAAACTCTTTGGTGTTGATAAGTAATGATTTGAGAAATAATTCTTTAGTAAAAAATGAAATCAATCAAGCGAAGGTAAATAAAATTGCAGCACAAAATACAAAAGCTTCATTAGTTTCTGGAGAAATCATGAAGTCAATGTCCAACGATAGATCCGATTTAGAAAATCTTACAAAAAACACAACAGAATCTTCGACTTCAGTAGAAAGCATGGCCAAAACTACTGATTTAAGAAATTCAACGGAAAACACAACAGATCTTTCAATTTCAGAAGAAAACATAAACTCTTTGTTGCTGGAAAATATTGATTTAGAAGATTTGATAGAGAATACAAAAGGACCAACAATTTCAGAAGAAAATATAAACTCTCTGATGTTGGACAGCAATGATACAGTGAAAAATGCTATGAAGCAGTCACAATTGAATGTTTTGCACGAAAATGCAACCAAAAGTGCATTACAATCTACTGATGGCCTCGGCGACCAAAATATAAAAAATACAAATGATTCTATGGTGATCGAAAAATCCGATTTAGAAAATATAATAAAAAACACAATAGAACTTTCGATTTCAGAAGAAAACATAAATTCTTTGCAACTCGAAAGTGCGGGTTTAGAAGACTTAATACAAAACACAATAGGACCTACAATTTCAGACAGAAATATAAACTCTTTGATATTGGGAAGTAATGATTTAGACGTACTTAACACACTTGAAACATTAATTCCAAGGGAAACCATGAACTCTTTGGTGCTAGCGAAAAACAATTTGGAAGATTTACAAAAAATCACAAAAGAACTTTTGAAGTCAGAAGAAAATATAAACTCTTTGGAAGTGCAAAATCCTGATATGAAAAACTTAAAAAAAATGGCAGAAATTCTTTCAACTACACAAGAGAAAAGCAATTCTTTGGTGGTAAAATTTCCACAAAATGAAGATGTCTTAGTTAAAAACTTAAAGGAGAACTTGATTACAGGTGAAAACATCGATTCTTCAGTATTGGGAGACTTACAAGAAATTATAAATGAAGCATCTATTTCCAGAAATAACTTGAAGGATTTCAGCCTTGAAAATTGTATTTTATCAGAGTTACAACCATCGCCTCTAGAGAAGAACCTACCGGATCTATCGGATTTGCAAAAGACCACAGAGAACTCGTCTATTTTGGAAATAACTACAAATTCGTTGGTGCTAGAAAACCCCGATTTAGCAGATTTGCTTACAGAATTCAATACTGATGATTTGGATTCATTTGATATGAAAATTTTTGAAAAACTTACGTCCCCAAACAAAATCAACTCGGAGAATACTAAAAGTATCGAACTATTGCAGCAAAAAGCTGTTGAAACTGTTTCTAATAACACAATCGGCGACACTGTAACATCAGGAAATATGCCAAATGAGCCAAAAAAAAGAGGTCGTCCAAGGAAAGAAAATAAATCTCCACTGGAAAAGAATAAAAATATCGATTTTAAATCTTCGGTATGTAATTCAAATTCTGTTCAAGTGCCCACAATGGAAATAAAAAAAGTAGATGCAAAAAAATGCTATTACAAAACAAAATTAAGTCCAGATAATATAAAATCATTTAACAATGATGATTTAAATCATGTATCTAATAAGAAACAGAATAATCTCCGAAAATTAATTGAAAACGAAATCAATATTAAATTAAATCACAATTTGGAAATTCCAACCACTTGGGATAATGGAAATAACAAAAATCTACGCATTAAAAATGAATCGGAAGCAAATACTCCAGTTAAAGTTAATTCTGCTAAAGCCAATAGCAAATTAAAAAATAATCACCTTACAGAAAATGAATCACTTATGAAAACAGCAATTGTAGATTCCTCCAAAAGCTCACCAGAAGATCCACACTTTCACAAATCGTTAAAAGTACGTATTAAAAAATTATCCCCATCACCACCAACAAAACAAGAGGCAATTACTATTGGTAATTCAAAGTCTTTTCAGGAAGACAAAAAATTTGAGTCTGAAGCTGAGAAACTTAACAATACATTATTGTCGTCGAAATCGGTTATTTATGTACCGCAGAATATTTCAATTGTACCTATAGAAGCAGATACACCTGTTAAAAAAACATATTGTAAACAAAATTTTACAGAACATATTTTTAACAATTCACCTAAAGAAACTAACCTAAGGAATAGAAAAGCCTCCATTGATATAGTGCCAAGTATTGAAAATATCGTTGAAACACCTTTAAATAAAAATAAAAAGAATATTCAAAATAACACTATAAGTCGCACAACACAAAAAAATGTGGTATTACAGCGTATGACACAGATACGTAAGCGAATCACTCAAATAATAGATAAAGATCAAGTTAAAACTAAAAACTCTCTGAATGATGCAAAATTATTTGATAGCCAAAATGTTCAACTTGTAAAAAAAATAAGCGACAAAAAATCTCCAATTAAAATTCACAATGTAGTTGTATTGCAGCCAAATAATTCATTTAAAACTCTGCCTTTAGAATCCTTTAAGAAACCAAAGGCAGAATTAGATACGCCTGTCACAATTAAAACTGAAAGTGAAATGCTTACGGACACGAACACTACACAAATTACAAATACAAAATCTTTACTTAAACAGCCATTTAAAATCGAAAAAATTTCACCAAAAAATATACCAATGCAGCATATAGACGATGCTGATTTGATGTTAAGGAAAACTGATGTATCGGACAGTGTCGTAACACCTCTACAGGTATTTTTTCAATATAAACTTTTGTATACTTTGAATATAATGAATGTGTCATATATTTTTGCAGAATGATTTATCAAAAACTATAAATAGTCTTCAACAGGATGTTGCTAAAACAAATCAAAACTCAACAAATCAATCAAAGAATGAATCAACGTTATTAGATGACTTACTTAGTCAAGTTGTAAGTTAAAGATAACTCTACTTTATTAAGTAGAAAACGAAAACATTTGACCTATTTTTTTTGCTATAAAGGCGCAAACCTGCATTACAACGCATTTGCTTATACTCAGAGTCTAATTCATATTTAGCTTTGCTCCCGTCCAGCAAACAATAAAAATAATCAAGGAACCGTGGCTTTGTATCACTAAACTTATCCTCCTCCCAATCTCTCATCAATGAAAAATGAATGTACCTTGAAGCTTCCACTATTAACCCAGACATTTCGTTAACATCCAAACGAATTTTATTGAAAACTTTTTCATTTAGACAGCATTTGTGAAGACATTTCTTTACGTTAACGATATTTGTGTTTTCTTCAGGTTTGGATGAAGTAGGTAGTTCCTCATTTTCCATTTCAACTTTCTTTCTTTTACGTGACATATTTTAACTAACTAAAAAAAATGGTTGTTAATTTGCTTTAAAAAATATTGAAATTGAAAAACCTTATTAAGTGCGTAATTTCAACTGAAATCCGTGTCGCACGCTGTATTCAGCACAAATTAAATTTCTGCGATGGCGATCAAGCAATACACTACCAACCAGATATCTTATTTAATTTTATTTACAAATTTTATAGTTTTTAATTCCGGAGAAAAATTCTTTTCTTTTTTTGATTTAATTCACAAAGATTTTAATTTTTTTAAATGCGTACAAGTTTTCTCGAACGTTCACTGAATAAATGATGGCTGCTTGTTCGTTCAGCTTACTCGCTAGTTCAACTAGCTTCCTTTTATAGTTTCGTTATATTTTTTTCGTTATAATTTTTAGGTACAATTATACCTTTTCTCGATTGTTAACCCTTTCAGACCCAAATAACACAATTTTATGTTAAATAATTTTTTTAATAGGTTTAATGTAAAAAAATCGGAGAATGGTGTAATTGTACCTAAAAATGCATCGTACTTGAAAACTTGAACTCAATTTTCTCCGGAATTAAAACCTGTCAAATAATAAGTCACGTAAAATGAAGAAAACCAAAAAGCTTTGCAACAATTCGTGACCTTAGGACAACAAGGTTCTATCTTCGATAAACTTTTGTATGAAGTTAGAACATTTTTATCCTAATGTCGCGAATTATCGCCAAAGCCCACAGTCCAAAGTTAAAGATAATAAAAATACAAATATTTTCCAATGAAACTTTTAAATTTTCTTTAATTTTTGAAATATTCATATCAATAACTCACAACTTTACGATCAAGTGAAGTGCTGTATTATTAACAAAAACTCTTTTTTTTTTTAATTATTAACACTGTAGATAAATTTTCTTAGTCAAGAAAACTAACATTGTTAATAAATTTGAAGTGCTTTGGCTTTTCGTCATAATTTCCATAGTCCTTCCATTTTCTCGATAACTATTACACATATTTTCTTTCTTTTCTCCTTTTTTTTGCAGGCTAAAGAAGAAAAAGTAAATAAGATGGCAGGCCTGGACAAAAACATGGTAATTATTTAGTATAAATTTAACATGTGCATACATTATTGCTAAGATAGGATAAAATGACTGGTTAGTTGGAAAGTTATTTAATATAAAAGAAAGTTAGGTTTTTTACTTAAGGTCGAGAAAATCAGTTTTTTGCAAGGATATCTCGCAAAAAGTCATGTCAAAAAGAATAACACACACGCGAGTAAGTTTTTTTTTTTATATTACTCTACATTTTAGCATTCTCCCATCTAGCATTCTTCCGTCAAATTTAATACGGGAGAATGTTTGTTTTACAAGGGATTGTTGTTGATTATTTGTTAATACACTAGATTGTTGAACTATGAATTCTATGAGAAATGGTGTAAATGTCGATTATAAATTCATCTTCCAGGGGTACCACCTCTTATTATTTTTATTTTTTTATTTTTTATGGCTTTCTTAATTAACTCTACTTTATTAAGTAGAAGTTAAATCATTTCTTATGAAAAATAATTAAAATTAAATTTAATAAAGAATGATCTAGTATACACATTAAATACTTAGTGCAACTATTTTTCAAAATTATAATGTTTACTTATATTATTCAGTTGGCATTCGCCCAAATAAAGTATATTTACTCCAGCATTCACGTCACGATTCCAACAAGTATTACAATTTTTGCAAAATTGATACCGATGTGGTGACTTGGATGTTTCGTTGAATTCATGGCAATTTCCGCATAGTTTCATTGTTCGAAATTCATTTATGTGCATCACATGAGCACCGTGTACGCGGAACGCATCAATGAATCGTGAAAGCGGTGTACGTCTGTAGCCTTTCATTGGGGAATTAGCGGCAATTTTAGTTGAACCGACACACACCAGTTTAGGTCCCCGCATATTGCCTAAAACTGTCTTTGCAATCGCGTGATTGGTCTTTTCAACGCAAATGTATTTTTGCAACTTTAGCCGAGTTACCTTTACTTAATTAAAAAAAATTTTGTCTTAAAACGCTTTCTTTGTTAGTTTTGCTTAAACCATTTACTTTAAAAATTAAAATGCACTTGAATAAATTTTTAAAAAAATTCAACATAAATCTTTAGGGTTGCCACCTGGTTATTTTCAAAAGTCTTGTTTAATCCTTACTTTTTTTTGACTAAATTGAAATTTTTGGTTTCAAAAATGCTCAAATTGTACAAAACTTTCGGTCATAGGGGAAGAGGGGAATAGGGGAAAAGAGGTCAGTTTTTAAGGATATGGCAATCCTGAAAATTTTTGTACAATTTCAAAAAATTGCGTTTCGGAAACCAACAATTTTAATTAAGTCACAAAAGTAAGATTTAAACAAAACTTTCGAAAACTAGAACGTTTTGAGACTAAAATTTTATTCAAATTTTTTAAATATATTGCATAGGCGAAACTTACAAAACAATCATATAGCAACCCTGAATGTTCATGTTCATTTTTGAAAAAGTTCATTAATTAGGGCCATCATATTCTATATCTTCTATTAATGAAAAAATATTAAAGATAGGTGGGGACAAAAACAGGCATGTTTTGGCAAATTGTTCAGAGATTCATTCACCTATACATCCAGATTTTTGTACTTATGGTATCATTGTGGGCTTCTTTACCGTGTACAAAACTGTGTGATGTCAAAATACTACTAAAACAACAAAATATTTGAAAATTACGAAAAATCCTATCTCCAAGCTGTAATTTTTTTTAAAAGCGTTACGTCCTATCCCCACTGAATATTCAAATAAGTCGCATTTTTAAGAAATTTTTTTCGTTTTTTAATGTTTTCTTCGCGTTTTATGACTTTTTACGACATATTACAATAGTAAACAAATTTTGTTACACTCAAGGGGGGACCCTTGTATGTCGGAACAGAAAATTAAAAAAAAAAAAAAAAATTGTTTTTTTCGTGTTTATACACGCTTCATGACTTTTGACGACATTTTAGTGGATAATTTCATAACATTTACTAAATGTGTCGTTTATTTTAATAGTAGTACAATTCTATATAAGGGCAAAAGTAATTACGTACTATAAATTGGCTGGGATTTCGTTAGAAATTAATAAAATTGGTTAAAACCATTAAATTATGTTAAAATATATTATAGGTAAAATTATTGCATGTATCGTTATATCAAAATGGCAGCCAATTCTAAATAACCACTATTTGAAATCTTATTTTTGCATTTCCCAACAATTGAAAAAATGGAGATAGGACTATAGCGCTCTAAGGTATCGATATGTATACCGCTGTAAGCACACTGTAAAATTCTAAAACAAATATTTGGAAAAATCTTATTTTCCGAAAGTCATAAGAAAATTACACAAGGTACATATTTACCCATTATATCCTGCTTTTATGGGTCCTTTTTTTCCAAAATCTGGACTGTAATGGGTTAAAGTATTTTACAAAAATAAGCTACTAAAAATTTCACCAAAGACAAGAAATGCTTAAAACTTAAGAAAATGCATTAAAATTTCAATATATACCATTAAATGATTTTTGAATAGCCATCATTATTTTTTTAACACTTTAAAGAAGTATTGTTAAATTTTCTAAAAAATCTAGTGATTTTTTTACTTGATTTCTTTAACTTCAATATAATAGGCAGGGAGCCGGTGACAGTATAACTGTACTTACACGGATTTTAAAATTTTTTGTATCAATCGATAGTGTATGGTCATAGGTACAATTTAAGCCTGGTGTGCCAGGAATTATCCTGGCACTTGTATTTTTTAGCAATTTTTGAAAATTGCATTTGCAGAAGCATTTTGCACTCACACGGATTTTAATTTAAAAAGTGCCATTTTGTTGGAAATTTTTTTTAATTTAAGAAAAGTTTGGTGTGCCAACTGATATCCTGGCACAAAGGTCTGGCACACCGATTTAAAGAAAATAAATGAAAAGAAAAATTTTTTTTTAATTTGCTCGTTTTTAGCTCTATTTTGAAAATACATCAGTGTGAAAGCTCAAAACTTGACCAAAATACTTGTCATATCAGTTCATAATATAGCTTCAACTCAAAATTATTATAACTGATTAAATAAATATCATACAAGACCACTTCGCACTATCTCAAACACCGAACTACACTAAAAATGCAATCAGAAGCCTATAAGCAACGAGATCAAGCTACTTAAGTAGGGATGGATTGGTCATACTTTCAGAAACCACACAGCGAGTCTGTTGACAGGCCTTTGAGTGGAGTCCACAAGGCAGTAGAGAACGTGGTTGACCGAGAACCACCTGGAATAGGTCGCTGGATAAGGAAATTCAAGAATAGAGGAAGTCATCGCAAATGATCGTGACAGATGGAGATGTTTTAGTTTGGCCATATTCTCATGCTAGGAGTTACAGGAGAATACATACATTTACTGTGGTTATCGTTGGGTACTAATAGGTTAGTGCTCATCACTGGTCTAGATGTAATTGGTATAACTTGTATTTTGGTAAATTCTTGAGCTTTCAAACCGAAATATTTTGAAAGTAGAGCTAAAAACGAGCAAATTAAAAAATAATTTTTTCTTTGCATTTATTTTCTTCAAATTGGTGTGCCAGACTTTTGTGCCAGGATATCAGTTGGCACACTAAACTTTTCTTAAATTAAAAAAAAATTGCAACAAAATGGCATTTTTCAAATTGAAATCCGTATGAGTGCAAAATGCTTCTGCAAATGCAAATTTCAAAAATTGCTAAAAAATACTAGTGCCAGGATAATTCCTGGCACACCAGGCTTAAATTGTACCCATGACCATACACTATCGATTGATGCAAAAATTTTGATAATCCGTGTAAGTGCAGTTTTACTGTCACCGGCTCCCGGACTATAAGGAAATTTGCAAGAAATTGACTTAAAAATAAGCCAAATGAAAATTATTCTTCGTGCATATTTAAGGCTCTTGATGTATTTCTTTTTTTCTTATAGGATGTTATTAAAGCAGAAGAAACTGATCATGAACAGGAAATGCTAAATAAAATCGGTGTAAGTAAAACGAAATAAACTTTTCAAATTTATGTATCTAAAAAAAACAATAAATTTAGTTAAAATTCATTAAAAAATCGGATTCAGAAGTACTATCACTTGATGAAGAAGAAGAAATGTATTTCAAAACCAAAATAATCGCAGATATTTTAAAGAAGCACTCAATGTTTTGGTACACAAAAAACCCTAAGCACAAAGTACTAGACGAACATGATAAATGCTTTAATTTAATTAAACAAGAAGTAAATTCTGCTCTAGAAGTAAACCTTACTTTGAGCGATATCAAGAGAGTTTGTAATCTTATCATGTCTTGGTATACAAATCAAAATACTTGCCAATTAATTGATAAAAAGGATATCAATAAAAATTTTAAGAAATTTTTCGAACTTTTTACATTTCTACCAAAGACTGGACGTCCTGTTTTTTATTGTGAATTTTGTGCTGAACAATTTCGCAGTGAACATTCATATATTTTACATCGTTGTACACATATTGGGGGTGACCCTTACAATTGCAATTACTGCGGCAAGCCGTTTTCGCGCCCAGGACCATTAAAAACACACGAAAGTAAATGCAATGATGTCAAAAATGAGCACAATAACATAACAACAACATACACCCCCTTAAGTAAATATAATGCTCAGACTCGAATCAAATCGAAACGTCTACATAGCCCAGATGAAGCTGTAATGGAAAATAATGCGAAAAGGCGTCAAATTGTGGAAAAAATGGTACAGTGCAATATTTGTCATGAACAATTTAACAACGCTGAAAAATTGAGCGCACATAAGGAAATACATGTGAAGCGTATGTACGAATGTCAAATGTGTAAAATGGTCTTACCATCACTTTACGAAATACAAAAACATGTTAAAACACTTCATAAAAAAACCAAAATGGAACAAATATCCGTTATTGAAAATAAGTAATATTTTTGTATTCAGTTTGTATCTTTTTTTAAACTAAGATTTTTTGTATAGCTTTTATAAACTTAATTTTTATTTGAACATTATATTAAATATTCATGCAGTGGAAATATTGAACTCCATTTAAAGTGGCAATTTATTCTTTCCTGCGAGATCTTGAATTCTTTACACAGGAAAATACATTTAACATATTCGGCGGACAGATTAGATTAAATTCGATATTTAAATTAGTGGGAAACTTTTCCGATAGAATGAAAAGTCTTATATCTCCACTTTTTCTTGCATGAAAGTTAATAATTAGGCCTTATATAAAAGTCTTTATTTTTAACCGTTTAAACAATTTTATTATTTCACTGTTGCTTGTTAAGTGTCTGTAATATTTTTGCTAAGTCGTGTGCCAAATCATTTGAATAAAAATAGAAATAAATGCACCAAATTTTTATTTAACGCTTGCCATACGATCGTCCCTGTTATAGAGTCTTTTTTGTTTCTCCTTTCACATTCCTATTTGCTTCGTATTCACTATAATCTATGCTAGGCTAGTATAATATACTCGATTAAAGCTTCTGTTAATGATAAACCATAAAACCACATAAAATAAAAACTTATTTCAGTATTATTTAATTTTAGTTTGCAATTAATAGATAGACATTGCCAAATTACATTTAAAAAATAAAGCTCTATTTGTATTTTCAATAGTTATATGTATATAATGGGCCTTATCATGAACAAAAATTCTCTGCAATTCAGACTGCACGACAGACTGCGAAAAATTCTAGATAATGGTTAATTATGATAAGGCCCAATATAAGGTCAAAAGTTAAGGCATAATTATTTAATTAAGAAGAAAAGTGTTTGTTAATTTTTGACTAAATATTTTTAGATCGGTCCTAAAATAAACTATTACATAAGTATATATATATCCACATATATTTTTATTACTTGTTATAGTAACTTTCCGTTTTGAATAAAATTTTTAAACCAAAATTTTAAAGTATTTAATGTATTAAGCCACAATGAAGAAAAGTTCAAACGAGATTTTAAGTCCATCCGCAAATACCTCTTGGCACAAAAGAGACGAAGAGGTTTGTTAGTCTAAATTTCTATTCCATTATTTTTACTTTTTTTTTTCAGAATTTTGTAAGAAGACTTGGGTAAATTTTAAATGAAGAAAATTACTTGATTGTGCAACGAATCTAATAATAGTCTTATCATGAATTTGTCGTGAAATATATTCTCAAGAGGTGATACATATAATCGTGAATATTTTGAGAATGTAAAATCCATTTCCACCAGGGATATTTTCCAATTTTCGCCAAAAAAGACTATGCAGCCCTGGTATTTTTCATTTGATTTTGAAAGTTCAGGTTAAAAACACAAAAGATCAACATATAAATTTGACCAAAACAAAGTAAAATTACAAAATTGATGATGGTCGATATAGCCATGCCCGTCTGTCTATCTAACTGCCTGGGAGTCTGTCTGTTCGTGAAAATATTTTTCACGGGAAAACTAAGGAAGGTTATTCGTTGAAATTCGGTACACTCTCTCCGTCAACAAAAACAGCTCGAGCGATTGAAAATATGCGAAATCGGTCATACCGCCCATATAAAAAAATATATTCAAAACGCAACATAAAGAGTATTACTCGCGATAACGCAACCAATATAAGAATAAATAGTAAGAATAGTGAGTATATGCTCTGAGCAAAACTACGTGATTTCGATCAGGAGTTCGTGTTACATCCCAGATGTTTCAAAATGCTATACTGAATGCGGTTTTTGAGATAATCCAACCAAATTTTACCCAGTTACATATGGAAAGAAGTGCAAGTTTACATCAAAAACTCGATTGATTCGGACAAGAGGGCGTGGCACTTTACATACACTCAAAGTTTTCAAAATGCTGTGGTGAAAATGTTATTTAAAGTAATGTGATAAAATTTTGCACAAAAACTAGTGATAGCTAGCGGAAGCTCTGAGTAAAAACTAAGTGAACTCGGACAAGAACGCGTGGCACCTCCTATACATGCAAAATGCTACAGTGTAGGGTATTTAGTCTTTTGGCCAGCTCAAAGTTAAAAACCTTAATTTTTAAACCAAGTTTATTTTATGAAGCTTTAACTTCTCAGAAAGGATATGCGATAAAAAAATGTCGCTAGATCTATGTAGTTTTGGGGATTTAACGATCGGAAGTTCCAGATATAACTTAGAAAAACCAGTATCCCTTGAATGAATATCAAAATATTGGTCTTATATTAAAAGTATTTTACTAATCTATAAAATTGGCGTACGAAAGTTTTTAATTTGTCATACATTATGTAATCACGCTTCAAATTCCTTGTTATAAAATTTGAGAACAAATTCTTGAAAAAATGTCGAATTGTTCCCTCCCAAATGACCGATAACCTTAATATCCAGTCAATTTTGTTCTTCCAGAAAAATTTTTTTTTTGCAAGTCTGAGAAAAAATTCTCGAGAATGACTATTCATGATAAGGCAAACTTTACTATGTAAATATTACGACTTACAATTCAAACGGTTTATGTTAGAAGATTTGGAAAAAGGAACATTTATTTTAATATGTTGCCTTTAAACTTGAGAAATTACCTCTAAATATTAAAATTTGGAAAATTACAAATGCTTATGTCAGTAACTAATTTACATAGTCTCAAAATTTGTATATAAAAACTGAATTTTTCATTTTGAGACAGATTAAACAGATTATTTACAACTTACAATTATACGTTTTTCCGGGCACATAACCGCTTGGACCATCAGCGACAATTAATTTGTATCCGCCATCTCCGCGCGTGCGTCTGCCATGTGGCAGATGTGTTGGTGCACGAGGACAGCATGCAGCAAAGTTAATTGTAATTAATAATAAAAGTGCACAGACACTTTTAGACATGATATGCATTTTTGTGTATTCTTTTTATTTTACTAAGAATGAACACCAGTATTTAAAAAGAGAAATTATTTCACTCGTATATAGAAATTTTGCAATTTTAATTCAATATCCGCATCCGGTTTGCAAATGTATATAAACACCCCTACAACTACTAATGTAGTTGCTGACACTACACACGTAAATGCTGTTCCGATTTAATAATCAATTCAATCCGAGGATACGTAATGAATTAAGTTCTGCCCAGCGATTAGCTAGAAACTCAAACTCGACGACTGAACGCACGATCGTCTACTGAATTAAAGTTGAGAGCAGTAATGTTAATAACACATACTAAGCTTTTCGTTTTGTATTTCATGCATATTTGTGTATGAGCTTGTGTGTAGGCCTTTATTGAATTATGATCAAAATGATGAAAATATCAATCTGTTTTTTCTTTTCTATGTTTTTTAGAAACATTTTTTTAAAATTTTGTTCTCCTATTCCTCCTGTCTCACCATAAACTTTTTTAATAAAAATGGATCTTACATCCAAAGAGAAACACTTTACAAAATAATGTTATGTCTTTAACTTTTAAGGGATATGTTAAAATTTTCTCATAAATATGTTGTGAAAATGTAATTATTATAACATTTTCAGTACTTCCGCTTGTAACGCAGAGAAGAACGGTATGGAAAAGTATATGGGACGTTTCACGTCAACTATGCCACCTCGCTGCCCAAAATCTGGTGCGTCTAAATAGGTCATATGCTAGCTCTTTATTTTTGTTGTCTGCTTTCTAATGCCGAGTGCAGTTTTTGAAAAAAAAAAACAATATGGCGGAACAATATGGCGACAAGAAGGATGGGCAGTTAGAAAAAATCATCAAGTTGATTCATTTACCAGGTTATATCTCACAAACGACACAAGATAATTTGGTGAAAAAGTTTAAAAAAACTAAATTCTTTTATTACAGTAAACAAGAACATGCAAAAATTAAAGAAAAACTGTCCAAGAGATTATCAAAAGCTTTGAAAGTATCAAAAATTCAGTCTGGACATCAGTTTCAAGTTCTTGAAAAAACTCGATATTCGGAAAGTGAACAAGCTATATCTAGCATTCAACATATTTAATCAAATAATTTCAATAAGAATGGTAAAAAAAGAAAATAATTTAAAAAAATTACAAAAAATTAAAAACAAAATATTAAAAAACCCACAATGGGATCAAATTCCGCCACGTCCCCGCCGTTGATCCGGGGTAAAGCTGAGAGCGGATTATAAAAAAAAAACTACCGGGTGAACAGTGCATTAATCATTATTGAGTTAAAATTTGCAATTGTTAAAAAGTGGGCATTGCACTCATTTAATGCTTTCTACTTTTCATCCATTTCAAGGTACTAATAATTCACACCTTCCAACGAAACTGAATCAAAATATTTTATTTAGTTCTTGAGTTATACCATTTAACGTGTTTCACTTCTATGGGAGATACCACGCCATTTTTTTTTGCTCAGAAGTACTTCATATGTAGTAGGCTCCTTGTACTAAAAATCACACAAATTACTTCATTAATTCTGTTATTATAACGCATATGGGCGGTGCCACGCCCATATGCGAGACTATAAAATTCTTTGACACTCTACAAATTAATGCTGATCTTTACAAATAGGTTTTTAACAAAATCGTTGAAACCGCGTGGCGTGTCACTTACTTAATCCCGCCCACTTTTTGCTCGTTCCAAGATTGTTTCACTAGACCTCGAGTTGCAAAATTTCACTAAATTATCTTGTGTTGTTTGTGAGATATAACCTGATAAATGAATCAACTTGATGATTTTTTCCAACTACCCATCTTTCTTGTCGCCATATTGTTTTTTTAAAAAACAGCATTCGGCTTTCAAAAGCAGACACTTCAACAAAAAAAAAAAATGAGCTATCATATGACCTATTTAGACGCACCAGATTTTGGGCAGCGAGGTGGCATAGTTGACGTGAAACGTCCCATATATATTCTTGATCAGCCTCATTTGAGTCGACATAGCCACGTCCGTCGGTTTGTCTGTTCATCTGGCTGCCTAAGCAAGATAATTCGATGCCTACGTCGTCAAAGTTAGCTCGAAAATGAGCGAAATCGGCCTACTGCCCACCAAAAAAAAAAAAAATATTCAAAACTCAATATTAAGATCAGTTTTTGCAATAACGCCACTAAAATAGGCATAAATAGTAGGGATAGTAATTATGAGCTCTAAACAAAAACTAGATGAATTCGGATAAAAGGGCGTGGTGCCTCCCATATAAGCAAAGGTTTCAAAATGCCTTACCGAATGCGTTTTTTGAGATAATCCATGTCCATCTGACTGCCAGTGGAAATAATTTTCACGGGAAAACTAAGCAAGATAATTTGATGTGCCTTTGGTGTAGGGTACAAATATAGTCACAAGTGATAAGAGAATTAAGAAAAGCGGCCATGAGATTTTTATAATTTTTTAATATACTGATCAATTCCATATCAAAATTTTTCAGATAATGCAACTTGAAGATTGAAACTATTTCTAGATTTCCGTGAAAGAAGTAGTTCAAAGCCTATTTAAATATTGTGTACTTTAAGTCCATCATTGGTTTTGAAAATATATGGCCATTGGCCATACTAAGCAAATTAAGGAAAATTATATTTCTTCGATTTTTAATTGTATGTACGAGTATGTGTAATTGAAAAAGCGGTCAGACCATGATGGCCCTTAGATTGATTTTTACATTGGATGCATTTTTTCTTTGTGGTATAGATTGTTTTTAACATCACTGCTTAACAATTAAACTTTCAGTGTGAATTATCACACTGCTCATATTCGTATTTTCTATTAAATCGGCAACTTTATTGCTGTTGTCGTCGTTGTTATCATTTCTAAATGTATAAACATAAGTACTTGTAGTATGTATGTATATTTATGTATTTCTTTTTTACTGTTCTCTTTAATCAACAATATTTATTTTCAATTTCTTGACCTCAAGATGATGTCAATTTAAATGTTGATAAGGTGCAAAGACAAATTTAGGTCCATCGATATTGAATGTATGCATGTAAAAGTTAATAACACAGACCTGCAAATAATTAGGTTGTGAATGTTGCCGCGCAGCTGAGCGTCATTTCCGAAATATCTTCCTTGGCTTGGGAACTTTTGCTCTGATAGCCTCATTTTTGAAATAAAATCCATGTTCTTAGAGATAGTGACTATTTTTTTTTTGTTCTTTAGCATTATGAAAAAACATTATTTTTTTTTTAAGTTTTTAATTTTAAATTATCTTTGTAAGCAATATTTGCTTTATAAGTTTATATGAATGTATAGTATATGTATTTATTATTTTATACAATTTTTAAAACTAATATTTTTATATGATCATATACTGATAAATCACAATAAAACATATGTGTTGTAGAGCCGTAGCTAAGTATGTAGAGGAGGAGGGGGGTCCTAAGCTAGTGAAGAATATTCTTTTATACTTTTTAGTAACCCCTATTGTAAAATGAATGTTCGCTCGGATTTGTTAACTTTTTTGTTTTTTTCTTCTTTATGCGAAACGGTGTTACTTGGTAGGGCACGGTGGGTTTTAAAACGTTTAAATTATGCGAAATAACACATGCGATTTTTTTCCAGGATTATGTTGTGGAATGCTTCTAGGTATGAAATATGCAAACCGTAAAATCCTTCGTCCGGCACTTTTTAAAAAGAGGTCGAAACAATACACTTCAAAAGAACACAACTAGCAAAAACAAAAATAGTCAGTTTCGATGAAGTAGTCGGTGCTGAATCTGCATTCAGTCTCGGGATTTCTATTTCAAGAGGTCCTCTATATAACCTCAAAAATCATGTTTTTGAACTTTTAGATTAGAATATCTCAAAAACTAATTTAGCAATTCCAAGACTGGATTTAATTTCAGCACCGACAACTTCATCGAAACTGACTATTTTTTTTTTGGTTTGTTGTTTTTTTTTAAGTGTACAGCTTTTCGACCTCTTTTTAAAAAGTGCCGCACATTGGATTTCGGGGGTTTGCATATTTCAACTCTAGAATCATTGCACAACATTATCCTGGACAAAAATAGCATGTGTTATTTCGCATAATTTAAACGTTTTAAAACCCACCGTGAGAGAAGATTTTCGCCCGGAATTCATAATAGGGGTGAGTTTGTATTTTCTTGAAGAACTTACTTTTCTCATTTTAATTCTTCCTAATCCAATGTATTGTTACACTGTACGGCTAAGAAGTATTTAATTAAATGTATGTTTGCAAAAAAATCAAAAAAATGTGTATATTTTCGATTCATATTCTTATTTCGCTATTTTGAATTTTTTCTGAAATTGTACATATAAGGGTGATTCTACTCACGAATGTATGAAAATACATTATTTTCGGCACATTTTTTTTTTTTTTGCATCTGAGTTCAGACAAGTAGTCTAGCTTAGGTCCTTTTTGTCCTTTTTTAAAACGGGCTGATTGTTAAAACCTGTAATGTTGTAAAGCATTTAGTTTTGTTGCTATGAAGTAACTGCTCAATTTTACAGTTAGAAATAAGTTTACTCTTACTCTTGTTAAATAAACTGAAATACTCTCGTAGTTGCATTGAAATCGAAAAGACGTGTTTTCCTTAACCTAACAATTGGCGACGAGAATAAATTAAAATAAAAAGTACAGACGCGTGTGTTTAACATAAAAAAAAAAAAGTCCAAAATGTCTATAATCGGAAATATTCCGACATTTGAATATGCTGCTAATGATTGGAACGTATTTAAAATACGCCTCGAACAGTTTTTCATAGCAAATGACATTGAAGCCGATACGGCGGAAGAAAAGCGACGTGCTATTTTAATAAATGAAAATTCATATATGCTGTTGAAAAATTTGTTGCATCCAGCTGAACCGATGAGCTCCAAATATGTTGAGCTAGTTAAGGTAATGGATAGTCATTTTAAGCTGTCCGTTTCAAAATTCGCTGAAAGATATAAGTTTTATGATGCTGCAAAAGAGAATGAAGAGTCAATGCAACAATGGGCAGCAAGAGTGCGGTCATTGTCAACGAACTATGACTTTGGTGGTCACCTCATAATAGCGTTGAGGGAAACGACATGGAAACGACATGTTAATCAAATATTTTTAACGACTGATGCACATATTATTAAATACATTCCAACTATATTAAGAGATCCAGTTGAAAAAATTACAAATATTTCGAATGATCAAATTTCTGAAGAAACAAGTAGCAACACTGAAGCTCAGTGTAATGTAGTAAGGAATGTAATTGAAAATCCAACACGGATGGTTTTAAGAAGTCATTGTAAAGTCAGATCATCTTCTTGTAGTAATTAAGATTTATATTTTCTATTTAACTGCAAATGTATGTATAAGTATATGAAAAAAATTATTTGAAAATGAAATAATTCTTATTAAGTTGTCAAAATGAAGTTAATATTTTTATTTAAGTATAACATTTCTATCATTACTATAACATTATATTAAACAAAAATGTTCACATTTATGTACATTCATATATGCAGTAGCAACAAACTAGGGGGATATTGTAATGTTGTAAAGCATTTAGTTTTGTTGCTATGAAGTAACTGCTCAATTTTACAGTTAGAAATAAGTTTACTCTTACTCTTGTTAAATAAATTAAAATACTCTCGTAGTTGCATTGAAATCGAAAAGACGTTTTTTCCTTAACCTAACAAAACCCAATTATTTACTATTAAAAAATAAAAATATCTTTAAGTTTCTAGAAGACTGAGGTTCTTTCACTTTTCAGTCAATAAATGTTCTATGCAACACTTAACGCAGAAAAAATGGAATTCTACATTAAAATGCTATGGATTTATAACATATAAATCTAATAAATCATTCCAACGAATATATTTTTATCGAAAATACGTGCCCGGGAGACCTGAGGATTTGACTGGCCGCAACGCAATGTAAACACACAAAATTCGGCGTATCGACTAAAATATCCACGATCCGAAACAAATGAAAGCGATTCTAAGACAACTTTACTTCGTTCATTCGCTTCCATAAAGCAGCGATTCGCGATGGATACGCAAGTCGAGTGACAAAATTCAATAACGTATTTTTGCATAAAATCCAAAATTAATAGCAGCATTTGGCAGTGACATTGAAACACTATTGATTACACTTCTCATTTTTAGTGCAAAGTGTACGTTTGAGTTTTATTTAGCATTAAAACTATAATTTCGGAAGAGAGACATGCCAGGAGGCTGAGTATTGGGACTTTAAAGTGTGTAAAATTTTTCCATGAAATATTTTTGGGATCAAACTTATTTTCAGTGTCATACTAGAAAAAATTCAGATATTAAGTTTTGATGATAAATCAATGAAATAATATATAAATAATGTATATATAATATATATATAATGTATAAAATTTTGAGTAGAATCAACCATAAATAAAATTTATTTTATATTTTTTACTAGAATTATAAAGTTTGTATAAATACAACATAAAAGCTTAAATTTTGTTACACCATTTTAAAAGTAAAAGAAATACGGTTTTGAGAAATATTACATTAAACAACAAATCTATGCATGCACTTCTTAAGATCCTATACATCCCAGTCAAATTAAACATGAAACAATTCGTAAAAAGCTGAAAATGGGTATTGCTCAGATATACCAATACAACTAAAATATCAAAAGTCCCCACAGATCTTTTATGAGCTAAATATTTATTTATTATTCGTATGACAAGCGTTTAACTTTCAACAATTTATTTTCAGTCATTAGTTAACCATTAGTTTAACCTCCCAATTGCCATCGGCTAACCAACAGCTGATGCTAAAGAAATAGAATCCACATAAGTTTTGTGTAAAATCTAAAAATGTTTTCAGACGTAGAAAATTTTGAGTTTTTATTGAAAGCGACGCAGATATTGACCTAATTTAGAATATGGTGGTTTTTCTACGCGTGCGTTTTCCATCGTTTTTGTTACTTTTTTTCCAAACCACAAACAAAAAAACTATGTTTTCAAAAAATCCACTTATTTCGCCGTGCTGCCATGGTTTTCTGTCGTTTATGGTTTTAGGTAACCAAAACACTGTGAAACATTAGTTAAACCGTTTAGTTAACTAATTGGTTAACATTTTTTTTTCCATAATTGGTTAACTAATGACCTTAGAGTTTAGGAGACATCCTAGCCCTAACATGGCGCGTATGTATAGAAATACATATGTTGATTCTGAAATCGCGATATCTCATGAGCGGGCAAGCCGCATAAAAAAAGTATAAACTGCTATTTATGTGGAATTGCATACTCTTCATGATTTATTAGGACTCATGGTTTCGGAGATATTCTTCACAAACTGGTTTTTTGTAACTTAAAAGCAATGACAAAATTTCAAAGACTTCGGAATTTTGTGATAATAGTCAGGTATGTTCTGAAATCCGATTCACTTCGGAATCGGAATGAAAGCAATTTTCAAGAGCTCCGCATTTCGATAATTAACATCAAATCAGATTTATGTTTCGGTAAATCGAAAAAGAAGCATTAGAAAATTTTATTTGTTGAAAGACAAATCCGATTCCATCTTATTTGTTCGAATGCAGAGCTCTTAAAAATTGCTTTCATTCCGATTCCGAAGTAAATCGGATTTCAAAAAATGCCTGAATATTTTTTTTTTTTTTTTGAAAACAAATATTTTTTAAGTAATACATACAAAATTATCAAAAAGTGGCACTATCCTTTGAGTTCTCTTCAGCATCAGAGCAAATCTTAAATTTAAATATCAAATTTAAAAAATAAATGTCATTACAATGATAATGTTTAAAATAATATCTAACATATAATACCAATTCTAATTGAATTATTTTTTAAACATAATTAATGGACCAATTTTAATTATAAAACATTAATACATAAAAAAAAACAAAATCACATTATGCATGTGAAATTAAACTTTTAAAACTTAATATAGGTTAATTATTAATACTAAAATGTTAATATTGGTGTTTCACGATGATCTAGCAAATCTGTAAAAGAAATTTTCGAATAATAAATCAAAATTAAATTATTATAAAATTGCATGTATTTACCCTTGGCAATGCTCCACCAGGGCAGTGTGACATATGTTAGGAATGCATTCAATGGTGTCGATTGTTGACGTCGGCTTTCTTTCCAAAAATGAAATGTCTGTGTAAAGCCACGGCTTGCCCACAATGGGTTGTAAGCACCGTCATCGAGTTCTGTAAGATAAGAGAAATGACAATGGTTAAACAAATATATAATGGCTTGGATAGCAAAAAAAATCTTGAACAACTAGTGTAATAAAAATTGTAAAAAATTAAGTATCGTCATTTATTGCTATATTTCTATAGCAAATCGTGAGCCATGCTCTATCAATACAAAACATTGCTTCACTAAATTGATCTTTAAATTTAAATGAATATGAATGCAATTTTAAGGCGACAAGACAAACAACATGAAATTATCCAAAAAAAAGCAATCATTTTGTTAAGAATTTGGGCATTATTTCATTTTCATTTCGAGCGTTATTCATATTTCTTGACTGAATAAAAATAAAAAAATAAATAACACCCAAATTACTTTCATATAAATAAATCTTGGGAGTTATTTCTAAAATGATTATCACCCAAATTTATAGGAAATTTATTTAGGCATTATTTCGTTTTTGTTTTTGGGCGTTATTTCATATTTTTTGGTCGATTATTTTTTTTTATTAATTGGGTGATATTTGATTTTTTTATGGTGCTATTTCGTTTTTTTTTTTAAAAGAGACAACGCCCAAAATAAAAACGAAATAGTTCCCAAATCTTTAACTAAATAAAGTTCAAATTTTGGGCGTTATTTCCAAAATTACGATCGCACAAAATTATTTCGTTATTGTCTTAATTTCATTGGGCGTTATTTCATACCGCCTATTCACGCAATAAATACAATGTTTCTCAGACTGCCGTGCATTCTCTATTGCAGTCTGAAAAACATTCCCCGGGAATATTTATTCAATAATGGTTTGCTTTTTGTTAACTTTCCTATATTTTTCGTATGCTTGCGTTTTTCTATTGATATTGTTCTCTTTTTCGAAACTTATATAAAGGACCTTATCATGAATTTGTCTGGGAAATTCCCTCTCGAGAACATATTCTTTTCTCGAGATCACTACTCCAGATCTATTGCATTTACACCTCGGTTTCAGCATTCGTAACAATGTTATTCTCATTGATATATTTGAGTCAAGTTTCCTTTAGCGACACCACATATTTTTTTTTATGAAGATTTTAATTCTAAGAAAGTATATGTAAGCAAACAGTTTTGCTCAGATCAAATTTCCGGGATATAGCCATCAAAAGTTACGGATGTCGATAACCTGACTTTCCACAGAATTTTGCCCTTCCAGAAAGATTTTTCTTTTTCGTGATTGCATAGCAGGGAAACTGAAAAAATTCTCGAGAATGTTTGTTCATGATAAGGCCCTTTTGAAATTTTAGGTGAACATAGAGCCCCTAGTATATATTAAAATCAATGTTACGAAAAAAATGTATTTTTTTTTTTAATTTGTCAAAGGATTAATAAGGACCACAGACTCAGAGGTAGTGTCTTCGGAAATACAGCGATAAATACAAAGAGGTGAGGTACAGGGATACATCTATAAAAACTTAAAGCTCTTTTAATCTTATTGTAGAAGCAGAATCTAACCTTTGAGGGCCTTTTCGGATAGATCACACCAATAGTAAATATTTGTACCATCGGGCGTTCTGCGTTTTGGCACCAAATTTAAAGCCCTGTTATAGAACGTCTGCTGAGTAGATGCTTTTTTTATGCGCGGTAATGTGGAATGTCGTTGGAATTTACAGTTTTCACCATTGCTATCACTGGTAATACCATCATCATCATCTGTCTGAGGCGGTTGTGCGGTGCATGGTGAACGATTACTCGTCGTCGTTACATTATCATCACAATTCCCATTACAATCATTTCCACCCAGCATTGGCGTATTTTCAAACACTTCAGTTAACAATTCCTGTGAGTCATTATTATCAATGTTGTTGGCAACTGCGGTGGGGTTTTTTGTAAATACATTTTCATTAACCGACAGTTGCAATGGATGGCTTTCTGATTTTACAGGTACACATTTTTCAAAACAATATGGATGACAAATGCTAATTAACTCATGCTTGGTCGTCGTAGTCGTCTCAATCTTTGAGAGCGGAGATGTCGGTGATGGCATCGGTGATGTGCTCGTTGGTTCTTCAACCACTGGTAATTCTTCTTTGCCACGCACGCTTATCATTAGCATTGTATCCTGTTCACTTAGTATGGCAATCTTTGCTTCACCTTTGTTGTTTGTTAATTCACCACCGTTCAAGGAAGTTGCATCATCTGCAATTTCATATTCCTGTTCCTCTTTGACCTCTAGTGTCGTTGTTATTGCATCGTTATTATTACAATTGACTGTTGTATCTTTTATTTTTTTCTTAGTCTCAGTTTTCTTCTCGGATTTTGTGCGCTTCGGTGACATTTTACTGGTGACTGCTTTTGCTGCGCTTTTTACTGTGACTTTTTCTCGAGTTTTCAGTTTTTCATTTTTCTGACTTTCAGTTTTTTTCTGTACGAATTTTTTATTCTTATCAGTACTACTTGGTCGTTGTGGTGTTGGTGTTAAAGAGATGCTACGCGATAGACGTTTGGGTTTTGGTTCATTTAATAAATTACTTGCTTTACCAACGATCAATTCACTTTCGACGCTTATTATTGTTTTGTGCTTTGGTTTGAGCTTTTTATCGGGCATTTTGTTGAGACAAGCAGGAGTTTCATTTGATGAATCTTCACATGTTGGACAATATATTTCGGACATTTGAGCAGATGAAGATGAGGATGGCCAACGTTTGCATTTTTTACCTTTACCGCCGAAGCAATTGCAACCAGTACTTGTTGAATTAGGTGATGTAATAGTACAGGTATCGACTGTGTCGACAGTTTCAATTTTTGTCGTTATTGCTGAGGGTGTAGTAATTGCGGTGGCTAAGGTGCTTGTCTTGATGTCACAATTAAGATTGCAATGCAATTTCGTCTCCGATGCCGAGAAAGCAGGACCTTGATCTACAAGTAAATATAGATCGTTGGTTTTTAGAATCATAAAAATCATAAAAAGTAAGATATTTTTAAAAAAAAAAAAAACGGAAAATTAAAAATCATATATAGAAAAAATATATAGAAAATTAAATAAAATAATAATACAAGAAATGTGTTTCAATGTTGGAATGGAATAAATGTGTTAACAATTCAAAGGATAGTTCTAAAGGATGAAGTTTGAAAAGAGGTAGCCTCATAGTACAACAAAACAACATTTCTCTTGTAGCTAAGCGAAGTTATGAAGTGAAATACTGCGAAATAGCATTTGTTTTTTGCAGAAAAAGCAGATTTCGAAATGGCTATAGCATATTTGTATATCTACGTACATATGTTTGTGTCATGCATTACCGCGACATGCTCCAAATAATATTATTTTAGAATGACTGTCGAATTATTATTTTTATTATTTTCTATTCGATACGAGTGACAGTCGAAATACGACTACGTTATTAAGGGTAATAAATAATTTTCAAAAACAAAAAGAGAAGCTTAATCGTTTGTAGTGAAAGTTATAGCTATTTTCTATTATTTTATCTATCTAAATTGTAACGAAAAGCAGTATTTTCAAACACGAGTTTCCCACCGGAGAAAGAAATCTTTTCTAGCACATATTTAAAAATTGACTGCTAGCATTTGAAAGTTTTTATTTGGCGTTAATTTTTCTTATGACTTATGAGGTTAGCTTCTGTAGTAACCAAAATCAGAAAAGTAAGAGAAGTAAGTATGTTGCACTAAATAAAAAAACCTAATTGAATAATCTTGAAAAGTGGAGCCGTTTTTTTCTTTTCCAAAAATTTATTCAAAAGGTGTAAATTGTTACCAACCAAAAAACAAAAGGAGAAACTTTGATAGCTGACAGTTTAGGGTTAGCACTTTCATTTCATCTATGTATATTTCGACTATATTTTGTACAAAACTTGCGAATTCTAGCAGCCAGCCATTCTTTAATTTTTTTGGAAATATTGTTAAACAATGAAAACGAATTGTTCTTTCAAGTTTTTACTAACCCTAAACTGTCAGCTGTCAAAACTAGTTTATTTTTTTTTTGTTGTTAACACTTCACCGCACAAATGGCGGCAAATTAAAATCTTGCGTGAATTATGTGATATCTTTTATATTGTTCATCACAAAATTGTAACAACTTTGGACGAAAATGTCAGCCATGTTGAAATCTCAATTCGCTTATTTTTTTTTTTAATTTGGAACAAAATTCTTTAAAACCTTAAAAAACTTTGAGTTTTGGAGAGCTTTTCAAAATTTGGGACCATTGTGCATCGTTACCTTTGTGGAGATTTTTAAGTTCTCATCCAGAAATACTATGTCAAGTCTTAGCTGCACTTTTACATAATTATATTTCCGCCTTTCAAATGATTTATTATTTTCATGCTCTCAATTTTTATTCATCCTTCCTTTCTAATTTAAATTGTTTTTTGGAACTTAAAATGATAAACATTACTTGCTAGCAAGCAAGCATGGATCAGATGACATTGTTGGTTTAAGCTTACTGTTCAATGTGTTTATGTAAAACACCAATAAAATTACAAAAACAAAACTAAATGCATAAAAGAAAATAAAAACTTTATTGCAAGACTGGTTTGCGTTACTAGTTTCGGGACACACCATAGGTCATCCTCATCAGACACATTTTCCGACATGCGGAAGAACTTTTAGCAGCAGAGCGATACAGAGCAAGCGAGAAACAAAAAATTAGAACTTTTTGCATATGTCGTATTTTTCTTTTTGCTGTGATTCGCAACAAATCTATGCTAAAGGTTAAATATAGTATGCTGGTAAGTTCTTGTTACATTCGGAAAATTCTTCTGATGACGAAAACCTATGGTGGGTCCCAAAACTAATAACGCAAACCAGTCTTCCAATAATTTCTTTTTTTTCTTTTATGCATTTTGCTTTGTTTTGTAATTATATTGGTGTTTTACATAAACACATTGAACAGCAAGCTCAAACCAACAATGTCAGTGATTCATTCGACCAAGTTAACATCAATAAAGTCATTTCAGTTTGTTTCAAATGTTAAAATAAAAATTGAGAGAGAGAGCAAGTTTTAATTTTACATTTGTAGAAAACTGATTTTTTTGATGTGACTCTTTGTGTAAACTCGAACATTCTATACAATGAAGTAATAATTTCTTGATTTTATAACCTATTTTTGATTTTTAAGCTAACCTTTTAAGTTTAATTTTGTATTATAAAACATATCATTTTAATGGTATCCACTCTAAATGAATTCATGTCGAAAACACATATTTCTAACACATTTGGAATAAAAAATCGGATTCAAATTAAATTAACTTAATAAAAATTAGAGCAAAATTAAAAATTTGTACACAATTATGAAAATTGTGTCCTGCTTTCTCGGCAAAAAAACTTTTAGTTTGTAGTCTTGTATTTGTAAAGTTTCTTTTCTCAATATTAAGGGAATGTTTTATTAAAATAACAAATATTTATTTAAAAAAAATTTAAGCCACAGTGAAATTTAAAAAAAAAAAAAAAAATTAATGAAGGAAAAACTTTATATTTAGGACATTTTCAAATATACACATATCATGTTACAGATGAAGAAATATTTAACAAATAGAATAAAGAAACGTAATATTTTGGATTTCATGCAACTATGAAAAAAAGTATAAATAGATAAGATGCATTTTAGACATATCGCAAAAATTAAAATCTGAAATAAAAGTTTCCTATTGGTGTAGATATGAAGCAAAACAATTTTGATCCCGATCGGAAAATATTTGACCGTGCCCCAGACTGTTGAAGTTCGGAAAAACGCTGTTTATATCAAAACAAGTAGTTTTAATCGAAACAATCAATCCTTTCTTTGAAAATATTTGACATAGGTGAATGATATCTGGTACATATGTACAGTGAGTCACAGATGTATTTTGCATACGAAAAATATTCAGAAATTCGAATTAATACTCAATTTTTAACCGTTTCATCCTTAGAAAAGTAATATTTTTTTTATAAACTTCGAGTCAGTGGAACGTTAACTATGATACCACTTCATAAATAAATTAAAATAATACGTTCTAATCACTTAAAAAGCAAAGAAATGATTTATTCATCTTTTTTATAAAGTCACAAAAGTATTTTGCTTTTTAGTAAAATTTTACTTTGAGATTATTTATCAAGTAAAAGAGGCTTTTTTAATAATAACCATTGTAGCCATTATTTGAGGAGACACCAT
The DNA here is from genome assembly GCA_951812925.1 of Calliopum simillimum. Taxonomy (NCBI): domain Eukaryota; kingdom Metazoa; phylum Arthropoda; class Insecta; order Diptera; family Lauxaniidae; genus Calliopum; species Calliopum simillimum. The sequence continues at coordinate 11,695,902 of OX638370.1, forward strand.
TTAAACATCTTTGCGAGGATTCTATCCCTTTACGACATTTTCGGTCGGTGTTTTCACCCATTTTTCTTGCAGTACTTGTTTGAGCACATTTTTTTGATAAAAAAAGGTATTTTTTGACCTTTCCACTAGATAAAACCAAAAAAATTCTATTGGATTCGAAAAAGAATATCGCGGTGGTGTTTTAGTCCTTTTGGTGTTGTACAGAAGTGTCCCAGGATGTGTATTTAGAGTCATTGTCTTTTGAAAATCAGAAGTCATCTTGTGGTAAGCCCATTTTTTAAGTACTGGGTGCAATTTTTTTTTGTGGAATTAGACTGATGTTCATGTCTATCTATATTGCCACCGTTAAGTTTAAGTTTCCCCATTCCATGAGCCAAGAACAGCCCACGACACACCATCATGTAAAATTATTGCTTTTAAGTTATAAAAGTTAAGGGTTTTATTTGCTTTATGCCAGACCATACGGCGTCTATCGATCCGATGGAAACAAAATATTATATTATTGGATCCAATAAAAAGCAAAAATAATATTTTCGGATCCGATGGACGCCGCATGGTCTAGCATAAAGCAAATAAAACCCTTAACTTTTATAACTTAAAAGCAATAATTTTACATGATGGTGTGTCGTGGGCTGTTCTTGGCTCATGGAATGGGGAAACTTAAACTTAACGGTGGCAATATGGATAGACATGAACATCAGTCCAATTCCACAAAAAAAAATTGTACCCAGTACTTAAAAAATGGGCTTACCACAAGATGACTTCTGATTTTCAAAAGACAATGACTCTAAATACACATCCTGGGACACTTCTGTACAACACCAAAAGGACTAAAACACCACCGCGATATTCTTTTTCGAATCCAATAGAATTTTTTTGGTTTTATCTAGTGGAAAGGTCAAAAAATACCTTTTTTTATCAAAAAAATGTGCTCAAACAAGTACTGCAGAAAAATGGGTAAAAACACCGACCGAAAATGTCGTAAAGGGATAGAATCCCCGCAAAGATGTTTAGATGGTGTCTCCTCAAATAATGGCTACAATGGTTATTATTAAAAAAGCCTCTTTTACTTGATAAATAATCTCAAAGTAAAATTTTACTAAAAAGCAAAATACTTTTGTGACTTTATAAAAAAGATGACTAAATCATTTCTTTGCTTTTTAAGTGATTAGAACGCATTATTTAAATTTTTTTATGAAGTGGTATCATAGTTAACGTTCCATTGACTCGAAGCTTATAAAAAAAATATTACTTTTCTAAGGATGAAACGGCTAAAAATTGAGTATTAATTCGAATTTTTAAATAATTTTCGTATGCAAAATACTTCTGTGACACACTGTATATGATCAATACTTGAAAAAATAGTGTCCAATAAAAAATGGGCGCTGCCGTGCCCTCTCCATCCCAAATCCGTCTTATCACTAGAAGTATTTGACTCAGGTCAATGAGATTTGGTGCATATATAATTGGCAGTGGAAAATAAATGTTCAATTAAAAATGGTTGGTGCCACGTACCCTCTATCTAAAAAACCAAATTTGTCATCTAAATATTAATAGTACAGTCATTTGGTAGTTTTACCTGGAAAGTTTTGCGGGATTTTTGCAAATGAGTTATTTTATAGATTTCGATGTGCTCTTTCAGAATTTCAACTTTGCTACCTCGAGCTTTTAAAATTTTCTATAAAAATGAGATTTCAATTATTTTCGTACGATTTATAACCAAGGAGATATCCTTAATCAAAATTTGAAAAAAAAAATTAGTAAATTGCGCATGCCGCTTATGAGTAGGCACAGTTATGTGTTGAGCTTAAAATTACAATAACTCATGAACGGTGAGTCACACAATTAAAGTAAAAATATTTATTTATTGGGGATTACTTGGACTAGAAGCTGCATATAGTTTTTTTTTTTTCCGTATGACCTATAGTTAAGGAGATGTTTTTTGAATAAACCAGAAATTTAGAAAAAAACCGTTTTTTTCAAAATATCTCCAAAACGGTTCGTTCTAGAACGTTCAATTTCCTATAAGGGTCTCTCCGAACTGTTTTTTCGTCCGACTTACTGTTCATGAGATATCGCGTCTTGAAAATCATTCAAAATTGAATATTGAACTATGCGCAGTACAAATTTTGATTAAGGAGTTATAAGTCGTACGAAAATAATTGAAAAGTCATTTTTATAGGAAATTTTATAAGCTACAATATTGCCCCACAATATTTTCCTCCAAATGCAACCGTTAAAGAGATATTTGTAAAAAACTGATTTTGGACGCCATTTTTCCAATATGGCGGCGCAAGTGAACACGATTCGAGGTAGCAAAGTTAAAATTCTGAAAGGGCACATCGAAATCTATAAAATAACCCATTTGCAAAAATCCCGCAAAACTTTCCAGGTAACATCATTTTATTCTCCCAAATGATTGTGGTATAACACGCAAGACAAAAATTTGTCCTACCTTTTTTACTATGTTAGAAATGGAGCACGTCTTTGAATTATACAACATTAGTAAGGTATTTGTGTTTTAATGTGCACAAAGTTACAATTATTTTAGTATTCTGCCATTAAGCCAGGTAAAATTAAATGCAAATTTTTCAATATCAACAACGACAAAATACGTTGAAAAGAATATAAAGCACAAAGAGAAAGACAAAAAAGCTCACTGACACTGACTTCATGTTTATTGTTTTCTTTTCGTTTCACATTTGTCATCGTACCAGGGATGATAAATGAGATTTTCTATTTTGTACCAAATAGAAAAAAAAGTACTAAAACCGTCTCAAAAGTACCAAAGTTGTTTAATACATTTGTCAAAATGGGCGATTATAGTATTTTCGAAACCATTTGACACAGGTGTATAAGATTTGATTTCTGGTAAAGTGAAGCAACGGGATAATTTAAATTAACTAAAAAATTCATAGCAACGTATTATGTATAAGGAAGCTATCAATAGTAATCCATGCAAAATGTGAAAAATGTTTAAATAAAATAATATGTAAACATATCGGTTTCGAAAACATTGTCTGTATGTTTACCAAGCATAGTGTTAAGTGTAAAAAATTTAAAAAAAATTTACAAATTTTTACATTTTGTGCGCCAATTATGCCAATCTATTAATGAAATGTGCCAATCTTCTGAAAGCAAGCTAAGTAAAACATTTCATATTCCGCAAATATTTTACGTTTTTTAGGTTTGAATTAAAAAATTTGTCAAATCGTGTATTGTTATAAAATAGACAATAAGATTTATTAAATAAAAAAAGAATAAAAGTGTATTTAAATACCATCTCTTAAGTCGCCAGCTTCAATTTCAGATACTTCGCTAGCAAGTGAATCTAATCCTTCATTTTCTGAACGTGCTTTTGAGCCAGCACTGCCACTTGGTGCATCTTGTGCGTTTTTGGTGCGCCAAGCATAGCGTGAGAAATTATTTAAATTGGCACTTGGATCACTGAGGCGTCGTTGATGACGATATGTACAGTAATCATCGTTATCTTCATCCCAATCATCCCACATATCAGTGGCGCAGAAGCTGCATATGATAAAGTTTTAATTTTATTTTTGTTTGAATATAAAATATAGTTAATTTTTTATACCCTGGCTCACTAGTTGGTGTCTCGACGCCTGAACCCTTTGGTTTCGTTACCGCCATTTCAGCATGTCCTTTTCCCTGTGGACCTTTCATGCGTACAAACTCACAACGTGTCTGTACACCTGCACCACTGCTAAAAAGACCAAATGACATACGTTGCGCAACTTTTGAGCTAAGGCTTGATTGCTATTTAAATAAAAGTTTCAGTTATTTTTATGAATTAAATTTATTTCAAAATAAATTTTACCCTAGAATCGTAGACTTTTTTTAAAGCATCATACTTTTCTTAAAATAAAAATAAAATAAAATAAAAAAAATTATTTAATAAAAAATTGTGTTATTTGGGTCTGAAAGGGTTAACAGTCGGGAAAAGGTATAATTGTACCTAAAAATTACAACGAAAAAAATATAACGAAACTATAAAAGGAAGCTAGTTGAACTAGCGAGTAAGCTGAACGAACAAGCAGCCATCATTTATTCAGTGAACGTTCGAGAAAACTTGAACGCATTTAAAAAAATTAAAATCTTTGTGAATTAAATCAAAAAAAGAAAAGAATTTTTCTCCGGAATTAAAAACTATAAAATTTGTAAATAAAATTAAATAATATATCTGGTTGGTAGTGTATTGCTTGATCGCCATCGCAGAAATTTAATTTGTGCTGAATACAGCGTGCGACACGGATTTCAGTTGAAATTACGCACTTAATAAGGTTTTTCAATTTCAATATTTTTTAAAGCAAATTAACAACCATTTTTTTTTAGTTAGTTAAAATATGTCACGTAAAAGAAAGAAAGTTGAATTGGAAAATGAGGAACTACCTACTTCATCCAAACCTGAAGAAAACACAAATATCGTTAACGTAAAGAAATGTCTTCACAAATGCTGTCTAAATGAAAAAGTTTTCAATAAAATTGTTTGGATGTTAACGAAATGTCTGGGTTAATAGTGGAAGCTTCAAGGTACATTAATTTTTCATTGATGAGAGATTGGGAGGAGGATAAGTTTAGTGATACAAAGCCACGGTTCCTTGATTATTTTTATTGTTTGCTGGACGGGAGCAAAGCTAAATATGAATTAGACTCTGAGTATAAGCAAATGCGTTGTAATGCAGGTTTGCGCCTTTATAGCAAAAAAAAAATAGGTCAAATGTTTTCGTTAGAGCGGCTCAAAATTATGATGTTATATTTTGTAACAACATATGGATGCACGCATACAGAAGAGTGCGCAAATATTTTAAGCGACGTGCACCAACGTTCAACAATGCTGATACAGAGTTTGATTCAGAGTTGCTGGAATTACTGCGTACAGACTTAAACTGGGATGGGGAATTATTCCATAAAATAAAAATGGATCCATGGAGACATATCAAATTTTTCTATAATCTTTCGAAATTTAACGAGTCCCAAAATTGGAAGAATTTTGCCCTAATTCCTATCAATAAATTTGGTGCTCATCATATACGGTATGATACAACCGCTTTTCGCTCGCTTCTTTGTGGACTAAAATTACGGAAACATAACGATACAATTGACAGAGACCTAGAATGGCGACAGTATTTTAAAGTCCCGGAGACAAAAAGCAAGAAATTTGATTTTTCAATTAATACTGACGGTGTGGCCATATCGTTTTCAATGCGGAAATCAGTAAATACATTGAAAAATAAGGAAAAGAAGAAAAAGGTTGTGGAGATTCCAACCAATAGTATTAAATATGTAACAAAAATCGGTCTGGATCCAGGAATGCGGTTAATTGTTGGCGGCATTCGATATGAAAATGCAGATGGTGTTCGTGATGGTGATATACCCGAAACCATAAAAATAAAAAGTTCACAATATCACCATGAATGTGGCTTTGCATCGAGACGGAAAAAATTGCAGCATTACACAAAAGAATGCACTAGAAAAGATTTACTTGCTAGCAGCGAAAATCAATGGTCACCAATGTCAACAATTAATTTTCGTCAGTATACGCGTGCCCAATTAAATAAGTTTCAGCAGTGGCAACGTGTATTTTCGCAAGTAAAGGTAACTCGGCTAAAGTTGCAAAAATACATTTGCGTTGAAAAGACCAATCACGCGATTGCAAAGACAGTTTTAGGCAATATGCGGGGACCTAAGCTGGTGTGTGTCGGTTCAACTAAAATTGCCGCTAATTCCCCAATGAAAGGCTACAAACGTACACCGCTTTCACGATTCATTGATGCGTTCCGCGTGCACGGTGCTCATGTGATGCACATAAATGAATTTCGAACAACGAAACTTTGCGGAAATTGCCATGAATTAAACGAAACATCCATGTCACCACATCGGTACCAATTTTGCAAAAATTGTAATACTTGTTGGAATCGTGACGTGAATGCTGGAGTAAATATACTATATTTGGGCGAATGCCAACTGAATAATATAAGTAAACATTATAATTTTGAAAAATAGTTGCACTAAGTATTTAATGTGTATACTAGATCATTTTTTATTAAATTTAATTTTAATTATTTTTCATAAGAAATGATTTAACTTCTACTTAATAAAGTAGAGTTAAAGCATCATAACGTTTTAAATATTGTATAAAATAATAAATACATATACTATGCATTCATATAAACTTATTGCTTACAAAGATAATTTAAAATTAAAAACTTAAAATAAAAAAATAATAACGTTTTTTCATAATGCTATAGAAACAAAAAAAATATTTTTTAAAAAAAGTCTAGGGTAAAATTTATTTTTATGAATTCAATTTATTTATTTACCCTAGAATCATAGACTTTTTTTAAAGCATCGTATCTTATTGAACCCAAGAATATTACACCCTGTACCGAACCGTCTTTATCATTGGCAACAAGTTCAACACAAACCATTTCGCCATCGCGTACTAAAATATCACTAAATACCTTTAAATAAAAATCAATTTGTAGTTAGAAAGATCAATAAATCAGTGATTAAGTTAAGTCATAAATAAATTCAAGAAGAAAACAGTCATAAAAATCTTAAATGTTTTATTAACTTACCTCATCAAAATTATCAACCATAAAACAAATGTGCGGATAAGTCATTTCTTCACCTTCGCCTTTAGTATCCATTTTTCGACGACTTGGACTGGCATAAACTCGTTGTGAATGACGTCTTAAGACTTGTAATTCTTTAGGTGATGTACGTGTGCAAATTGCTAATGTAAGCGTATAATCAAATTGATGTATAACCATATTCAAATAGACTGTTTCTTCCCAGTCAACGTCAGGATCGCCAATTGGAAGTTTACGTGAATCCTTGCGAAAAACATCGACCTCAGTCTATAAGCACACAAAATCAGATTTTAATTGATGTATCTCATTATATAACAAAAGTTAAATACCAACCTCATATTTTGGCATATGGCGGGAAGAACTTTTAACATGTTTCTTACGCACAAAAAACAACAAATCATCTGAATCGATACTATGAGCTGGCTCTGATTGAAATAAAAAATGACGCACAAAAAGATCGGTCCAATAGGTAGTTCCTTGCAGTACAACGAAACCGCTATCTGTTAATTCAGAAAATATTTTGTTCAGTATTAAGTTATTTTCCAATTAAATAAAATAAGAACCTACGTTCAAACATCCACAATGAGAAACCGGTTACCAGGTTAATTAATACAAAATTTGATGTGTCTATTCTTTTAAACTTTAATTTGGTGGGAAAAATCAAACAAAATTTGTCATATCTTTTTTGTCGAGTCTTGGAAACCAAAAACCGTAGAGAGTGATATATGCTTTTTGCAACTCCGAGATCTCACTGAGAGTTGTTTTGATGAAGAAAATTTCGTGTAGTCATCTTAATAGGGTAATAAACTTTACAACCACAAATCCCTGATTATCACTCAATAACACATTATGAGGGAAAGGGGAGGAATCATACTAAACGATGTATTTAGTAGAAAGAATACATATTTGATTCGTATTTTATATATCTCCTCAAAAGTCGATAAAAATTGAATTATCGAGTTTCTACGCCTCTTACGAAAAGAAGGATGATTAAGTTGATTAGCCTGTATTCAAGTAATTTAAAATCTCTAACCAACAAAGTTCGAGTTATCAATGCTTCGCTGTTATTTTTGCATAATAAAACGAAACTGCATATACAGTACAAATATACATAAATGGGAATAACTCCCATCTCAATCGGAAGTCGACGGTTTTTCACTGTCAACTTAATATTCAATGTGGCTAGCAAGATTGCAAATGATAATATTTAAAACTTAAAGTATGCACCACAATACTGTTCTATTCCAAAATAATGTGAAAACAATAGCGCAACGAAAATTCCATAAATTAAAACCATTCAGACGAAAGTCAGACAAACGATATAAAATAAGAGTACTTGAGAAAGGGGGTGTGTGTGCCAAAAAGAGCTGATAAATCGATATTTTATGTGCGTACATATACCTATGTATATGAATTTTTTGCTTTTAACCAACGAATAAGGATTTTTATCTTGTAAATGTAATTTAATAGGCATTTTATAGTTTCTTTTTTATATATTTAGTTTTATTGAAAATTTTTTATTACTCACCGTCCTTTAGCAACTGACGCATCTCCTTGGTTCTTTGGAAATTTATGTCTTCAAGCAGTTGCTGCAATGGTGTCTGTGGTTTCAATAGCGCTCCAGCAGCGCTGGCCAAAGACATGATGATATTTTATATAAAATTACTGCTCAATTGTGAAATTCAGCAATGATTACTAATACAGTAAACTTGTTTTTACGTATTTTTTTGCTTTTGACCAAGACGGGGATTTTTTTTTTTCGATTTTCTCAATTAACTATTTGTGCTACGCAAAAATTTTGCTTTGAATGCATTGCGAAAAATTGTTATTTTATAAAACCTTTGTTAAAATTTATAAGCGAGAATACCATTATATTTATTTTTATTTTTTTTTTTACAAAATACTTAATCAAAAATATTATTTAGAGAGAAATTTAATCGCGATCGATGTTTTTTATGTAAATGACGATGGTACTGAATGAACTTGCTTGATGGAAAATTATACGCAATTCACTGTTCTTCTTTATCTGCTTTTCCTGTTAAGGGTGGTTTTTAGTTTATTTTTTGCCCCTTTAATTTTAGTTGTTTTTTTAGCTTTTTATCACAGCCCAGTTTTTTTTTTTAAGTTTCGGCGCAAGTACAAACAAATAATACGACAAGAAATGTTGTAAACAAAAATCTGTCAAAAGGAACAGCTGACTGAGGAAGTGATAGTCTTCAATCAGATGCGCGTTTCTTGGTGGAGAAATCCAAAAGGCCATTGACACCTTTATAGAGCGTATGACGTGTGGCTTTCGATGCCAAGAGTGCACTTTTTTATGATTTTTAGTGAAACTTTATATCTAAGTATTTTATTTAATGTTTTTTTATTAGATGAGTTTTTTTTAATGTTTTTAATTTATTTTTTTGACAGTAAATGACAAACCAAATAAAACCCGTAATTTTCAGAACACTTCCATCCAATTTTGCTTTAAAATCTCATTGACAATTAATGTACTTTTTTGACAATTCAAAGTGTCAAAAAAGTACATCAATTGTCAATGAGGTCATAACAAAACAGGAGAAAGCAAATATCATGTTTCTTTTTTATTTTTTTCTTAAATTATATGTTTTTGACTCAAAAAAGTGATAAAAACAAGAGCTTTACTAGACTTTTGGCCATAAAGTCCAATTTTTTTTTGGGCAAAATAAGGCTTCATTAATTACTAACAACAACAAAAAATAAAAAAATGTGGCTCGGATCTATTTTTAGAGATATAGCAATCAGAAGATCAGGGAATTGCTTCTATCAAAACCAGTATAAGTTCAGTATGTCTTGGTAGATTTTAAACATATTGGTGTTAACCATTATTTTCCAAAAAAATCCTTCACTAACCCACAGATTTATTAATGAATGAAATAAAATTAACTGTTTTGTTTTATGTATTTTGAGCTTTAATTAAAAGAGATATATTGGTGGGCCCTATTTCCCAAGTTTTGTGTTTAAAATAAAAACCAGATTCATGGTAAGACCACATTCAGAAAATCCTTAACACTCAACTCAATTTTAAGGGCTGGATGTTAACTTTGATTCAAAAATTTTGTTGTTTTTGTCTTACATAAGATTTTTATCGACTCCGCCTTCCTCTTGTTTAAGCAAATCTGTAATCTCTCTCCCAAAACATGTTGCGTAATACTTGAACGGACACATATCATTTTTGCATAAATTGTATTAATTCTCGTTACAGTAAAATGTACATTTTCTTGGCAACACTATTTGTCCAATCATCATAGCCATTATTTAAATATCTGGCATCTCTAATGAAACAGCTGTTCTACTGTCATTGAGTAGTGCGCGAAAACCTTCAAGCATTTGAAATAGGTATTCAATTTAATTTATATATTTATTTTAAATAACAATTAAAAGGCTTCAAAATTGAAACATCGAACAAAAATAAAAATAATGAAAGTGAAAATGCGCTGGACATTCAAGCGAAAGAAGCAGCAGAAGCTAAAACTGCAGAGACACAATCCAAGGCACCCACAACTGTAGCCGATGCAGAACTGGACGTCACAAGTGAACAATTTAATCCTTTACGTGCCCTTTATACTGCTGATTACAAAATTAGCACGAAAAAACCAAAAGTGCTTTATCAAAATCTTGTAGCTTTTGAAAATGCGTTTAAGAAGTTTGGCATTTTCGAATTAAATACAGTGCAAAACCAAAAGATGCACCAGTCGAAAAAAGCACAACCTACAGACAAGCCAAAAGACGACAAAGGCCCTACTACTTCCATTTATATTGATGATGATACGGAAACGAAACGTCGTTTTTTGCCACATCAAATGGCCGTGCGCCGTCCGTCCATAACTAAGCAGCGGCATCAACGAAATTTAATTTTGCAAATGTCAACGGAGACCACTGGTCCGCTGGATCGTCTTTACAAGTGTGTAAAACAGCAAGAACGTATACATGTAACTGTGCGTACGGAACATGGCGTACGTGGATACGTAGAAGGATACTTGCTATTTTACGATAAACATTGGAATTTACTATTGAGTAATGTAACTGAAATATGGAAACGTCGAAAATTTCAATATGGAGAGAACAAATTTTGTGGTGTGCCAGAAAATTGCGAACGTCAATTGCGAGAGCTTGGAATTATTTTACCGAAGCAGCAGGTACAAAGCTTGAATAGGAAAAATGTGGAAATAAAACGTGAATTGCCAAAGTTGTTAGTGCGTGGTGAGCAGGTTGTTACAATTACAGTCATGTCTGCGACACAGAAAGAACAATCATCGAATGTTTAATTAGAATTAACATTAATTTTAAAAATAGATTAAGGTAAAATGATATACTGTAGGTACATATTTATGAATTTAACATAAAACATTGATACAACAGCTTTCGGTCGCAACTTTTGATACCTGAGAACTCAAAATTTGAAACGAAATCGAAAAATTGATTAAAAGAGGAATAAATTGAATCAATAAAAGAAAAAACAAGTTATTTTCCATAAGAAACTATGCATTTGGTCAAAAGTATAAAATGTAGAGTAGAAATGATTCGTTGCTATCGACCAAGCTTCAAATTTCGGTGTCAGCTTCAAGAGTCACCCCAACAAATTGCAATATATCCATACATCCAACGTATGGTAACTCAAGTTACCAATTTTTACGGGAGAGCGGTTTTCGAAATCTGCGCATTCGGTTCCATCATGTGTCTTATTTTGGTACCTCTAGCTTCAAATTTGAAGGGCCGAGAGATATTTTTTTCGAGTTACCAACATATACGTTGGATGTATCGATATGTATGACGCCCATAATAAAATTAAATATCGCTCAAAAACAAAATGATAACAAAAGCGATAATTAATAAATTTTTGAGCTTGATTTCGTTATTATTTTGGGCGTTATATCATATTTTTAAAATAGAAAAATGAAATAAAATTTATATAAAATTAATTTGGCCGTTATTTCACATTGTTTGTGGGCGTTAGGAAATAACGCCCAATGAAACATCGCCTAGACAAAAAAAAAAACCTACTACACCCAAACAATGGGGGTTATCGTGAATCAAGATTCCCGGGGAATTTTCTTAAACTGCAATAGAGAATGCACGGCAGTCTGCGAAAATTCCCCGGGAATCTTGATTCACGATAACCCCCAATATGAAATAACGCACATAAACAAAATAAAGCCCAAAAGTTAAAAAAACGAAATAACGTCCAAAATCAAAATCGAAATAAAGCACGGATTTGGGGCGTTATTTAAAAATTATGAAATAATGTCCAAAAAAACGAAACAACGCCGAAAATAAAAACGGAATTTTGGGCGCTATTTCCAAAATGAATTTCGCCAGCCTACAGCCATTTATTAAAATTTGGCAAAATAAAAACTTTTGGAAATCCTATTCTTTTTTTTTTTTTTTTATTAAAACTGTGTTTCTACATTTAAAAATAAGATTATAATTAATTTTTATAACATTATAATTCTATGCATTACTATTTATCCAACTCTGCTATGCCAAACACCTTACGCACTGCTTCAAAATTTTTAATATTATAAACACGACATCTTGGGGGCTTTTCACCACCAAAAGCCAATGTAAACGGATCCTCAGGACACTGACGCATGCACTGCAATCGCCCCATTTTAAAATCATGACTATATACTTCTTTTATTTCGCTCGCATTAAAATTCCATATTTTTAATGTGCCATCAGTTGATGTGGAGGTTAATAAATTTTTCACCTCACTATTGAAGCAAATGCCAGAAATTTCTTCAACATGCGCTTTCAGAGACCATAGCAATTCACTCGGCTTGCGGCGATCAGCATATGCAAGTTTTCCTTCATTGGTGCCCACTACAAAATAATTACTATCCACTGGATTCCACAGTACCTTTTCTACTTCACCCGGTACCGTCCAACTGACATGATTTGTATTAACTTCCGCTGCATTACGACAATCAAAAAGTCGTACAACTCCATCAGCACTACCGCCAAGTATGCTTTGAGCTTCATCTGGATGGAATTCAATACTTTGTACTTTTTCCTCGAATGCGCTAATTGTTGTATGTGGCATACCCTCATCAAGATCCCAAAGTATTATGGACTGATCCACTGAACCGCTGGCTAGAATATGCTCAAAATGTCGATTCCATGATAAATCTAATACAGCATCTGTATGTCCGTATTTCTCTTTATTTTTCTTTCTGCTACCCTTTGATCCCAATTTAAATGTTGGTTCAATTGAATCTTGTATATCTAAGTCCCAAACTGTTATAATCGGGTCCATGCATCCTATCGCGCACATATTTCCAGGCTTATCGCTACCCGGATCATGATTCAGCCATTCAATGCAAAGTGGAAAACTTGGCAATAGAAAATCATGGTGTGTATATAGGGATTCTTCATCTTCATTAAAAACCCAAACTTCCATTGAAGCAGCATCATCTTGCACATGACCAACCAACAGCAAATTATCCGTTGGCTTAATAATTTCATCTTCAGCTTCGGAATCATCATCTTCATCTGGCAATTGTTCTTCCGGATCCACAATATTTCCAATGTTCGCTACTTGCGTTTTATCCTCATTTTCGTAGTTTTCAAATGCATATTCATCATCCGGATTATGATTTTCTCTACCCGCTGCTGTTGATGTTCCTGGTCCGGTATTGTTATCTACATCCATTTCATCTTCGTTGTCCGTATTGTCCTCTGCATCTTCATCTTCAGAATCTAGAGTCGCCTTTGCATCTTGTATTACCTTAGCCAACTCAGCTTGAGTTAACACTATTTTCTCAGGTCGTTCCTTGGCGATACCGCGTGGCACAAAGCATAATGCAGGCACGAAATCAATGGATGCTTCTGCTTGTCCTTCACCTTCTTCCATTTCTTACTTTAAAAGAGGAATTTATTTTAATTGTGAAATTTCGTAAATAATAAGCTTTTGCTCAAAACGATGGAATTTGACATGCACGTGCTTTAAAGATGTGTAATGCATATCGAGAGATGATAATTAATCGATAATGCATCGTACAAATAAACAGCGCGCACAAAACGAATAAAGTCAGACGATACCCAGCAAATCCTGTAACCGTTACCAACCTTATTATATAAGAGTTACAAATCTCGTATTATACCAGTTACATTTCTTCTAGCATCGGGAAAAAAATAACCACTTTTGCCCTATCCGTGTGATCGTGCATCCTTGTCTTATTAATGCGACTTTCTCATAAACAAAAATAAAAAAAACTATAGCTGTCTCTTTCGTTTTTTTCAATTCCTTTTGTAGACATTCTCTCAATTTATGTTAATAAATAATAATCGAACTGAAGTTGTGGAAAAATTATTTTATTGTCAAAATGAATTACAATTTTGTAGAATTGATGATGGGCTTAGCTGCATTCAATTAAGAAGCTTCTTTGTAGTATCGAGCTGCAGGTTTACCTACGGTTGACGTCTTTCTGGATAATTCGGCAGTTTTTTGTAAAATATGAAATGATATAAAAGAAATAAAGATTTGTTGATTTTTCTTTGGGTTTTCAGCTTTATTAATTTTTATTTACCTTATCGTTGCTGATGTTGGGTTTTGAATTGGTATACAATGTTATTTTATTTGAATGGACTTTGATTGACGATAAAATACGATTCAATTTTATTCTCTGTCAACTTGATATTTTTTGAGTAAGGAAGCAAGGCATCGTTTTGATTATATCTTACCCTTTTTAAATTTCTTTGTGGTAGTAAATTTAGAAAAATGTATCATAGTATGTGTTAAACGGGTCAGTCCATAATTCAATATGGTTATGTAGGATTTGCTGGGTATATTCATTGGCGATTATTAATTAATAAACTTTGGGAAAAAAGTTACGAAAATGCTTTTTGGATAAGTCAATATATAAAATTAGATTTTTTGTATCAACCTTTGGAGTGCGTACTGCACAATGTACATATTGAGCCCTATTACCGTCGGCGTTTTAATTTTCGCTTCTAAACCTTTTTAGTTTTTATCGCCGATGAGTTCAAGGAAAACGATGCAAGTCACATCTAACTTCGTAGCTGTATTTTAACTAAAAATACTTTCGTAGTTTTAATCGTGTCTCATAATTACCTACTACATGTTACAAAGGAAAATATGACAGTCGAAAAATTATAACGATGACAATACTACGTTTTCACCGGAGATTTAGCTGTGATGGATTCATACATTTCGTCGTTGAATCCAACCCTTTTCCACCGGCCGAAAGAGATTTATTATTGACAGAAAATGTTATAAGCGGGAAAATGAAAGTTGTTTTTCCTTTTCTTCTTTATTTATCTTCCTATGCTATGTTTTCAATGATCTATGTGCAGATTTAAAATAAACCTCGGCAGAAATAGATTTATTTTCGTAAGGTAAAACATGTGATTTACGCCCAGATTAAGTGCTAAACCTCGAAACAGCCCAAAACCACCTCATAAATCTCCGGGGGAAATGTAGTATTACTGTCAAAAATAAATCTCGTTCGGTGGAAATGATTAAGATTTAACGACGAGATTTAAAGATCTATCACAGCTAAATCTCCAGTTTTTAAAAATGGTAATAAAAATGATGTTTCTAACTACAGACCAATCTCGAAGCTCTCGAATATCTCTAAGTTATTCGAAAGTATTGTAAAGAATAAGTTATTCTTTTTAGTAAAGCGTCATATTTGTCCTGAGCAGCATGGCTTTGTAACTGGTAGGTCAACGGTGACAAACTTGTCTCTTTTTTCAAAATATTGTATTTCCTCATTTGAACAAGGAAATCAAGTTGATGCAATTTATACGGATTTTTCTAAAGCCTTTGATAAGGTGTGTCATAATGCTTTAATTGCGAAATTGGCTAAAATGGGTTGCCACTCTGCTTTTTTGGATTGGATTAAATCTTACCTTAAAAATAGAAATTGTTTTGTTGAAATTAATAATGTTAAATCTTTTAAATTTGTGGCTTCATCAGGTGTACCGCAAGGTAGCATTCTTGGCCCTCTATTTTTCATTTTATTTATTGATGATGTAAGTAAATATATAGAAGTAGCTAAATTTTTACTTTATGCTGATGACTTGAAGTTATTCAGTAAAGTATCTGGGGGTGGGTCTGCTGTCTTACAGAGTGATCTTAATAATGTGTTTTTGTGGAGTAAACAGAATTATTTACCATTGAATATTAATAAATGTTTTTCCTTGTCCTTCTCTAAGTGTAGAAATTGCTTGAGCTCTATCTATTTTCTGTCTGATGTACCTTTGCAGGTTGTTAATTCAATTCGTGATCTTGGTGTGATTTTTGACTCTAAGTTCACCTTTGTTGACCATTTGAATTATATAATTCCTAAAGGATATTCTTTACTGGCTTTTGTGCGCAGGAATAGCTCTGAATTTTCAGATCCCCATACCTTGTTGTGCCTTTATAGCGCGTTTGTTAGGTCAAGGTTGGAGTATGCTTCATTTATATGGAATCCTTCTTATAATTGTCATTCCTCTAGATTGGAACGAATTCAAAAATCATTCACTAGATTTGCACTTAGGTCTCTAAATTTCGAGGTATCTTTGCCTTCTTATAATGCAAGATGTATGCTTCTCGGTTTGCAATCCCTTGAATCAAGGAGAAAGATAAGTTCCATTGTCTTTATTCATGACATTATTTCTGGTAAAATTGACTGTACTCCATTATTACAATTAGTTGAATTCAATATTCCGTCAAGAGCGTTGCGACATTTCAATTTGTTTTATACTCAACTGCATAGGACTCAATACGCAGTAAATGAACCTATTAATAGAGCTTTACTATTGTATAATGAACTATCTATTGTCAACAATTTAGATTTTGCTTTAACTAAACTTAATTTTAAGAAATTGGTTGGCAGTTTATTTATAGTGTAATTTATATTTTAATTTTATTTTCTCTTAAATATATATAACTGTTATTTATTATTTATTATTTTTGCTAGTCTGTAAGGAACTTGTATATCCAAAGACTGAATAAACGAAATGAAATGAAATGAAATGAAACGTAGTATTAGTCTCCAAGATTGCTATGGTCTTGGTCAAGCTGATAAGTTAGACCAAGACTGCTATTCGGGATGGTTGTTACGCCATTAGGGGCTGTCCATAAACTCCGTGACGCTCCTTGGGGGGGGGGGAGTTTGAGCAAGCGTTACGCTTGGTGTATTTTATTAATTTTTTATATGAAGCTACCGTCACATAGGGGGGGTTCAATATATCGAATTTTAGCGTCACGGAGTTTATGGGCAGCCCTTTACGAAATTTTAGCATACCAAAAATCCAACAGCTTTAAAAAAAAATTAGGCTCAGAATTATGCAAAATTTAACAATTTTTAGCGTAATTTTTTATTTTCAAGGTCAAGATAAAGATGAAGACCAAAATTATAACCAATACTGAATGCCTAAAGGGCCGTCCACACGCACAGTTTTACCTCAAGACTTACCTGCACAAACCGCAGGTAAGTCTGTACGTATGGACGGCAAAAGTCAAGTTTGCACAGTCGAAAAGTGCGGCCTGTGCTTTCTTTGAATTTCCAAAGATTTTTTTGCACAAACTAAGCTTGCGCAGGCAAGTTGGAACGTGTGGACGGCGTACAGGCCGTGCCTTCAATCTGTCGTGAACATTTTCACTTTTTTTAACTAATCCATTATAGAAAATATGAAGAAAAAACAAATCAAATAAAAATCAAATTTTTGCTAGACGTCATGTTGCTATGAAAACGAATGATACTGAAAACTGCACAGACTTGCCTGTGTTGTATGGACGCGATAAAAAAAGTATGCGCGAACCCTCTAGTTTGCACGAACTAGGTTTGTGCAGGTAAGACTGTACGTGTTGACGGCCCTTTAGACCCAGATCAAGATTCTATATCAAAACCAATAACAAAACTGAATGTCGAAGATCAAGATTGTGAATTGTCAAAGTGTTAATCCTTAGAAATCATCTTAACTGTCAAAATTTGTATTGAGGGTATTCCTTAAAAAGTGTAAAAGCCTCGAAAACCTCGTCAACTCGTAATAGTTGTCAAAATCAATACGAACTTTAAAAGATTTACGAGTTTACGAGGTTTTCGAGGATTTTACACGTTTTAACAAATACTTTAATTGGTTTTGAGATTTTGAACGAGTTTTTTTTTAATGCATTTAACCGTTTCGCTGAATACTTCCAGTATGATATTAGCCGTGTTCCTTTTGACGCGTATATACAATTGTGGATATTTTTAAATTGCGATAACTCATGAATAGTGAGTCGGACAATAAAACTCCAAGGAACTTTTTTATGAAGAATCACGTTCTCTACAAAAACTTTTCATTTTATTTTTTAAAAAATTTATCTTTTAGGAGTTATTCTATAAAAACTGGTTAAGCGCCGATAAACGGCAAAAAGTCACTCTTTTTTAAATAACTTCTAAGCAACAATTTTTTTTTTTTACAAAAGATTAAAATTATTTGTAGAGCATGTGGTTCTCAATGAAAAAGACACTTTGACTTTTTATCGTACGACTCACCGTTCATAAGTTATCGCAATTTGAAAATTACCACAATTGTATATACGCGTCAAAAAAAAAAAAAAAAAAACAGGCCTATTATACGCTCGTAATAGATATATTGAAAAATATTTCATGCTGCAAAATTGCTACTTGAACAGACGCGATAATTATTGGTGATATGAAATGTACATTTCGGATTCATATTGAGAAAAAATCATCAAAGTTGAATTTTGTTTTTTAATCTTTTATTTTCCTGTGGATTAAAAATGATTTCAGGATTTAATATCTAGCTCATTGCTTTTCAATAATAAAATAAACTTAAGAAACACAAATATACAAAGAAATTTTTCATTGAAATAATATATAAACAATACCCATTCTTAAAAATTTATTTAATTATGGGAAATCACTAGCCACGATACAATAAAGAAAAATAAAAATATTGGATATACGGCTAGTGGTTTGCGATTTGGTGGTTGACTATCGCCCAAAAATATAAAAGAGGCTGAAAAGAAGAAAAATGGTTTTATTTATGAATCAATAAAAATATCAAATAATACACATACCATAAGTCGCCCATAAAAATCCAAGCATCGTTGTCATTAGACGCAAAAAGAATAGTAATTTTGTTTGTGTCGACATTAATACAATACGACAAACTATTAATGCTATCGCTACTGGTGTTAGGCAGTATCCGAGAACACAAACTGATTGAAAGAATGAGCTGAAACAATAAAAAAAATTTATCAAATTGTTGCATTTGATCTCTTCGAACATAAGAGCTATCGCGGTAAGATTTATACCATACATTCGGTTCAAGCTTTTATGGACTAATTTTGACAAAACAAAGTGCAACATATAGCTGAAACTATTTTACGCAGGCATATGATGTATGCTACATATGTGAAGTACACTGGAACCAATAAAATCTAGTGGAAAATTTTCCATCACCATGGCCCACAAAGCAAAGTGCACCAAAGCAATATTTTTATTATTTGCGTTCCGTTACGGTGTCATTAGTTTCATCTATAAGATGATAGGTCCCGTCATTATGCAGATCCAGAGTTTTAGGCGCTACCAGCATTGAGTACACACGCTGTTTAAGTACACATGGAGAGTTGTTTTTCGAAGTTAAAAACATTCTTCACTTCCATTGACAAACCCTGCTGCTTGAGGGGGAATAATTATTTGGTATTTGCGACTGACCTCCATTCTCTCAGTAACATCTAAATTGTTATACCACTCATTATTCGCTCGCTCAGACGGGATAGAATAACATTGAGATCAGCCGTATCTTTAATTTTTGATTTCCACATTCACTACTAGTTTCTGAAGATGATTTTCTGCATATTTATAGCCATAACAGAACCATACAAAAAATAAAGGGGATAGGATCTGGGGGCATTGCACGTTCTATACATAAAAATTTTGAACAATCGAACATTTTGTACAAATTGCAGTTATGAAAATTGAAATGTACATGGTATTCATTAAGGCCATGCAAAAATATGGGGGGATTATAACAGAGGCGTTGTACCCCCACACAAAAAACTCTGAATATGCTCCAATTCTGCATCTAGAATAGCAATCTTTATGAAAGTTTGTAAGTGAGGGCCTATCGTTATAAAACTTGGTACATAATATGGACTTTATTCCAAACAAAATCTTCGGGTCACCTATAGGAAAAGGCAGAACTATGCTTGCCGGGCCAGCTAGTGGTCATATACATAAATATAATAAAAATTTTTGGCTATGGTATTGTGCTATAAATATTCAGGCATGTCGTGAAATCCGATTGATTTCAATCGGATTTCATTTGGGAGGCTTTTTGATGAAAACAGTGAGTCGAACGATAAAAAGTATAAGAATCTCTTTTGTGGAAAAAAACAGGTTCTACAAAAAGTATCGATTTGCATTAACGTAAAAATAACGGTTTACAAAATATTCGATAAAATCAAATTTTTCGACTTTTTGCGGTTTTTTAAGAATATTTCCTAAACTGTTATTTTTTCGTTAATGCAAATCAATACTTTTTGTAGAACCTGTTTTTATCAAAAAAACAGATTCTGATACTTTTTATTGTTCGACTCACCGTTTTCATCAAAAAGCCTCCCAAATGAAATCCGATTGAAATCAATCGGATTTCACGACATGCCTGATTTTTTATGCATTAAGTATTCTAATGCCTTTAGGTTCACCTAACAAAATACTTTTTTTTTTAGAAAAATACATCTATAACACTCACATTTTGCCGCCAAGTAGTTTTGAGTTCAGTGTGACAATAGCAGCGCCAATCCAAACGATGACAAAAACTTGCGCAAATTCTGGACCACCATCGTACATGCTGTCGGCTGAACCTTGTAGTATTGTGGCCATGAATGTACATAATACCAAGGGGCCCCATAAATCCCCTGCAAATGGAACAAATGTTAAAATAGTGCAATTTTCAAAACTCACATGAAATCATTACAATCTCGCAGCAAACTGGATTTCTCCTTGGGATATAAAACATGATAGAATTTAACACCGACTGCTCGTATATCACGTAACTAAATGCATAAAAAGGTGAGAAATAATTATTTATTAATTTTAAGTTTCTTTATACTTCCTACAATTGTTTCTTTAATGGGCTCATCGAGTGTATTGAAATCCGGTGCTCCCGGTTGCGACGTGTTCTTATTACTGGATGGTATGGACATGTCGCCCTCTAGATGGGTTGGAATGTCTTCAAACATCTGAAATGGGGTAAATGAGCTTGCCATATTAAATGCAACAGTTATAACACAATTACTTACTTCAAGTTTTGTATCCATTTTTATGCGATTTTTCTTCTAACAATTACAATATCTGAACTTAAAGAAATACTTTACGGCAAGAAAACATTTATTTTTAATTTACACGGAGTATGTAAATTATTTTCTGACGTTGACAGTTTGCTTCTTCTTCTATATTTTGATTCGTCAACCTATTGCATAGAGATGTGTGTAAAAAATCGATTTCTTTTTGTTGGGTTAATGTCAAGCTGTGAATATATCGTTTATTAGCCCAAGAAAATAAATATTTTTATTGGAAATAATTCAAAATTTATTTTTTTTTTTATATAATTATCTCTTATAATATGTTTCCACAGAAGATTTATGAGGTAATTTATGGCTGTTTTAAAATTCAGCTCCAAATATTATTGTAAATCACGTGATTTACCAAACAAAAATAAATCTACTTCTGCCGAGATTTATTTCAAATCTTCGTATAAATTTTAACAGGGCTACCGATCTTGGCCATTTTCGGCTAGTTGGCAAATTTGAAGAGCTTTGAAAAAAAGCAAATAGAAGATAAACATAAAGAAAAAAAGGAAGGAAAACTTAAATTTTCCCGCTTATGATAGGTAGGATTCAACGACTAGATATTTAGATCTCTTCACAGTTAAATCTCCTGTGGAAACGCAGAATCTAAGGCATTTGCACCGGAGATTTAGTAAGTGATTAAGTCATAACTCACCTCATCCATCATTTATTAAACGTAAAATAATTCTGGACACAGCCGTAAATCACCTCATAAGTCTCCGGTGGAAACCGGTGCCTCAAAAACTCGTAAGAGCTGCCACGATGTTAGAGGAAATTACATGTTTTGAAGATACCCTCTTTGTTTCGTTATAAGAATAAATGAGTGAACAGTTCATTGAGAAAACATGTGCGAAAAAAAAGATATTCAAGGTCGTACAAGTCGGTTCTTTCGAAATATTTCGCTCATTTTCGATCCTCTGAGCTAACTATACGACAAATGCAGAGTGCGAAATTTCATCAAGTTATCCATTTCTAGCAAAAATTATTCGATAGACAGACCGACTAAAAGTCATCAGGAAAATATCGTTGAAGAAGAAAATTCAAGAATCGAGAAAGTCATGGAGTGAAAAAATTAAGCGTTTAAGTTCGCATTAGTTGCAGACGTTTAATTTAGCCCAATGCTCCCGCTAGAAGTTATATGAGAACACAAACATCAATTTCTCCGGAACTCTGCTTGTTGCTTTCGGATGGCAAAATCAGACCCAGACCAAGACCAAGACCAAGACCAAGACCAAGACCAAGACCAAGACCAAGACCAAGACCAAGACCAAGACCAAGACCAAGACCAAGACCAAGACCAAGACCAAGACCAAGACCAAGACCAAGACCAAGACCAAGACCAAGACCAAGACCAAGACCAAGACCAAGACCAAGACCAAGACCAAGACCAAGACCAAGACCAAGACCAAGACCAAGACCAAGACCAAGACCAAGACCAAGACCAAGATCAAGATCAAGACCAAGACCAAGACCAAGACCAAGACCAAGACCAAGACCAAGACCAAGACCAAGACCAAGACCAAGACCAAGACCAAGACCAAGACCAAGACCAAGACCAAGACCAAGACCAAGACCAAGACCAAGACCAAGACCAAGACCAAGACCAAGACCAAGACCAAGACCAAGACCAAGACCAAGACCAAGACCAAGACCAAGACCAAGACCAAGACCAAGACCAAGACCAAGACCAAGACCAAGACCAAGACCAAGACCAAGACCAAGACCAAGACCAAGACCAAGACCAAGACCAAGACCAAGACCAAGACCAAGACCAAGACCAAGACCAAGACCAAGACCAAGACCAAGACCAAGACCAAGACCAAGACCAAGACCAAGACCAAGACCAAGACCAAGACCAAGACCAAGACCAAGACCAAGACCAAGACCAAGACCAAGACCAAGACCAAGACCAAGACCAAGACCAAGACCAAGACCAAGACCAAGACCAAGACCAAGACCAAGACCAAGACCAAGACCAAGACCAAGACCAAGACCAAGACCAAGACCAAGACCAAGACCAAGACCAAGACCAAGACCAAGACCAAGACCAAGACCAAGACCAAGACCAAGACCAAGACCAAGACCAAGACCAAGACCAAGACCAAGACCAAGACCAAGACCAAGACCAAGACCAAGACCAAGACCAAGACCAAGACCAAGACCAAGACCAAGACCAAGACCAAGACCAAGACCAAGACCAAGACCAAGACCAAGACCAAGACCAAGACCAAGACCAAGACCAAGACCAAGACCAAGACCAAGACCAAGACCAAGACCAAGACCAAGACCAAGACCAAGACCAAGACCAAGACCAAGACCAAGACCAAGACCAAGACCAAGACCAAGACCAAGACCAAGACCAAGACCAAGACCAAGACCAAGACCAAGACCAAGACCAAGACCAAGACCAAGACCAAGACCAAGACCAAGACCAAGACCAAGACCAAGACCAAGACCAAGACCAAGACCAAGACCAAGACCAAGACCAAGACCAAGACCAAGACCAAGACCAAGACCAAGACCAAGACCAAGACCAAGACCAAGACCAAGACCAAGACCAAGACCAAGACCAAGACCAAGACCAAGACCAAGACCAAGACCAAGACCAAGACCAAGACCAAGACCAAGACCAAGACCAAGACCAAGACCAAGACCAAGACCAAGACCAAGACCAAGACCAAGACCAAGACCAAGACCAAGACCAAGACCAAGACCAAGACCAAGACCAAGACCAAGACCAAGACCAAGACCAAGACCAAGACCAAGACCAAGACCAAGACCAAGACCAAGACCAAGACCAAGACCAAGACCAAGACCAAGACCAAGACCAAGACCAAGACCAAGACCAAGACCAAGACCAAGACCAAGACCAAGACCAAGACCAAGACCAAGACCAAGACCAAGACCAAGACCAAGACCAAGACCAAGACCAAGACCAAGACCAAGACCAAGACCAAGACCAAGACCAAGACCAAGACCAAGACCAAGACCAAGACCAAGACCAAGACCAAGACCAAGACCAAGACCAAGACCAAGACCAAGACCAAGACCAAGACCAAGACCAAGACCAAGACCAAGACCAAGACCAAGACCAAGACCAAGACCAAGACCAAGACCAAGACCAAGACCAAGACCAAGACCAAGACCAAGACCAAGACCAAGACCAAGACCAAGACCAAGACCAAGACCAAGACCAAGACCAAGACCAAGACCAAGACCAAGACCAAGACCAAGACCAAGACCAAGACCAAGACCAAGACCAAGACCAAGACCAAGACCAAGACCAAGACCAAGACCAAGACCAAGACCAAGACCAAGACCAAGACCAAGACCAAGACCAAGACCAAGACCAAGACCAAGACCAAGACCAAGACCAAGACCAAGACCAAGACCAAGACCAAGACCAAGACCAAGACCAAGACCAAGACCAAGACCAAGACCAAGACCAAGACCAAGACCAAGACCAAGACCAAGACCAAGACCAAGACCAAGACCAAGACCAAGACCAAGACCAAGACCAAGACCAAGACCAAGACCAAGACCAAGACCAAGACCAAGACCAAGACCAAGACCAAGACCAAGACCAAGACCAAGACCAAGACCAAGACCAAGACCAAGACCAAGACCAAGACCAAGACCAAGACCAAGACCAAGACCAAGACCAAGACCAAGACCAAGACCAAGACCAAGACCAAGACCAAGACCAAGACCAAGACCAAGACCAAGACCAAGACCAAGACCAAGACCAAGACCAAGACCAAGACCAAGACCAAGACCAAGACCAAGACCAAGACCAAGACCAAGACCAAGACCAAGACCAAGACCAAGACCAAGACCAAGACCAAGACCAAGACCAAGACCAAGACCAAGACCAAGACCAAGACCAAGACCAAGACCAAGACCAAGACCAAGACCAAGACCAAGACCAAGACCAAGACCAAGACCAAGACCAAGACCAAGACCAAGACCAAGACCAAGACCAAGACCAAGACCAAGACCAAGACCAAGACCAAGACCAAGACCAAGACCAAGACCAAGACCAAGACCAAGACCAAGACCAAGACCAAGACCAAGACCAAGACCAAGACCAAGACCAAGACCAAGACCAAGACCAAGACCAAGACCAAGACCAAGACCAAGACCAAGACCAAGACCAAGACCAAGACCAAGACCAAGACCAAGACCAAGACCAAGACCAAGACCAAGACCAAGACCAAGACCAAGACCAAGACCAAGACCAAGACCAAGACCAAGACCAAGACCAAGACCAAGACCAAGACCAAGACCAAGACCAAGACCAAGACCAAGACCAAGACCAAGACCAAGACCAAGACCAAGACCAAGACCAAGACCAAGACCAAGACCAAGACCAAGACCAAGACCAAGACCAAGACCAAGACCAAGACCAAGACCAAGACCAAGACCAAGACCAAGACCAAGACCAAGACCAAGACCAAGACCAAGACCAAGACCAAGACCAAGACCAAGACCAAGACCAAGACCAAGACCAAGACCAAGACCAAGACCAAGACCAAGACCAAGACCAAGACCAAGACCAAGACCAAGACCAAGACCAAGACCAAGACCAAGACCAAGACCAAGACCAAGACCAAGACCAAGACCAAGACCAAGACCAAGACCAAGACCAAGACCAAGACCAAGACCAAGACCAAGACCAAGACCAAGACCAAGACCAAGACCAAGACCAAGACCAAGACCAAGACCAAGACCAAGACCAAGACCAAGACCAAGACCAAGACCAAGACCAAGACCAAGACCAAGACCAAGACCAAGACCAAGACCAAGACCAAGACCAAGACCAAGACCAAGACCAAGACCAAGACCAAGACCAAGACCAAGACCAAGACCAAGACCAAGACCAAGACCAAGACCAAGACCAAGACCAAGACCAAGACCAAGACCAAGACCAAGACCAAGACCAAGACCAAGACCAAGACCAAGACCAAGACCAAGACCAAGACCAAGACCAAGACCAAGACCAAGACCAAGACCAAGACCAAGACCAAGACCAAGACCAAGACCAAGACCAAGACCAAGACCAAGACCAAGACCAAGACCAAGACCAAGACCAAGACCAAGACCAAGACCAAGACCAAGACCAAGACCAAGACCAAGACCAAGACCAAGACCAAGACCAAGACCAAGACCAAGACCAAGACCAAGACCAAGACCAAGACCAAGACCAAGACCAAGACCAAGACCAAGACCAAGACCAAGACCAAGACCAAGACCAAGACCAAGACCAAGACCAAGACCAAGACCAAGACCAAGACCAAGACCAAGACCAAGACCAAGACCAAGACCAAGACCAAGACCAAGACCAAGACCAAGACCAAGACCAAGACCAAGACCAAGACCAAGACCAAGACCAAGACCAAGACCAAGACCAAGACCAAGACCAAGACCAAGACCAAGACCAAGACCAAGACCAAGACCAAGACCAAGACCAAGACCAAGACCAAGACCAAGACCAAGACCAAGACCAAGACCAAGACCAAGACCAAGACCAAGACCAAGACCAAGACCAAGACCAAGACCAAGACCAAGACCAAGACCAAGACCAAGACCAAGACCAAGACCAAGACCAAGACCAAGACCAAGACCAAGACCAAGACCAAGACCAAGACCAAGACCAAGACCAAGACCAAGACCAAGACCAAGACCAAGACCAAGACCAAGACCAAGACCAAGACCAAGACCAAGACCAAGACCAAGACCAAGACCAAGACCAAGACCAAGACCAAGACCAAGACCAAGACCAAGACCAAGACCAAGACCAAGACCAAGACCAAGACCAAGACCAAGACCAAGACCAAGACCAAGACCAAGACCAAGACCAAGACCAAGACCAAGACCAAGACCAAGACCAAGACCAAGACCAAGACCAAGACCAAGACCAAGACCAAGACCAAGACCAAGACCAAGACCAAGACCAAGACCAAGACCAAGACCAAGACCAAGACCAAGACCAAGACCAAGACCAAGACCAAGACCAAGACCAAGACCAAGACCAAGACCAAGACCAAGACCAAGACCAAGACCAAGACCAAGACCAAGACCAAGACCAAGACCAAGACCAAGACCAAGACCAAGACCAAGACCAAGACCAAGACCAAGACCAAGACCAAGACCAAGACCAAGACCAAGACCAAGACCAAGACCAAGACCAAGACCAAGACCAAGACCAAGACCAAGACCAAGACCAAGACCAAGACCAAGACCAAGACCAAGACCAAGACCAAGACCAAGACCAAGACCAAGACCAAGACCAAGACCAAGACCAAGACCAAGACCAAGACCAAGACCAAGACCAAGACCAAGACCAAGACCAAGACCAAGACCAAGACCAAGACCAAGACCAAGACCAAGACCAAGACCAAGACCAAGACCAAGACCAAGACCAAGACCAAGACCAAGACCAAGACCAAGACCAAGACCAAGACCAAGACCAAGACCAAGACCAAGACCAAGACCAAGACCAAGACCAAGACCAAGACCAAGACCAAGACCAAGACCAAGACCAAGACCAAGACCAAGACCAAGACCAAGACCAAGACCAAGACCAAGACCAAGACCAAGACCAAGACCAAGACCAAGACCAAGACCAAGACCAAGACCAAGACCAAGACCAAGACCAAGACCAAGACCAAGACCAAGACCAAGACCAAGACCAAGACCAAGACCAAGACCAAGACCAAGACCAAGACCAAGACCAAGACCAAGACCAAGACCAAGACCAAGACCAAGACCAAGACCAAGACCAAGACCAAGACCAAGACCAAGACCAAGACCAAGACCAAGACCAAGACCAAGACCAAGACCAAGACCAAGACCAAGACCAAGACCAAGACCAAGACCAAGACCAAGACCAAGACCAAGACCAAGACCAAGACCAAGACCAAGACCAAGACCAAGACCAAGACCAAGACCAAGACCAAGACCAAGACCAAGACCAAGACCAAGACCAAGACCAAGACCAAGACCAAGACCAAGACCAAGACCAAGACCAAGACCAAGACCAAGACCAAGACCAAGACCAAGACCAAGACCAAGACCAAGACCAAGACCAAGACCAAGACCAAGACCAAGACCAAGACCAAGACCAAGACCAAGACCAAGACCAAGACCAAGACCAAGACCAAGACCAAGACCAAGACCAAGACCAAGACCAAGACCAAGACCAAGACCAAGACCAAGACCAAGACCAAGACCAAGACCAAGACCAAGACCAAGACCAAGACCAAGACCAAGACCAAGACCAAGACCAAGACCAAGACCAAGACCAAGACCAAGACCAAGACCAAGACCAAGACCAAGACCAAGACCAAGACCAAGACCAAGACCAAGACCAAGACCAAGACCAAGACCAAGACCAAGACCAAGACCAAGACCAAGACCAAGACCAAGACCAAGACCAAGACCAAGACCAAGACCAAGACCAAGACCAAGACCAAGACCAAGACCAAGACCAAGACCAAGACCAAGACCAAGACCAAGACCAAGACCAAGACCAAGACCAAGACCAAGACCAAGACCAAGACCAAGACCAAGACCAAGACCAAGACCAAGACCAAGACCAAGACCAAGACCAAGACCAAGACCAAGACCAAGACCAAGACCAAGACCAAGACCAAGACCAAGACCAAGACCAAGACCAAGACCAAGACCAAGACCAAGACCAAGACCAAGACCAAGACCAAGACCAAGACCAAGACCAAGACCAAGACCAAGACCAAGACCAAGACCAAGACCAAGACCAAGACCAAGACCAAGACCAAGACCAAGACCAAGACCAAGACCAAGACCAAGACCAAGACCAAGACCAAGACCAAGACCAAGACCAAGACCAAGACCAAGACCAAGACCAAGACCAAGACCAAGACCAAGACCAAGACCAAGACCAAGACCAAGACCAAGACCAAGACCAAGACCAAGACCAAGACCAAGACCAAGACCAAGACCAAGACCAAGACCAAGACCAAGACCAAGACCAAGACCAAGACCAAGACCAAGACCAAGACCAAGACCAAGACCAAGACCAAGACCAAGACCAAGACCAAGACCAAGACCAAGACCAAGACCAAGACCAAGACCAAGACCAAGACCAAGACCAAGACCAAGACCAAGACCAAGACCAAGACCAAGACCAAGACCAAGACCAAGACCAAGACCAAGACCAAGACCAAGACCAAGACCAAGACCAAGACCAAGACCAAGACCAAAACCAAGACCAAGACCAAGACCAAGACCAAGACCAAGACCAAGACCAAGACCAAGACCAAGACCAAGACCAAGACCAAGACTGCCATGGTCGGGTTTCCTCATCACTAAATGGGCATCACATGAATGTTTAATGGAGAATTCGCAACTCTAACAAAGATTCTCAGAGCGAGATTTTATATAGAAAAATATGAGAGGCTTAAAAATTTTGTTGAGTGTTTTGCTTGCATGTTTTCGTGTTTTGTTTTTGTTTTATTTTTCATATTCAATATTCCGTATTTACATACATATGTTCAAACGTAGGGTAAATCCATGATACAAATTCACAATTTTAAAGTGTGCGGCTGCTGTGTCGTTTTTGTTGCTGTTGTTGTTGTTGTGGCTTTCTGCTACTCTTCTCCGCCATCCACATTTATCCAACCAAGCACATAGACATATTGTACACACAGCCATAACAGCAACAACACTTGGAATATTTTCTGAAATGATTTTGTTGGGTTTTTGGAGTTCTCTCGTTTCCATTTGATCACACATCTGGATTGGTGCTCAAAGGGAGCGGTTGTTATTTTGTTGAGTTTTATTCGAGAAAAGAAAGAATACGGGCTACGCGGCGTTTGTTGATTTATTTATTTTTGTTTATTTAATTGCATAGTTTCTTTGAATTGTGTTTTTGTTTTTGAGAACGTTCTACGTACGCGAATCGAAACAGTGCAGAGCAGTGGATGTGCATTTTTGCGTATCTTAAAGATACAAATACGAATTTTTAGCGAATTCATGCATTTTCGTGCATAAAAAATAATATAAAAGAAATTTTAACATAAAATAAAAAGAGTTGAAAAAAATTAAAAACGTGAAAATTTAAATTGTTTAATGCAGAAAGTATCTACAAGATATACATCCCACATATTCTTTTGATTAAAAATTGAAATTTTGCTGCAACTGGTTGTTGTTGTCAACGACGTCATAGTAACAATAACAAAAAAACAGGTAAATTACTGTGTTTCATAATAGCAGCACTCAAAATCCTGTTTTCAAAGTTGCAATCTGTAAGATACAAAAAAGTATCTGCGGCAAGCGAGAGTATTAAGTTGCGGATTTGTCAGCAGAAAAACAACAAAAAAATGCCAACAATAACATAAACAACATTTAATAAAAGTAACAAAATGATCAAAAAAATACATAATAATAATAATAAAAGTTGTCTTTCTCAAAAAAGTATCTCATTGTGTCGCGTGTACAACTAAAAAAAAAAAAAAAAAATAATTTTTGCTGCGCCAACAAGTTTTGTTTCTGTCGTACAGTCAATTATTGTATCTATGAGTGTTTGGTTAATTTCAAAAATATTTTTATTTAATTGTGCATACCCAGGCTTAATAAATTATTTATAAGCCACACATGAAAGAAAGAAAGAAAGAAAAAGTAGAAGCGAATAAAATGCCAATAACACGTTATTTAAAATCACATGCAATTGTGTATCTATTAGATATTTTTCAAAAAAAATTAGACAAAAGTACATAAATTAAAATACAAAAAAAAAACAAAAAGTGTTATTGAATGAATGAATGTATAAACATTTAATCCAAAAAATTGTACGTGAAAATTATTCTCAAATATTGTGCCCAAATGTTCTTAGAATTTATACCCGTTAACTTTGTGTCCAATAGAAATTCACACTGGTGGCCGCTTGGAGCTGTCAAAATAAAGTTTTTGTGCAACCTGATTAAATCATTTTGATAAATTGAAATAGATTGTTTCCACATCCTTGGTTAACCAAAAAGAAATAAGCCAAAACTAAGCTCAATGCTTGCGCTTACCGTCTTTAGGTTGCATTTTAAATATTTTTTTTTTGTACGAGCGGTAGGCGTGTTCGTTTACCGATTTCGCTCATTTTCAATGAATCGAACTAATCTTGACAACAGTGTACCGATTTTCATTGAATTATCTTGCTTAGTTTTCCCGTGAAAAATGTTTCTACAGACAGCCAGCCAGATGGACAGACAGACGGACATGGCTATATCGACTGGGGAGGTGACGCTGATCAAGAATATATATACTTTTCAATAACTGTCATGGCTCTTCTCTGCGTTACAAACGTAAGGACAAAGTGAATACATCCTGGTTGTAGGGTATAAAAAACTAATAAACAAAAATTAGCACTCAGCCTGGTTTTGCTCTGATATTTCACCGACAATTGCTTTGTTGTTAATCAAATCACAACACTACTTTCTTTTCATACCCAGGGTATATTCACTTTGTCCTTCCGTTTGTAACGCAGAAAAGGAGGCATGGGAGGTATAGAAAAGTATATATATTCTTGATAAGCGTCACCTCCTGAGTGGATATAGGCATGTCCGTCAGTTTAGCTGGCTGGCTAGCTGGCTGTGCGTGGAAATACATTTTTTGGGAAACTTGAGCAAGATGATTCAATGAAATTTGGTGCACTGCCTCCGTCATCAAAGTTAGTTCGTTGGATTGAAAATGAGCGAAATCGGTCAACGGACACACCTGCCGGCCGTACATAAAATATATTCAAAATGCAACTTTAGGAGTATTTTTCACGATAATGCAACCAAAATACACATTAATACTACGAATTGTGAGCGCAAGCTCCGAGCGAAAACTGAGCGAATTCGGACAACAGGGCGTGGCACCTCCCATATAAGCAAAAGCTTCAAAACGCTATGCTGAAAACGTTTTTTGAGATAATCTAACCAAATTTCACTCAGACACTAAGAACTATAAATGCAAGTACTGAGCAAAAACTGTGTGAACTCCGATAAAAGGGAGTGGCAAAATTTAATGTTTGGCCAGGCCAAAGGTTACACCATTACTAGTTTTTTTTTTTCGATTATATATTTGAATAATTTGTTATTTCTTCGGAAATTTTTTAAATTCAGCGCTGCAACTGACAGTTATTTTAGTTTGAAACTAACTGGATATCTACAGCACCTGCATAGATCTTCGATATTGGGCGGATCAAGGTAGGACAAAAATAATGTGAATTATCTGTTTCTACAGAAAGTTTATTTGAATATGAAGAGTCGATTATGTGCTTGTTTGAATTGTTGGTACCAAATTGGTTGATTTATTTACGGAGCAAAAAAAAATGTTCTAAAATCAAGTTCAAATCGTTTTTAAATTAAGTATTCAAAACTAAGCTCAATATAGCACAAAACCATCCCAAAATATGCTAAACTAGTACGCAATTCGAGCTAAAATTCTGTACTTGTTTATCAAAAAATAATTATTATAATTGATTCTCGTTTGTGCTTAATAACAAGGCGTTTTTCTTTGTGTTTATGATTCTCAATATGCTTATGTCAACTATTGCTTAAATAACACAGTCCTGCGATGAAAAAAAATAATGAGATCAGAGTAGGTGATTTTTATAGATTTTTGCTTGCTAAATTTGAATATGACCTCCGATTTGCTCTATCACGTCTGAGGTCCGAGTTATCCTTGATTTAAAGTGCAGAAAACTCTATTTTCAAACATATGGCGTACATCCTTAAAGTAGTCTAGTTCACTTTTGACAGCGGCATTGATTAGTCTTGAGCTTCCTCTTTAAAACGTACTTTTAATTTGTCTAATTGGATTATTAGTTTCCGAGATGTCAGCCACTGAAGTAAATGTATACAAATTGAATATATTTCTCTACAGGGATTAGTGATACCTTAACTTCAATCGATGATATCTTGGAAACTAATGATTTAATTGAAAAGGTTAAGAGTGCGCTTTAAAGAGGAAGTTCATGGCTATTTAATGCCGCTGTCAAAAGTGAACTAGACTACTTTAAGAATGTACGCCATATGTTTGAAAATAGCGTTTTCTGCACTTTAAATCAAGGATGACTCGGATCTCAGACGTGATAGAGCAAATCGGAGGTCATATTCGGATTCAGCGATCAGAAATATATAAAAATCACCTACTCTCATTTCATACTTTTTAACTTTTTCAAAAATGCAGGACTGTGCTCGACAGACAATTTTTGTGGTAGAGTAACTACTACTGATATCCCATTATATCCCATAGTGGAATGTTAAGATGTACTGAGATGTTGTTATGGATATTTCTAAGGTAACCATAAATGAACAACTTTGGTCTAAGTGTATCATTAAAAAAAAGTTGTATGGATTTGACGGCATACCTAATTTATCCTTAGACTAACTAACCATAATCGTTAACACCCGGGTTGTCCCATAAGGTGATTCCGCGCTGATTAGGTTATTTTGTGTGTATTGTTCATTTCGTTGAATCAAAATTTAACACAAAATTTTTTTAATTTTATCAATTGTAAAGAAAATTATCAATGAAAAAAAAACCTTTTGTAAGAAAACAAATACCTTCATCATTTGAATTTAGAAAATACGCAAAGTATTGTACCAAAAAAAAAAAAAAAAAAAAATAAAATAAAAAAAAATAAAATAAAACACGCATTATGAAACCAGTTTTAATACCATAAACTTTAACTTCTCCAGCATACGACACCACAGGAGTCACCATTAACATCATCAACATCACCAACATTTTAAAGTGTACAAAAAATTAAAGAGTTAAAGAGTTGAAGAAAAACAAAACAAAACAAAACAAAACAAAACAAAATAAATAAATAAAAGCCAAAGCAAAGAAAAAAAGAAAATAACCGGACTTAAGTAAAACATATCTTGTACAAATCCACTGGATTGGATTCTACAATTGTATATATGTATGTACGCAAGAACTTCCTTCTCGATTGCGTTAGATCGCTTTAACAAGATCATGCTAAAATACTAGAAAATCTTTTGTTCCATACTCACTCGTCTATAAAAAAAAGAACTACGCGCATTGTGTTAAAGGTGTGGAATAGAAAAAAATAAAAAAATAAATTTTTAACAATTTTAGGCGTTGGTCTCGGTAGTGTTAAAAGTGAAAGATAGCAATTGAGCTGACAAACAACTTTAAGAATCAAAGGCAAAAAATAAACGTAAGTTCAACTAAAGTTCATTTATTATATTTGAATAAGATTTTTTATGCCACACACCACCGGGTATGGGTATGTTCGTTTTATTCTTTCACATTTAGTTTGAACCAGTCAACTTACGATGCAAAATTATATTTTTTCTAGCGCTTTCGAAAAATCATGCTAACTCACCTCATATCTTAAAAGTTTATTTAGAAATGTTCAGATTATGAAATATATATTTTAAATATATATTTCATAATCATCACAATCTATTCCTTTGAATACGATATTTGTCATTTGTCATTAATGAATGAGATTTGGTATGTATATGAATAGTGCTTGAGTAAATTGCAT
This sequence comes from Calliopum simillimum, assembly GCA_951812925.1. NCBI lineage: Eukaryota > Metazoa > Arthropoda > Insecta > Diptera > Lauxaniidae > Calliopum > Calliopum simillimum. The sequence goes on from OX638370.1 coordinate 11,730,388, forward strand.
CCAATAAAAAAATAAGCGATTCCACGCTCCCTCGATCCGAAATTCTTATATCTCTGGAATTATTGGACTCAGGGGAATGAGATTCAGTACATACGTAATTGGCACTGGGAAAAAAATTTTTAATAAAAAATGGGCGGGGTCACGGCCCTCCTTCTAAAAAAATCAAATTTGTCATATCTCTGAAACTATTTGACACATATGAATAAGATTTGATTTCAGGTAAAGTGAAGCGAACAGGATATGGCACTGTAAAAATGTTAAACCAATTTAAGGTTCTTAGTTGATATGGAAGCAGTATTTTTTTTCTGTTCTTATTTTAGTCTCCTAGGTATAAACACTAAGTAAAAAAAATTTGGTCCGGTCCGGAACATATTTGACCGTGCCCGCAGGCCGTGAAAGATCGGAAAAACGCTATTTACAATATATGAAAATATGCAAACAATCAATCCTATCTTTGAAACTTTATGACATAGGAGGATGAAATTTAGTACATACTTATATGAAAAATACTTAAGTTAAATGAATTCAATAAAAAAATGGGCAGCGCCACGCCCCTTTCACCCGAAATTTCTCGTATCTCTGAAAATATTTGACCCTAGTAAATGAGATTTGGTAGATATCTAATTGGCACTGGGAAACAAATTTTCAATAAAAATGGGCGGGACCATGCCTTCTTCCTCCAAAAAAATCAAATTTGTCATATCTCTGAAACTATTTGGCACAGGTGAATAAGATTTGATTTCAGATAAAGTGGTGCGAAGACCTGTGTCAAATAGTTTCAGAGATATGACAAATTTGTTTTTTTCAAAGAAAAAAGGGGGCGTAGCCCCGCCCATTTTTATTGACGACAAATTTCGGGTGGAGGGGGCGTTGCGCTGCCCTTTTTTTTATTGGATACTATTAATTTAAGTATTGTTCATATATGTACTAAATCTCATCCTCATATATCAAATAGTTTTCCTACCTTCAACGGCTTTGCGGCACGGTTAAATATTTTACGATCGGGACCAAAATTTTTATACTTGATATTTACACCTATAGGAAACTTTTTAGCCCCTGGTAGCAAGGTTTTTTTCATTTTTACTGCTAGGTCTAATGTCTAGCGTAAAAAGATTTGCCACACTCCTTCTGACTTCGCAAAAATTCGGTAGATAGTTTTGTTTCATGCCATTTGGTAAAGAGTACTTAATTTACTACTATTTTTCATTTATATTGATATGTCTTAAAAATTAGTACATTAAAAAACAGTATTCTTTTGTTCTACAAGATTAGTACTAAACGAATAAAAACTCTACGTTATCTACTTTATTGACCTTCTGAAATATATTTTTTGAATAGTAAAGTAAAAAATCACCATTCATGTGAAAAAGAGGAAAATATGGATAGTTTCGAACTTTTCAAAACATGAAATTAATTGAACCTTCTTCACAAAACTCACAAAAATTATCCATAACTAGGGGATTTCTTAACCGATTTTTATTTTTTGACCTATTTAAAAATGGTAATGAATAAGGCTATTAGCACAAAATAAGTCTTCTGCTATGTGACAAAAAGTACTATTTTTACTATTTTTTTAAGTACTAAGATTAATAAAAACGGTAGTCAGCTTGCATTTTATTGTAGATCTTCCACAATAATTTTTATAAAAAGAAGATACAGCTATCTTTCATATAAATCCAATGATAATATGGTATCTCTACTGCGCATTTTTGATTCGAATGTGAAATCGGTTTTGTTATATGGGTGCGAAACATGGCTTGTTACTGAACAACTAACAAACAAGCTGCAAGTATTCGTCAACAAATGCTTAAGGCGTATACTAAAGGTTTGGTGGCCTCGCACTATATCAAATGCCGAGCTACATCAAAAATGCAAACAGAAGGCTATAGCAAACGAGATCAAGCTGCGCAAATGGGGATGGATTGGTCACACTCTCCGGAAACCACACAGCGAAGTTTGTCGCCAGGCCCTTGAGTGGAATCCACAAGGCAGTAGAGGACGTGGTAGACCCAAAACCAACTGGAAAAGGTCATTGGAAAAGGAAATCCAAGAATCGGGAAAATCGTGGCAAGAGATCAAAGTCATCGCAAGGGATCGTGACAAATGGAGAGATTTCATATTGGCCCTATGCTCCTCCTAGGAGTTAAAGGAGAATACATACATACATACCGGATTTGGAGTTATAGTTTTTTTAATATTTAAAAATATATATCACTTCTATAGTCCCAGCTAAAAAATTTATAACTCCTAAATTGGTAACAGTGAATGACTTCGATTTTGAATGACTTCGGCTGTTATTGACAGCGACTGTTAATGACTTTGACCGTGAAAGACTTTGACTATTAGTGACTTCCATTTGACTGATTTTGATTTTGACTCACTTTCTACTGTGACTGACTTTGAATGCAACTGGCTTTGACTGTGTGAAATCTGACTGTGAATGAGTTAGGCTATAGCTGACTTCGACTATTACTGGGCTGAACCGTAGAAGACTTTGATTAAAAATGATTTCGGATGCAATTCACTTTAGATTTGGCTATAGCATGCTTTGACTATCAATGTTTTTAGTTTAGATTGATTCCTACTCCGAGTGATTTTGACTGTGACTGTTGAGTGGCTTCGACTGTGAATAAATTTAATTGCAATTGACTTCGAATAAGACAATTTCGACTTCGACTGACTTTGACTCGCTTTGACTATGATTAACTTCTACTGTGATTGACTTCGACTGTAACTGTTTTGACTGTTGGCAGATTTCAACTATTTGATTGCTAAAAAAAATGTCTTCGATTTGAAACTGCCACCCAAGTAAAACTTTTTATAAACACAATTCCAATGCCTGGCATAATAAGATTTGATTTGACCCTTTCAGATTTCGCTGATATTTTATCCGTTTTGTCGTTTGAGGCCCAAACCAATAAAAATCGCAACAAAATAATTTGGAAACATTTTTTTGGGACATTTTTTTTAGTAAAACAACAACAAAATTGTGAAATTTCTTTTTTTGGGGATTGAGAGTTGGTGAAACTCCCATATCGGCCTGTACTAATTCACAAAATTTTCTATAACTTGAATTTTTCTTAACCCATTTTTATGTTCTGATCTGTTTTGGAAACGTATTGGTGGGAAAGGTTAGATATTATTATTTGAAAAAACATTTTTTTTAGTACTATTTTAGGGCCAAAATTATAAAAAAACGCTCTATGGCTTACTTTTTAGACCTTCCAAAATTTCAGCGAAATCAAAGGGTCAAGTCAAATCTTGTTACGTTAGACATGGAATTGTTCGTAAAACCACCATTCGATTTTGCTTAGTTGTCGCTATATTCATGTTGGTTATTTGACTCTTGTAACTAAAAAACCAAGTATTCGTAAAAACAAACAATTTTTTCTTTTTTTGCTCCACATTTTGCATTTTACCTTTAAGCCTACTAACGAAAGTGCATTTTTCTACCATCATCTATCGAAATTCTTTGTTTTATCGTTTTGTGTAAATGTGGTGCATTACCACTCGCAACCACTTCCCAGTTCGTAGGGCATAAAAAGGTAGTAGCATTAGCGTCAAGTAAAAATAAACTAAAAAAACTGAAAAGAAGTAGAAAAATAGCGATACTTAAAAGTGCACTCTGGTTCATTTCCTGATGCGATTTTTTTCTTCTACTCGCTGTTGGTGTTGTTGCATTCATTCAGCCATACATAACCACAAAACAGCTCATATATTACTTGGTACATATATCTAAACCAATACCCGTATATTTGTTTCTTTCTGGGTTTTACTTTATTCCATTCAGTTTCTTTCTTTTTGGTTTTCTTAACTCAACTCAACACAACTTGTTTGTTTTACCACTTTGCATCGGTTGCCATCGCCATCGATAGACCGACCTAAACTGGTTTAGTTGTATGCTGCAGCAGCAGCAAACATCCGATGCATTTTACCTTTTTCTGCTTTAGGAACCCACAGACTACATGTGCTGGTGGTAGTAGCTTAACCGCACGACGAACGATTTGTGCATCTAAAAGATTCTTATATATACTTAGCAGGTTTGATGTTTTGATTTTGATATAAAGATACGTTTGTATATGGAATTTGAATTATAGTTAAATCGATTTTTTCATTTTTTATTGGAAACAGCTGTATGTCAGAAACTTTTAATATGCAGCAATTCCATATCTAGCGGATCAAAATTTGACTTGACCATATCGGATTTCGCTGAAATTTTCTCAGTGGTTTCGCTTGAGGCAAAAACCAATAAAAATGGCAACAAAAAAAATATATTCGGCTGGCATTGTTTCACGAATTCGTCCATAGTTTGGACATTTCTTACCGATTTTCATCTTCTGATGAATCAGTCTATAAGCACATTAAATTTTTTTGATGTTTGGCAAAAATTACTATTTTTAGTACTAAAATTAAAAAAACGCTCCATTGCCTACTTTTAAAATCTTCCAATATTTTTTTTTTTTTAATAAAAAAAAAACAAAATTGCATTTTATAAGAATTCCAAAATTACTACTTTTGTTACTAAAATTAAAAATGCTCCATTGTCTACTTTTAAAATCTTCCAAAATATTTCTTTAATGAAAAAAAATAAAAAAAAAATCATATGAATTCAAAAGTTACTACTTTTAGTACTTTTTTAGTACTATTTAAAATTAAAAAACCGCTCCATTGTCTAGTTTTAAAATCTTCTAAATATTTCTTTTATGAAAAAAAAAAACAAAATTGCATTTCATATGAATTCCAAAATTACTACTTTTAGTACTTTTTAGAATTAAAATTAAACAAATATTTCTTTTCATCTTCTGATGAATCAGTCTATAAGCATATTAAATTTTTTTGATGTTTGACAAAAATGACTACTTTTAGTACTTTTTTAGTACTAAAATTTAAAAAAAAAACGCTCCATTGCCTACTTTTAAAATCTTCCAACATTTTTCTTTAATGAATAAAAAAAAAAAAAAAAAATTGCCTTTCATATCAATTCAAAACATAAATGATTGATATCTATAACAGGTTAGAAATTATGAACATTTTAAAATGCCCAAATCGACCGACACTGCTTTTCAAAATAGTTCATAGATTGAACATTTCTGACTTATTTGGAAAAGGTATGAAACGGGCTATAAGTACAAAGTTTGCTTTAAACTATCTGAGAAAATGCACTTATTTTAATATTGGTGTACGACTTAAAAACCGGAATTTGACGGTGGATGTCCGTACTAACAAATATCGTGAAAGCTCGAACTTTATATATATGTCATTTTGAAGGTACATTTGACAGCTGTCAAAATCAGTCAACAAAACAATTTTATCTTGTGTGCATCATTATTATTTTTCACGATGAATAACTTCGAAAATTGGAGAAAAAGACAGCATTTGCGGGAGGTTCTGTTGGGTCATTTTTTTGCAAAGAAAACTGCTGCCAAAAGTCATTTTTGCATCGGATCGTGACTGGGGATGAAAAATGGATCCATTACGACAACCCGAAACGCAACATTCATATATGAAGCCCGGACAACCAGGACCTTCCTAGCCAAAGGCAAATATCCACGGCGCCAAGGTAATGCTCTGTAATGCTCACAGGTGACCTCTATCGAACACAATTAATACGTTTGAAGCGTGCCATCATCGAAAAACGCCCGGAAAATGCGACCAGACACGAAGCAATAATTTTTCATCATGACAACGCTCGGCCACAAATTGCTGCCCCAGTCAAAAATTACCTGGAAAACAACGGATGGGAAATTTTGCCTCACCCGCTTTATAGCCCAGACCTTGCACCATCAGACTACCATTTGTTCCGATCGATGCAGAATGCCCTATCAGGAATACGCTTCACTTAAGTTCAAGAAATCGAAAATGGGATAGATTCATTTTTGGCCGCCAAGCCGGCGCAATTTTTTTGGGATGGAATTCATAAATTGCCGGAAAGATGGGGAAATGTTGTAGCTTCCAATGGACAATACTTTGAATAAAATATATTGTAACATTTTTCCACAATAAAGCATCAAATTTCGCTAAAAAATTCCGGTTTTTAAGTTGTACACCCAATACTTTTTTTAATTCTAAGTTTAATAAAAATGCGCCATGACCTAGTGTAAAGATTTTCTAAAATATTATGAATGAAAACTAGTCAAAGCAACTTTACATATAAATTGAAACTTAATATGGCATCTTTAACGGCTTAGGAGTTATGATTTTTTGAAGATTTCAAAATCTACACATTTTTTGTTACGTACTCCCGCTTTACTTATAGCCTTATTCACTACCTTTCCACAGTACTTAGATCATAATATGAAAAACGGTGAAAAAATGTCCAAGTTATGTACAATTTTGTGAAGCAGTATCAGCCGATTTAGGAATTTTAACCATCCTCTAAAATACGCGAAAAAAATCTGGAAATTCTTTTGTAGGCGTTTTCATTGTTTCTGGCCTCAAACAAAACCACTGTCAAAATTTCTGCGAAAACGGTATGTATTTGTGCCTTAAACAACAGTTGAAGTGGGGACTTTTTATTTTAAGCACTGAAATAGTTTTCCTACATTGTCTGAAGCATATTTTTTCATAAATCGTAGACATCAGACAGAAAGTGTCTAAATGACTCCATACTTAATAAACATGTTGAATGAGTAACAATGAGCGGATAACATTAAATTTTTTCCCTAGCCAATCTGAGAGTATAACCCTTCGCATAGCTATGGGCTTAATAACGATTTTTCGATTTTTATACCCTGCGGTTGTTTTTTATGTAAGGTTCGATGAAAAAGTGAGTGAGCCAAAATTTGGAGTAGGTGCGGTTGTTCTAACCCTTGCCAGATTTGAGTCAAAGTTCGAGTTTCAGGGGTAAAATCTCGAAAAAAGCTCCTAACTGCCAATCAGTTGCACTTACAGGCATAAAATGTGTGGTCAACTCCCATTAAATTTTCCTCCCCCAACATTTTCACCAGACATACTTACCTCCTATCTCCACCCTTAGGGTCGCTCTTATATGAGCCTTAATTTTCATAACATTTTTATAAAATCGACCCCCACCACCCCCAGGCTGCCCCTACATTGTTCAAAAGTATGACCTACCCCATTATTTTTTTTCACCCCATCATTTCCATACGAAAATACTCATATTTATGTTAATTAACAAACATTTTTGCTTTCATCACCCCTGCCCCCATAGTGCTACTTAGGAAAGTAAAATGTATGAACGACCCCCATTAGTTTTTCCAGCCCGACAATTTTACTATACATACTTGCCCTCTATGTTTGGTGAAAATATTGGGGTAAAAAATCTAATGGCGGTTGGTCATAAATTTTATGCCTGTAAGTGCAACTGACTCAAATCTGGCAAGAGTTAGATCCACCCCACCTCCTCCAAGTGTTGGCTCACTCATTTTTTCATCGAACCTCACATAAAAAACCACCGCAGGGTATAAAAAGTTAATTTTTATAAATGTCCATACAAACTAGCCCATAGCTACTTCGCATTTGATCTCTTGCATAGAGTTTCCAAAAAACTCCAAAAATCTTTTTTTCACAGAAAAACTGAAAGTCAGAACTTTGGATGGCTGTACCGAAATCACTTGCTTGATACTAGCTCCCAAATTATAATTAAATTCTGGTTATATTGAAAGGAGCGACCGCCAGACACCGAAGTTTATCTGAGTAAATGTCGAATGCTAATAGGTAGAGATCGATGATCTAAAAAAATATTTTTTTCGAGCGAGTTCATCTATAGTAGCTAATAGGTTTCCTGTTTTTGTTTTCGAATAAAAGTTCTTTTTGTAGATTTAGCAACAAACAAAAATCAATTGTAGGACCCATTTTTTAAATATTTTAGTAATAAACTCATTTTGACCTTAGTATTTAAAAAAAAATATTAAGTGTCATAACTGTTTTCGATGAGCTTTGCCTGTACATACTTAATACGGCTAACGATAATAGCTATCATAGAATTAAGTCCTGCACGTGATATGATGCATCTAACGGCATCCAACGAAGTTTTATATCATTTAATACGTATGATCTAAGATTATTCAACTTCAGTTCAAAACTGATGTTTCCAACGGTACACTCCTTTATCATTTAAAACATATCATTTAATCCACAATCCATTCTACTCTGAAATAAGTAATTGACAACCTTGTCTGGAATTTTTTTTCTAATTTCAATTGAAAGTTTTGTTTTTTTTTTTATTTTTTTTTTGCGCATTTAAGCAAAATTTCAAAATTTTCTTTTGTCATTTCGTTAAAAATTTAATGTTGATTAATTATTTGCAATGTGTTGTTTTTTGCAACAATTATTGTATTAATTTGGCTTACTTTAAATTTGCGTTGAAATTTAATTTTTGAAAGTTTAATTTGTGATAATTAAACAATTAGTTAATTTGTGCTTTCGCGCTTGAAGCCATCTTTTAATTTTGCATACATTTATTCCTACGCTGGTGTCATCTGATGATGGTAGTAATTCATCAATTTAATACCTTAACATTTTCATAACTATTGGTGATTTATCTTTGAAGGTTCATATATGGTTTGTCTTATGTCATAAAATTATTGCAAAATTATTACAACAGAAAAGTTGGTGTTTAAGATAAGCGAAAACCTCGGCTAAAATTAGGCTTGGGATAACCCTATAATTCTCGAAAATTACACAAGCATTACAAAAAAAGTTGTATGAACACAATACTTTCTATATATCTGCAGGATTTCGGGATATCCTTGCTTGAGAATGGAAAGAACGCTGTTTTCAGACGTATAATTTAAAGTCGTACTCCTACATATATATACATGTAAAAAAAGATGGTCAAGTTTTTGTTTTGCGTATCAACATACATATGTATATATTATGTACTGAATATTTTAACGGTGTTGCCCGGATTACGTTTATTTTTTCATTTTTATTCATAGAAATCCAATAACAAACAAATTGCTTTACAAATAAAGTAGTATCTCATACTCGTAGCTAAGAATGGATAAAATCTTAGAGCAAAAAAACCAACTTCCTCAATAAACAATCACATGGCACTAGAGTGCATACCAGCAGTATATAAAAGTAGTAGGTAGCATTAAGAGAGTTTTGTCACTGATACCAACTTCAAAAAGCAGCACCCGTATTTTTGTTTTCAATTTTGTCCACTTCATCATATCCTCTTCTTCTATGCATGAGTTATTTGTTTTAGTTTTATATTTCCATTAAGTTTTTTAAAAGGACACTTGAAAGCAAGGGTCAAAACTTAATGCATACATTCTTCATTGGTTTTCATTTATCGACTGCTTTCTTTTGTTGTATTTCTTCTTTCTTTTATGCCTTAACTATGGGATTATTATACTTTGAAATGTATCGAATTTCGGTAAAAAAAATTTAAGTGCCTTGGCTTTGCCATATGCAAAAGAATATACAAATCTGTACAATGTAAGTACATAATTATGTGTTTTAATGTTTCCACAGCAGTTGATGGAACTACTTATTGTAGTGTACAGACGAAAAAAAAAAAAAAAAATTATACCACTTCTTCCGATGTCCTTTACGTATGGTGAGCATTATATGCACCAAATTCCATCCATCTACATTAACAAACCTCAGTTTCAGTTTATGAGAATAGCTTAGACCCGTTTGAAACTAAAATTGGGTTCAAAATAACACGAATTGGGTTGAATTTTGTCTGAAATATCTTTGCTGATAACTTATCTCTGGAATTTATGATCATAATTTCAAGAGTATGATACAAATTATCCAGCTCAAGTCAATATTAAAAACGGCCTCCTAGAATGAACGTTTGTCACTACTCAACAGCGTTATTCTTAAAATATATCCACTAATTTCTTGTAATTAAAGCGGGGTTTCTGAAAATAAAAAGATCCAACAGTGAAACCCTCGTGGGTGAATGATTTGTTTTAGACTCAATATTGGGTCAAAAATTCTTTCAGACTTGCGTATAAAACAATAAATTTACAGAAGGTAGAATTAATTTAAATTTAAAACTAAACCAAAAATTAAGCATTTTAACAGTTTCTTAAAAGAAAATATAGAGAAACAAAAATCTAATAGTTTACAGTCGGAAGCTCATTGTACAATGATAATGCTCGAGAAATCAACTTATTAAGCGCATAATAAGTTCTATGGGATTGAATATGGAATAGATCAAAATGACGCAACGATCACGCAGGGACATTAACATTGACTAGTTTCAACAAATATGCACAGTCAATTCTGTTGGACATTAGATCATGAATAAACTATAGAGACTGAATGTTCCTTCGAGACTTGAGAGATTTCAAACCTAATAGTAAGCATGGAGCATTAAAGGAAAGCCACAACAACACAAAATTTAATGAGCGCAGTCTAGAGCAATGAGTAATATAAAATGGAATCCAAATCAAGAAAGCCTTGAAAGACACGCCAGAAATGGTATATGATGAGATTTTAACAATTTTGCCTTACTAAATAATCTAAAAATAAATTCTTTTTGTGAACAATCTAACAGGCCATTCAATAAGTCCGTAGGATAAGTAAGAAAAAACAAAATTTTGACAAAACTTGATTTTATTATTCAATATAGCGATTTTTCAACTTTTCGATACCACTTTTATATTACGATTTCTCTTTTTCGTCAAAATAGGCCTCAGCTGACTGTCTTTTGGATTCTGGTGTGTAATATGAAGCGATGTTTCATCCATTGTCACATATTGACGATAGAATTCGATTTTTTTGCGGTTTGACAGCGCCAAACTATCCTCTGAAGCATCAATTCGTTTTTGTTTTGGTCGACTGTGAGCTCACGTGGCACCCACTTTACACAGAGCTTCGCATACCCAAATGTTCGTGTAAGATGGTAAAAACACTACCATCTGATACCTTTACAATGTCAACTATCTCGAGCACCTTCAATTTGCAATCGTTCATAACCAATTTGTGGATTTTTTTTATGTTTTCTGGAATAACAGCCTTATTTGGGCGTCCACAGCACTTTGCATCATTTGTGCTGGTACGACCACGTTTAAGTTCAGCAATCCATTTGTCTCGATGGAGCAGAGTTCGGATAATGTTTATCAAGACATTGTTTGGTTTCCACTGCATTTTTTTCATCAAAAAGCAATGCTCTATTAAAACTCGAAATTCACTTTTTTCCATTTTTTTTTCACTATCAAAAGTTGCTTCACACAAAATGCTATAACTCACGAATCAATAGTCAGATTGCTGTCAAATTATACACGTATCGTTTAAAGGTTAGTTCTAAATAAGAATCATATGGAAAAAATTCTAGTAACGCCATCTATGTGTCATCCTACGGACTTATTGAATGACCTGTTATATCACAAAGCAAAATTTTCAAGACATTAGGTATTATCTTTAAAATGGTCAAGAAATGGTTGATTTCTGGTAATATTTGAAAAAGCTATAGCCATTTAAAAATTATTCATTTTATTATCATGTGCAATATGTCGTATTTATTTATTTAAATTTCATTTACTGAGCCATTTGCTCTCATAAACTACAATGAATTTCATAATTCATACAACATAATTAAAAGTTCAAGAATTAAAATAAATGGACGAGACCAAGATTATAAGTCCCATGTAGAAAGCATCTGTAGTAGTGGTTACAAAAAAAGAGGGAAGCAGTTCAAATAGTACCTGAAGAAAGCATTTTGAATGCACAATTGAAGAATATACTCATAAAAGTTTCCTACAATTGATCTTCTGAACTCTTTATCCAGGAACTATGGCACAACAAAGAAAGGTCTTCCCGAACCGCTCCAGCGCTAGAAAAAAAAAAAACGCTATACAATGCAACCACTATCTTGAGGAAAAGCTCTGGAAAGAGCGCTATGACCATGCCGCTAGATAGCTGCCTTTGTAGAGGGTGGTACTAGGCATAACCAATTTTAAAGCATGGCCTCATCCGGCCGAGGAGCGCTATGACCATGGCGCTAGATAGCCGCCTTTGTGGAAGCTGCTACCAAGTATTACCATTGCTAAAGCAAGGCCTCATCCAGCCGAGTAGATGGCTGAACGCTGCAGAGTTTAGCTAGTAGCCAACATCCGTTCGGAAATAGCCATGTGCGAAGAACAGCATAACAAGTGATGAGCCTTTACTTTATACTAGCATAAGGTTATCTGAAACGATAAAGTTTTATGAATAATCAAGAATACACAAAATGCTATGTTTGGTAACATTTTGTGTTTGATTTAAATCAATAGCCACATAAACATGGTTGAAATCAGAGCATGCATTTCGGAAGGGCTCATGTAGCAGTGGTGGTAAATGAACTGTTGGATCCCAAGCAAAACTTCGCAGACAAAAAAGCAGGAACTGCTTTTGAACCGATTCTATTGCGTATATGTAACATTGATACCGAGGGCACCAAACTAAGGAAGCATATTCTAAAATTGGTTTCACCAAAGATGAAAACAAAGTTTTTGTGATATATGGATCACAAAACTCTTTGAGCCAGCGCTTTATGAATTCAAGAACACAGTTATTTTTTTATTTTAGGATCCATTGTTACGCCTAAGTCATCAAAAGAGTTGCGAGGGTATAATTACTAATGTAATAAGTACATGAAAGTGGAGTTTTGCGTGTAAAAGTCATGTGCATGCATTAGCTTTACAATAAAGTTTCTTTTTAACAACCATTACCATTTCATGGCGGATAATTTTTAAATGATTATAACTTTTGCAAATAAATGATAAATTTGCCCAATCTTTAAAAGTTTTGCTTAATTTTTCTAAGGAATTTCTACGAGAAAATGGCTGCTTAATTAATAAATTAAACATGCCAAGTTAAAGGCTGAAATTGAATTTACAAAAAAATTATAAATTTTTCAACACCGCTATGGCCGATTGCCCTTTCAAATATACCAAAAAGATCAGAAAACTTTCACCAACATCTTGGAAGGAGCAAAACTTACAAAATTATAAGATCTACATCACAAAACTTTTTCTCTTCCTTACTTACAATAATTATGCAAGCTTCCACGAAAAACACAAAAAAGTTTGATGTAACGTTTTCTCTAAATACTTACTTACTTAGTTTTTATGATAGAAGTGATAACTCAATGTTTTACAAAGTCTTCACTGTAACTTTTAATTGAAGAAGATTTAAGTAAACAATTGCAGCATTTCATAAACATTTTAAAAGTTTCAAATATGACGACTAGCAAACTTCTCCCTTTTCGACGTGATTGATTTCGCGCACTTAAGTTTTTACACTCAACGCCCCTTAAGTTTTTTGTGTTTTTTGTTTTTGCTATTTTTGTTGTTGTTGTTTTCTATTGCAATTATTTTGATTTGAAGTTTGCTTAATTACTAAACCGTTACGCTAGTCGCTCTTCACAGCGATTATTATTAATTTTAATTTAGTTTTGGTTTTATTATTTTTACTTCATTTTTTTCTTTTGCTCTGAACATTTATACTTTATTTCATACGATATATCTGTATACGAAGGTATATGAAAAAGTTGCTGGTACTTTTTTGTTGTTGTTGTTGTTTTCGCTTTTGTGAAGTTTCTTTCATCACTTTTTGAAAACGAAGAAGAAGAAGATGAAGAAAAAATCGCACTTGCAAGGTATTTACAGAGTCTTTTTTCATTAGATGGATTTTTGCTGGTGGTGCTGCTACTCCTCTAAGGTGGCCATAAAGCAAACAACAACAACAACAACAGCCTTAGATTGCGTTACAATTGCGATTTAGTGCACGACTTTTTTGTATTTTTTTTCTTCTTTTTTTTTCTGTTTTTATGTTGATCAACTGTAATGCAAGTCAGCCTTTTTTTTAAATTTTCAGTTAAAAGTTGAAAAAATCAGAAAAATCAAAAAAATTAAAAAAAAAAACCATAGAAATGGATAACGCATTATTAATTTTGCAATTTAAAATTTTTGGCCGAAATTTTAGGAAATAGTAACTTTAGTCACGCGAGATTTTAATTTTTCTGTTGCAATCCGTTTGCTTTTTGAAAAAGTTTTTTCGGGCATTAAATTTTATATGCAATCACATTTTAATGTTTTGCGAAATTATTGATTTTTTTTATTTTATTTCTTGGGCTGGGGTAACTTTCAATTATACAATAGCGCTTTATAGATATCAATGCAATGTTTATTGTTGTATCCATGGCTTGTTGTATAACCAATACACGTATGCCTCAGCTCTATATTCGAACCTTCTACCGAAAATCAGCTTAGTGCTGTAAGTGTGTTGTATCTTAAAAATAAACTTTTGTACGAATGGACTAAGAAAAGTTTCGCTGAGTAGGCTAAGAGAAAAAAATGAAAATTATTTTTGTTTATTTATTTGCTATTCTCATCCTTTTTTATCTTCTTCACATAATCACCATTCATTTCAATAAATTTTTTTAGTCCATAGATGCAAAATTGTGTTTTTGAAGCTTCTTAATTAATTAACTCCGCATTGCTATCCCCTCAAAATTTTTTTAAAATTTTTTATCTACGAGGTCAGCCAAATAAATCTCCGACCCTTTAAACTTTGTGAGAAGCTGGCGGAGTAAGCCCAGTTTATTTTACGAAGCTTTTAATTTTATTAGAGAAAAAGTAATCAAATTCCCACCCAGATTATTGCCGATGACTTTACTTTCCAGTGAAATTCCCCTTCTCGAATTTTTTTTTTTTTTCGATTGCATGGTAGGAAGTAAAAAAAACTAGTAAGGGTGTTTGTTACCTTTGGCCTGGTTAAAAAATAATATCCCCTACTCTGCAGTATTTTGAAAGTTTTGCTTAAATGAGAGGTGCCACGCCCTCTTCCCCGAGCTTACCTAGTTTTTGTTTAAAGCCAACTTTGGTTGGATAATCTCAAAAAACGCATTCAGCATAAAATTTTGAAACTTTTGCTTGTATGGGAGGTACCACGCCCTTTTGTCCGAGTTGGCCTAGTTTTTTCTCAGAGCTTGTACTTACAATCCATAGTATTCATGTGTATTTTGCTATAATGCCCTTATTATTGCATTTTGTATATATTTTTTGTATGAATGGTAGTCGTGTCCGTTAACCGTTTTCGCTCATTTTTAATCCCCCGAGCTAACTTTAACGACGGAGGCAGAATACCAAATTTCATTGAATTATGTTTTCAAAAAAAATTTATTTCCACGCACTCCCGGCTTGCCAGCCAGACAGACCGATAAGGCTATATCCACTCATAATATATTTGTTGAAAACTTTAACCCTCTATAACTCCCACAAATAGGTAATTTTTAATTTTATGTGGCAATTGCTATAAGCGTTTAAACGACACACGTTGCGGAAAGTGGTAGACATCTACAAAAACAACGATAACTTTAAAAACTGCAAAAACGGTTAGTACTACTGTATTCAGAAAACTGTGTTCTTGTTAATTTTTTATTTTTTTTTTGTTATACAAATTTTATTGCATTCATACACTACTTCATAATACTTAGAACTAGCAAGTAGTTTGTTTGGAAATAGTACTAAAAATAAAGTAGTGACATCATGTCATGACATCGTGATTTTTGTTGCCATCTGAAGTGTTCCCATCGGTTGCTCCAGAAATGTGATTTACCCCATTAAGTCATGAGACTTAGTACGGTTTAATCGTCTTTCGAGACCAGATAAGTGGAGAACTCTCAATGCTTCGTCGTTTGTATGCTGTTGGAGCAGCTTGTAGTGATTTTCGGCATATTTTTTTATGAAATTGGATACGCTGTCAATACGCAGGTCGCGGTGGAGGTCAGCGTTCCGTACAAATCATGGCACGTTTACTATGTTACGTATAACTTTATTTTGAAATCGTTGGATAATTTCAATGATGGAGTTTTTTGCACAGCCCCAAAGCTGTATACCGTAGGTTCCAGACTGGAACTAAGACTTGCTCATAAATTAAGTGTTTGTTGTTCAGGGATAGAGCCAGTATAATTTTCGGTATCGAATGTCTAGTTCTTCTCTTTTTTTCTTGACATGAACTTTCCACCTAAACTTTGCATCTAAGTTCATACCGAGATATTTTGCATTATTCGAGTATGGGATTGGATTATTAAGTATTGTAACTGGGTGATACTCAATCTTAGTCTAATTTGTAAAAACCACATGTGTCGATTTGGCACTGTTTAGATTTATTTTCCATCTTTTTGTCCATATCATTAGCTGATCAACTGCTAACCGAGCTTTTTGAGTTGACTCTACAACATTGTCACTTGTCGTCAGCAAATGTAGCTAATGTACAGTTTGGCAGTTGTGGAAGATCACTCGTGTACAGCAAGTAGAGTAATGGGCCCAGTATATTCCCTTGTGGTACCCCTGCTTTGATCAATTTTAGGTGCGAATATGCGTTTTCATATTTTATTCGGAAATACCGTTCTGTGAGATACGATTGTTTCAGTTGACACATATTTTTTGGAAGAAACTTATTTATTTTATGTAGGAGACCTTCATGCCACCCCTTATCAAATGCCTGTGAAACATCTAAAAAAATCGCAGTGCAGACTTTTTTCTCTTCAAGGGATTTTTCTATTGTGTCACAGATTCTGTGAACTTTTAACTTGTTAAATGCATATATTGGATTAAGGATGACTTCGGTTTCAGCTTAAGGAAGCTTGCAAACAGTATTAAAATGTTAAGCTTGGGTTTTTTTTGGCCTAGGAGTTAAAGGAGAATACATACATACGTATTTAGCGGCATGACAAATATACTAACATACTCTTAGGCTTGAAAACTTGAGACGCACATATGTACATATAAGTTTAAAGAAAATTAGCTTTAAATATGTATGTCGGACATTAGACCAAATTACTAAAACCCAATTTTTTTTGCAAAACTTTTTGTGTGTAATTTAACCTTGCGAACGAATGATTGGTGAAACTGGTCAAAAAAAAAAAAAAATTTTGTTTTTAAGCCTATGAAACTGGTCACAGTAAAGTTTTTGTTTTTTTTAACATAATTACAAGGTGTACACTTGTGAATTGTATTACTAATGAGCTGTTAATGTTTGCATAGAATTTACCTTGAAACCAAACATTATTGTCAACAATTAAAAGTATTAAAAAAAAAAAAATTAATTTTAATACAAACTAAAACTTAAAAACAAAAAAAGATAATGCATGTGTTCATATATTAATATAACGGAAAGTCAGATTTAAGCGAAAGTTTGCCAAAATGCTAAGTTCGTTTAAAATAAGCTAAAAGCTTACGGCAACAACAGTGTACTAATTAACACATATTTTTAACGAATCTTAAAATCCATCTCAAAATCCATGTCTGTTAAGAAATAAAATGAATAATTAAAAAAAGAAAATTAAAGAAAATATGAATCTGGTTTAACACTACAAAATGTTATAAAGTTAATGAAAGCATTAATAAAACTTTATTCTTAACCCTCAAAAGTAGAGTATGGGCTTTTTTTGATATTCTGACCTTTGTTTTTTCCTTATATAAAGTAGTTTTCACTAAATGTTCATTATAATATCTAAAATGGTTTTCAAATAATGTAAGATACACTTCTAAATCGGAGAGGTGATATCGAGTCTCTTTAAAATACCTGATAAATGTGTATCCTCCTATTAAATCATTTTATTAAATCATTATACCGCTCTTTTCTGGTTCAAAGTCGGCTATCAATGAATAATAGGCAACAACTTTATTCCCATCAGTTCGGAATTAGATTCTACTATAGCTATGGAACGGATTCTTGGATATGCATAGTACAGTTCTTCGACAAAATCTGACATTTGTGTATTAAGCCCTCTTAAAATCTTAACTAGTGATGAGCAAAATAAGTCAGGACGCTGATATACTTAATTTCAAGCCTAAGACTGCTATACGATCTTAGTAATTTATAGTTAATAGGGGTGTCCCGCTCCTTTCGAATATAAAATTATCTCTCAATACGGAATTTGGCATTTTAAAAAGCCAACTTTGAAAAAATAAGGTTCAAAAATTTCTCAACACTCAAGGCTCTATAGAATTTATTTTAAGACTATGATCAAGACTGAGAGCAAGACTTAATGCACAAGACAAAACCAAGACTCAATATCAAAACCAAGATCAAGTCCAAGACACAATGTTAAGTCTTGGCTTGCTCGTCACTAATCTTAAGATGAATAAAACCGCCTCAAGTTTCGAAAAAATCTACATTGATTCTACTTCTTTCTTAAATACACAAGTCTACAGCCAAAATTCCCAGTAAATGCCACTATCCATTTTATAAGTAAAATGGGCTGCTGATTCCGAAAATCGCATTATTTTTTCGTGTCGTTTTCGAGATATCGGTCATTTTCGGTTTTCGGACCAAAAAAAAAGAAGATAGTTCCATTTAAATACAAATATCTCAAGAACCAATGTTTGTATTCCAAAATGACCGATATCTCGAAAACGACACGAAATAAAAAAACAAATAATGCGATTTTCGGAATCAGCAGCCCATTTTACATATAAAATGAATAATGGCATTCACTGGGCAAAATTTTTTAATCATTTGTAGACTAGTGTTATAACATGCCAATTGCACAGTACCTCTTTAAAAAACTATAATAAAAGTATCACCGTTTTTTAAACTTTTAAATTGCACTTTTCTGATTCAAATCTCGATAGAAAATCCTGCATTCGGTAATAGCTTTTGTAGCTTCTATTTGAATTCTATACATTAATGTATGTATGTATTCTCCTTTAACTCCTAGGAGGAGCATAGGGAATTTGTGGAGTTCTCTAACGGCTTGGTGTATTTTGCCTGGTTCATTTAGAGTTCGGACATTCCAAGAGCCGATGCGTGTTCGAGTTTTCATCGAAAGGATTTTAAAATTTTGAGAAACCATATTGGTTCCAGTTATAGGAGAATCATTCCTAACTATGCATGTTTCTTGCACCTCCAAATCCGATGTGCATGCTGCCGAGGCAGGTGGATTAACCACACTCTGGTGGGTACCACTTGGAGAGTTATTTCCCATCGTTTTTCGATCCATGCTTCATTAGTATAATCTTCTCGGCAACGCCCCACGCAGTAAGTTATAAGCTTAAAGCTGGATCCGGCAAGCGCTGCAAATATAGTGGCCAAATTCACTTTTAATTTCAGCCGCCCAATCTGGAACAGACGCTGACCTGGGAGCCGCCCACTCTGGATCAGACGCTTCAGGATTTCGACAAGATGCTTATTTTAAGGCGGCATCGACTCGCCTTGTCAGTGCCAGTTACGGGCATTGTGGGTTTTTCTTTCGAGGCGCAACGCTGTCCAACGCTACACCCTTCCACACCCTGGCTGGTCACCCGCTTTTAGTCGCCTTTTACGACAGGCATGCTTACCTCGAGCATATTCTGACCCCTTACCCGCAGGGGTAATACGCAAGACAAAAACTTGTCCATCTTTTTTTACTAAGTATGTTAGAAATGGAGTACAAATTAAAATTATACACCATTAGAAAGATATTTGTGTGTAGATGTGCGCAAATTTAAAATTATAGTATGTTAATATTTTGACTTTAAGCCAGGTAGAACTAAAT
This sequence comes from Calliopum simillimum, assembly GCA_951812925.1. Lineage (NCBI taxonomy): Eukaryota > Metazoa > Arthropoda > Insecta > Diptera > Lauxaniidae > Calliopum > Calliopum simillimum. Next base: position 11,749,835 of record OX638370.1, read on the forward strand.
ACAAATTTTTCAATATTGACTCTAACAACAAAATACATGGTCCCACCCACAGAGCTGAAAAAAGCATAAAGCATAAAGAAAAAGACAAAAAGTACTGATTTATTTTTTTTGTTTTTTTTTTTTTTACTTCCGCTTGAATTATACCAGGGATGATAAATTAACTTTTCTATTTTGTACCAAATAGCAACAAAAAAAGTACTACAAATGTCCAAAAAGTACCAAAATAATGTATTGTAGTGGTAAAATTTTGACCACTGGCCGATTCTAGTTCATATTATAGCCGAATATACGCTTTTTACAGTCACTAGATGATGATCTGCAGCATACCAGTGTTTTCCCCGAAACATTCTTCGTTTTCTCTATTCTTTCTTTCCCGAACTACTCTTCTAAAAAATTGTATAGTTCAGGAAGACCCCTTATTAATTGCGGTTGTTTGAATATGAAAGTACCGAGTTTTGGGTTTTTGTGTCTTCAACTTACGTAGCGTTCTTCGTTTTACATTTTTGTATCTTAGAGTTTCATAAAAAAACATTCTTTATCATGATAATATTATGTTCCTGACTTTCAACGATATATTTCTGATAAGCCTTTCTACACACTAAAAAAATGAAAGTTTGCTTACTTTACTATGTTTTGATTCCCACTAGTAATGATTTGAAACTTCTTTGGTATTAAATTCCGAGTTTGGAATTTATTCCAGAAAAGTATGAAATTTATTCCAAAATAGTTTAAAATTAATACTTTTTTAGCATTGTTCCATATAAATACTTTTTGGTTTTGAAATTAGACTAAAATGTGCGTACAACCAGAACAAAGTTCTGGGATGTGTTCATCAATTGGTCGTAGCTATATATAAGTATTTTCAAGTGGTTTCGAGGGTTAACCCACCTGCTCATACATACATACGAGTATATGTATGCATAGTGCTAAACTGCTGACACTAAAGTGTCATTAAATTTCATTTAAAAAAAAAAATACTCTAAAAATAATTAAAAAAAATAAAATTTTATAAAAATAAAAAAAAAAAAAATAAAATAAAAATTTCCATGTAACACTTAAACCATGGGCAGCAAGTCAAACTTTTATTTGTTTAAGCACCTCAGCATTTTTCAAGAACCTGTCAAATTGCCAACCTGCTATGCAAAGAATTTTACTTAATATGCCCAACACGTTGTTGTTGCTGTTGTTGTTTACATTGTCGTGCCTTTTAAAATAACCAGCACCAACGACGACCCAGCCCATAATTCTTGTATAGAATTTTTTTTTTACTTTTCGAACTTTTTATGTCTGCTGCTTACAAATTTATTGTAGTCATTTTTATTATGAGGTTGTCAAATTGTTTTTTCCATTTTTTTTTTTACTTTTGCTCCAACTTTAGTGGATTAGGATGTCAAATTAGTAATTAAGTTTAGGTATTTTGCCATATGACACCCTTTGCAAGTGAAATTTTTTTTAAAGAAGTTATGTTGTTTACTGAAATGCTTAACAGAATATGAAATTGGCCGTATATCAAAGAAATAATGAGTTATTAATGTTAGAGACAGCATCCCAATATTTTGTTCAAATGCGCTCACAACGATATTTCCCTACCAAGACCAAGGTCAAAGGTCAATGCCAAAGACCAAAATCTAAAGTCTAAAAAACAAAGACCAAAAACCAAAGGCCAAAGACCAAAGACCAAAGACCAAAGACCAAAGACCAAAGACCAAAGACCAAAGACCAAAGACCAAAGACCAAAGACCAAAGACCAAAAACCAAAAACCAAATACCAAAGACCAAAGACCAAAGACCAAAGACCAAAGACCAAAGACCAAAGACCAAAGACCAAAGACCAAAGACCAAAGACCAAATACCAAAAACCAAATACCAAAGACCAAAAACCAAAAACAAAGGCCAGAAACCAAAAACAAAACCATGGCCCTGACCAAGACTAAAAGATTATATCAAAATCAAGACCGGGACTCAATGTCCAAAAACAAGATCAAGATTGCTTGATCTTGGCTTGCTCATCATTAGTTGTAGTAAAAACCCCCATTACATAAAAGCTCTATCATTAAGTATGTAATAGATATTTTTATCAAAAAAGTATAATAGTTTACAAGTTCTTATCAAATTGTTTAAAAAAGTATTGATCAAGAGAAACTTTCGGTAAGATAAAAAAATATTACGCCCCTATATAATATAATATGTCTTTTTTCTGGAATTATTTGACGCAGTTGGGCTAGATTTAGTACAGCAAACCAGGAAAAATAATATCTACTAGAAAAACGGACGATTAGGCACCTCACACATAACTAAATTCGAGGACCGAGACAAAAAACATATATTCATGGAAAAAAACGTGGAACCACGCCTGTTATTTTATTATCTGTATCTTAATATGCAAGACAAAAATTTGTCCTACCTTTTTTACTATATTACAAATAGAGCACGACTTTGAATTATACATCATTAGAAAAGTATTTGTGTGTAAATGTGCAGAAAGTTAAAATTACCTTAATTTTTGTCACTAAGCCAGGTAAAATTAAATATGAATTTTTCAATATTAACAACGACAAAAAACGTGGTCTCACAGAGCTGAAAAGAGAATACAGCACAAGGAGAAAGACAAAAAGCTGACTGACACCGACTTCATGTTTTTGTTTTCTTTTCGTTTTACATTTGTCATTGTACCAGAGATGATAAATGAGCTTTCTATTTTGTACCAACTAGCAAAAAAAGTACTTAAACTGTCCAAAAAGTACCAAATTTGTTTAATATATTTTTGGTCAAATTTTGACCAATAGGTGATTCTAGTTTAAATAATTTATTTTATAAGAACATAAAAATCAGATATTAAACAATTTTTTTTTTCTTCTTTTTTTTCAGGTAAGTTACACAACATTACAAGCGTGATTTATAGAATCAAATTAACTATTATTGTATAGTAAGTGAACTTATACATTTTCTATTTAATTAAAATAATTGCTCTTAATGCAATTATCTCGAGACATATATTAGTTATACGCCACCCTAAGGTGAAGTAATTAAAAAAAGTACTATTTATCAACAAATTTTAATTAAGCACAAAATAGTACACATTACCCACTTACCTAAATTATTTTATCACAGCGTTGACTTTCGCAATGTCAAGGTCGTTTACATATATAATCTCACAAAAAATTCGTTACCCATGTACATTATAAAAAAAAAAGATAAAACTATTTACAAATTCATATTTGTGTCGAAGTAAAAGAAAAAAAAGGTGGAAACCTAACTATCTGTAAAAGGCAAAAGCAACACGTGAATGTGTAAAACATACGTAGATAGATAGATATCTCGTAAATTAACGATAAAAAATGTTAAACATATGTGACACATAAATAAAAAAACAAAAACAACGCTGTTCAAACGCATAACGAACCGTTACAGCAGCAATACTCGTAATAAACAACAAACGCCATTTTTGGGGCGTTGATGCGCTAGCGCTGTTCAGTAGAGTGTTGTGCGCATGCGTAACATTTGAGAGCACTAGCAACAAACAAGACACACGATTGACAACCAAGCAGCGAAACATAACTGCTCGTACAAAAGCGACATGTGTATAAAAAGTGGTAACAACATAAAAACATAAAGTTAAAAATAAAAACAAATGATGCCGATATTTTGTTTTTGTTTTTTCTCAAATTCATGAGTCACTTTTGTTATTGTATTTCCGCCTATACAATGTCCAACTTGTGCATTCAACCGTGAAAATCATTGATTTTTTCTCTACTCTCTTATGATTAATTTTTTTTTTGTTTTTTTTTTTTTTTGCTTTTCAATAAAATTTAAATTTATGTATAAAAATTTAAAATTTTTATTGCATTTCATTCGTGTCGATGACCAACAACCACAACTTGTCAAGTGTGTACAGAGGCGTTTTTGAATTTAGTTGATTTTACGCTGAAAACTTTGGGGAATATGGCCAATAAAATCATTTGCCGTGTTCGCGATGGTCTTGCATCATTGCATTTGCAAATAAATGTTGCAGAATTTTGCAACAGGTATTTATTAAATCTAAAGCATACATTTGCATTTGCAACACTAATTTTCTAAGTAAACATTTTTTGTTGCCGTAGTCGCTTTTTTTCTTATGCGATTCTGTCAGAAAAATTTATTTTTCTTTAGACTTATTGAGCATTATTCTACTTTTGGAAAATTTTTCAACTTTTTGATAATTTTTCGGCTTTTTGACAATTTATCGACTTTTTGTATATTTTTCGACTTGTTTACAATTTTTCGACTTTTTTGACACTTGATTTTTGACAATTCTATGACTTTTGGAAACTTTTTTGACTTTTTGAACATTTTTTGCTTTTTTAAAAATTTTCGACTTTTTGAAAATTTTCGACTTTTTAAAATTTTTTTTTTCGACTTTTTAACATTTTTCGACTTTCGACTTTTTGACCATTTTTTAACATTTTTCGACTTATCAAAAATGTTCGAACATTGATTGTTTGACATTTTTTCGATTTTTTGACCATTTTTTGAATTTTGACAATTCTTCGAATTTTCAAAATATTTCCGACTTTTGAACAATTTTCGACTTTTTGTATATATTATGACTTTTTAAAAGTTTTTCGACTTTTGAACCATTTTTCGATTTATTTGTCAATTTTACGACTTTTTTTTCGACTTTTGGAAACTTTTTCGACTTCCTTTTTTCGATTTTTTAACAATTTTTTCGACTTTTTGAAAATTTTAGACTTTTTGAAAATTTATTTATTTTTCGACTCTTTAACATTTTTGACTTTCTGACAAATTTTCGACTTTTGACAATTTTTTGAACATTTTTCGACTCTTCGAAAATTTTTGAACATTTTTGATTGTTTGACATTTTTTCGATTTTTTGACAATTTTTTGAACATTTTATGACATTTTTGATAATTCTTTGAATTTTTGACACTTTTTCGACATTTTGAACTATTTTCGACTGTTGGAAAATTTTTTTGAAATTTTTTGATTTTGGAATTTTCATGAAAGTTCTTTGAGCTTCCAAGCGATGAATCCAGTTACATTTCAACATTGTTCACACATTCTATAATTCTGTGGATTTTGACAAAACAACCTAACTCGAAAATGGCAACTTTTCAGGAGAGCCTAAAAACTGATTAACTGCTTTTCAATAATTTAGCTCAATTTCGTTGATGCTGCGTTGAATCTCCTCTTTTCATATATTTTTACTAATCTTAAAGTGCCAGCTGTCAAATAATTTTTTTCTTTTGGTTCATAAAACTTTACCCCACGAATGGCGCTAAGTTCAAATCTTGCGTGCACTATGGGACACCCTTATATCTATGAAACAAGAAATCATAGAGACATGGCGATTATACCAGTAGAAGCGTATTTAAATTTTATATTTAGGACTAAAATCCTGGAGAATCGTCTTATCTCGACTTAGGTTGTTTTGTCAAAAGTCCACAGAATCGTATTCGAGTAAATGCTGTTTCACCACATGTTATATTCACCTCATATTTTTTGGTTTGTGCAGTTGCTAAGTAGTTGCTCAATTACAATTATAGGCATAGGGTGCATCGAAATTTAATTTATTATGATTTTTGATATAATTTTTGTAGAAGGGAACATTCCGTTTTAAGCTTTGTTTAGTGTACTACAAAAGAAGATCTCTTGTTCCAAGTGTGCCCATTCGTTAATTTTGAACGTAAAAAAATTTCGACTTTTTATTGGTATTCGATTCATTACTTTCTAACGTTTTCTTAATGTTTCATAAGTTACTGTCATCATTGAAGTATGTATAATGCAATGATACAGAAGCTCTTAAGCGCTCCAAATGCCTGTACCGTGCCTGTCCTCAGCGACAAAAATTTAATTCAGACAAAGTTTAACTACTCTCAAGTTCAAAAAGTGGAAAGTTATATTCAACTTTCTTACAATATTACTATTGAGCTAACTCTTTGTGTGATAAGGAGTTTGTTAAGTTACACAAATTACACTTTAATTAAAAAAAAACGCTTTGTCCTCTAGTTTTGATCAATTTAATTTGCCTATCAATGGATAAAAATTATTTAAATTTAAACATTAAAAAGTACTACTGATTCGTATTACTAAATACATATTTGTAGTAAATGTTTTTGTTGTGCAGAATTGGTTATTAATTTTTAGTGTTCAACACAAAAAATTTCGTAAATTTTGATTGTACAAACAAGTATGGCTTTACCGTGGCATAAAATCCCTCTTCTTCTTTTTTAAATTGCAAAAACTTAAAGTTTTATGTTGAAATTTTAACGCCCATTTAAGCGCAAAAATCCTTTTCCGTGTCATGCGTTTACCGTGGATATTTTAAAACAATTTGAAATTTTTATGGAATTTCTCGGTATTTGTTGGCATCACATTCTCAACTATTCTCGCTATTTCTTTATACCACATGCTGATTGGCTTGTGCAATTGCTACATTTCAGTTAATTTGGCACAGGGTGCACTTAAGTATAGTTTTGCTATAATTTTTGCATTATTTTAGGTTTGCATGCTTTTAGCACAGTTGAGGCCATAAAAATGATTCCGTTTCATTATTGTTACTGCAATATTTTTGGTTACGCTACAGGACAGGCATTAAAAAATTATGATTTTATTTACTTATATCCATAAAAGTGATATTGTGGGCTATCGTGAATCAATATTCCCGGAGAATTTTTCTCAGACTGCCGTGCATTCTCTATTGCAGGCTAAGAAAAATTTCCCGGGAATATTTATTCACAATAAACCCCATTGTTTTTTGTGTGATCATTTATTCTGAAATCACGCGTATATTGAGATTTTTTTTATCAAATCTTATTTAGAATATACTTAAACTTTGAGGCGGCCCTGAAAGTACGACTCATCACTTGTGCTCAAAGTTATTGCTTCTCCCTTTTTTCTCTTGACTTTTTTTTTGCCCTTGTGTTTCTCATGACTAATCGCCGTTGGCGTATTTTGTCTGCGATGTGGTGACTTTTGAAAAATGCAATTATGTAGTACATACTCGTACGTACATATATTTGGTATTCAGATAATTTAATTCTCAGTCGCTTAATATTAAAGGAAAATTTTATATTTATTTTAAATGCAGTAAATAGTTCTATCACTGTCTGTGCTTAAGCAAAATGTATTCAGTACAAAAAACTTTTTAAATGAAAGTAGTACAGTGGTGTTGACCAGCTGATTGAACTTTAATATACACAATGCTATGGTGCGTTCACGCTACACAGCTTGTAAAAATACAATAAATCGTAAATTTAGTAACTCTGTTTTGAATGCCACCACTACTTATGAACTACTTTGTGTTTAAATTCTTTTGTTAGTAGCATTTTGATCTTTGTAATAGAATAATTGAATATAATGTATAGCTTTATAAGTCTCTTTTTTTTTGTTATTTCGAGTTAATTCCATTGCAAGTTGTTCAATTGTGATTGTTGATACAAATAATGTTCCCAGCAGCGCATAAATTGAATGCATTAACATTCCAGAGCTAAATTGATTTGTGTTTGTGTATTTTTGTATTTTATTTTTGTTTTATTTTATTTTATTTAACTTTAATTGATAAAAAGTTAACAAGGAGTGTCTACATATTGTGTAAGAGTGGCACCCATTTAACCCTCAAGTGCATTATGAGGTCTGCTGATTAGATGCAAAAAAAGAGGAAGGGAAATATTGCTTAGAAGGTTAAACTGTAAAATGCGCTGAGGCTTGTCGGAAACATGTTTATCGTAGTTTGTGCCGAAAAATTTATTTTTATTTGGTTATAAGTAGTTTAATAAATTAACTATATTGTGTTAAAAGATAAGAATTTTTTTTTTGTAATATACTACTTTAAATGGTATAACTGAAGATTGGGAAGGGTGACAAATGGCAAAGAAATTCAACTGTGATATTCATTCAGATATACGTATGTGAAAAATTATTTGCCTCAAATTTTTAAAAAAATTTTTAATCTTTGTTTTGCTGTGTTCAATTTGATGAGGTGCAAAATACTTTGCACTTTTTTTCCCAACGTCCATATAAAAAAAAAGTAGATATTTACCCTAAATTCATCTTTATTTAAATATCGTTTCAGTCCTCTAAAAGTGATGGGGAAAGTAAACCTCTAATTGAAAGAACAAAAGAAATAAAAAAAAAAAAAAAAAAAAAAAAAACAAATCAAGTCCAGTAATAATTTGAGACAAAGTAAAAATATTGCTATTTTAACTAGGGGTCTGCACAAGACGTCTTGTTGAAGTCTTAATACACTTCATTTCAAGATACGTTATGTCTTGTACTCATTTTTTATTGTTATCAGTGTCGCATGCAAATGTCTTGTCTGTACTTGGATATGACTGAAGATAAAACCAATACTGCACAGACCTTTCTTGCTTGATTTGCTTCAGTTTAGTTTAGTGCATACGTAGACTGCTATATATGTTTCTGGCCCAGGCAACACTAAGTGTTGCCAGGTGCAATCTGACATGTCCATTGGAAAGTTTGATATTTTTTAGCATTCATTAGCATTTTTTATCAGTTCACGCACGGCATCAATGTTCTCTGGCACAGCGGCCGTTTTTGGACGACCTTCACGGAATTCGTCTTTGAGCGAGCGTCGGCCACGATTGAATTCATTAAATCAGTTTTTCACAGTGCTATAGGTGCTTCATCGCCATACAAAGATTAAAGTTCATCGATGCACTCTTGTCGTGATAATCCACGTCGAAAGTTGTGAAAAATGATCTCACGAAAATGTTCACGAGTTAATTCCATTTTTTTGCCAAATTGATTTTTTCAAGTCACTGTAAACAACACAAATAATGGTCGTACGTCAAAACGTTCTGAGTACGTTTATGCTAAAAAATGTTAAACTTTCCAATGGAAATGTCAGATTGCACCTGGCAACACTTAGTACTGCCTAGGCCAGAAACATACTTATATAGCAGCCTACGTATACTGCAGTTGCAGTGTACACTACAAAATGCTTTTTAAGTACAAAAGTCGTTTTTCATTCTCTTTTGTGCCTCTTTTATGATCACGCTCTCTCTAACCGAAGAGATATATAACCAAGAGACGCAAAGAAGCACTGGAGCAATTTTTTGGAGTTTGTATTGGCCATAGACGGTAGCTTTGACGAATTTAAAAGTTGAACGGCAGCGTAATTCAACCAAAAAATCTATTTATATCCCTTCGCTTCCTGATGAGAAGTGATGTATACAGATTTTTTGGTTGAAATGTAATGCAATGTCGGTCATTTGTATCAAAAATGATCCGAATGCAATGCATAATTCGTCATTTGTACCAAAAGCGATCCAATTGTATATCGTTTGTGTCAGTAAAATTATAACGTCACTTACTGACTACGTAATGATTGGCAGTTCGTCGATTGTGAAGAAGAGCAAACGCTAGTGTATCGGGTTCAAATCCTCCACTCGGTGATTTTCAATTTCAATTTCTAAATTTCTATTAATTTGTACACAGAGTTTTCGAAGCGGAAAATGTAACATGTGTTCGACATAGCCGTGGTATAAAATAATAAAAAAATTAATATAAAAAATTTAAACTGCACTGAGATTCGAACCTGGAACGCAATGCTCAGAAATAAAATATACAACAAACTCTTCAACACATTCTTCTATGAAACCTTTTGACGTGTTTTTGTAAAATTTGTGTATTTAATTAAATTCTTTAGAATTTATATATGAAATAAAAAATAAGCCTTTTTCTGGTTCAAATGTAATACATAAGAAGACAATTGGTTAAGCCCAATAACAAACAATGTAAAACGTAAATGGAGCTTTACATGTGATAGGACCAGAATTTGAACTAGTCGGTTTCTCCCAAGGAGTAGTTTGCAAACTAGTTTTGGAATAGTCCATGTCCTGCAGGGTTATTATTTTTCTTTTACACACTTATTAGTTGAAGTTTAAAAAAAATTTTTATCTAGTTCATTTCAAACATACTAAAATTTCTCATACAAATCGAAACTAACTCGCATAGACTAACTTAATAACCTTAACCAAGTATCTAATAGAAAATGGTGTATAACAACTAAACATGAATTAATTCTGAGTAATGAATGAAGATCATATCTATAGTGGCCGCTAGTGCTTGCAAGATAATATATCTAAATAAAATCAACAACACTTCCTTAGGGCCATCGTATATATCATTAAATAGTTGGACAACTATAATTTGAATAGTTTGCGGCTATTCAAATAGTTAATGTGATAATTTGGTACTTTTTTCGTAATTAAAATAAATACAATACCCCAAATTTTCACTTGTGCAATTTAATATGCATTACCATTAGAAAACTAAAGAAACTCAATAGAAGACACTATGTGTAGCCAACAACAATTGATTGGTTATTTTCCAATTAATTAGATAGTCAATTATTTGCTGTAGTAACTCAATTCCAGCACGCAATGAATATCGTGCTCTGTGCAAGTTTTGAATCAGTTGCAAGATTATAGTTATAATTTTTCCATAGAAAGACAATCATGCTTACGTACATCTGTTTTGACGCAAAATTTAATATGTATAATATTAGATATTTAATACTTTTAACCCTTTCCGTGATTTTGTCCAATATATTGGACAAATGCTTTCCGTTATGTTTCAAAGCCTACTGTTACCGCTACATTTTTGCTATTCTCTTTTTAACATATTTTTAGCGTTGAGCAAGGTTTCTTAAGTTTGCAAATGTTGATTGTGTTGGCATGCTGAAAGCCAAAAATCATTTTTCCATGTTTTAGTGAATGTATATTTTTGCTTTTTTGATGGGCAATCTTATGATAAAAATAATACATATTTCCAAAGCTCGGATCATTTCCAAAAAATTCATGAGTATTTGGACAACATTATATAATAGATTCGTAGTAAATAATTTTATAAAAGTTGTATGAGGTAACCTGTGGAGTGCAATTTATAGGTGTCCAATATATTGGACAATTGCTTTCAAAGGCTGCAGGGTATGAGTCATAATTGTCCACTACAACTGCATTCAAAGGTTGTATTTTTTGTATTTTTGTGTATAAAAATATCGTTTTTCATAAGAAATGTCAGCAAATAAAAAACTTTCTACGGTCAGATCATGGAGATGACGTTGATGACAGATTTGAGGATCCGCTGCAGTGTCGTAACTGTTTTATTATATGTCCAAAATGCAATGAACTTCTTTGCGTAAAAAATATCAAAATTGCTTTCATGAATTACTCCAAAAAAAAAAAGAAAAAAATTATTATATTTCGTGTTTTTCTCTAAATTTCAAAATTTTACCAAAGAAAATTTACTTTATATTAAAATAAATATAAAAAAAAATACAAAAACTAAACTCTTACATCATCATTAAATTGGAAATTGGTAAGATGTATTGAAAAAATTATGGTCATTGCGAGTAATTGTCCAATATATTGGACACCTCATACCACCCACATTAGGCAACCTACCTCGATTTTTCTTTCATATTTGTATTTCTCAGCATCAAATTAGTCTTTCGGCCAAATTTCATAATTTTAACTAAACTTCTCGATTAAAAGCACGGAAAGGGTTAAATAAAACATTTTATATTTCATGAAATATAAATCAATTTGCAGTTTTTGCTTATTGTTCTATAATTCATGCTTGCGAAATTTGAGAAATTTCGACTCAATAAATATTTTTAGTGTCCTAACAAGAGATAAAACTGACGCTTGGAAACTTATAGCACAGGGCGACTAAAAAACTTTTTGCTGCCTTAGTTCTTTTAGTTAATCCAGATTAACTAAGGTTATTAAATACTTAGTGTGTGATTAGTTTATCCAAGTTGATTCTAATTCTACAGATATCTTTGCTGAAAGTTGCAAAAAGAGCTGTTTTGAGGCATATATGAAGTTATATCACACTTACAGAAAACAGCATAGTACGTTTTTTCTATTGGCATCGGATAGCTTTGAAGCAAAACGCGCTAAGTGTACCAGCTGAAAATTTTGTTGTCTCTGATTTCGCTCAAATTAGGCAATATGGTTGTCCCGGTGAGCAAGAACAATAATCCGGGAGGATTTGGTCCTAGTACCATTTTTTGTTAAAATACAAAATTTATAGCTTACACCAAAGTTTGTAAATTAATATATCTAAGTGACTGGTCCCATTTATTTTTAAATGTTCTTTTGTAAAAATATATTACTTTGTGAAAATTTTTTTTTCACCGAAATTTTTTAAATTTAAAAATACTTTTAAATTTTTTTTAAAAAACCCCCTTTAAATTTTTTTTAAATGAACTTTAAATTGAATCATAATTTATAAGCTTTAAAATGATGTGTGACCAAAGATGGGATTCCGTCGCTATATGAGGGTTTTTGGCCTTTGAACGGTCACTGCAGGCAAAACTCTTTGTTTCCTCCTATGCATAAAATGCTTAGAATTGTCCAAGAAATACGTGTGAAATTTTTGGGAATTTTTTGGGGAATTAAAAAAACTTTTGAAACTTTTGCGTATATGGGAGGTATCACGCCCTCTTGTCCAAGTTCATCCAGTTTTTCCTCAGAGCTTGCGTTTATAGTTCTTAGTGTCTGAGTGAAATTTAGTTGGGTTGTCTCAAAAAATTTTTTCGGAATGGCATTTTGAAGCATTTGCTTATATGAGAGATGCCACGCCCCCTTGTCCGAATTCTCCTAGCTTTTTTTCTAGAGCTTGCGCTAACCATTCCATGTGTATTTTGGTTGCATTGTGGTGAAAAATACTCCTAAAGTTGTATTTTGAATATATTTTTTGTATGGGCGGTAGGCATGTTCGTTGACCGATTTCGCTCATTTTCAATCCCACGAGCTAACTTTGAAGATGGAGGCAGTCTACCAAATTTCACTGAATTGTCTTGCTCAGTTTTCCCAAAAAATGTATTTCCACGCACAAACACACACCCAGCCAGACAGGCGGACTTGGCTATATCGACTCAGTTGGTGACGCTGATCAAGAATATATATACTTTTCTATATCTGTCACGCCTCCTCCTCTGCGTTACAAACGGAAGGACAAAGTGAATATACCCTGGGTGTAGGGTATAAAAATTCAATTATCTTTCCCTCCGTAACATTTCTCTTGAATCTTCTATCCTTTTATCTAAATTTTGTAAGGAGGTCTCTTTAAGGAGTGGAAAAAAAGGACAGTATGTTTTGAAAAGCGAATAATAATGGAGATCGGTCAAATTTTTTTCTCACAGCCGGTAAGTATGAGTGTTTTTAGTTCTTTTTCACTCACTTTTCATATACGTCAGCGGCACCTGCCTACCAAATTTCATCGAAAGTATGAAGTACATATAGTGGGTACAAAATAAAGCACCTTTCTTTATAAGGAAAAAGTTTAAAGAAAATCACTTTTTTGGAATATTTACTTAAATAATTGATTTAAAATTGATTGTAGAATGCTCAAAGCCTTATCTTAACAACCTATAAAAATCCTATTTCTTATTTTTAGCTCTCCTGTTAAGGTTCTCTAAGGTTTCGACTGTTATCTGGTGCATACACTTTGAAGTTTAGATATAGTTTGATTGCAGTGCTGTAAAGTTACCCAGTAAAGTAAAAAGTAAAAATCGTTTTTGTAGAGAACAGTAAGTTATTGTGAAGATGTTTGAAGATACAGAAGTACTTTCAACCCATAATTTAAGGACAAAGTTTCGAAACAATTTTCTAGACTCACCTACAAGTAGCCACTAAAGAAATTGTATGAAATTAAATATTTTCATTTTTTGTTAGATATTTTTGTATGAATATGCCATTGGCTTATTTAAGTTAACTTAATATCTGTCTTATTTTAACACATAAATGTTGATTACTCATATATTACATTTATGTATGTTCATATTTCATACTTTTTTTGTTAAGATAAAATATTATAATACTTTTATCGCCATTGAGAGGAAGTTGTTTGAGCAATGACCTAACTAAGATCATTCTATAAAAAATACTATTTTGCCCTTTTTTACAATAAGTAATATAGGGGAGATGTGTGTACCTTGGTCCGAGTGTACCTCGGTCCAAGTGCCAGTTGCCACTCAACAGTTGCACATGTACTATAATGTTCTTCTATGGAATTTTCCACTCATACCGCTGACTGATATTAGTAAACTTCAGACCATCTAGCTGTACGCGTGTAAGAAAAGTGACGGAGAAAGTGTTTTTGGTGCGTAAAAATTAGTTTTTGGAGTAAACTAAGAAACGTTTTTTGTGAAACTTACTGGAGAGATATTTCAGTTTTACATCTGGAAGGAAGCTTTGTTATTGCTTTAAGCTTTAAGTGTGTTTAAGATGTATTTTCATTAATATATGTTATGGGAGTTGGCAGTTTTTAAAACATGCTGTCTGTGTGTACCTTGGACCTATGCTTATTGACCAGCGAGCCTTTTTTGACGGGCAACCAAAGAGCCATAATCGGCTTTCCATATAATATTAATATTGTTATTTACGTGATAAATGTATTTATTTGCTACCATTTTTGCTTAATTAATTGTTTTTTTCTAAAAGGGCTTTTTTGTGTTATAATTTTTGTTTGATTTTTTAATTTTTTTTTATTGAAAAAAATGTTGCTTTTGGTTACATAATAAATGGTTCTTTCATAATTTGTTACCTATATACAATGTATTCTCTTTTATTTTTGATAGTCCAAGGTATACTTGCATGGTGTACCTTGGACCGTTTGAGATTGGAACGGAAAAAGTAATATTCTACTCAATGGTAAGACATAGAAATATCATTGTTACGTCATTTGATGCTGCAAGCATTGTAGAAATATAACTTAATCAAAAAACTAAAGAAACTTTTTTGAAAAATCCAGCACATTGAAAAAGCTGAAAAGCGGACCAAGGTACACACATCTCCCCTACAGTAGAGCGCCCATATGTGCAAAATTCTGATTTTGCTTGCTCCCCGTCCATTTCCTGAAATTAGAGGTCAAAAAAATAAGATCTCAAAAAAAAATTTGGAATCGGTAGTGGAAAAAACCCAGCCGGTTTTCAATCAAAGGTCGAAAAATTGACTAAAAAAAAGGAAGTCGCTTTGACTGTCCGTTACTTCAAAACTGTTCATTTTTTCATAATATTTTCAAAACAACTTTTGTAGAGCATGACTAGGTCAACATTATTTTCTTAAAAAATTTTTGTCCAAAAATTAAATTTGTTGTTGTTTCGGTACAAAAACTTAAATTTTTTAAAAAAAATTTTCATGACTTTTTTTCTATAAATTGGTTTTTTGTAATTTTGAAAGTATGGAATATTTGTTCTGGAATTTTTATATTGTAGGGAATCAAATGTTGATTAATTTAAAAGAAAAATTACTAAAAAATTTTAGTTTTTAAGAAATGGAGCCCGATTCAAAGTTAAGGAAAAAATTTTTTTTTTATTTTTTCTTCTTAATTTTTAATTTGGTAAGAAACTATTTTAGTAGTTATATTTTTTAAACTAATTTTGGATTGCTGAACACGAAAATAGCATTTATTTTCATTTTAGTGCGTTTTTGGGCCGTTCCAGCAGAGATAATCAAAAATTTCCAAATTCGTGCACGCAGTTCAGGAAAAAATTTCAATCAAGTTGTCGAGAACTGCACAAAACTGTGAAATTGCACTTGAGTATTTACTGAATAAGAAAAAAAAGTTTTCAAAATCGGTTCATGGCATGGTTTTTAAAATGAGGTCGAAAAACGGTATTTAAAAAAAAAAACGACTACAAATCAAAACCAAAATAGTCATTTTAGATGTAGTTATTAATGCTGAATTTGAAATTGGACGCGAAATTGCTGTATCACTTATGGTTTCTGAGATATCTCACCCCTAATCTTCAAAAAACACGATTTTTCAGGTTGTGTAGAACACGCACAAAATCGTTTTGGTCTTTTCTATTAAATGTGTCATTTAGTACTGTTCTTTTTCTTCAAAATGAGTTACAGAATGGCAAGGGCGTACGCAGGATTTCATCTAGGGGGGGGCCAAACTCAAATTTTGCGAACCTTTTTTTTTTTTTTTTTTTTTTGAGAAATTTCAACGTAAGAGCTGTGTATATTTTTGTGCACTAAAATATTAAATAAAAGTTCATAATAACTTATGAAGGTACTCTTAGATAACTTTCTAAATAAAAATTTGCTTAGGTATGTTATCTTAAAATATTAATGAAAAATTAAGCCCGAATTTTTTCATTAACATATCACATTTCTAAACTAATTTGAGGTCGCTGACTCCAAAAAACGCATCAATTTTTTTTTTCGAGGAGCCGTTCTAGATATAATTGACACAAAATTTTTCGAAAAAACCAATTTTGATCGAATTTTTGTATACACTATTTTAAAGAAAAATTCTTACGCTTCTTTTAAATGTATCAATTACTAAAATCCTATTAAAATTGGCTGAGTTAAAGTTAAAACTGAGCGAAAAGTTCATTTTCATAGTAATTTTTTACAATTTTGCAATATTTTTTTATATTTTTATATATAAGTGTATTTAATTTTAAATATTTTAAGCCCAAATTTTCTAAAATGAGATCATATTTTAAAAAGTTATTAAGGTTTCAGTGAAGTAAGACTGTTTTGATTTTTTATCGGAAAAATAAACAGTAATCTGGGTCTTTTTTAAGAAGCAAAAAAATTTTATGATGTTTAAAATGCTTAGAATCGTACAATCGTACACGTGTGAATTTTTTTAGAGTTTTTGGAAATTTTTTTTTTTCTTTTTCTTTGACCAATTTTTGAAAAGTTAAAAAAGTTCTGAAAAAATTTATCAAATACTTTGATTCTATGAATGATTTTAAGCCTTATACATTTTATTCGTAAGAGCCTTCCTTTTGAGTAAGCGAATGATTTTCCGACCACGTAATTGAAAAACATAAATAAATCGACTTTTGGAACCGGATATTATCTATACTACCTGCACAAAAAATTTTGAATTTTTTAACGCAGCATTTTTTGCAAAAACATAGTCTTTAGTTTTAAGCAGCTTTGGGTATCCCTTCTGAGAAGAAAAAAGTTATGAGCAAAAAACATTTTATTGTACCTGTTTATTTTTTTCGATAAAAAAACGAATAGTCCTACTTCATTGAAACCTTAATAACTTTCTAAAATATTATCCGATTTTACTTTCAAATTGTTTGCAATTAAATAAATAAATAGTATAGTAAAGATAAAAAAAGTGTATTTGTATAAACTAATGTCCAAAAAATCGTGTTTTCTTTGGCTTTAATATGAAAAGTTGTAAAAACTACTGTAAAAATTAATGAATATGATATATTTGTAACTCTAAAGCTAGAGCTAGGGGGGGGGGCAACTGCACCCCCTGCCCCCCCTTGCGTACGCCCATGCAGAATGGTCTTGTATGATTTCTCTTTAAAAAGTTATGACCATTTTAATTTAACATTATAAAAGATATAGTAATATGGAATTGCTATGGAAAATCCATACATGATTTTTAACTTTCATGATGTCATTTTAAAATGATCATAACTTTTTGAAAAAAAGTTGCACAAGCCCATTTCATAGCTCATTTTGAAGGCAAAAAGCAGTTCTAAATGATGCATTCAATACCAACTAAGAATACATTTTGTTGCATCCAAGAAAGTAGCAATTATAAGAAAAAAGATTAGAATACTAATTTTTTCCAACATTGATACCGGCTCCATACCCTAAAACTTAATATTTTGAAATAATTTTTTTTGTTGAATTAATTAACATTTAATCCCATGCAATATAAGAATTCCAGAACAAATATTCCGCCCTTCAAAAATTACAAAAAAACAGTTTATAGAAAAAAAGTCATGAAAATTTTCTTAAAAAATATAAGTTTTTGTACCGAAACAACAACAAATTTAATTTTTGGAACAAAATTTTATATGAAGATAATGTTGACCTAGTCATGCTCTACAAAAGTTGTCTTGAAAATATTATTAAAAAATGAACTGTTTTGAAGTAACGGGCAGTCAAAGCGAATTCCCTTTTTTTAGTCAATTTTTCGACCTTTGATCGAAAATCGGCTGGGTTTTTTCCACTACCGATTCCAAATTTTTTTTTGAGATCTTATTTTTTTTACCTCTAATTTCAGGAAATGGACGGGGAGCAAACAAATTCACAACTTTGCACATTTCATATATCTTGTGGGCGCTCTAATAAACAGTTATTATCCATATATAAAAACGTGTAGTGTAGAATGCGCAAAACATAAAATTATCCTCATAAGTTTTTATTAAGGCATTTAAAAACAGGATCGAAGTTTCCTATATAAATACAAAAAACAACAGCACCCACAATGTTATACAGCGTTGTGAAACAGTGGATAAGACAATTGAGTACGAACATTTTTTTGTTATTTTCTCTTGCATGCAAGAAATCTGTTTCATTGTACTCTGTCTAACATTTTAGATGTTTTTCAATACTTTAGGACTTTAACCGATATTTTAGGTGTTTTTCGATAGTTTTGGACTTTTGTGAACATTTTTAATGTTTTTCGATCCTTTTAGACTTTTACCGATTTTTCGAATATTTTTCGAATATTTTTCGATACTTTTAGACTTTAATTGATATTTTAGATGTTTTTCTATACTTTTGGACTTTTATCGATATTTTAGATGTCTTTCGATACTTTTGGTTTTTTGTCGATATTTTGGATATTTTTCAATATTTACTTACTGAGTTTTAACGATATTTTGAATGTTTATTCGATACTTTTGGACTTTTGTAGATATTTTTGATGTTTCACGATACTTACTTAGTTTTACCGATATTTTGGATGTTTTACGATACTTACTTAGTTTTACCGTTATTTTAGTTGTTTCACGATAGTTTTGGACATTTGGCGATATTATTGATGTTTTCCTATGCTTTTGGAAAAGTGTATCTATCTTTAGGCGAATGGCCGAAATTTAGCCACCGATGATACTAGTAAACTTAAATACACTTATCTTTAAACCACATTTTTCTAGTTTTGACATCAATATAAAGACATCAAAATTAAAATAAAATAACTAAAAAATTCTACATTCGTTAAATTTAATTTACTCGTACTTTCTCAATTTAAACATGACTGTAATATAGTGTCTGTTTATTTTTATATGAATTATTTTTACATAAAATGATATGTCGCTCAACAATGTAATTATTTTTACAGTTCTTAAAATGCTTGCAATAGTTTTGCCATTCTCATATGACCTCATATTTCTTATTTGTAAGCTAAAATTTCTGGCAAAGTAAACAAAAATTTGAGAAATTCCTAAATTGTGTGACAACACATTGATGCCGCCGCCAGACAGTAAAATGAGTCACCAGACAAACGAAGAGATGCACAATTTTCTAAAACAAATACTCGTAGATAGGCGCGTCTAAAAATAAACAAAAATTATAATTGAAAAATTCCAGAATTTATTATGAGGCAATAGAACATAAAATCTCAACATGGGTTCTATGGGAGCAAGTTATTTTAATGAAAATTCCTTTACATTAAGAGAAAAGAATTAAAAAACATTTTTCGCATTGCTACTAATTTTGATTATATTTAACGAACAACTGGAATTACTTATCTTAAAAAAAAAACAATATTTTTACCAGATAAATCAAGAAAAAAAGTAGCACAATGGCGATAATTCAAAGAAACCAAAAATAAATTAAATGGCATAAAATGCAGACTGTGCATGTAAAACAACAACAAAAACAAAATATTCCATGTTTTATATTTTTTTTATTTTATTTTTGTTTTATGCTTTTACTTATACGTAACTCTGGCAACATCGCCTGGGTTATTGAACTGTGACATGAATTGTAATTTCTTTTGGCACCGCACTGTGGTCCATAAATAATTTTGCACTGAAATTTGAATTAATTTTGTCTATTGCGCCGGCTTGGCGGCCAAAAATGAATCTATCCAATTTTCGATATCTTGAACTTAAGTGAAGCGTATTCCTGATAGGGCATTCTACATCGATCGGAACAAATGGTAGTCTGATGGTGCAAGGTCTGGGCTATAAAGCGGGTGAGGCAAAATTTCCCATCCGTTGTTTTCCGTTGTTTTCCAGGTAATTTTTGACTGGGACAGCAATATGTGGCCGAGCGTTGTCATGATGAAAAATTATTGCTTCGTGTCTGGTCGCATTTTCCGGGCGTTTTTCGATGATGGCACGCTTCAAACGTATTAATTGTATTCGATAGAAGTCACCTGTGAGCATTACAGAGCATTACCTTGGCACCATGGATATTTGCCTTTGGCTGGGAAGTTCCTGGTAGTCCGGGCTTCATATATGAATGTTGCGTTTCGGGTTGTCGTAATGGATCCATTTTTCATCCCCTGTCACGATCCGATGCAAAAATGAATTTTGGCAGCAGTTTTCTTTGCAAAAAAATTACCCAACAGAACCTCCCGCATATGCTATCTTTTTCTCCAATTTTCGAAGTTATTCATCGTGAAAAATAATAATGATGCACACAAGATAAAATTGTTTTGTTGACTGATTTTGACAGCTGTCAAATGTACCTTCAAAAAGACATATATATAAATTTCGAGTTGTACACCCAATATAATTTACAAAGAATGGGTATTGTTATTCAGATTGATTTATCTGGAATATTCTGTAATATATATTTCAAATTAAGATGTTTCAAATTCTCGGCCGGGATATACCGGGATTTCTGCATTCGATTATCCGATGTTGAACTCCTTGACCGTTGTTAGTTGACAGCTGCTTACGTATAAACTACGTAGTGTTGTTTAACCTGTGTCGGTAAAATTATAAGATTTATTATTCAAAACAACCATGCACGCCTAGCGAATACTATAAAAAAGTATTCGACGTACAGACTATAGCACTGTTCACCAGATAGTGTCTAGGAGCCTTCAGAAAGTATGAAAATCCTTCCCAGCTTAAATCCTTAAAAATACACTACTATGCACGCATGATGAATACTATAATAAGTATTACACGCTCTTACTACGACACTGTTCACCAGATGGTGTCTAGGGGCCTTCAGAAGGTATGAAAAACCTTCCCAGCCTACAGTACTAACTACCCTAGAAATACTTAAGTGATACGAGGCCCCTGCACTTTACCTTTAAGCTTTCAACGTTTAAACATCAATATAAACATCAATATTGATGTTGTCGCATCGAACGCTTGGCTGTGACTGCCTGCCTTCTGCGTATATATTGCCATTTATTTAATTACTTTGAAATACATTTTGTCTTAATACTACATTACATTACATACATTCTTTCTTAACATACACACGTATTTATCTAAGAGTTTCTTAATTAGGTTTTTAAATTTGTAAAAATAATACATATCTTATTCTACTACATAACATAAATTATAAAATACATTGTTTACATTGAGTTAATTTTTCCGAAAAAATTTAAAAAAAGGAAATTTCATTATTTGTGCCTGCCTTCTGCCTTTTCGTTCGTTATTTTATAGTCGTTTAGTTGAGATGTACTTACATATTGGCTTGAGGTGAGTACTTTACTGAGGTGCGTATTCTTGAAGCCACGGGTAAATATTCAATTTAGGTGAATTTACCAATGCAGATAGACATAAAATTTGTGACGTCACTTGAGACGTAACAGCACTTGGACGAAAACATTATTAAAATTATTGGATTAAACTACACGATATCTAATTATAATGGTTTACATATTGAGAGCATACGTTTACACAACATTCCTCCCCCATGAAGGTAGAAAAATATGACGTTAACACAAAATAAAAATAAACGACTCTTTTATGATCAAGTGTCATCTAGTAAGGCTTGAATAAATTGCCAACCAACAGTGGAATTCCACGGATTATAGGACACCACAACAGCAATTCATATGGTCGAAAGATGTAATGAGAATAGTTGAGAATGCTATGCATTGCATATTATTCCATGAAGCTGTTGCATAAACACATCATAACTTATAGGTGATTCAATTATGAAGATATAGTTTCAAGAAGCTGTCGTACCGCCTGTAACGAGTTTTCAGTGTTTAAATCGTTATTTTTGATACTATTTGATATTTTGGAGGCATTTTTAATGTTTTTTGATACTATTCCCTCATTTTATACTGCATTTTTTTTATGAAAAATTTACAATCAAACCACTGTGCGGTATTTTTGCTCATTTGTTTTTGGTCCGTGTTTTGCTAATTTTTTAATTTTATATTACAATTTTTAGTGTGTTTTTTTGATTTTTTACGTTTTGCAATGAGCTGAGCAATAAGTAGTTAATTTTTTTATGATCTTACATTCATGTTTAGCAAACATTATGATTAACTCCAATTGCAAGATTTTACTTTTCGTATCAAATTAAATAAAATTAAGGCATTAACGTAGTGTGAAAATGTGCATTAAGAGAATATGTAGCGATAAAAAGTGAAGGTTTTGTAAAATATTGTTGAAGTAAAAATTATAAAAAAATATGTCTTTATTTCAACAAAATGTTTTAACAACATTGGCTAAAATTTATCGCTAGACTCATCGCCAATGCTTAAGTTGTTGCAATCGCTAAACGCGCCGGCCGGATGGAATACTCTGTTTGGCATAGCAATAATTGATACGAAGCTTGGTGACGATTGTATGATATTTTATAGACTCTGTTATTTACTAAAATATCATGTTAAGACTTTTTATTAAAGTGCATTTACAAAGAGATAAATAAAAGGTGATTAAATAAGAGCTTCCTACTTTGTTTTCTAAAAAAATACATTAAAATCAATGTATTGACGCAAATCTTTATTTGGAATGATAGTTCGGTTCCTAGAACTCAATGTTTAAAAATTATTTTGTTCAAATGTTGCCCACGGCTAGCTCTTGCATGGTTCATTCTGTGGGTCCAATTTTCGACAACGCTTTCGAGCATATCGGCCGATATTTCTTGTATAAAACGAGTTATGTTAGTTTCCAAAGCGTCAATAGTTTCGGGTTTGTCGACATAAATAAGTGATTTAACATATCCCCAAAGAATCACATGATTTTGGTGGCCAATTAACAGGAGCATTTCTTGAGATGATGTTTTCATCGAACGTTTCCCTCAATAAAGCGATTGTTTCTCCAGCTGTATGTGGTATGTTGCGCCATCCTGTTGAGGTCGGTTACACTAATATCTTGAAGTTTTGGCAACAAAAATTCATTGATCATTGCTCTGTAGCGTGTACCATTGACCGTAACACGGGCTCCAGCCGATGATGCCTCCTGCCCATAAACCACACCAAACAGTACATTTATCGGGATACATTAGAAGCTCTTGGATTGCTTCAGTTGTTCATCGGCCCAAATACTGCAATTTTGCTTGTTAACGTAGCCGTTCAACCAGAGATGAGCTTCGTTGCTAAACAAATTTTTTCGATAAAATAATGGATCAATTTGAAGTTGTTGTAAGGCTCATAAACCGAAATTAAAACGTACACCAAAATCAGCCAGCTTCAATTCTTGTACGAGCTGTATTTTATAGGCCCTCAGACCAAGACTACGCCCTAAGATACGCCACAATGATCCATACGCTGTCATATATATTTCTGGCCTAGGCAACACTAAGTCTTGCCAGGTGCAATCTGACATTTCCATTGGAAAGTTTGACATTTTTTAGCATAAACGTATTCACAACGTTTTGATGTACAAGTGCTATTTGTTTTGTTTACAGTGAGTTAAGAAAATCAATTTTTCCATTGATAATTTAAGCGATTGATAAATTATGGGGCTTGCAACGAGAACAAACGTTTTTTACAACTAAGTATTAATGCAAAATTGAATGTATTGGAGTGGAACTAATGCCCAAGGATGCCTCTATCTCTCTGTATGTCACATAACGATCTTGCATTATCAATGTTCTCTGGCACAACGGCCGTTTTTGGACGACCTTCACGGAATTCGTCTTTGAGTGAGCGTCGGCCACGATTAAGTTCATTAAACTAGTTTTTCACAGTGCTATAGAATGGTGCTTCATCGCCATACAAAGATTTAAGTTCATCGATGCACTCTTGTCGTGATAATCCACGTCGAAAGTTGTGAAAAATTATCGCACGAAAATGTTCACTAGTTAATTCCATTTTTTTGCCAAATTGATTTTTTGAAGTCACTGTAAACAACACAAATGATGGTCGTACGTCAAAACGTTCTGAGTACGTTTATCCTAAAAAACGTCAAACTTTATTATGGTGTTGCCAGATTTTAGCTATTGACATTAGTGTTGCTTAGGCCAGAAATATGTATAGCAGCCCACGTAAGAGCTGTCCAAAGCCTGTGATCGTCGACGAATGGATTGTCCACGGTTTTCTCTGCTACTGCAGCAATATTCTCTAAATTACGGGCTCTATGCACTCTGGTTGAATGATAAATGTGTAGAATTGGCTCGAAATCTGGTGATGGTGTTACGAATAGTGCGCTTAGTTGGACGCTCATAACGACCAAAATGTTGTCGAAGAACTCTATAACATTCTCTAACTGATGACTGATTTTGGTAGTAAATTTTTTACAATAAATAAACGTTGTTCAGGAGTACCTAAGTTTATTCATGATTGAGTCGTATCGAATACCGAACACAAACGTCATATGGTCAAGCCATTTGACACATAACAGCTGTAAAAACAACCCAGTTGGAAAAGGGACCAAGTATCGGATCACCCTTTAGAGGCGTTTGGAAATAACACCCAAGGAAATAACGCCCAAAAAAAACGAAATTAAGCCTTAATTTTTGGGCGTTATTTCCAAAATGATTATCGCCCAAATTTATATTAAAATAATTTGGGCGTTATTTCATTTTTGTTTTTGGGCGTTATTTCATATTTTTTGGGCGTTATTTTGGTTTTTATTTTGGACGTTATTACACCATTTTATTTTTTGGGCGCTATTTCGTTTTTTTTTTACTATCAAAATTCAGGATAATCATTATTCAAGTGCATGTTCTTATGCGTCTTGGCCCACACTCATGCTTCTATCTCTCAAGGTTAATGCCAAGTGTCTCTAAGGAGTAGCTTAGTATTTTTTACTGGAAGTTTAATCTGTATTGTCTGTTGACGAGGTTTGAAGAAGTAAGAAATTAAAAAAATAAAACTGAAGCTGCAATTTATTAATCTTCTTTTTGCAAAAAATGGAAGCATACATATATTCATTATCTACAATTCATTGGTATGATGTATGTGCCATAGTTTTGAGATAGAATCTTTTGTCATAAAGTTTGAACATAGTCTTAAAAATTTTTTTATTGGTTTTCATATGAAAAGGTCTTACGACCTTTACAACTTTACATAAGTTTTTTGATCGTTGCATTCATTTTTCTATTTTACTGAGAGAATCGTATGTAGAAAGAGAGCAACTTTGTAAACAACAAATTTTTACTGAGAGCATTGTATACGTAGGAAAAAAGTACACAGAAATTTTTTTGTGGCAATTTTGATTAAGTATGAGCTTTGACTTGTGAGTTGGCTTCTATATGTTATCACTTTAATTGAAAATAGCCTGTTTCTACATTAGCCTTTTCAGTTAGCCCAAGCGGTGATACTCTCTAAAGAAAACTGTGTGAAATTTCACACATACGAGAGGTAAAAAGGAAGAAACACAAATAAATGAATAAAGTGCTTGAAAATTTCAGTCAGCAATCTGAGAGAATTTAACAAATTCTTGAGTGAAATTATTTACATAGTGTGGCTCCATTTTCAACACATTTTATGTAAAATTTCACGCATTTTTATTTAGAATTTATAAGCCCATAATATACAAATTTCAAACTTTTAATTTTATAACTGCAAAATAATTTTTGCTTTTAAAATCTCTAAATTTCTGTAAAAAATAAAGAAAGTTCCTAAACTCTTTTTTTTTTTTGCTCTTTCATCTAACGATGCTGCAAAAAAGAAGACCACTTATCATCAAGCTCATATTCTATAAGGTCTTGTATTCTAAATTATATATAAAAAAAGAAATTAATTTCTCATCACCTAAGGGTAACTTTGTACGGGTGCCGCTTTTAAATTTTCGTGTAAAAAAAAACTTTTACTTTTCTTTATTGATGTGATAAATAAATTGCCATTAGTCACTGGATTTTTTGTTTTTTTTTTCTTAACTCGTATGTGCTGTTTTCAATTTAAGTGATTGATTAATTAAAAATCTGAATATGGTGAAAATTCATCTGGACGTAAAGTATGGTTTGCTTCATATAACTGACCTTTTATATTCGACACATTGTGTCATGCATTTTAAATGAGAATTTCTTAATAAAAAAAAAATATATTTACGAGTGTTTGGGAAAAGCATGAGATCATTAAATGAATAACGCATTTATTTGACTCATTAAAAGCAGAGTAATTGCTATTCCTACGTAGGATGGCATTTATGTTTTTGACTTGGCAATACCAGTGTTCTAAGGTGATAGTAACTAAAATGTTTGCTCTGAATGAGAGAATTTTACATAGTATTGTTTGGCTCGATTTTTGCACAGTTGAATACAATTTAACCTAAAGTATGATCTGAACAAAAGTTCAACCACTATTCCATCATGGTAGTCAAGAAGCAATGATAGGTTGCACTAAAATGTCGGGAAAAACTGGAGTCGATCATCATTTTTTTATAAGGTTCATTAATTTTATAGTTTTTACTCTACTCACAGGTTATATTTAATTTGTAGTACTGCATACATGCTATTTAGTTTTGACCAGACCAAAGATAACACACGCAGTGCCGATTTCGCAATGTTCAGTTAAGCCTTAGCCGGCACTTTGCAATTAATGGACGAAGAAGCAGCTTTTGGCTGAACTTCCTCATAAATAGTATCAAAGCTGAATTTTTTTGCGGGTGTTTTTCCAATAGTAGGTATGAACTTTTGTTCTAATCAAATCTTGAGAAGTGGTGCGTTCTCGGTAATTTTTATATCTATAAAAAATGTTGATTCGCAATTTTGTAGTTCAGAAAATTTCCTATAGAAAAGTTGCGTAAGTTGTTTTCGTACGACGCACAGTTATTCTAGCTTTTATATTTTGGTTATCGCTAACTCTAAATTTTGAAGCGATTTTTTAAAAATCAAATTAGCGGATCCAAAATGGCGAACAATTTTCTTAAAAATTGATTATTTCACGACAAAATTGTGCCTAAGGGCGTTTTTGAGGTCGCTGATTTCAAATTTGGTATCGACTTTTTTGTAAGAAAAAAAGCGAATCCAAAATGGCGGATAATTTTCTTAAAAATTGATTATACCATATCACGACAAAATTGTGGCTAGGTGGGTTTTTGAGCTCGCTGATTCCAAATGGATAAAATTTTTCGAAAACAAAACGGCGGACAATTTCGAACTATATGTTCTTGACCCGATCACGCCCATTTTCAACAAATGAATAGATGCTACCAATCTTATTTTAGATAACGAATTTTATTGCTCTACCTGAAACAGTTTGGCTGTTATTAGTTTTACTTAACTGGAGCGTTGCAATAATACAGAAAAGTAGCTGAAGAAAAACTCATCGCAGTCCAAAAAGCGGTGTGGAGGGGGTGGCCGATAAATGCGCAGAACTTTCAGAGAACCTCATATTACACACTGAAATTATCGAGTTGTTGCAACTCCATACAACTTTTTAGTTATAATCCACAGATTGCAAAATTCGTAAATTTGGGAAATTAAGTTAGAAATTTTTTGTGATGATTCGAATATCCTTTTTATATTAAAAAAAAACTGACATCTTAGTACGCATACCTTCAGAAAATCGATCAAATTATTCTTACCAAAAGTTTCCGGAGGTAACACCATTTAGTTTTAAAGATACACTCATTTAAACTTTGACATATTTTAAGAGTTTTTTGATAAAAACTACCATTTTCTGAATTCATTAAGCCTAAGGCGTGAAAACTCAGAAATGATATTATTTCTTGGTGTTCTGGTACTTGAAAAATGTTATCTGGACATTTTACTATAAATTTTGCAAAAAAAATATTACTTTTGAAGCAAAAATTTTCGGAGTTATGACCGGATAGCGCTTTCTTATAGACCTCTGTGCGACGTTTTGGAGATATCCTAATTTAAGGAATTTTCTTAACTCTTATCAACCAGTTTCTCACAAAGGCACAACTTCTTACAGTTTGACTAGAACAGAAGTTCATACTGTTGGAAGGCCAAAACACTGATTTTTTCTACCTTTTATATCCGATATCTTACAAAGGTACCACCTCTCAAGGTTTGACTAGAACAAAAGTTGGATGAAGTTAAGGTCGAAGGTGGCCGAAGCCGAATAATCGGGCGGACACTAGTTGTGACATTATGGTTGAAAATTAAAGTTTCTTAATTTCAGAAAAACTGTAGTACTTATTTTGTACATACAATTACTCTGTTGCTGATATTATCAAGTGAGTCACACTCTTTATTCTTATACACAAAACTACTTATTGTGCATATTAAACTTAAGCTTTGCAACAAGAGCGTCATAACTTGAAAAAGTCTTCATTTCTCACATAGAAAAAGTATATTTCTTTCATTATAAAAACAGCAATACAGTTTTTTTTATACCCTGCACCCAGGGTATATTCACTTTGTCCTTCCGTTTGTAACGCAGAGAAGGAGGCGTGGCAGATATAGAAAAGTATATATATTCTTGATCAGCGTCACCTCCTGAGTCGATATAGCCATGTCCGTCTGTCTGGCTGGCTGGGTGGCTGGCTGTGTGTTGAAATACACTTTTTAGGAAAACTGAGCAAGATAATTCAATGAAATTTGGTACACTGCCTCCATCATCAAAGATAGCTATGAGCGAAATCGGTCAACAGACACGCCTACCGCCCATACAAAAAATATATTCAAAATGCAATTTTTGGAGTATTTTTCACGACAATGCAACCAAAAGACGCATAAATACTAAGAATTGCAAGCGCAAGCTCTGAAAAAAAAACTGAACGAATTCGGATAAGAGGGCGTGGCACCTCCCATATAATCAAAAGCTTTAAAACGCTATACTGAAAGCGTTTTTTGAGATATTCGAACTAATGACCATAAATAAAAGCTCTCAACAAAAATTGGGTGAAATCGGACTGGGGGGCGTGGTACCTTCCATATAAGCAAAAGTTTCAAAAGGCTATACTGAAAGAGTTTTTTGAGATAGTCCAACCAAACTTTACTCAAACACTTAAGACTATAAATGCACGCTCTAAGCTAAAACTAGACGAACTAGGACAAGAGGGCATGGCACTTCCTATATAAGCAAAAGCTGAAAAAAATTTTCACTCAGACACTAAAAACTATAAATGCAAGCTCTGCAAAAAAACTGGGTGAGCTCGGACAAGAGAGCATAGCACCTCCCATAAGAGCAAAATTTTAAAAATACTGCAGTGTAGGGTATTTAATGTTTGGCCAGGCCAAATTTTACACCCTTACTAGTTTTTGTATATTTCCTTGAATTAATTAAAATCTTTAAAGTCATTTCCCTCAAAATTTTTGATTTTATGCTTAGAACGGTCTTGCAACAAACGAGTGATATGTGCAAATGGAGACTGGTACTCAAGTTCTTCTTTATTGTGCTCTTACTCAACAACGTTCTGTTTCATTATTCTGTTTATCCATTAAGACCAAAAATATTCCTACAAACTTAAGAGTATTAAGTAATTAACAATCTATTTATTTAACTATATTCATATATGTACTGTATATGCATATACATATGTTTATAATAATTAAAATGATCTTTAAATTTTCACATTATTATTTTTAAGGAAAAAATTAACATTAGAAAAAGAAGCAAAGAATAATTTCATGTAAAAAATCTAGACTGTTGTGTATAGTTTCATATATATACTCGCAGATGATTAAAAAAAGAGGAAAAAACGTGATGAATAATAATCTGAATTCTTTATGCGGTCGTTTTACTGACTGAAGATGTTTTTTTTTGTTTTTTTATGTTTCTTGTACAACAACAACCATTTACCATACCATCGCAGAAAAGCGCTCCCCCAGGGTATTCGAGTGTGCGCACAAAAAACATATGGTATGTGGTGGCAGTGAATAACCATAACCATAATGATCAGCACTTGAGATCGCGTTGTGGCGGCACACGTACGAAAAAAATTACTCTATAGAGTTATAAGGTAAATTCACATGATAACATCGCAAGCAGGAAGCCGTCCTATTTAAATTTTCTCACTCAAAAATGAATGAAATGGTTACTTTTTAATTTGATCTTGAGTAATGGTTTCGAAATTCAGTAGTTAAATGGCAAGTGTTATCTTTTCATTGGGAAAATTTTTTGGTTTTTGAACTTCGATTAACTATTTAGTGTTATGACGATCTAAAGAATATTTACCCTATGCCAACAAAAACTTAAGAAAAAAGAAACATATTTTGAAATTTCACTATTAAGCAGAATGTAAAGTGAAGAAGATAAAGAAACGAAACGAAAAAAAAAAATATTGTATGGCTAGACAAACGGAAAAATTTAAATTAAAAAATAAAAAACACCACTTTGAATAAAACTGTTTTGCGAACTGATTTTGTAACGATCTGTTGAAGATAAAATAAATGAAATGATCTCAAACTACTTATATATAATATTGTTGCAATCGGTTATAGAGAAAACAAAAAATAAGAAAATCTCGGATGATCTCTCTCAAAATTAAGTAAAAGTTATATGATATTAACATATCTATCTATCTTACTGAAAAATAGAAAAAAACTGTTAAAATTTTCGAAAATTGATGATATTGCAATAACAACGTGTATATGACTAATAAAAAATATTATGCTGGAAAAATTTTAAAACTTTACTATTCTTGTACATTACACCGAAATGGCAATACAAATCCTCTATACCACAAATTAATGAACATCTAAAAGTCCACCACATTCAATTTATTTTATTTTTTTTAAGTAATTAATTATAGTAAAGTTATGTATATTATTACATGGAAAAAATTTAAAAAAAAATTTTTTGAACATTACAAAATTTTCAAATATGACCAACTTCGAAGCAACTTTCGGTTCAAGAATCACCGATTGAGCTGAAACTTTTTGGCATGGTACTTTATTCGATTTCACAGGACACATATTTTTTATTTTGACGGAAACCGGTTTTCTTTCCCTGTGGACCATTATAGAAAAATTATTGGATTTTCGTGAAAGACGGGTTTGGCAAAATGTTGATAACTTCGGTTTCTGTGGGCCAATTATAATTTTCCATATGCCTCAATGGTAGTTCTTAGTGCCCCGCAGAATATATTCAAATTTATAGAAAAAAGCGGTTTTCATGATATTTCGTATTGAAATTTTTTTTATACCCTACACCCAGGGTATATTCACTTGGTCATTCCATTTGTAACGTAGAGAAGGAGGCGTAGTAGGTATGAAAAAATATATAGATTCTTGATCAGTATCACCACCTGAGTCGATATAGCCACGTCCCACACTGGTTCAAAATCCTTAAAAGCTGGCCAAAAGTCGAAAAAACAGTTTTTTTAAATTATCTTTTTATGGACCATATTGTCTAACAGATATTCATAGGCTTCAAAAAATGTTTAAGAAAGTTTCAGGTATTCCTATAATGCTCTTGGGATCTCTCCAAAAGTACGCAAAATTCTGTGAGTTAAAAGTAAAAATTTAATGTTCACTGTAAAAATTGTGTGGATACTGTAAAACTGAACCGATTTTAATGTTAGAATGTGGAATCTCTTCGTAAAAGAAAATACTATCGAACCTCTATATTCAAAACTTGCCATAATATATACTTTTGCGGTAATTGTGATTAACTTAAAATCAAATTATTTTACAAAATCAGTTTACAATGGTTATGAAAAAAGCCTAGAACTAATTTATACCACATCATACCACCAAAATTTTTTGGATTTGAGAAGATTGAAACCTTCTCTAACACATATAAAAAAATTGAGGTGCCTTTTTTTGCCTTTTTTGTTTGACGAGGTTTTTTCTGAAGCAACCAGAGGAAATTTTAACTCATATTGCTTGCCAAGTGTCAATATGTGATGCTCGCCCGAAATGATAAAATTTTTATATTATTATACAGCTTATACTTCATTAAAAAGGAATCTAAAACCCATTCTTATGTAAATCAATTTAACGTTGCACACAACTCTATAAAAGTTGAAGTTTTGTGATTATTAATCCACATGAACCGAACCTCCGCGCATTTTGTTGAAACTGTCTTTCTGCTAAGCTCGAAAACAGGAAAATCCGATAATTTTTGTCTTATAGCAGGTCAAGAAAACCGGTTACGGGCAAATTAAAAAAATACGTATTTCATCAAATCGTGTAAAGTACCATGCAGAAAAATTTCAACGCGATCGATGATTTTCGACCTGAAAGTTAGTTCATTCTCTCATAGAATTAGTCATATATAAACCTAGGAAAGATATATGTATCCAAAGGCACTAACAAAATTTGTTCAGTTTTAAAAATTTCATTCATTCAAAAATACCTATTGGTTGAAAATTTTTCTCAGTGTATTTGTCAGTTTGCTGTTAAAGCAAGCAAGCGCAACGTTAGCTACATTGCAGTCTACTTGCCGCCTCATACATGCTAGCTGTCAAATTTGACACTAATTTGTTACCAAGGCAATGTTGCAAGACGCTGACTAATTGCCAGTCAAATTTATGTGTTGAAAACAACGAAAAACACTTTTAATTTACAGATGAACTTTAGTATTCACTAGTCATTTTTGCTATTAAAAATCATATTATTTTTATTTTAATTACTGGAAAACTAAGCTGAGTTATTTTCTTAATTAAAGGCCATTTAAGGTTTTGTTTGTCGTTTCAACTTGCCTTGGGTGGCATAATCCTAATGCACACCTATAACAACTATGCTGATATCTTATTTTGTGGTGGCATGATCCTGTTGCATATCTATAACGACAATACTGCTGTCTTATTTTATAACTCCTTAAGATAATAGAGCTCTTAGAGGTTTGAGGAGGCTAATAAACAATCTATTAGGACAAAAACCTGCACAGTTCGGTGAAGTTGAACAACTTAAATGAAACTTTATTTTCCAAATATTTTTCAGTAGCTCAAACAGTTTCCAGTGATTCATTGCACAGGCCTGCAAAGTTATAACTATTTTTTATTTTTTGATTTTTCAGCTGATTAGGGATGTTTGTGATATTCTTTTTAAGAATCTGAACGTAGTTTTTTTTTTTTTTCTATTTCGTTAGCATTCTGAGTTATATGTGCTTCTAATTGAAGAAACTTTTGTATTCAGTCATATGGCGGTCTTCCTGGATATAGTGTAATTTATTTTAGCCAATTGTATCGAATAGCCATAACCCTCTTCTACAACTTTTTTACTTTTTCAATTGGATCCTTACTTTTTGAGTTATCATCCATTGAAGTACAAGTGTCGGAATTCCATACAATTTCTAGTATAACACTGTTTTGAGCGCTGTTCATGAGGGTGCTTGATGTTACTAGTAACTCCCTGGGGGTTATCGTGCATCAAGATTCCCGGGGAATTTTCTGAAACTGCAATAGAGAATGCTTGGCAGACTGAGAAAATTCACCGGAAATATTTATTCACGATAACCCCCCCTATTTGGGATGTTACTAGAAAAACCCAGATAGGCATCTACTAGTTTTGCGCCAGGTTGAATTTTATATTGGGTGTACAACTTAAAAACCGGAATTTGACGGTGGATGTCCGTACTAACAAATATCGTGAAAGCTCGAACTTTATATATATGTCATTTTGAAGGTACATTTGACAGCTGTCAAAATCAGTCAACAAAACAATTTTATCTTGTGTGCATCATTATTATTTTTCACGATGAATAACTTCGAAAATTGGAGAAAAAGACAGCATTTGCTGGAGGTTCTGTTGGGTCATTTTTTTGCAAAAAAAACTGCTGCCAAAAGTCATTTTTGCATCGGATCGTGACTGGGGATGAAAAATGGATCCATTACGACAACCCGAAACGCAAACATTCATATATGAAGCCCGGACAACCAGGACCTTCCCAGCCAAAGGCAAATATCCATGGTGCCAATGTAATGCTCTGTAATGCTCACAGGTGACCTCTATCGAACACAATTAATACGTTTGAAGCGTGCCATCATCGAAAAACGCCCGGAAAATGCGACCTATCAGGAATACGCTTCACTTAAGTTCAAGATATCGAAAATTGGATAGATTCATTTTTGGCCGCCAAGCCGGCGCAATTTTTTTGGGATGGAATTCATAAGTTGCCTGAAAGATGGGGAAATGTTGTAGCTTCCAATGAACAATACTTTGAATAAAATATATTGTAACATTTTTCCACAATAAAGCATCAAATTTCGCGAAAAAATTCCGGTTTTTAAGTTGTACACCCAATAGAACTGCATATTTTTTTTTTTTTTGGGTTCAAACTCGCTTTTTCAAAGTTGCCACAGCTACACGGTAATAAATTTCGGTTTAAATTTTCAACTTTATATGGAATTTTAGGGTTGAAAATTGAATTTCTTATGGAAACAAACTTTTTTAGTTAGTTTTTTAAAATTTTTAGAGTTGACACCCTTTTGTTGGTAAAAAATTTTGAGAAAATCATGTAAATTCTTAAGTAAGTTGATTTCCTTGTATATTAATGCGCACGAACACATCTTTGGCAAAATACTAAAAAATTTGAATTTTTCCTATTTCTGTAATTTCATGTCGCTGTGATTCGTAACTAGTATATGCTTAAGAGTGAATATATGTAGTATGCTTGAAAGTTGCTCAAAATATTGGAAAATGCGTCAATGAGGCGACCTGTGGTGGCCTTTTAGCGCAAACCATATGACAATTTTTTTTTTTTTGACTTATATGACATATCCGAAAATAATCTCCTCTTATGTGACCCTGGTTTTAAGAAAATTTTTTTTTCATGTTCAATAACAAAATGTAGTGGAATATATTCCTAGACGTGTAAAATTAAATTCTCAACAGGTGAACAAAAAATTTCGACCCGAGAGTGTGTCAGGAGGTCGTTTTATCTAAAAACTTTGGGAAAATCGAGATTTCGGATAATATACGAGAGAGCACATATTCCAGAAGTAGTAGATATGTTACGGTGCACCTTTCCAAATATTCTGGAGCAAAATTTAGAAAAATCGTATATGGGTCGTGGCGACAGAATGGGTTAAAAAGTCTAAATTGCTCATTATGGCCACATAACAGGTCCTAAAATTCTAAAAAAATTCAAGCAAATTCCTTGATGAAAAATAAATTGACATTGTTCATATTTTTTAATTTAAGGCCCCCCCTGCCGAGTAAAAAACGAAAAACGCCAAATTTTGGGTAAAATTATTTTTGGCGATATGCGATTGAGCACACTGTAGCGACACATAAAGGAAGATAGCGGGATATCTGACAAGTGCTCAGGAGTGAAATTCAGAAAAATCGTATGTGGGTCGTCCCGACAGAATGGGTTAAAAAGTCTAAGGGCCTATTTCACAATGTTCAATTAAGCTTTGACACTTTGACACAAAATTTCAGAACACGTTTTTATTTATCTGAAAGTTAAATTTTAACTGAACATTGTGAAATTGGCAATAAATCGCTCTTTCTCCCACATAACAGGTCCTAAAATTCTGAAAAAATTCAAGGAAATTGACAAAAAATAAATCGACTTTGTTTACGGTACTTTTTTAATCCAAGCCCCCCATGTCGAGCAAAAATCGAAAAACTTTGTGCTCGACATGGAGGGCTTAAATTAAAAAAATGTCATAAACAAATTCGATTTATTTTTCGTCAAGGAATTAGCTTGAATTTTTTCATAATTTTAGGACTTGTTATGTGGGCGTAAAGAGCGATTAAGACTTTTTAACCCATTCTGTCGCCACGACCAATATACGATTTTTCTGAATTTTGCTCCAGAATATTTGTAAGGTGCGCCGTAACATATCTACTACTTCTGGAATATGTGCTCTCCCGTATATTATCGGAAATCTCGATTTTCCCCAAAATTTTTAGACAAAACGACCTCCTGACACCCTCTCGGGTCACCTATTGAGAATTTAATTTTACACGTCCAGGGATATATCCCACTACGTTTTGTTATTGAACATGAAAAAAAAAATTTTCTTAAACAGGAGATTATTTTCGGATATACCCTTATATCAATTACGCTACTTACTG
Source organism: Calliopum simillimum (assembly GCA_951812925.1). Classification (NCBI taxonomy): domain Eukaryota; kingdom Metazoa; phylum Arthropoda; class Insecta; order Diptera; family Lauxaniidae; genus Calliopum; species Calliopum simillimum. The sequence continues at coordinate 11,785,840 of OX638370.1, forward strand.
CACCTTAACACCTGACTTAGCTGTAAAACGCCGGGAAACATCGATTTCTGCTTGTTTAGAATTTTAAACTGATTCGTAAATAGGTGGTCCCGCACCTCCACAATCAGCTATAAAATTCTGTAAGGGAAAACCACTGTAGGACTGTGTTATATAGTAAAACCATTACAATTTCGTGTAAATTTTTTTTTCAAATTTATTTCAATACAAAATTAAATGTGATTACATTTTGTGTAATATAGAAATTTTTGTGCACACCTTTTTTCATTTAAATTTTAATGGTTTGATTTGATTTTTTCGATTCACGAAAAAGTTTTTTATGCGATTTACATTCATTCAAGCAAACGTTTCAATTAATGTTTTTTTTGCATTTATTCCAATTTTTAACGTGAGCTTAAGCTAATTAAAATCAATTAAGGTAATTAATGTAAAAGCTTTTTGCATGATTAATAATGAGAATCAAAGCTTTACACGCTTGACTCGTTTTACTTGTATTATATATGTTTGAATGTATGAGATACGTTAGTACTATGTACTTACTTGTAATATAAGTAGAAGTATTGCGGCTAATTAATTAAATCAGAATGCAAATTCGTTTGCATATATTAAAGTTTTAATGAAAAAATATAAAGTAATTGCAATGAAATGTTGCCATTGATATGGTAAATATGAATTTTTCCATAATTAAAAAAATTACATACATCATTAAACCTAAAATGGGAATGAGTTGCAATAATCATCACAATTTGAAAAAGTACTCAGTACTGAAATGTTTATTTATGAGTTTTGAAACAAAATAAGAATTTATGTATTCATTTATTTGGTTTTCTGTCTGGTTTATATTAAACCAACTAAAACTTCTTATACCAAATTGGTTTGTGCGTAACCAGGCAATTCGGAGTGAAATATACCGTATACGTATTATATGTACCTTGTAAAGATAACGCAAAAGTGGCGCTCGCTAAATACTTTTCAATCATATATTATCGTGTTATTCCAAAAAAATTCTTTACATTTTTAAGAAATGAAGTTAAAAGCAAAGTTTAACTCAAAGCAAAAAATAGAAAAGAACTCCAACCAACACCAAGTGTTTCTTGTCACTAAGAAAACTGATCTTGTCAACTCTCGACGTAACAACTGTTGAAATCACAAATGCTACGCTTAAATTATAATGATCTTGCTGATGAGATTGCCTACTATTGTTGATGCTTTTGAGACTAAAAGCAAAATAAAAGCCGTAATACTACTTAGTTTAAATTCACATTATTGTATTTTATAACCTTAACCACCAGAGTTGCTGATCTGTCGGTCGGTTGGTTGGTTGGTAGGCCGGTTACTTGCCTTCTTATTTTGTTGTGAATTATTCAGATTCTTCTTTTTGTTTCACATTTAAATACCGCCTTCGCCTGATTTACTGGTTTACCAGTACTCTGTAACACAGAGAATGTTGAATGTAAATAGTATTCAGATTTTTTTTTTGTGGTTTTTGGTTTTTGTGTTGTTTTTCCTTGGTTTTGAAGGTATTGTTTTAAGTGGGTACTACTCTCATTATGTTTGCATATTCACAATAGAAGTTTCTTATTTCAACAGCTTTGGTTTGGCATTGAAAGTGCAAATAGCGAAGGAATATACAAATTTTTATAGTTTGCATGTACGAGTATGTAAATAAGAGAACAGAACTAATCAAAAACTGTCATATAAAAAAATTATTAAGTAAATAAAAAAGTAAATAAATAAATAATAAAGTTTATTAATAAATATGTATATCATAAATCACTTAAGAAAGAAATAAATAGTCAGAAAACGAATGAATGAAAAAATGAATTAATGACTGAATGAATAATGGAATGAAGAAACAAACAAATAAATGCATGAATGAATCAATGAATGATTGAATGAATCAATGAGTGATTGAATGAATTGAAAAATTATCAAGTGAATAAATGAATGTATGAATAAATGAATAAATGAATAAATGAATAAATGAATAAATGAATAAATGAATAAATGAATAAATGAATAAATGAATAAATGAATAAATGAATAAATGAATAAATGAATAAATGAATAAATGAATAAATGAATAAATGAATAAATGAATAAATGAATAAATGAATAAATGAATAAATGAATAAATGAATAAATGAATAAATGAATAAATGAATAAATGAATAAATGAATAAATGAATAAATGAATAAATGAATAAATGAATAAATGAATAAATGAATAAATGAATAAATGAATAAATGAATAAATGAATAAATGAATAAATGAAGAAATGAATAAATAGATAATTAAATTAATGCACATACTAATTTATGGATATCAATCTTTCTTTGTTAATAGAGTTCAGATATATTTAGCTTCTTAGAAATATTTAATATTCATACATACATACTAAAAACTTAAGCTTTCTGTATTTATTTATTAACAATTTTTATTTTCTGCCTTTTTTACAGATCGCAACTGGCAAAATGATTTTTTGACAAATCGCAAATCAACAAAATTTTAAAATTTTTCGATAAAAAGCATACGCATAGGATTTTTCAGCCACATGCAAAAGCGAAAACAAAAGTAATAAAGGTAAGAAACACGTATTTCTAAGGCAAATGATAAAAAATTTGTCATAGACAGCGCATGATAAGAATTTATTTTTTGTGTCAATTGGTCATGATATTTTGTTTCGGTATCGTTATGATTTAATACTTTTCGATGAATTTTGTTAACATTCGTTACATGGCTCTGATCATCACACTTTTCTCGAAACTTGCAGTTGGGTTCTCAAATTTTCATAAAAATTCACAAAGATATTCCTAGCATGGAGACCTCTCATTATTAGTTTTGCGATTTTTTCATTTTTAGTTTTGAAAAATTTTAAAAATTTACAAAATGGCGGCCATTTTTTGAAAAATCTTAAAAGTTGATTATCTCAAAATATTATTTTTTTTATTTTTTTTTTTTTTAAAGAAAGGTGAATAAAATACAAACATTTTGTAGAAGAATTGTTTTGCGCTAAATGGTTGTGAGAGCCACAGGAATTTTTTTCTAAAGAGTCACGTAACAATTTTTTAACATTGTTTTCTGTTTCCTTAAAAATCAATTTACCGAAAAAAAAAATATTTTTCTTAAAATTATTTTACGGAAATCTTTTGAAAGGTGGATGATAAACATTAATTTTTTTTTTGCCACCTATTGGGTGTAAATGAAAACAGAAAACAATGCTAAAAAAATTGTCACGTGACTCTTTAGAAAAAAAATTCCTGTGGCTCTCACAACCATTTAGCGCAAAACAAGTCTTCTACAAAATGTTTGTATTTTATTCACCTTTCTTAAAAAAAAAAAAAATATTATTTTGAGATAATCAACTTTTAAGATTTTTCAGAAAATTTCCGCCATTTTGTAAATTTTCAAAATTTTCTAAAACTAAAAATGGAAATCAAAACAACTTTTAAAATGCTACAAGAATCCGGAAACAAAAATTAAAAAAATTTATTTTTGACGAAATGGCGGGACTTAGAAAAAAATTGCATCGATTTTTCGCAAAAACACCACTTGGACACTCTGAAGTTCCATGCCCATAACTTGGAAAAATTTTTTTTTTTTCGCAAAACTAATAATGAGAGGTCTCCATGCTAGGAATATCTCTGTGAATTTTTATGAAAATTTGAGAACCCAACTGCAAATTTCGAGAAAAGTGTGATGATCACAGCCATGTAACGAATGCTAAGCACTTGGAACATCTCTGTGAATTTTTATAAAAATCTGAGAACCCATTTGCAAATTTCGAGAAAAGTGAGATGATCACAGCCAAATATAGAATTTTATCGACTTTTGTGTTGTTTTTTGTTGTTATTGTTTGATAAATACTATTCGACTATTATTGACTTTTTCCATCTAACTCAATTTTCTACGATTTTGATTTAATTTTTGGGTACGGCGCGTGTTTCTGCATCACGAGTTTTTTCGGTTTTTTCCAACTAAGGGTCCCCCCTAGTATGCCGAAACCAAGATTTTTTTTCTTCGTTTTTTCTATGCGTTTCATGACTTTTTACGAAATTTAAGTGGAAAACATTTTTTCACCCAACGGTCCCCCCTCAGATGGCAGAATTAAAAACTAAATTTGTTTTATCTTCGTTTTTTCGTTTTTTCTACGCGTTTCATCACTATTTAGGACATTTTAGAGGAAATACATTTTTTGCACCAAGGGTCTATCTTGGATGTCGGAAACAGAAATTTATAAATTTTTTGTTTTCATATTTTTCGTGTTTCCAAAAAAAAAAAAAAAAAAAATTATCATATCTCTGAAAATATTTAACGGGCATAAATGAGATTTTGTATACATATGTATTAAGAGTATCGAGACAAATAATGTTCAAGGGAAAAATGGGCGTCACACGTCCTTAAAAAACTTTATATCTCTAAAACTATGTATATAACGCACAAAGATGATATTTGGTACGTTAATAAATTGCATTGGAAAAATTTACATTCTTTGATTTAATTTAATTGGAAATGCCCCGGCCTCTGTGCAACAGAAGGTGTAGTGACGCACACCGGGAAATGCTAGTATAATATATTTTGAGAATGTTATTCTACATAAAATTTTATGTCTTTTATATTTGCATATCACCGTTTTTTGTTTCTTTAAATAAATATCACATTTTGTATTTCAAATGTTGAAAAAATAAAAACAGTTGTACAAATAGGCAAATGCTTAAGTTTTTATCAAATTTTTGAACTTAAACTTTTCTTAGTAAATTATCTAAGGGTTTACTTAACCCACATTGTTTTCTAAAGATAATTTTAACTTTTGTGATTCATTGAAAATATGGCATTTCTAAGATCAATTAAATATTAAATTTTTCTTTTATAAATATATAAACAAAACACAAATTTATAGCCAAAAGTTTTATTATTCAAGACATGTACTTTAAATTTGCTTTATGGCTGCACAAACGTAAAGTTTTTCAATTTGTTGTAAACTGCACATTTTCGTCCCAAAAGTGATAATTGAAAAACTTCTTACCTTCTACGCTGTCAAACTGCAAATTTCTCAGGCGACTCATGCTACACATGTATACAAAATTTTTGTGGTTACGTAGTGAAGTTTTTTGTTTTAATTTTTTATTTTTCATTTGACATTAAGCTGTGCGCTGCGCTCTCTTTATGAGCTGCTGTCAACTAAATAACGGTAACATATATCCCCAGAGGCACATTTTTTGTTTCTCTTTGCATGCCAGTTGAAAGTTTTGTACAAAGTATTTCATTAATTTTTTGCATTAATTAAGCTAATACGTTTGTGTTTCTTTGCTTGTAACGAGCGAGTATCTTTTTGTTGTTCCATTTCATTTCATTTTGCTTTAATAAAAGAAAACAAAAATGATAAAAAAATGGAAAAAAAAAATATTTTGCATATTTTGTTTTCTTTTTGTAGAGAGTCTAGCACAGCGATTTCCAAACAGTTATTGTTTCAAGTTCTGTAGCTTATGGCTTATAGCTTCTAACAAGTGTTCCCAATGTTTTGTGGAGAATTGTTAAAGTTTTCAATTGTTCAAGAATATAGGAGTAAGTACTATTCGGAAACAGTGGTAATATGCTCAAGCATTTCCCAGTAATTTCGAGACATAAAAATATAGCGGATACACAGAGCAAGAAATGAACTCTTAGGTTAGGTTAGGTTAGGGTGGCGGCACCACAAGGGTCCATAGTGATACAACAAACTATCCCTTAAATGAAAATGAACCCTTAAACAATAATATTGTGGTTTAAACCTATATTGTTATGAATTTCGAATAAATTAGAATGAAATTTTCATTGAGAAATATCTATGATATTTCTTAGAAAATTATCTTAAAAATTCGAGATGATTTCCGCATCATTTTTGTTTGATGTGACTTTCTTTATGGATGAAAACCATAGAGTTATCTTACTTTTGTTTCATTTGGCTCTGTGTATTATTCGAAAACCGAAGTTATTTCCAGGAATAAGAATATAGAGGATACTTTTGCAAAACTGTGGTAATATTTACAAGAATTCTCCGGTAATTACGAGACATAAAAATATAGCCGATACAATTCGAAATCCGCAGTTATATGCAAAAGCAATTTCTGGTAATTTTTACATATAAGATTATTGCGGATACTGCTCGAAAGTCGGGATAGTATGTACAAGCATTTTCCGTTGATTTCCAGAAATAAAAATATACTGGATATTATTTGAAAACCGGAGTTATATGTACAAGCATTTTCCGGTAGTTTCGAGAAATAAAAATATTGCCGATTCTTCTCAAAAACCGGGGAATTGCGTACAAACAATTTCCTGTAATTTCCAGTAATAGAATATAACGGATACTGCTCGAAAACCGGGGTAATGCATTCAAGCATTTTCGGGTGATTTTCATTAAGAAGAATATAGCGGATACTATTCTAAAACCGGGGTAATACATATGTACAAGCATTCTCCGTTAATTTCAAGAAATAAATCCTTAAAGATCTCAACCGTTGATGAAGTATTCATTTAATGTGAAGGTGCCAACTACAGTTTATTGAGAAAAAATTTCTAGCGATCTTCTTAAATAGACATGTCCCAAAAATCAAACGTTCACTCAAAGACAAGCTTCAATAAAAAAAATTCTCGAAAATACTTCATTAAATCTTAGTCGCACTTTTTTTGTAAGCACTAAATGAACGTAAACGTCCTTTCATGCTATCGATTCAAAGTAGGACGGAGATTGGTTTTTTTCGGGGGCCTTAATTCCACAAAATCTCTGGTGCACATAACAAAATCATGAAATTTACGTTACTCGTACGTTTCTTTTATGGTAATTTAAAATTTCGAGTGAAAGATTAGAGCCTGAATACCCACCATAAATAAGCAACTGATTCAGAGCCGTACAACTGAAATATTTTTGGTGAGATTTTTTTAGAAACCGAAATACACAAAATCGAAATGATTTTGAAAACATTCATATTTATTATACCATTTGGGAAACACTTAGCCAAATTGTGCTTCATACTCCTCAAAATACTTACATACATCAGATACCAAAGAAGTATGAGAGCGACGAATGTTTTTGCAAAACTTTAGTTGGGAAACTTCGCAGTCATTATGACCATATTTGGCAATGACTACGGTTTTGGCATGTGAGGAAAATTACAAATGTAGTTGACTAGGTCAGGCGATAGAAAATATAAAATAAAAATTGTGTATAAGGGTGTGAGAAAAGGATTCAGAAGTGGTAATACTTTTGATAGAGAGTAAGAGAGAGAGAGAGAGAGAGAAATCAGCTATGCATGAAGAGAGTAATATAAAGAGAGAATAGACGGAATAAAGTGATTCGTTATTTAGAGCATAGGAAATCGAACAAGGAAATATGTATACAAGTAGAAATATTATTTAAAAAAATATAACTCAATTTTTACTTAAATCAATAATTTTTTTTCAAATCAAAAAAGCCAAGAATCGGTCAAATCGTGTAATTTTTATTTATAATTAAAATACCAAATTCGAATTGCTATAAAATTTTCAAGTTTCAAATGGGTAGTCGAGTTGCAAGATCAGCTAAATCCATTTTTCATGAAAACTTAGCTTGTTAAATCATTGGAATGGCAAGGTCAACAATTTAAATTTGGTTTCAAGAGTCAAGCTCACTGAAAACCTTTGAAAAACGAATTTGAAATTACAAAGCTGTGTCAAAAACGTAAAAAAACTAAGGTTATAGAGGTTCAAAACAAGCTGTAAACAATGCAAAAGCAGTTAATATGTAGAAACACCAGAGCTCTGATGCAAAATCAGCTATGTACATTACAACGATCACCTACTCGATCCATCTTTGCACTTTTTCTCTTTCTTTTTTAGTTTATTCTCACTGCTGTTTTTCTTTCTCATCTTATCCTTAGCGTCACAATTCTTATTCCCACAACAATCTGCTGCAAGCAATTTTGTTTCATGGTTAAGTCTCTCCAGTTTCAGGCTCTTAAAAATTTTAGTTTAATTTTAAAACCAAAAAATTATTTATATAGAACAATGCCAAAAAAGTATTAATTTTAAACAATTTTGGAATAAATTTCATACTTTTCTGGAATAAATTTAAAACTTTTTTGGAAAAAATCGGAATTGAATGCCAAAAAAAATTAAAATCAATACTAAAAGGAATCAAAACTATGAAAAGCAAACTATCTTTCTTTATTGTGTGGTCTGTCAGACCACAAATTATGACTTCCCGCTTTTTGGGTAGTCAGTGAATGAAGCGTTAATGGAATAGCTACATACATAGTAGATTTTGATGGTCAAACAAACGGCAAAAGAACCTTAATTTGCTTTTCTGTCATCTTTGATCTTTACTGGAAAAATTGCTGGAACTGGACAGTACTTTGTATGTCAATTGTAACTACAAAGTAGTATACTAGTATACTCCTAATTACCTTAGATACAGCACAAAAGTTAATCTACTACTATTTTAAATTTCTAACGAGTTGCAGCAGCAACACTCTATCAGAGAGAGTATCACAGCATTTCCGACATTACGCATGGCAGAATACCAAGGAGCACAGAGCAGCGCTCGCTCTCCTTGACCTTGAAGAGCTCAAGATTTTCTTTTCTTTTTGTTTTCTTTTTTCCTTCTGCTTTTACTGTTAACAGCATCCCCAATGGCATCCCTTATATGATTAGAAATTTTCTGGTGTATAACACGCTCACAAAAGTATGCTATGAAATTTTTGCGTTGCTCATGCTGTGCGCCTTTGTGTTCTGCTTGTGTTTTTTTAATACGAATGTGTATGTATGCCGTTTTTATCTACAACACGCGCAATTCGCAGCAAACGCAGTCATGTTCTGTGCATCTACAAGTTGCTGCGTTGCGTTTTTTCTGCTTCTGCCCCTCTTCTGCGTTTTGTGTTGCGCTGCTGCGGGTATTTCTCTCTATCAGGCAAGGACGTTTGCTGCTGCATGCAAACAGGATACAATATGTGATATTAGTTCCAGCGACTGACGACGGACTGGCCTGGCAACATTTGAAAACTGCGAAAAAGGAAAAATTCATTGTGTTGCTATAGCCCTTGGTGAACGGAGTGAAAAGTTGGTTTTCTGTTACGAAGGAAATGCGTTTTTTTTTTCTTTTTCTGATTTTGGTGACGACATAAATTTTGATTGAGGGGGGTCAGTCAATAAATTAATAAAAAAAACTATTGCATACTTTATGGAGAGTTTGGGATTCTCACCCTATTTTGAAAGTGTTTGGATGAAAAGAAAAACTTTTGCAAATAAAATAGTGAAAAAAAAAACATTAAATTTCCTACTTATGCGTCGTTAATTGTGTCATTTAAAAACATCAAAATTTTGTGAAAATGTAGTGTAAAATTTAAAAAATTTCCGAAATACAGTGCTGCCGCTTATTGATTTTTTTATTTTGCATATAAAGTGTAGTTAAGTTTATAAATTCTTGAAATTTTTATGCTTAAAAATTTTTTTACACAACTTTTGATAAAATGCTGCTGTTTTTATAAACATGTTGCTAATTTGTCATTTTGGCAACGGCAACAGAGAGAGGGACAATTCAAACGACAGGTAAATTTGAGTTTTTTTAAATTAATGTTTCAATGGGTCAAGTATGGCCTTAACCTAGTCAACGTGAAATAAATATTTAAAATTTTTCAAAAGTTGGTAGTTGCAAAATATTTAAAAGTTTCATTCCAAAAAGTGTTACGATGATGTCAGACTTTAGCCATCTCTTTTTTGATAAAAAAGTGTCTATTGAAAGATTTATCTCACCAAATATTAGTTGGTATGAAAGCATTGACTAACTTTTATTTCAAAAGCCAAAGTCTGTACTTTAATTTAAAATTCAATTCCAATATGATTTAAAATTCGCATGCTTGAAAATTGGGAACATTTCTATTCATAAGTCCATTAAAAGTTCAAGAGTGCCATTATCCAAGCAAATAATCGTTAAATGTTGAACTGCATCGAATAATTTAAAAATTCGAAAATTTACAGTATCTGTTAGTACGGGAAAACATAAAAGAAGTATCGAATGAAAATTTTAGTTTAATTTTAAATCTTAAAAATATTTATATTGAACACAGTCATGTAAAGTTTTAATTTTATACTATTTTGGTATAAATTTCATACATTTCTGGAATAAAAAAAATCGTAGCTAAATACCAAAAAAGTTTAAAATCAATACTAAAGGGAATCAAAAGTAAGAAAAGTAAACTATCACTACACAATCGGAGGATAATCATAAAAGACTTAGGCGAACTAAGTCAAAATGATTGATGAAGTAAAAAAAAAAAAGAATATTAAATTCATAAAAATGCTGACAAAAATTTGAATGTATCAAATATATCGTCGCGGATAAAAACCACAACATAGCATTGGAAAATTAAAAAAGCATCAAGTATTCTCCAAAAAATGAAAAAATGTAAAAAATCGTTTCAAATATCATTGGAGAAATAAAAAACTATTAAACATAGTATAAAGATTGTAGTTGCTAAGGTTACACAGCTTCTGAGAGGTAATAAAGGAGGCCTGGGGGATCTAAGGAGTTATAGGGTTAACTTGTTTAACAAAACAAATTTTCTTAAATAATGCGTGAGTCAAATAAATCGGTAGATTAGATGGTGTTAAGTGGTATCTCTTCTAGATCAAAGTTCAAGAAAATATTAGGATGATCGTCAAATAGCCCTATATAAAAATTTCTGCCACCTGACGTCACCCCTTAGTGTGGTTTCCCTGCAAAAACTACGTTCTTATGAAGTTTGTCAAATTGACTTACTCCACTTTCAAGGTGTTTCTGATGAGGGATATGTTCAAGATTTTCCTTGTACAGGGTGGTTGATTCGAACTGTTACCAACTTCAGATAGACTTATCTGACAGATGGAACATGACAGCTGTCTAAAAATTGGCATGATGTTAGTTCATTCTATTGTCAACAAGTAACAAAAAGCATTTGCGCGTCAATTTATTGAAAAAAAAAAAAAATTTTTGAAATGGAATTCAAACGTAATAGTGTGATTGCTCTTTATTTGGCTGGAAAATCGCAACCAGCAATTGTTCGTGAGCTGAAACATTTAAAAGTGAATAAAATGTTTGTGTATCGGACCATAACACGTTACAATGGTACCGGCAGCGTTGCCAAACGACATGGTGGTGGTCGGAAAATAACTGCAACATCACCAGAAATGGTTCGAAAGGTGAAGGCCAGAATTGAGCGAAATCCGAGACGCAGTGGCAGACAAATGGCTGCCGAGCTGAAAATATCGCGTGAACGAATGCAACACATATTGTCAAACAAGCTCGGACTAAAGGCCCTCAAGTTCCAAAAGGCGCATGATCTCACTCCTGCTCAAAAAAAAGTTAGGCTCGATAGAGCCAAGGAGTTGTTGCGCTTGCACGCCGCCGGAAATCTGTCACAAATTGTCTTCTCTGATGAGAAAAATTACTGTATCCAGCAATATGTAAACAAACAAAATGATCGGGTTTACTTGACAGAGAGGTCCTACGAAAATTTTAACGTTCGTTTGGCCACCAGATCGCAGGCACAACCGCATGTGATGGTTTGGGCTGCAGTGACTGCTGATGGGCGCTCACCACTCGTTTTTTTGGCCGCTGGCGTCAAAGTAAACGCCCAGGTGTATCGTGAATCAGTGTTGGAGGGTGCTTTACTACCGTGGGCACGCAAACATTTCGGTCGCAAGCCATGGACATTCCAACAAGACTCGGCACCGTCACACAAAGCTCGTGTGAATCAAGAATGGTTAGAAAAAAACGTTCCTAGCTTCATTTCTGCTCAACAATGGCTCTCAAATTCGCCTGATGCGAATCCGCTGGATTTCTCAATCTGGGGTATGTTGGACAGGAAGGCTTTGACTAAAAAATACCAGAGCGTTGATGCGCTAAAAGTGGCCCTTCAACGAGAATGGCGCAAACTTCCACAAAATCAAATTCGTGCAGCATGCGACTCGTTCTTCGACCGTCTACGGGCCATAGTTAAGGCCAAAGGTGGCCATATCAAAAATCTCAAGTAGATTCTTAAAATTTGAACATTTCCCAACAATTATAGCGTTTGATCAATAAAATCTGTGCATGGAAACTAAAAATATAGTCTTTTGAATTGGTAACACTTCGAATCAGCTACCCTGTACATACTAAATCCATATCACTTCCCTTTAGGCGCGCTTCCCCGCAAAAATTTAATTTTTATGAAATCGACTCCACCCATTTTTAGGATGTGATAGGTGAGGTAACATGTGAGACCAACGTGCTCTATTTTTACCCCCCCCCCAATATTTTCCCCGCACATAGTTTCTCTCTATCTATACCTCTAAGGGCCGGTTTCACAATGTACAGTTAAGATATTTTTAAACTAAAGTTTACTTACGGAAGCTACGGGTATAAACTATCCGTTAAATTATTTGGATTTCAATAAATTCCATTTTTGAACTTATGGTTAAATATATATTGTGAATAAATAACAAATTTCCCCTTAAAATGTTTTCAAAAAATGTAAACATTTCAAATTTTTTCATATGAATTTCAAAAAATATTTGAATTTATTTCAATCTGCCAGTTAAATCTTAACTGAAAAAATTGTGCCAGTTAAAGTTAACTGAACGTTAGAGTTTATTTTCCGTCAGTAAATAAATAACTTCACATTGAGAAAACAATTTCATTCAAACTTGCAGTTAAAGTTTCAGTTAAACGTTAACTGGACATTGTGAAAACGGCCCTTAGAGAGCTCCCCTATAAAGATTACGTTTTCATGAAATTGACTCCGCCCTCTGCCAGGATGCCATTGGTGTAGGTAAAATATGAGACCAATCGCCATTCCTTTTTCCCCTCAAACATTTCTCGGTAGAGCTCTCTAAAGGGTATAGGGCAAATATGTTCGATGAAAATACCCCCACCAGGGGCTCCCTGGAAGTGGAAAGTGTCAGTTTCATAAAAACGTATTTTTTACAGGGGAGCAACTCTAAGTAGGGAAGATTAAGGTTTAATATATTCGGGAAAATTATGAAAGAGAAGAAATAATGTAGGCTGAGGCACCCTGAAAGTAGGTCATTTTCATAAAAAACGTTTACTCTAAGGAGTAAAAATAGGGAAAAACATAATGGAGGTTAGTCTTATATTCTACTCCTCCAGTGGCATTCTGGTAACTCGGAAGTGGGGACTTGAAAATTTTCTTAAAATATTCTCCATACTCACAAAATCATGGGTTTTAGTGTATCCATATTGCGAAATCGTGCACTAAATTATACATACATACATTAGGGTGGTCTCTAAATGTTCTTTTGTCAAATTTTAATGATTAATGGTGGTTAATCGGTTCAAAATGTCGAAAAAAAAAATGTTCCATTTCCTAAATTTGATTGTCTCATACTGGTGCAAAATTCTGATAATATGGCAAAAATTCTAATTAAAAATTTTTTTTTAATTACTTTTTTATGGACTTTTTTGACTAACTTATATTCATAGACCTAAAAAAATCGATAAAAAAGATCAAGGTATTCCTACAACGTTCTTGGGATCTCTCCAAAAGTACGCTTGTCAGACGCAAAATACTGTGAGTTGAAAGTAAATTTCAGTGTTGACTGTAAAAATTGTGTGATTACTGTAAAACTGTACCGGTTTGAATGTTTAAATATGGAATCTCTTCGTAAAAGAAAGTACTATCGAACCTTTATACTTTAAACTCGCAACAAGTTATACTTTTTTGATATATTTGAATAACTTTATATCAAATTATTTCACAAAATTAGTTAGGAATAGTTACGAAAAAAGCCCAGAAATAATTTGTTCCGCGAGGTACCGCCAAAATTTTTCTTTTTTTTTAAGAAGATTGAAACCTTTCTTAATATATATAAAAAAATTGATATGCACTTTTTAGCACTTTTCGTTTGGTGTGAACTTTTCTGAGGCGCCCATAGGAAAAATTAACTCATATTGCTTGCCAAGTATCAATATGTGTTGCTTGTCCAAAATGATAAAATTTTTGTATGTATTATTATACAGCTTATACTCCAAGATAAATGTATCTAAGGCTTATTTTTATGTAGATTAATTCACCGTTGCACACAACTTTGTCAAACTTGAAGTTTTGAAATACGTTTTGAATCAGTGTGAGCCATTTTAAATTGCTGTTGACTAAATATCTGGTTCCGAATCGGTTTGCTTATTATCAGCTGATTCCCTATCTGTCTTCAACGTAAATGTTAAAGCACAATGACTTGTGTCGTCATGGCTAAAATTACTTAAAATTCACCTAATAGTTTACAGTTTTTTTTTTGTAAAACAATAAAGACATCTTTCCAGAGGGTTTGATAATCTAAAATTATCAGCATTTTTTATGTAAAACTTTAATAAATGCCCTTTACAGATAATATTAGATATCAAAACATTAAAAATCACTGTTTTGATCATATCATAAGGAAAAAAAAAAAAAAAATAAAAACCCAAAAAAAAAAACTGCTACACAACTGAATACCTCAGTAATACAACGCTTAGGGTATCTTATGTTAAGGCATGACCTACCACAATTTTGTTTTTCTTTTTTAAAATTTCCAGCAATTTATGCGCTCGTACTGTAAAGAAAGTTAAGTTAATATCTTATTGTTGATGTTGTAGTTTTGTTAATTAAGATATACGGATAAGTAATATGTAGAAGGCGCAAGACAAGAGAAAAAAAAAAAAAAAAAAAAAAACAAAGCCTTCATGTAGCAACTTAAAAAAAAAAGACTATAACTTTAGAGGGGCAGCTGCACCAGCAGCATCAGCAGCAACAGCAACAATAATGGTGTTGCTGCTGGTATATTATCACGATGCCATGAGCATAACAGCAGTGTAAAAATCAAACACCAGTGGGAGCAACACAAGCGCAAATTTGAATGTTTTACACAAAAGCGTGAGATCTTTTGTCTAAAGTGCTGCTGGTGTTAAAAAAACAAAAAAAAAAAAATAAAAAATACAGAAATAAAGCATAAATATAATGCAGTAAAAAATGGTTGAAATGAAAAAACAAAGTTATAAAAACAAAAACAAATAAACAAAGAAATTATACATAAAAAAAATAAAAATTATTCTGCTTCAATGTTGTTGTTGTTGTTACATTTACGAGTTGTTTTTATTTACCAAACGCACATTTAAGCGGCTTGTTAATGAAATGAAAAATTTCCATGGCATACTTTTAGGCGCTGTTATTAACAACAGTCGCAACAGTTTTTTATTTCATGTTTTAAAACTTAATACCCATAATCTTTGCTTTTAAAAACAACACAGCGTGTGGTGGGGTTGCCATCAAGTCAAATTAATGTTTTATATGGTTTTTATATATCTTTGCCTACTGCATGCTCAAAATTTAATTTGTTGTTAGGGGAGAGCAACATGTTGTGAAAATTAATTTAACTTTTTTGTTGAAACTGGGTGGTTGATTTACTGTAGATAATAAAATTTTGAGATTACACAATGTGGCAAAAGTAACTTAAATGGGACATAATTTTTTGCAAATGGCATCAGATGTCGTTGTGCTTTGACATTTATGTTATAGAGACAGCTAGAGAATTAGTTGACATTAAGCCAATCAATTTAAAGCCAGATGTTTCGCGAACTACAATTCAAAATGCTGTAAAACAAACACAATTGTGCATCAACTCAGGAGTTGGTCATTTGCCGGATATAATTTTTTTAGCAAAATATCATTAATTTTACACATTCAGATAAATTTTACGTGAAAACAGAGTCTGGTTTTTTCATTTCTAACAAAATGGCAGCTTATTCATAATATGACATTACTTTTGCACCATCTTGTACGTTCTCAGTATTGGCTCAAATGTGTGTGAAGGGTATTTTTTGACATTTACATGTTTTCCGAGTTTTTAAACATTTTGGGAACTACTTATGTTCTTTTTAAATATTTTATGAAATTATAATTTTTTTTTTGTTTCTTTTTCAAATAGTCACTTTTTTGGACGTATTTTTAATTTTTCAAGGTTTTTCTACTTTTTGAGCATTTTTCGTTGTTTTTTTTTTTTCATGATGTTTAACAGTTTTTGTTTCTTTTAATAATTTTTCAACATTTTCAGCCCTTTTTTTAAGTTTTGCCTTTGAAAATTATATGATTTTGTCGACTTTTTCGATAGTTTTCGATATTTTTTAATATACCATGGCAAAATTTATAGTCTTTTTAAATATTTTCATGTTTTTAAACAAGAAAGTATTCTTTCTGAGGGAACACCGACTTAATATTTTATTGCTGAAAATTCACCTTCTTGCTTGACGCGAAAATATCTGTCAGTAAGATAGGACTTCAGAATCGGAGTCAGTAGAATCATGCATTAGACCTGCATGCCAAACTTTATCAAAGGCCTGTGCAACGTCAAAGAATACTGATGAACAAATCTTTTTTTCTTCTATTGATTATTTAATAATATACTTAAGTGATTCTAATCCAAATTGATGAGTTAAGGTTAGGTTAGATTAGCGCGGCAGTTGCCATCATAACTTAGGGTCGCGATTGCGCTCATTGTATACCCGATATATACCTTCGTTGTCAAACTATATGAACCATTTAGAAATTTTTATAAACTCCAAAATGGATTTTGGACACTTTTGAGCGATTTTTACGAGAGAGTCGAAAAAGTGACTTTCGAACACCTTGTAACGTCGGTTAGTTAACGCTGGGCATTCACAAAGGAAATGAAAAATGGACCCATCGACATCAACATCAGGATCTTTACAGCTTCTATACAGATCTCCTACGTCGGTAAGCCCCAACGTTGAAGCGTGCCTACCAGTAAAATAATACCCTGTAATGGCACCAATTAAGGTTCTGAGGGTTTGCCTGTCTAATGAGCTAATTTTTCGTGTTCTAGAACATGTTGTTGAGTTAGACCATCTAAAATTAGCCCACAAAATACATTTTGCGTCAATGAGTGCTCTAATTAATGCAAGTGGTTGCATTGTATAAGTTTCAGAAGCTGTGTCAGTTGAAGACTCTTTTCTAGCAAGTTCGTCAGCATTCTCGTTGCCAATGAAATTGCTTTGTCCAGGAAACCAACATATTGTAAGATAACATAGGTAGATGGGATAACTTTTTTCTTTTCTTTTGATAAAATTGGTAGCAAAAATATGGATCTCTACCAAGGTGTGTCATGAAAGTTTTTGCCTGGTGTGGAAACCATAATAACTTCTGCAGTATTCCATAAGCTAACTATATAAGTATTTAAGTCTAATCATTAGATTGTATAGACATGAACGTTTTAAAATAACTTGATGTGAAAGTTGTTTCAAAACTTAGCCTTCAATAAGGTACAATTTTGGGCTTAATCTTTTATGTATTATACGTTTTATCCTTATGTTGGGCTACTCAATTTGATTAAAATTGATAAGTTCATAAGATGGTTTGCAAACACTTTTGATTTTTCTCCAATACTTTTAGCCCATTTGTTATCAATCATTCTGATTGAAAATGTACGATTGATTGGACTTTTTAAAATTTTCACAGCCTTCCAAAGCGAGTAATTAGCACTCTTTTCGACTGTCAAAATTTTCAAGTATTGGTTGAAAGAATCATTTCTTATTGCAAATATTTCGTGTTTAAGCTCCTATTTAGCCCTGTTTAATTTATTTTTTTTTTCAGTACGAGACCTACTTCTGTGCCAAATTTTTCTTAACAATTTTTTTTAGCTTATCACGACCTTAAATTCTTTCGAAGTTATTTACCATGGCTTTTGTCTTTGTATTGGGCATACTCTTTCAAGTTGCTACTCGAATCTGGCGCGTAAAATATAGAACTTCCTCTTCAAGTTACTTCTCGTTCGCTATGAGAGTATGCAAAGTTTTTCGCATTCTTAGACATAAACACCCAAGAGTAGACAGATAAGGTTCTTTTTGAGAATCAATGATAATTGAAAGAAATGCCGAATTATTTGATTTTTACTATGATGATAATTTTAGTTAAATTAATTAAATGCTGCTGAACTGCGCCTGATTTGATTTGTTTTATAAATAAGACTTGTTTAACATTTTTATCATTTTAGGCAACAAAAAAAAAAAAAAAAGTCCCCCACTGATTTGAGTATACGATTTAATTAAACACAATTTAGTTACACTTTTTTAGCTTCTTGATGATAAAAAAAGAAAAGAAAAAATTGAAATTGCTCGCATTTCTTTAGAATCATCAAATGCGAAAACAAATTGCTTGTATCAAACTAAAACACATTATGAAAACATACACAAATCATTGAAAATACACAGATGAATTCACAATGCTCGTAAGTACAAATTCCAAAGTGCACACGGTCATATTCTATTTTTAACTGTGAATTCCCCTCTTGGTGCAGTGTATGCAAGAATTCCCTAATTATTCATTTGCCATATGATAAAAGTGAAAAGAAAGAAATTAAACCAAAGATTATACGAATGAAAAAAACCATGTAGGAACAATAATTCGAGTGTAAAGTATGAAATGAAAGTCTTATAAATATTAAATATGAGGAGTGATTTTTGAAAAGAACTTATTTCCATTTACGACCTTGAAAAACCTTAGAATACTACCGCCATAAATACGAGACATGCTTAAAGCTTAAGGATAATGTGTAAAAAATATAATGAAAATGCAATAAATATGGAACACAGTTCAGTTCTTTCTTTCCTTTAGTCTATAATAGAGCTGTGGGATCACGCGAATTCTCACTATATGAACAACGCAAAACCACGTACCTCCAAAACACGTGAATTTGAGGTTCGCATAGGTAAAGTTCGTACATTTAATATGAACTTCGTACCTTGTATGTGCTAGTATACCGAACCTCATGAAAGTTCAGAAGCGGCCAATGTATCAGATAGGTGCTAAAACTACTATTTAACGATTAATCGATAAAAAACTTAACACGTTATATCTCGCAAAGTATGGACGTTTTGTCGATGAAATACGGTACATAGGTGCCCCACGAAAAAAGCATACGCTGACCAAGAAGTGGGTGTGATAAGAAAAATACCACACCTATTTTTTAAGGATTCAAAGAATAGACACTTTGAAACTTTATACATATCTTGCAAAACATACCTACCTTATTGCAATGAAATAAGGTAGGTAGGTGCTATATGAGCCGTTCAAAATGACAATGGTGCAACTCCAAAACGAAGCAAAAGTAATGTCACATAAATCATGCGCCATAATTATCAATTATTTGGACGATATCTTTTTTCAACTTAATCTCAACAATTCCATATCATCAAGTAAATTTTTCTTGAAAACAGAAATCAATTTTATTCATCCCTAACAAAACGTCAGCCAATTAATATTATGACATCACTTTTGCCTCGTTTTGGAGTTGCACCATTGTCATTTTGTACTGCTTATTTATAGGTAGGTACATATACATTTAGTTTTTATAAAAAGCACAATTTTAACCCTTCGAAAGAGTCATAATGCGGTTCTAGGTGGTTCAAATCATTTTCTCACGTCGAGTTATGTTTCAGAGCAACAAAAAACCTAGAAATTGACAGGTCATGATATGTATATGTCGTAGAGTCATATAGTGAGACAAACAAAGTAGTTTCGTATAGTACCTGTTGTAGCGTACTATAGAAACGTTACTTGAATAATAAATGAAATTGCCAATGGCAACGCAAAATAATAAGTTCATTTTCTATTACGTTCCGTATGAGTTTTGTAGTTTAGAAAACGAGGAGAGAGTTTGAAACTCTTTCCGAGAGTGGCCCAGAGCGATAGATATGTTTTGTTATGTGAAAGATAGAATTAGCTATGTGTAGCTATTTGAGATGAATAGATTTTGTGAGAAATATAATATGAGGGGAAATGAAATGCATGGTCAGTTGAATTAACGTGTAGGATACGCAAAGGTCTATCGCTCCGGGACTCACTGCGTTTTCGGGTTAAATTAAACTAGAGTTCGCCTTGTGGCCGAAATTCGACCATTTCGATTTGACCATAAAATAAAGAAAAAAGTTTTTATACCCTTCCTTGGTCGATAAAACACAAAAAGCTTTTAATATTCTTCCTTAGGGTTTGGGTTATCTGTATCGGTGCAGCAGCTTAGTTGCAATATCGTGCTTTCAATTTAGAGGCGTGTAACTCCTACTAAAGAGCAAACAGTTTTTAATATCTTTCTGCACCAAAAATCATTAAAATCAATCATGCTATCGTGCTGTATAGTGCTAACCCTTTATCTTTACCAAATTTCATAAAAATCGTATGCAGTAGTTTCGTCGCGAGAGCGTTTTTTCCATATGGTCATATCGTTCCTTAGTGCCAATCCTATCTCCATACCAAATTTCGTTGAAATCGATGCAGTGGCTTAGCCGTGAGAGTGTTTTTTTCCATTTAGGGGCGTGGCAATGCCCACTTTAAAAAAATTATAGTCCTATGCACTGCTCTTCTTCACAACCTTTCCAACAAAAAAACAATCGAGCAAATCCGTTGAGATTTAGGTATAGAAACAGGGACTGAACCGATTCTGTTTGCCTATTTATATATACAGTGGCTCACAAAAGTATTCGGAATTTGAAAATTTTTTAAAGAATCATAAAATTTTTTAATAACGAATAAGTTTTTTTTGAATCACTCTTAATAATTATAACTCGGTAAAAATCTAGTTTTATTTATCAAAAGAAACTTTCCTAAAATGTTACTTAATAATGTAAAAAATAGCTTATAAGCAAAATCGTACTTAAATTCAATGCACAAAAGTATTCGGAATTTTAAAAAATATGGCAATATCTTAAAGACGAAATCAAAGAATAATCCAAAACTATTGGCGACACTCTTAAAATTCAATTTACAGTTAGTTTGCGGTAGCTCAGTTTTGATTTGTCAGTTTTTTTTTAAACAAAAGACTTGGTTTTTTAGAAAAAGTAGGATGGGAAGAAAATCAGAAGAAACCACACTTAAATAAAAAATTTGAAAGCGTGAGGACGGAAAACACTTTAGGAGACCACAAGCTGTGTCGGATGAAGTATTTAGACTATACACAGCATTATAGAAAGAAAAAAGTTACATAATTCACAACGCTCTGGTAGTTAATCGAAACTAGACATTCGAGACAGGTCGGATATCTTACGAAAAACTAAAATTCAACCACGTACTTCAGCAGTGGACATTACTAGAAGCCTCGCCAAATATAATGGAGTAAACATCAGTGATGAAACTGATCGCCAGACACTCAGAAATGCTAGTTATAATGGAAGAACTCAACGTTCCGAACCATTTATAAGTAAGACCAATCGCAAAAAGTGCTTATGCATATAATAAAGATGCAACTTATGTAATATTTTGTCTCGTCTCTAAAAATAACGCTTGACATAAACCATTTGTTGCAACTTTATTGTTTTTTTGCAAACTCTAAGCTCTTTTTGCGGTTAGCCGTACTTATAAATGGTTTGGAACGTTGAGTTCTTCCATTACAACTAGCATTTCTGAGTGTCTGGCGATCAGTTTCATCACTAATGTTTACTCCATTATATTTGGCGAGGCTTCTAGTAATGTCCACTGCTGAAGTACGTGGTTGAATTTAAGTTTTTCGTAAGATATCCGACCTGTCTCGAATGTTTAGTTTCGATAACCTACCAGAGCGTTGTGAATTATGTAACTTTTTTCTTTCTATAATGCTGTGTATAGTCTAAATACTTCATCCGACACAGTTTGTGAACTCCTAAAGGGTTTTCCGTCCTCACGCTTTAAAATTTTTTTTATTTAAGTGTAGTTTCTTCTGATTTTCTTCCCATCCTACTTTTTCTAAAAAACTGACAAATCAAAACTGAGCTACCGCAAACTAACTGTAAATTGAATTTTAAGAGTGTCGCCAATAGTTTTGAATTATTCATTGATTTCGTCTTTAAGATATTGCCATATTTTTTAAAATTCCGAATACTTTTGTGTATTGAACTTAGGCAGGATTTTGCTTATAAGCTCTTTTTTACATTTTTAAGTAACATTTTAGGAAAGTTTCTTTTGATAAATAAAACTAGATTTTTACCGAGTTATAATTATTGAGAGTGATTCAAAAAAAATTTATTCGTTATTAAAAAATTTTATGATTCTTTAAAAAATTTTCAAATTCCGAATACTTATGTGAGCCACTGTAGATATCTAACGTTGAACAAACTTTTGGACTTCGCTCCGAAATCTACTAGACTCCTGCCATACTCAAGACTCCAATATGGCGGTGAAAAATACAATATGGTGGAATTAATTTAAAAATAAACTTATGTGAACAAATTTTCGTGCATAGGGGTTTTTTTGGTCACTAATCACAAATCCGGGTTCGGATTTACAAAATGGAGGATCCAAGATAATTCAATAATCAACCGATTTTTTGGGATCGGTGATCACGAAATAGGGGTCGGATCTTGAAAATTCGAGATGGCGGACCCAAGATGACTGACGGTAGATTTTTGAAAATTTTATCCGCCATTTTGTATTTAGCATGTTGAATTTTGTAAATCCGACTTCGGATTCGTGAACAGCGACCTCAAAAAACCCCCCATATACTAAATTTCATAAGATCGGTTGATTTTTTAAAATTTTGTACGCCATCTTGAATCCACCATTTTTAATTTTGTAGCTCCGACTCCGAATTCATGATTAGCGACCCAAAAACCCCCATGCACGAAATTTGGTTCACATTAGTTTATTTTTAAATAAAGTGAACCATATTTTATTTTTGACCGCCATATTGGAACGGTTATGTTGGGTTTTGTTAAAAACATGATATTATTGATAAAGACATCGACTTTTTTCCCGTACTTTTGTCATTTTCTTTTGACCGCAGCAAGTACATGGGAACATTTGGAGAGAATTCCTCTGTTGGGCTTACTTTCTGTGTTGATGGATTTGAAAAAAACCCGGTGCGGAAGGCTTCCAAGTCTAACGCGGCGGAATAACTGCCGTAATTTAGAATTACCTACGGAATATGAAAAATGTGTGGGACAATATTGATAATGGCACCAACAAGCATCGAAGGGTCAGAATTGGGCTTGCTCCACAAAAAAAACTTCTATTCTTATGGAACTTAAATATATCCACATGCAGAACAAGTTTTCGTTATAAATATTATAGTCAAAAAATTTACCGGTAAAAGCTTTCGGTTCAAAATTCCCGACAATTTTAGTAAGAATAATTGTAGGGTATACCCCGAAAAATATGCTTTCCAGGTTTCTTATTTCCGACTTTTTGTTTTGTTGTTGCCAAAACAACAATATCTTCCCTTTGTGTAGTCCGGAAATGTTCTCTTTTCATATTCCCGTTGGGCTCTTAGCGTTCATTTTCATAGCTAAAATGAGAAGAAGTTTTCAGAAACAGATGATTCGGTAGTTGCATTTCTTTTCAAGCATTATGGCGCCCAAATGATCAAAGTTCAAACATTCTTACATCATATATTTTTTTCTGCTATTTCTGTTTTTAATTCATAGAATGCAAAACATTTGCAATAAAAAGTACGCTGTTAATGTTTTACACTTGTAGGAGATTACTTGTTTTAATAAAATGCAGATGAATTTTGCTTAAATTTCTTGATAAAATGTGAAAAAGTGCAGTGTTAAAGTTCTAAGGTCTTAATCAACAAAAACTGACCAATATCAAGAGTGCAACTCCATATGTACAATTTGATAAACTTCACTTTTGCGTATGCTCCATTGCACATACAAATCCATCATAGATTTCCGTTGATGTTGTAAGAAGTTGATCATCACTTCCTTTTGGTTTTAATATTTCTGGGAAAACGCATTTTTATTAGCATTTTATCTTATGATTTTTGTTTTGTTTCTGTCTTAAATTGTGTGTGTTGCTTTTTAATTACCATTGTATCTGTACTTGTACTCAGCGCATAATGTTCAAGTTGCGTTTGTGATAAAACTCTGTCTGACGGATAAATTGTTGAACTGCCTTGTCTGCCTACCCATTGCATGATGATGATAATTTTTGTACTCTGGTGCGATTTGTTTATCTTCACTTTTCTTCTTCTTCTTCTGGCGCACAATCATTCAGTCATTGTTTTGTCTTGCCATTTTCAGTGATTAAGTTGCGTTGACAGGCTGACTGACAGTTTCTATCAGTCATTATATCCGAGTGTACACACGCATTAATTGCTACTAAATGGATCTGCTGTTGATTATAAGTTACATGTTACATACGATTTGTCATTTGCACTGCAATGATGATTTGACTGTGTTGCTGCTGATGATAATGATGATGATGGGAATGACGAATTAAAGTTGCGGGTTTTTAATGTTAATTTAAAGATTATAATTTTACATTGCATTTGTTCATTTTGTGAATGTGATAATTCAAATAATCATTATTTTTCAACTTGAAGTTAATATTTTAAAATTTGTAAATTTGTTTTTTATTAAGTTTCTTTATCTAAATAGTTTTGTTCATATGCATAGAGTTACTTGTGATAAAATTTAAAAAAATATTTAGTACGATACATTTAGGCTTGCAGTCCTGAGTTATACGTTTGTACTTTTTGTATGAGCTCTATGTCACTGGTAGCATTATAGATGTCCGGAGGCATATTTCTGTTGCCACCAGTGATCTTTATTCAAACTTTGATATTTTCTCTCTCTCAGAGTGAAATAAAAAATGTTTTTAAGATGACGTTGTTTTAGATCAACGATTAACGCATTTTTCTGGAACATTAATTTAACAGTTGTATTTTTGATTTTTGACGGGGTTGCATATAAAAGTCAGTAGCGTAGCCTGGATATTTTTTGCCTCTTGCTACGAAATTATTGAAATTTTTCCTAATGTTTCACAAAACATATTTTCGAAATTTTTTTCGCTATATATTTTCGACACTTTTTGGCGACACGTTTTTAAACATTTTTTGGCGATATATTTTACGACAATTTTTTGGCTACACATTTCCTAACACTTTTTGGCGACACATTTTTCGACACTTTTTTGGCTAAACATTTTGCGACACTTTTTGGTGACACATTTTTCGACAAATTTTATGACAATTTTTAACGACACATTTTCCGATACTTTTTGGCTTTACATTTTTCGACACATTTTGACATTTTTGACATTCTTTTGGTGACACATTTTTTGACGACACATTTTTCGACACTCTTTTGGCTACACATTTTTCGGTATTTTTTTGCAACTCATTTTATGACATTTTTTAAAGACACATTTTTCGACACTTTTTGGTGATATATTTTTGACACTCTTTTGGTGACACATTTTTCGACACAATTTTTGACGACACATTTTTTCGACACTTTTTGGCTACACATTTTTCCGTATTTTAATGCTACACATTTTATGACAATTTTTGGCGACACATTTTTCGACACTTTTTGGCTACACATTTTTCGACACGTTTTGGTGACACATTTTTCGACACATTTTTTGACGACTCATTTTTGGACACTTTTTTGGATACAAATTTTTCGGTATTTTTTTGCGACACATTTTATGACAATTTTTGGCGACACACTTTTCGACACTTTTTGGCTATACATTTTTCGACACTTTTTGGCGACAAATTTTTCGACACTCTTTGGCTACACAGTTTACAACACTTTTTAAAGACACATTTTTCGCCTGCTTTCTGCGTCACATTTTTCTAACCTTTTTGGCGACACATTTTACGAACCTTTTTAAAGAAATATTTTCCGATACTTTTTACAGACACATTTTTTGGAGACACATTTTTCTACACTTTTTAAAGACACATTTTTCGACTGTTTTTGGCGTCACATTTTTCGAGAATTTTTTGGCTACACATTTTTTGACACGTTTTGGCGACACATTTTACGACAATTTTTGACGACACATTTTTCGACACTTTTTTGGGGATACATTTAACGACAATTTTTAAAGATACATTTATCGACCCTTTCTTTGCTAAACATTTTTCGACACATTTTTTTAAAACTTTTTATAGACACATTTTTCGACACTTTTTCGCATCATATTCTTAGACACTGGTTTTGGCTGTACATTTTTCGACCCATTTTTGGTGACACACTTTTCTGGCCCTACATTTTTCGACCCATATTTGGCGACACTTTTTCCGACACTTTTTTGGCTTAACATTTTTCATTACTTTTTGAGGACACATTTGTTCACACAATTTTCGAGACTTCGACATTTTTCTATACTTTTTGGCGAAACATTTTTCGACACTTTCTTGACTAAAATTTTCTTTTTTTGGAGATTGTCAAAGTCTTCGCTTCTTTGCCATTACAGAAAAATTAAAAATATTCGTTTTCTAAAAATCTTTTAGCAAATGTATATCACGAGAATTGTCAACACGGTTCCTTTAGTAAGAGCTTAATAGTTCTCAACCAAGAATTTAACCCTTAAAACTATTTAAACAACACTTCTAAAAACAAAATCAGCTCACTGACTAACAAATTATAAAACTTTTTAACTTTTGTGTAAAAAATATTTAAAAATCATTTTTCTCCTTCTTATTTTTTCTTACAGAATGTCATCAGGTTTAATGTCTTGTGTGCGGGAAAATTCCCCACCACTTGAATTGGATGCAAATGAGTCGGGCGCATTATCGTTGCCAGAAAATGCGCTGTCAGGAACAGCAGCAGCAGCAACATTACCACCAAATTCACCTGGTGCAAAGTCTGTAAATTATGAGACGACTGCAACAGCAGCAGCACCAACAGCTGGTAAGCATTATAGAAATTTGTTAACTTTTGAAATATCTACACTCGTCCTGTTGCTGTTATACTTTTGGTTACTTTTTCTTTTTGTTTTTTTGCTAATGTCCTTGTTTGCGCAAAGTTTTTTGTTTAATTTTATTTTTTGTGTTCTTGACATTTTACATATTTTACAGAGTTTGTTCTTAGAAAGTTTTGCTATTTAAGCAAAACACAACAGGTTCTTGACATCAGGTGTCACTTCCACGTGCCTGTTAGAAGCACGCTTTTAAGTGGCTTTCAAGAGATTTTTTTGCATTTTTTTTCAAGTTTTTTATTGGGGATGGTCTTTAGAAGGGTTTCGAAGCAGGTCATATAAGGTCAATGTGTTTATAGTTTTTTTTATCGTTTTCTATACACATGTATTTGTATATAACCAAGGTTTGGTCTTTCTAACTAAAGTCGGAAAAACTGCATTTTTGCACATATGTATCTTTGATTTGACGTTTGTAAGATTTCGTGTCAAGATATTCGAGGTCAAATGTCATAAAATTCAGTTTATTGCAAACCTTTTTGTAACGGTAACTTCCTCGAACTACTCTGACTGCATATAATTTATTAAACATCCCCTATTAAATGTTACTCATACGACATGTTGTACCCGTTTAAATCGGATATAATTTTGAAATGGCTATAACTTTTGCAAATATTATAATAAAGAAAGAAAATTCTTTATATTTTTGCATATGAGACGATCTTATTTCTAAACTTTTTATCCCAAAAATCATACCTGAAACTGATTATGATCACCAAACTCAACTTACTTGACTGGTTAGAATTTTATTCATAGAGCAAAATAATCTTTAGAATAGTTTTCTTAAAATTTAACTTAATCTTAGAAAATACAAATATATTCAATAAACTTCTAATGAAGTTCATTTTTGTTCCTTATAAACATGTGCATATATACATACATATGAGTAGGCACATGTTTTGCAGTACACGACGTTATCCCTTTTTCGCAATATTATGATGGTGTTGCCGCTTTTATGGCATTTTTGCTATGTAATCTCTTTAACCCTTTGGGGAATATAGCAACGCAATCAGGTTACACTAATAATACTTACAATAGTGGGGTTTATTGACTTTGTTGCCTAATAGTAACAATAAGGCAGTAGCTCATATCTTTTTGCAAAATCTTTTCTTTTTTGTGCGCCATTTGTGATGCGACCAGAGTATTAAACACGGAAATGTATGAAAAATAAAATATTTGCTTTGGCTCTGCTGCATAAATAAGTGCTAAGTTTAATCTATATATTAATGCGCTGGATAAAAATTGGACCAACCTTTTTTACTATGTTATAAATAGAGCACAACTTCAAAGTATATACCATTTGAAAGATATTTGTATGTAAATGTGCATAAAGTTAAAATTATTCTAAAATTTTGCCATTAAGCCAGGTAAAATTATATGAAAATTTTTCAGTATTAAGAACGACAAAAAACGCGTTCACACAGAGCTGAAAGTGAACTGACACTGATTTCATGTTTTTTGTCTTCTTTTTGTTTCACATTTGTCATTGTACCAGGGATGATAAATGAGCTTTTCTATTTTGTACCTAATAGCAAAAAAAAAAAGTACAAAAACTGTTCAAAAAGTACCAAAATTATTTAATACAATTGTGGTCAAATTTAGATCATTGGGCGATTCTAGTAGATATAAAAATATTATCATTGATTTTACCTTCACTCTGGTCGCAACTTTACAAGAGGTATTTTGTAAGCTCCATACGTATTAAGAATTTGCTCTCATGTTGCAGAATTTTCATAGGGAATCAATTTGATGCTGCGGAAGTTTCATTGGGAATTGAGATGATCAAAGAAAGAATTTTTCTATCTTCAATTTCTATCTTACACATCAATAGTTTTCTCTTAATGCCGTACATAGATATGGTGGGTACTAAAATAGCGATGAAAACGGAGAACATGGCGGGGTGTTCAACATTAATTTGTTCTCAAAATATGAAACTTCGAGAACTTTAAGTTCAAAAAGCTTTTTTATCCCCTCGACCGAGAATTGAACTCATGACCCAACGAGCATAAGGAAGTAACCAAACTATTGGGTTACAGCTATATTTCAAACAACGTTGTCTTATTTAGTATACACGGTGTAAGGTAACAAAACTTCTGGCAGGTGACAGAGAAGCCCTAGACATCTGGGGGAGGGGTTTGGTCTAAATTATATCACTGATTAGTTTTAGGTAAAAAAAAAAAATTTCTTGGACCACTCTAACGTTTTAGAGAAAACTTTTTTATCAGAAACTTTAAGCTAATTGTATGAGCTTTTTAAAAATGTATTTGGTTTATAGGGTTTCAAAGTATTTCATTAAGTTCTGGACCTTTGAAGTTGTTATTTTTATTTTTTTTTTCTGTTTT
This sequence comes from Calliopum simillimum, assembly GCA_951812925.1. Taxonomy (NCBI): domain Eukaryota; kingdom Metazoa; phylum Arthropoda; class Insecta; order Diptera; family Lauxaniidae; genus Calliopum; species Calliopum simillimum. The sequence goes on from OX638370.1 coordinate 11,814,897, forward strand.
GACTTTGGTGGCCATTTTAGTATAAGAAAGGACCTTTTGACATACCATTTTATAATATTCCTTAAAATTTCCGTTGAATTTCCTTTAATTAAAGGCTCCGCTAGATAAAGAGCAGCGTGCGCATTAGATATTATCGATCCCCGTAAAAAAAAGTTCGCTTTAAACCGCCCATTTTGAAAGCTCAATGATTTTGATTTTTAAGGAAAAAATATTTTTTTTTCGACCTCTAAATAATACGCGGTTTTTTTGGTATATCCTATTGCTCCGCCATTTGACGTCCAAATACCAAGTATATCGTTGAAATGTCTCGATGTGAGCTATATTTCATTCATAAAAGTAATTTCTCTCAAATTCTTTTTTCGACTAGTTGTACTCATTATCTCAGTTTCTACCACAATAAGATGCCAAGGACACTTCATAAAATTGATGTCCATAAAAAATCGAAAAATTCATCTCTACGAAAATTTCCTCAAATTGTTGAAATTGAAGAAATTATAGCGAATCTTAAACTTCATTACAAAATATGAAAAACAGGATGTTTAAAAAACGAAAATCGCCCCCTAAAACTATGCAATATTTTTTTTTAACATTTTACATTTCAAACAGTATGCAAACCAATAAAAAAAAAGAATCTTGCATAGTTTTAGAGGGCGATTTTCGTTTTTAAACATCCTGTTTTTCATATTTTGTACTTAGTGCGATTACGCGTGAGTTCGTACATAAAAGTATTTTTTTCTGATGTCAAATCAAAAAACTGGTATGACAAATGTATAAACGAATTAAAGTAAATTTAACGAGGTTTCCGAAAAAAAATATAAAAGGGTATGTTTATCAGACTTTTTTAATACTAAACGGCCGCCAAAGTCAAAAAATTAGAAAAAAAAATTAAAAAGTTTTAACTTTAAAAGAACTTTTGCGAAATCCTTTTAAGCCCTATAAGCCAAGGAAGCTTATAAAATTAAGTAGCTAAAAGTTTCACATAAAAAAGTTTTCTCTAAAACGATAAGGTGACCCAATATTTATTTTTTTTTTTTTTTGTAAAACAAGTCATAGAATCAGTTCTAACGCTTTAACTCCTCAGGGGTACATTTTCGACTCCCCTAGGCAAGTGGAAGTTTTTGTTAGCTTAGGCCTCCTCTATCACGCTGTAGATGACCTTAATCAATATTGAATTTCCAATAAATAAAATTCAAATCCGCAAGGTAAAGGAAAATTAAAATTATTTAATTATTTTTCAGCAACTTTTCTCAATTATTTCATTTCATTGCTGTCCTCTCGCTTTTGTCTATTGTTCGCTTATTAATTTCAACCTCGTTGCTTTAAATTTCAATTCAATTTGTTTTCCGCATTTGTTACGCTGCTACGAGTTTTCTTTTTTTTTTATTATGAATTTCCATTTTATTTTTATTTTTTTTTTTCATTCAATCCCTGCATCATACGTTTAATATCAAACAGAAAAAAAAGTTCAACCTTTTTTCTGTTTTTTTTTTTGTGATTTTCCTTTGCGTAACTTGCGATTAGTTTTCATCTGCATACAAAACTTTTCATTTCACTTTAGAGTTTTTTTTTTTTTTTTTTTTTGTGTAGAGAAGTTGGCCATATTTGCAGTTGAAAAAAAAATGTTTACGCTGGAGTTGTTTTTGTTGCAAATGAATATTTGGAAATATGTGGGTATTTGCGTTTGCGGAAAGTTTTTTGTACAATAATCAGTTGCAAAATGCATTTTTGTTTTCATTTAAAATTTATTTGTTTTGTGCCACTGTGCTACACGAACGAATTTTGCAATAAAATGTCGATTATACTACTAAGAAGCACAACTTCTTCTGTTTTATCCATAAAATTGTATTATTCTATGAGTTATGCAGTCTCGCTCAAATTGCAATAGTTATAGGCTGTTCAAATTAAGATTCAATTTTGTTACTTTTTTATCATATGAATCGTTTATTTTGAAAGTGGGCTAAGTCCAAAACGGGGCATTACAAGAGGTATACACTTTCAAAACAATTAAGAAGCTGCTAAAACAACATTAATTATTATCATGTAATTTTTTTTTAAAGTTTTGTTTTTTAAAACAAATTTTTGTTAAAAAAAATCAAAAAAATTTTTTAAATGATTTGTTACAAAATTTTAAACTTTTAAAACTAAATTGCAATCTCCTCGTAGACGCGAGAGGGTAAAATTATTCACCGACCGCCATTAATTTTTCCTCTCAATCATACTATACCTTTTTTTCAAACCTTTAAAGAGGCTCTCATACAAAATCTATATATTAATAAGGAAGACAAAAATTTGTCCTCCTTTTTTGATCATGTAAGAAATGGAGTACGACTTTAAACTATACACCATTAGAAAGGAATTTGTTTGTAGATGTGCCTAAAGTTAAAATTATTTTAATATGTTGCCATTAAGCCTGTCAAAATTAAATACAAACTTTTCAATATTTACAACAGCAAAATACGGGGTCACACAGAGCTGAAAAGAGGATAAAGCACAAAGAGAAAAACAAGAAGCATAGCAATGTTTGGTTTTTTTTTGTTTTGCTTACGTTTCACATTTGTCATTTTACCAGGGATGATAAATAAGATTTCTAAAAGTAGTTATTGTGTAAAGTACTAAGTGTCCAAAAAGTACCAAAATTATTTAATACATTTGTGGTCGAATTTTCTCCATTAGGCGATTCTAGTTTTCATAACAATATCAAGAAAAAAAAAAAAAAAAAAAAAAAATGCTTCACTCTTCTTTTTCCACCCCTTAAGGGTCCTTCGATACAAAATTCATATCTCTTAAAAATTGAAAAAAATCATGTATTCTAGTCTCAACTTGTACTATACAAATCGGAGATGCAAAATCAAAATGCTATCTGGTTACGTATGTAATGCCCCATATATGAAAAAATAATATCTCAAACTTTAACTAGTGGCCTCCACCATCATTAAACGCACTCCACAAAACGTATAAATCGCTCAAAACCCTCGTAATTCGTAAAACAGTCAAAATTCATATTGATTTGGATAGATCTTATGAGGTTATTGAGCTATTTCCACGAGTAATACCCTTATTATATGAACTAGAATCGCCCAATGGTCAAAATTTGACCAAAAATGTATTAAACAAATTTGGTACTTTTTGGACAGTTTTAGTACTTTTTTTGCTGGTTGGTACAAAATAGAAAACCTCATTTATCATCCCTGGTACAATGACAAATGTGAAACGAAAAGAAAACAAAAAGCATGAAGTCAGTGTCAGTCAGCTTTTTGTCTTTCTCTTGGTGCTGTATCCTCTTTTCAGCTCTGTGTGATCGCGTATTTTGTCTTTGTTATTATTGAACGAATTTGCATATAATTTACTTGGCTTAATGGCAAAATATTAAAATAATTTTAACATTGTGCACATTTACACACAAATACCTTTCTAATAGTGTATATGTAATTCAAAGTCGTGCTCCATTTCTAACATAGTAAGAAAGGTAGGACAAATTTTTGTCTTCCGATTTAATATATAGATTTATGAAAATCTGCGTTTTCCTATTTTTTTGGTTGTTGTTCAAAACACCCTACTTTGACGTAGCAAAATTTTTAATATTTACATCTTACCATTCCACCCTTTATATGGTGCATGCAGTAGATTCCTATCTATGGTATGTACGTCTAGGCAGGTCACGTTTCTTGGCATGTCTACTTCGAAACATCGTATGAGTAGACAAAAAGTATTATTGATTTTTTTATAGCATTATTTGACTTGTTAAGATATCTTCAAATAGCTGATGATTGAGGAAAATTACAAGCAGGAGGGAAAATTAACACGTCATAAAAGCAAAAAGTTCATTGATTAAGCATAACACGAAATGCTTAAAACGGAAGCATTATTGCTATAAAACGTTTACAAGGATAGAATCTTAAAGTCTGCATTTTAAAATTGAACAAATATAAATTATTTGAAAAATTCACTATGCATATTAGTTCTTTAATATTCTTCGAAATGTGACAACTACAACCACTCAAAAATGTTTAACATGTTACCCTGTAAAAATGCTTATTACATCATATTTTGTATTTTGTCTCTAATGAATGCATTGTTTTATGTAGTGCTAAAAGGCAACAATTTTTGCTGTCATTGTCAATGTCGAGGGTGATTTTGTAGGCTTTCAATTTGAAGAGATCAGCATTTTTTTAATAGCATGTTGTATATACGTGAAGTATACAGTAAATCAGTAGGGGGAGAATTAATACCTTTGTAAACATTTCGTTTAGCTTGTATTATTTTTGCAAAGTCTATTTATTTGTTATCAGTTAATAACAAAAAAAAAAAACCCTTAAGCAGAGAGTGACTTTAACCCTTAAGCGAAGAGTGACTTTAGAAATTCATTCTTGAAATATTAAATTCTGGAATGAAACGCCCACTTTAGTGACCAGAAATCAACGCTCAGGTTGGAAGAACACCCACATATAAATTCAGTCCTTATACTATGACATATCTCAGCCTTGCTCTCCGTCTATAATATTGATAAAGTTCGAAAATGTTGATGAAGTCGCAAAATCTATATATTAATACGCAAGACAAAAATTTGTCCTTCTGTTTTTACCATGTTAGAAATGGAGTATGACTTTGAATTATACACCATTGAAATGGTACTTGTCTGAAGATGTGCACAAAGTTAAGTTATTCTAATATGTTGCCTAAAGCCTGCCAAAATAAAATACAAATTTTTCAATATTAGCAATATTATAATACGCTATCACACAGAGCTGAAGAGAGGATAAAGCACAAAGAGTATAGTACTATTCGTGTTTTTTATATTGTTGACGTTTCACATTTGTCATTGTACCAGGGATGAGCTTATCTATTTTGTACCAAATAGTAAAAAAAGTACTAGGTGTCCAAAAAGTACTAAAATTATTTAATACATTTGTGGTTGAATTTTGAGCATTGGGGGATTCTAGTGTTGATAAAACCCTCAAACTGTAGTTAGAGGTTCGGGTTGGGGCAATTCCGAAAAAGCAAAATCCTCACATGGACTACTTTCATTGAGAAATTTCAAAGTTTTAAACATTTAACAAGTCAAAAGATTAAGCAGAATCGAAAAACCTTGAAATATTTGAAAAGATGTGGAAAATTCGCTAAATTTTGGAAAGAGTGATAAATTATGAGATATATTAAAATTAAGAAGAAAAGTTGTAACTATTGAAACATAATTAGAAAATTTTGAATTAGCGCCGAATCAATGGAATACGTTGAATGTTGAAAAAAACCAAACAGTAAGGAAAAAATCAAGAAGTTTAAAAAGTCGAAAAAACTTCAAAAAATTGAAAATCTTAAAAAAAACACTAAATTGTTGATAAAGTCACAAAATTTTTAAAGTGGAAAATGTTGGAAAAAGTCAAAAAATGCTGAAAAACCCGAAATACATAAAAAAAGTTGATACACAATGAGAAACAGTAGCCGACGATAACGAGAGATAAACACCTAATGCAATGTCTTTTGGACTTCTTTCTTCAAATTTATTAAATTTGCCACCGATTTTTTCTTCGTTGATGACGAATCCAATTTACAAATAAACTTTTGTTCAGCATTGTCCATAGAGATTGTGGATTGTCGGTTTTTCGATTTTGCATTGATTCGAGTCTGTAAATTGTTGATTGTTAAATGTGCTAAAGGGTGTTTTTTTAGAGGTATAGAACTTCGAATTGAAATAAAACACAAGAAAATCGTTTCAATGTCCATCAATTTGGCTTTATTGGAAAGATAATTTTATGCCATTAATGTTTAAATATGATTTCGGGCATGTGGCCGCCGCGGCTGGCTCGAATAAAGCCAATTCTACAGGTCCAATTTTCAACCACTTTTTCGAGCATATGGGGCCGTATGTCGGCAATAACGCCACGAATGTTGGCTTCCAAGTCCCCTAACGTTTCTGGTTTGTTGGCGTAGACGAGCGACTTCACATATCGGCATGTAGCGCCGTCTTATTGGAACCACAACTCATCCACATTCATGCCATCCAATTCGGGAGCAAAATAGTCGGTTATCATGGCTCTATACCGGTCTCCATTAACGGTAACTGACTCTCCAGCATTATTTCGGAAGAAGTATGGCCCAATGACTCCACCAGCCCATAGAGCACACCAAACAGTCAGTTTTTGTGGATGTAATGGCGTCTCAAGGGTCTCATGTGGATTCTCTTCACTCCAAATGCGGCAATTTTGCTTGTTGACGTAGCCATTCAACCAAAAATGAGCCTCATCACTGAACAAAATTTTGCGATGAAAATCAGCATCGAGATCAATCTCATTTTCGGCCCATACACCAAAATCACGACGCATTGCATGGTCTCGCGGCTTTATTCTTGCACAAGCTGGATCTTGTAAGGTCGCAAGCCAAGATCTTTGCGCAAAATCTTCCATAAAGTTGATGGACAAAGCTCCAATTGCTGTGCACGGTGGCGAATCGATTCATTCGGGTCCTCTTCAACATTTTGCTCTACAGCGGCAATTGTTTCTTCGGTGCGCACTGTTCGACGTCTCTGCGGATGCGTATTATCACATGGAGTAAACGTAGTGCGAAAACGATCCATGGTTAACCGAATTAATTGCTCTGATGGACGATTATGTCGACCATAAAATGGACGGAGCTTGCGGTAAACTTCGCGAACTGAACCATTATTTTCGAAATAATTTTGCACGATTTGCAAGCGTTGTTCTTTTGTCAACCTGTTCATGATGAAATGGCAAACCAAATTGAACATAAATGACATTAGAGTTGCCAGATTTGACCACAAAATGCCAGTTTTATCTCTATTCAAAAAACAAACCTCTAAAAAAAACACTCTTTATATGCTACATCAAACCCTTAGAGAGTTTTTTTGAAACGATTCCTCGATAAATAATCAAAAATCAATTATTATCTTGGCTATGTAAGCGAATTGTAGCGGTTTACAGTAGAATACTTTTGGTATTTTTTTTTTTTAAATTTATTGTTTCAATTTATTTGTCCCACTGTGGTTGCCTTTGAATGTTGCCCTTTCGCAGACAATCTAAGATCAGTGTTAGTATTTCTTTTTTTATTTTTCCCTCGCATATATCGCATACACTGCAGTTTTTACATGAATACGATGTCATCTTTACATAAATCTTAACAGCAGATATGATTTCCAAAGTAAATTCCGAGGCATTGTTTATGAAAATTTTCCGCAAAAAAAAAAAAAAAACAAATGAAACAATAGTGAAAAACTGAGCCATATGAGGCTTTTCTTCAACGATGATACATGCATACAAACATATGAGTAGATGGATGCAGAAAATTTAATATCTGCAATATTTCACTGGAGATGCATGCAACAAAACAATAACAATAAAAAAATCACGGTAATGAAGTATCAAATGTGCTTGTACTGCAGCGTAATAAGGTGTTGCAAAAACAAATTTATATTTTAATAGTTAAATACCTATAAACATGCCTTAATCTAAGCTTAGCGTCTGCCAACTTCAAATCAAAATCGTTAAAAATTTTAAGTTTATATTAAATTTTCTAATTCCCATTGAAAACGAACGTTGTTTTCTTGAAAAGAAAAAGAAAGTTCCGAAGACAATTAATTTTTATATAGATATAGCTAGTTAAGAAATGTTTCAAAAATGGGCGTGATACGTCAACGAACACGCCTCCTTTCCATAGAAAATCAACTAAAATTCTTTAACCCTAAAGGTATGCAACATAATATTTTCATATAAATACAATTACTCACATTGCAAACTGGTACTGAAAATCACAGGAACTTTTTCAAAAAAGTGTTGATTTTTTCATTTGGCTTGAGTATGGCAAAGGTTTTTTGACTTGAATTGAAGAAATAGATTCTCACCTTTGAAAAAAGTTAGAAGACGTAGGTAGACATAGTTTATTTAGTAATTTTCTAAGGAAAATTGCAAAAATTGCATTCAACAGAGTCATTTTAATTTGCGCATATCTTTTGAACCATTATGTTACACAAATAATTTTTTCTTTAAATTAATAACAAAATACTATTGAGTATTTAAAAAAAAAAGTGCAATAAAAATGATTTATCTCTATTAATATGCAAGAAAAAAATTTGTCCAACCTTTTTTACAATATTAGAAATGGAGCACGACTTTGAATTATACACCACTAAAAAGGTATTTATGTGTAAATGTGCACAAAGTTAAAATTATTTTAATATTTTGTCATTGAGCCCGGTAAAATTAAATGCAAATTTTTCAATATAAACAACAACAGAGCTCAAAAAAGGATAAAGCACAAATAAAGTTTTGTTTATATTTCGCTTGAATTATACCAGCGATGATAAATAAGCTTTTCTATTTTGTACCAAATAGCAAAAAAGTGCTAAAACTGTAAAAAAATACCAAAAATATTTAATACATTTGTGGTCAAATGTTGACCATTGGGCGATTCTAGTATACATAAATACATCACTTATTTGGATGAAAAAGTTTAGCAGCTTCATACGTACAACCTTTTAGTGACTTTGGCTTATTTTTCCTAAGAAAAAATATGACTTTTTAGAAAAAGTATTAATGGCACCTTCTTAGTGAAACAATTCTCTATAAAACTGCATCATTTGATTTTTAAATCGCAAAAACTGTTTACTATGTTCCGTTACGGCATACTTTTTTGCACAAAAAACTCTGCTCGACTTTCGAAGTAGATAAAATTACGAGATTTATGACTTTAATTTCAATCAGCAAAATATAATCGGCTAAACAAATGGGCGGTGCCACACCTTGAAATAAAAAATAATCATATCTCTGAAACTATTTGGTGGAGATGGATGAGATCAAGCATGTGCAATGGGAATTTGAAGAAATAACATACATTAAAAAAATAATCGATGGCAAACCCCCCTTCAAATAAAATTCATCATATCTCTGAAACTACTTAATGTATATTGCTGAGATTTGGCACATGCACGTTAACTTTAATCAATTATATGGGGGGGTTATCGTGTAAAAATATTCCCGAAAATTTTTTTCATAGTGCAATGGAGAATGCGCGGCAATCTGAGACAAATTCCCCGTAAAATATCTGTTCACATTAAACCCCCATAGAAGCATCTTGTTGCAAAAGTTAAATAATTTTCTTGTAATAAATTTTCAAAACACCCTAATATCAAGTGAACTCTTATCATCTAATACGCTGCAGATACGTACATATGTAGATATATCTAGTAAACCAGGCAGCACCATAACCCCTAACGAAAAAAGTTCAATTCAATATTTAACGTGCGTTTATTGACGCTTACAGCGTGTGGAACGCACGACCGCAGCGAGAGCGATACAAAACGCCCCAGACTGCTGACTTGATCGGATTATACGTACGAATGGTGTGCATTGAATGAGCGTTTAAATCTAACGAACCGATGCATGATTGAGAGAATTTGATTTTTTGTTTTCCTGTGTTGTTGTTGTTTCAAATAGAAACAGTGTTGCCAATCTAATTAAAAATCAAAATTTAGTTATAGAAAATGCGAAAATAAAACAAATCCATAGCCGTATTCACGATCTTGTTGCATAGTAGCAAATGCAAATTTGCAAGAGTAAATAACTGTGAGCACACACTGTTGTAAATTAATATTGCAAACGTTTCAGAACAGCTGTTTTTTGTTTTGCTGTCAAATATTTTTTGAATTTAAAATTTATTTGATATCTTATTTTGATTTAAAAGAAATTTTACTGAATAATTGTGAGTTATTTAGAAAAAAAATCACAATTTTATTAATTACATACAATGTGCTTAATGCAAACATTACGTAGAAATCTTTGTTAATTAAACCAAAACGAAATAATTGAAATTTAATTGTATTTGTTTACATTTTAATTTCAATTTGTGACAAAAACGGTTGTCAAAAACATAAAAGTCATTAAGCAGTTGTGCCAATCACAAATGAAAAAAATAAAATCAGTCACAATAGACTATTGGAAATCAATCGTGCAATAGGTTTTTGTGTTGTAAATTTGGTATTGCTTACAAGACTCTTGCTTTTGAAAATTCAATAGAATTTGTTTTTGTAATTTCAAATAATTTTGCATTTGCTACGATGCAACAAGATCGTGAATACGGTTCATTTAAAAAAAAAAAAACAATCAAGTGTCGAAGCATAGACAAGCAGACAGTCAGTCTGTCGGTTGGTTAGATATAGATACAACAACAAAAACAATATGAAAAACAATAACAACAACATATGAAAAGGCAAGGTAGTACCATCATCAAACGCATGAACGAATGAACTTATGAACAAATGAGGCAACAATAACAAACTTAAAACAAAAACAAAAACAAAAAACAAAAACTTTTTTTTGTATTTCCAACGTTGCAGTCGAGCCCAAGCATTCACTGACCCAGTGAAAAATTACAAAATTTTCCGGCAGATCCGATATTTTTTGTGCGGAAACTTCATCAGCCTCAAACTACCAGACCATACAATCATGTACCTTCAAAACTATCCATAGCACAACCTTTTGTCTGGTTCCGATCTTCGTGGTTATATGTGTTGTTTTGTCCTTTCGAATTATTATGGTAGAGTGTGTAAAGTCATATCGATCATGTCAATACACGGCGCCTGTTGCACCCATTTTTATAGAACATACGCTTATTTTAATGTTTTACAAACAAATTTTTGGTTCTGAAGTTTATAGCAGCTTACTCCAAATCTGGTAACCGTTTTTTCTATCAGATCTGAGATCGTATTTATCCTTGATTTTAAGTGCAGAAAACGCTATTTTCAGACATATAGCGTACATCCAAGAATTGGTGTAGTTCACTTTTGCCAACGGGATCTAATAGCCCTAACTTTCCTTCTTAAACCATACCTTTAACTTTTTTAATTGCATCATTACTTTCTAAGATATTATCCATTGAAGTAAAGGTAATACAACTGGATATAAAACTAGTGTAGTCTTTTACATGATTTTTCGTTACTTTTACTTCAGTGGATGATATCTCGGAAAGTAATGATCCAATTGTCAAAAAAGTTATCGATGTCATATACAAATTGAATTCTCTTCAAATAAAATTAATCATAAAGTGTCAGTTATCAACATTTTTATTAAAACTTATGTCAAGTAACTAAATAATTTCTTTTCAATCATCAATCAGAAAATTGATTCAAGTTATTAGATCTGGTTATCGCTCATCAATCAGACCAAATTTTGCTTGTAAAATAAATCATATAATTTTAGTTAATTGTTAATGATAATTTTGATTAAAAATTATTAATCATAGTCATGTAACTAAGTAATTTTTTTCTAATCATCAATCAGAGTAATGATTGAAGCAAGTAGTTTAAGTTATCACTTATCAATCAGACTAAATTTTGCGTGTAAAATTAATTATAAAATTTTAGTTATTATGATTTTGATTAAAATTTATTAGTCGTATAAATCAACAAAGTTATAATTGATGCAATTCGTTTTAGTTGTCACTAATCAATATGACTAAATTTTGCTTTGCACTAATATGACCTAAAACAGTTAAGATTTTGGCATCTAGTTGGTACGATACTTTCTTTGTCTCGATAAGGGAAAATATATTTTCAAATTGATGAAAGTTTAGTTAGTTTCTGATATTTTAGTTAGTTACTACTCAATATTGTTGGACTTTCATACAATTTTTAAATGTGATTTGTTTTATTTTGACTTCTATTAGTTATTTTGATATTTTTTGGAAGAATTTTTTTCGAACATTATAAGTGACTTGTTTTGTGAAAACATACCTAGGTTAGGTTAGGTTGCGAGGGCGTCGTCGGCATTCTGCTGGTCCTTTGTGATCCCTCTTTAAATACGGTACATAGTTCTAAGATACATACAATTAATTTAATTCAGTATATTTTATACAGCTATCAATCTTGTTGAAGCTTATTCATTGGTTGTTGGCTACAATTCGTGTTTTCTGTTCCCGTTTTGATGTCTTGATGTATTTCAGGATCTTAGCGGGGTCTTTCTCCATAAGTTCTTGCATATCATGAAAAAAGAAGGATCCAAATCTTGTTTTTGCAAGTCGCTGTCTCCACACCATCTACAAAGATCGTCAGTCTCAAACCCCATCTGTCTCAAGTGCTTGCATAACGTATTATGCCCTGTAACTACTGCTATAAATGACTTTAGATCACTCTTGCTGCACTTTAAAAGCAATTTAGAAACCTTATCTTAGGGGTGTTATAAATAGCTTTGGTCGTTTGATAATGGGTCGAGTTGCCCCATCTCCTCATTATCTCAAAAACCAATTTATCTGAAATTATCTTGCAATCGTGTGGCATTGGTGGTTTAACGATATGATTAATATTCTTTGTAGTCAATAATGAGCCCTTCTTAGCTAACTCATCTGCCTTTTCATTTCCTTGAATATTTTTACCCAGCACAGTTCTAAATTGTGTTGTTCGTTAAGAACCTGAAGCTCTCTGCGACAACGGCTGACTACCTCAGATCTTATATTCCTATTTTGTAGAGCTTTAATAGCAGCTTGACTATCTATGTAAATGGTTATATCGGTAGGTAATATATCCCTCATCGAAATCAACCTTGCTGCCTCTGCTATCGCAAATATTTCCGCTTGAAATACTGAACAATTGTCAGATATTTTTACCGACTCTGAGAGATTAATTGGTTGACTGAAGATCCCGCAACCAGTTCCTATGTCCATTTTAGAACCATCTGTATATACTATCATTAAGGACATTCTTGTTCTCCCATTGTTCAAGTGTGGGATATTGGACTTTTATGCTTTTACTAAAATCTGTGAAAGCTTTAATGTAATCTGTCTGACTTATTTCTGGCAAAATGGTTGTGTGCCCATAGCTTAATCTATTGAATTTATACGTCTGATTTAGTCTAACAGATGTTATGGCAGCCTTTTCTCTAATATATTGTAGAAACATACCTAACATATGAAAATAAGTTTTCGAGAAAAATGTGTTTAAAGACTTTTTTTTTTTTTGATTTTTACACAAGTTTTTCATTTGGGACTCATTCAAACGGGCTTTTTTAAGGTCAACATTTTTTTTTAAATTTTTATAATTGACATCATTGGAAAGATCATATCATAATTGACTTAAGACAGTGAAAATCTTAAAATCGATTTTTACTCACGTTAGGTATGTTTTCACAAAATAAGTCACATAAGTTTGTTTTTGAATTTGAGCCAGCAAACTCTGTGACTCACGAAATTATTGTTCTAAATACGACTTATTGCAAAATAATGACAAGTTTTAAAAAGGGATAAGAGCAACCTGAGTACGCTTTGGGGGTTCAAATCCCACGAACGAGAAAAAACAGAAAGGAGAAGTCAGATTATTAATATGATTTTTACAAAAAACCACCCGAAACGAAATCCTGTGTGCGTCCTTGTAAGCGGCCTTGTTTTTTCCGATAGTTTTGTTAACCTTTTTGATATTGTTCCTATAACTCAAAACTTTGTGGCGCTATTTAATGCTTTTACAACTTTTTAATTTTTTGATGTTATTTGAAATTTATTGACTTACATTCTATCTATAATTTTCGAGATTTTGTGTTACATTTTGAGGTGTGTGGAATCCCAATTGTTTTTTTTTTCTTTGCAAAAACACATATAGCACAATTGCGTCAAAGCTAGAAACTCCCTAAACATGTAAGTGCATACTACTATACATCAATATGAGTTTATCATTTCTTTTATTTTCTCATTGGGTTGTCAATCGAATGACGGCGACCGAAAACAATGTATTGGATTTTACTCAGCGGCGGCGCGTCATCCATCAGCTTTTGTATCGTAGTCAATATACGTATGTTCATACGTTTCTAGCGATTTAACCGCTCAGCTCACTCCGCCGCCACTACACAAACTGACTGACTGACTGAGTACGTCGTGCTACTACTGCTGGCTTGCCCCTTTGCGAACATATGTCGAGCGTATCAAGTTTTTCGCTTTTGATTTTCATTCATTCGGTGGAAATGACTTCACCTGAGTAGAGGTGAACGAAAAAAATACGACGCGTATCGAAATTCCAAAAAAAAAAAATATAAAATTTTAGTTAAAAGAAAAAAACAATAACAAAAAAGGGCACTTACCAGTATCGGCATTAAAGTGAGAAAAAAATTTATAAATTTGAAGAGTGTAATAAATATAAAAACAAAATCAACTCTATCAAAAAGTTTTTGATACAAGTTACAGGAAAATTCTGGTAATATATCAAGTGCTATTAAGAAAAAAGTTTGTTTTGTTTCTCCCTATGTCTTTTGGTAACAACGTGACCTCTTATAATTTGAAGTGATGACAATAAATTGTTAACAAATTGTTTGGGACAAGTGATTTTTATAAGTGTTTTACGTGTCGTTTTATAAAACACATCAAGTGTTGTCTGTGAAATTGGTTTTGAATCGAGTCCTTTTCGAAAAAGATAAATATAAAGTGACACATACATTTTATGTACGAAAAACTTAAAAGTTCTTGAAAATTGTTTTAAAATTATCTTGGAAAATTATATTTGGATACTTGCAGAAGTCTTTATTTGGATCTTAAAGATTAATTTAAATCATAAAAAGGTTAGTTTCCACTTTTATACAACAAGTATATTATATTCAAGGAATGCTTTTATCTTAATGTTTAAGAACATTCCCCTGCCTTGCAATTTTTTTTCTCAAAAATACTACACTTTAACCCCTTAAGTTTAGTGAGAAATTAAAGCTTAAACTCTAGGACATCTAAGCTTGTTTTTTCATGAATATGTTAGGAACTGTATGTATCATAAAACGTTGTTCTTACAAATTCTTTTGTGTGTATGCAGGATTTTTTGCTTACTATTTGCTCGTCAATCACACATGTATTGTCTTTTTTAGGCTTAAACGCCCATGTTGTAAAACCTACTTGTCTTATCTTCAGTATGCCTGATTTTCTTTAGATGATATCTGATGTTAAAGAATCTCGCTACAAAGCAATCAATGCTTTAATTATACAGTCCTTTCTTGTATTAGAGGTCCATTTGCCTGCTTTGTGTGTTTTCGTTTGTTTGGAGTATAACAAAATAGATATTACACCGTCCGACACGACTTTTCACAAATGAAAAAAAAAACCAATATATATAAATATGGCCAAAAATGAGTTAGGTATACATGTCTTTCCAATTTTCTGGATCACGTCATATTATATTTTAATCAGTTTTAAAAGTTTTCTATCACTCTGTACAAAAAAATAAAGAAAAAATAATAATCTTGTGTTGAAAAGGTTTTAACTTTTTTTAAAAAGGCACAAAAATTACCCCTAAAACAGGGGAATATTGAGTCAGAAATATTTGCTGTACAACATTAAATGTCGAAATTTCATCGCGAAATCCAAAAAACCTCAATATCAATAGAGACTGTCTCACATTGCATTTTTATTACATTTTTGACGCAATTTTCTTGAGTTTTAAGCGATTCTGGCCTTTGGTGACCCCTAGTCAAATATTCCGCAGAATATTTTTGTGCAATTTTTGACCCATTACAGCCTGGCTTTTGAAGGACAAAAAGGTCAAAAAAGACCAAAAAAAAAAAGATATAATGGGTTAATGTGTTTTAAGAAAACGTTCCTTGTGTGACTTCGTTATGATTTCGGGACAACAAGTTTTATCCAAAATGCCAATAATCGAAACCTGGAGTCGAATCGACGCATCCGTGAACGTACAACTCGTGACGTAAAATCATATGTTTCACATGTATTTTGCATTACTAAATATTGTGTATGATTTTACGTCACGAATAGTACGTTCACTGATGCGGCGATTCAACCCCTGATATATTGTCGCAGACACTCTTCATATGGCACGGTGTTCAACAAGATATCTTATTGGGACGACGCACAGTGTAAGATTTTGTCAATCTAGATACTCTTAATGGAAAAAATAAAAGAGCTCCAAATTTAATGATTTTTTTAATATATGAAAGATAAATGTTCCCTTGCTATATAAATGTAGTCAAAACAGAATAAAAAATTAAACAATCAGCTAGATAACTGTAATCAAACATGAGTTATTGGAATGTTCACAAAAACTATATTTTTCAACTTGAATAATACTTGCTATTTAAGTGATAAGAACTAAGTCGTTCTTGCATTGTTTTCCAAACAATTTTATTTTTCAAAAACCTCAATAATCTGTCTTTAAGCTTTGTAAAAAAAATGTTTTAATATCCGCACTGGAACATTTGATTTAATTTATTTCATTATATGCTTAAAAGTGTGAAAATTTTCATTACCATTCTTGCTACATAGGAAATACGCGGACAGATTACGAGTTTTGACTTGAAAAAAAAAAAAAAATCTTGGTCAAAGTTTGCACAAAGGATACTTTTTCACAATGACTGAAGTGTTATAATTCACAATTGCTTTGAAAGCAACAAAAAAATATGTTATGTTATATCTTTTTTAATCACACTCATTTTTGTCAGTAGTATTCTGTTACTTCTGAAATGGTAAAAACAAATTTTTAAGTTGATGTCTCCATTACAGCCAATTTTTAAAAATTTTTTTAATAAAAAAAAGGTACATTTGTAAGAGAGGTGAAAGTAGTTTTTGTTCGATTTTTTCCATCTCTGGACCTATACTCCGCAAAAGTAGTTAAAGTTTATATGCAAAATTCCAACTCAATATCATTGGAACTACTGCTGCAATCGAATTAAGAGCGATTGGCAAAATCAGACACTGTGCGACGTAGGGTACGCTTTTTTAAGAAATCTGTAGTCCTCAATCTCCTGAATAAAATGATAAGCTTTTTAAAATCGAAACTTTGGAACTTTTTTTTTTTTTTTTGGGGCAAAATGGGTTAGTAGATAGTTTTCATAGAACTTCTAAGGAAAGTAAAAAAATAAGTAAGTCAAACAAAAATTAAAAAAGCCATTTGTGATGAGTTTGTCGTTATTGATTCCGAATTCGGAATCAGAATTGCTGTATCTCGTTTGGTTTTCGAGATATCCTAGCTTAAAAGTGTTAAAAACAATGTTCTTTTGCTATTTTTGAAGCGATATAGCAAGGCAAAGTTATTTTTAGCTATGCAACGGGATATGGTGGTTGAAAGTTTCAGTTTTTCTCTTAAAAACTCAATTTTTATTATACTGATATCTTTTTTTTTTTTTGCTCTTCGATAAATAGTTAAAAATCACAATTTCTCAAGTGCATGTATTTAAGCTCCCTGAGGCTTATATTTCGTAGAAAAGAAGTTTTTGTCTATCAATCGTGGCTTTGGAGTTATAAGAGTATAAGTGTCGTTGGTAACGAAACAATATACTTCCAAAAGTTACAAACAATGGCCGTACCCTTGTAATCTTCAAGGTCGATTCATTACTTTCTTATTAACGAAAAAAAAAAGTTTCCATATTGGCACCTTTGAGTTTTGGATAATCCCAGATAAACAAAAACACCATGTGAACTGCTTGTGTTACGAAATTAACTTAAAATAAATATCTTATCATATTAAAATTTAAAATACTATGGCCACAATATCTATAAGTAATTATCTACATAATGATACACACGAGCCTAAAGGTGTATTGTGGAATTGATTATCATAAAGAAAGAAAAAAAAAAAAAAAAAAAAAAAATGATATGATTGTTTCAGCGTTAAATTAATTTCGGCAAAGTGCAAGAAATCACTAATTTAAAATGATTAAATATTTACCGGAAGTTGATAGCAAAGAAAGTGTAGGTACTAAATAAAATAAGCAAACGTAAGAAATGAAAGAAAAATTTAACTCAATAGTTAGTTAGATACTTATACAGGGTTATCGTGAATTAATATTCACGGGGAATTTTTCTCAATGGAGAATGCACGGCACGATAGCCCCCATAATGACACAGAAAACATTTATTTGATATTATTCGGAACAGTCCATTATTTTGAATTTAGTGAAATTCATTAAAGTTTAACAATACTAACAGTTGCGCCAAAAGTAATGTCATAATGTGCATTAACTTAGGACCAATTTCATTTGTTCATCTTAACGTCATTAAATTTAAACCTTCATTAGCATTTGCATTTTATATTCAACTCTTCAACGTTTTTATTGCATAAAAAACAGAGGGAATTGTATTAAATCAATAATTTGTTTGTTCAATAACTGTGCCAGGCAACGACAATTTCTGAAGACGGTTTTTATGTAGCCTATTATCTCATAGATAAATCAAAAAAAGACATAAAATGTAGGTAACACCAAAAACTCTTCAAATGTCAATATGTTAAAAATGCAGTAGCCAAAGAGTAAAAAGAAAAAAAAAAATATTAAACTTTTGTAATAATTGTAGTTATTATTTACAATAAAAACAATTGTTTAACAACAACAGCTGAAGTGCGAAGTGTAACATTAAAAAGTAAATTGTATTCCAAAGTGCTGGCAGCAGCTGTATTGTTATTGGTTGTACCTATGCATTGAAGAAAGCCATGTGTAAAAGTGGCCAAAAGAAAGAAGCCACTTTGTGTGAAATAGAAGAAAAAAGAAGAAGCTTTAAGCTGGGCTTATAATTACCTTTTACTTACAACAAAAATAACAACACCAATGAAAACAGCATTAAGTGTTGATGTTGCGCAACAATTTTCGATTAAAAACATCAGTTTAAGTAATTTGTTGTACATGTTGAGGTTTATTTTATATCAAAAAAAAAAAAAAAAAAAGTGGGGTATACAGTTAATACGAGTATAACCAAATAAAACACCTAATGATTTTTAAAGCAAAACATTAACTTTATTTGACTTTTTACAAATGTTTTAAATGTCTACATACGATAAAAATAAATTACTATGTATAAAAAGTAATTTTTCACTAATTTCCTTTGATAGTTTAGCTCGTTTTTTCCATTTTATTTAATTTGTCTTATTTTATTTTATTTTTTCTATCAAACCAAAAACTAAAAAGAACAAAAATGGAGTGTTCTGTTGAAATTATATCAAATTCTTAAGGTATTTTTCTTTGGAAAATGCCAACCATAATCTGTTATAATTTTTCTATGACTTTCTTTATGCCTTGAACAATCTTCACTGTAATATTTTTTGTTATTTTTTGCAATTGTTTTGGCCAATTTCAATGATACTTAAATTTGATGCTGACTGATACTTTCAGTTGAAATGATCTAGTGCATTGTAAGATCTATGAAAAATATATAAGAAATACTAAATCTCATTAACACTAGTATCTATGGAGAAGATTGTAGTTTTAGTAATAATTGTGATCTGTCAAGAGTAGTGTTTTTTCAGCTTGGTCTGTTTTGAATTCATCATTAAAAAAAAAAAATTCCAAAGAAGGCTACATAATTCTCATAAAGATAGAGAAATATGTTTCAATTGTGCTATCCCGAAGGTTTAAATCGAATTTATTAATTTTTTTTCGATATTTTTCGTACACTTGCGAATTTTTTGAACCTTTCTTACCCTTTTTGTCAATGTTTTCCGATATCTACTTAGCAACTTTAATGAGCTTTTTAACTTTTATCAAATAATTATTGTCTTTTATCAACACTTTCTATTTTTCTAGATAACTACCGTCGTTCAACTTCTCGATCGCTAAAATTTTTTATATGTTACATGTCGTCGGGTTAAAACTACAACTAAGACATCTACATTTTTCATGTTTTGAGAAAAAAGCTTTTTAAGTTTTAGAAAATTGTTTTTTGTATGAATTTGAAGTTGTCTGCTTTTTATTCTTTGTACATTTAAAAAAAAACCGACTAGACTGAAGCTTAGAGCCGTTTTTTCTTCATATTTCTGTATACTTAACTCAAAACATCAATATATGTAGGTGTCTAGTTGTAGTTTTAACCCGACGATATTTACTAGTCGTTGACTTTCTTGAGGTTTTGCGAAGTTATCCGGAAATACTTAGCTGTTATGGGCTTTTCGGATTATATTTTTTTTTTTGACATATTTTGATTCATATAGAAAATAACACAGGCTTACAAAAAAAAAAAAAAAAAAATGTCATGGCGTTTTGACCGGACTATGTGTTTCCTAGGGACTTTGACGTCCTGAATCCGAATCCCGGGTCCGTTTTTCCCAGAACGTCTGAGAAAAATTTTTCAAGGTCATATGGAGGTCATGTGCTAAAATTCTGAAACTAATTTTTTATTATTGATTTCTTAGTCCTTAAAAAGAACATGTGATCAAAAAGGGTATCTCGGACCTAGTTTCGGAGATATAGCCATCGGAAGATCCGGATATATCTTCTATGAAAACTGTTATAAGTTGGAAACCCCTGGATGGATTTGTATAGTATTGGTGTCATATGAAAGGTAATTTAATAGTCTATAAAAATGTTTCGGAAATATTTTCCATTGGATTCATAGTTTTCGAGATATCAGCTTTTTTGAAATTTTGTGAAATTTTTCAATTACAACAACAATCAAATCAACAACACCAGCAACAACTACAACAAAAACAACAACAACAATAACAATAACAATAAAATACCTTTCATATGACACCAATATTTTTAAATCCATTCTGGGGTTCCCAACTTATAGCGGTTTTCATAGAAGATGTATGTTCTGATCTTTCGATGGCTATATCTCTGAAATAAGATCCGAGATACTCTTTTTGCTTACATATTTTTTTTAAGACCTAAGAGTTCAATAATTAAAAATTAGTTTCAGAATTTTAGCGAACTTATCACTAAACGACACATGAACCCCATTTTGCCCTCCATATGACCTTGAAATTTTTTTTCTCAGACGTTCTGGAAAAAAACGGACCCCGGATTCAGATTCAAGACGTCAAAGTCTCTTGGAAACACATAGTCTGATCAAAACGCCATGACATTTTTGTTTTTGTAAACCTGTGTAATTTGATATATTTATGCATAACTTACCAATGTTTCACACCGTGCGGGAAGAGACTAATTATCAGTCTAAATGTAGAGATTTTCGAGTATGCAGCATTGTTCTACAGCTGAAAATGCTGTTTCCCAAAATCTTAACTGGTCATTTTTAGAAGATACGCCTATTTATATACCAAAATCGCAGAATATCGGAATTTTTAATATGCGACAGTGTTGCTGAGCCAAAAAGTAAATAAAACAACTGGGTGAGTCTTAACCGCCAAAAGGACTCAACCGACAAAAAGCAAATTTTACAGTAGAAGCTTTTTTTGAATTTTCTTTGCATACATTGTAGTGCAAAACTCAAAATTGCTTTCGCTATAACTTCTTAATGGTACTTTTTACAGTTACGAAATTTGAAAGGAAGATGCGCATGGACGTGAGTTATCGATTTCTATCAAAAAATGGAAATCTGAAATCGAATCGGTTAAGTCTTTTTGGGCTCGATATGTAGATTAAAAAAAACCTAGAACAGGAAATTCCTAGGTGCTCCCCATCAAGAGATATTGAACTTTTACGTTTTTTCTTTTTGATTTTTTTTTTTCCACAGATCTATTTCCGTTGTATTTGTCGATAGTGATTCCGAATCCGATCTTCGAAATGCTTTATTGCGTATAGTTTTTGCGATATCCTTTCCTAAATGTGAAAAAACACAATTTTTATGCTATTTTTGAAATTATGTAACAAATCTGGGTAATTTTCGATCATAAAGCCTAGAATTTTTCGCTTTTGAGTTTTTTAATCCACATATATTAAAGAAAATTTCTGCATACCCAGTTGCTTTAATTTTTTGGTTCAGGAAAACTGTGGCATATCAAATAATTCTGAATTTTTGAGACTGCATACCCAGTTGCTTTAATTTTTTGGTTCAGGAAAACTGTGGCATATCAAATAATTCTGAATTTTTGAGACTTTAGTCATTTAAATAGACATATCTTCTGAAAATGATCAATTAAGATTTAGCAAAATACCATGAGAAAGTACGGCTTGTTGATAATAAATTTGTCTATCCGAATCCATTGACAAAAGTTAATTTTACTAGGTACATATTTGCTGTTTTTGTAATATATATTTTTAAGTGAACCTCAAAACAGAGATTTTTGAGCAAACATAGCTCAGAATCATGACATGATAGAAGAAAGTCAAGATAAGAAACTGAGCTCAGCTTTCTGTACTCATATTTTGCATGCTCAAGTCCGTAGATTTAGTACATGTCAACTAAATTATCTTAATTTTTTCGAATGTTGATAATATTATTCGAGTTCAATCGGTTTCTTCAATACACCTCTAGTTTTCAATGCATTTGGAAACAGTTGTGAATAATAGACGGTTCTGAATTGGTTCGAAAGTAATTATTTTAAAATTGTTTTCAAAATGAATAAAAGAGAGATAGTCAAATTTGATACAAAATTTGTTCACAACCAAAACTATTCATGAACTAACGTTTTTGTAATGCAAAAGGGGTATATTATAATGTATGAAGTGTTTCCTTTGTAATGCAAAATGGGTGAAAAAGTAATGTGAAAGGGGTCAATTGTCACTACCTAGGACATCACCATTGAAAGCAATAGAACTGGAAACAGTTCTTTTTTTGTTCAGTAAATAGTGATTAAGTGTTTCAAAACTATTTCCTTTATCTGCAGGGTACTAATTGAGTTTTGTCACATTTTTCTATTTTTTTTACTATTCAACGACTAAAGAATTATTGTATTTATGTGTATTTTTCGTTTTTTTTTTTAATTTTATAAAGGTTGTTCTGTATGATTTGAATGTTTTAAGCTTTAATTGATTGATACGATGGTATTAAAGTTTTTGAATATTTTTTCCAATATTTTTAGATAGTTTATGCTGTATTCGATTTTTCTATATTTTCGATATATTTCAACTTTCTACAAGTTATTTGATACTAATGACTACTATTTCGATATTTCTCGAAAATTTTTGAATCTCATATTTCGCCTCATACTATAAAGCTTTATTTCGTTTTATTATTAATTAAAACTGTTTTAAAACATAAATAGTAAGTGTGTAACTTTTGGCCTGGCCAAAAAATAAATACCCTACACTGCAGTATTTTGAGAGGTGCCACGCCCTCTTGTCCGAGTTCAGAACTTGCATTTATAGTTTTTAGTGTCTGAGTGTAATTTGGTTGGATTATCTCAAAAAACATTTTCAGTAAAGCGTTTTGAAGCTTTTGCTTATATAGCATGTGCCACGCCCACTTGTCCGAGTTCGTCTAGATTTAGCTTAGAGCGTGCATTTATTGTCTTTAGTATTTGAGTGAAATTGGATTATCTCAAAAAACTCTTTCAGTATAGCATTTTCAAACTTTTGCCTGTATGGGGGTAAAACTTTCTAACATTAATTTTCTCGTAAATGTAGCATCATGTTACGCTTGCCTAGATCTCCAGCCCTACAGATTTTTGGAAGTCTCCTTAGATTTCAATGTTACATTATTTCTACCAACTTTCTGACTTTTTGATATTTTTTCTATTTTGTCTGATACTTTTCTACTATTCAAACTCTTAAATTTTTTCGAAATTTTTTGACTTTTAAATAAAAATGTTTAACGTTGCAAGTACTTGAAGTCACAAAACCGGATATAGCGCTATAATTTGAAGTAATAAAATCTAATTGCTAAACTGAAAATTTGTTTATGCCTTTTACAAAAAAACAAGTGATAAAAATGGGCGTGTTATTGTTTTTCTTAAATGTTTATTTACATTTTGTGGGGGCTTCAAGAGTAATTGCTATACTTTACATCGAAGAAAAATTCTTTGATTAAATTAAACAACCAACGCTAAATTTTAATAAGCTGAATTTACAAGATACAAACAAACACCACATACTGCTGACATAAATAAATAAATACAAAACCCAATAGACCGCGCGTTAACACAACCATTCACTTAACCTTCTACTACATACTGAAAGATATCCAAGAATAAAACAAAAAAAAAAAAAAAAAAACAAAAATGATTTAAAATAGATTGTTTTTTTCTTTTAAAATAATAGCAACAGCAAAAACAAGAATAAATAATAATAATAATAAAAAAGTAAAACACCTCTGCGTAACCAACTTAAGAACAACAGAATAACAGAAAAAACGCTAACTTGGCAACCCTGAACCGGGCGACAAGTACATGACTATAGTAGTGAAAAAGTGTTAAAACAGCATTTAATTCTTTGTTCATTCAACGTAAGTATTTATTTGCCAAGTACTGACGCGTAATTAATTATTTACTTGCAAGTATGCAAGTACTTACGTGTAGAAGAAAACAACAACAACCATCCGCCTACTCTACGATCTTAACGTTTTATACAAAAAAAAGGCTTACGGAAAGACAGACAGACAGACAAACAGACAGATAGACAAACAGACGGACAGTCAACAGACTTTGATTTTGTGATGTAGGTTGTTGCAAAATTGAAATGTATTGGGCTTCAAAAATTTATATATTTTAATTAATTCGCACTTTTTTTTTTTTTTTGTTGTTGCAATTTTTGAAATTTTGTATTGTAGTAAAAATCAACACCAACTTACTGTAATATTGGTGTCAAAATTATAAATAGTTTGCTGATGTATTATTGATGATGTTATTCTTCTTGTAAAGTATACTTTATATGATAAATACTGCGCCACCTACATTTGGAGTTTCTTTTTTGTTTTTTTCTTTCAATATTTTATTGAATTTTGAATAAATGTTGCATACTGACTAGGAGCACACACACGAAACCATGAAACGTATTGTACTTATGAAATATATTGCACATTTTTACTCGCACATTTTATACTGCACTGAAGTATTTGATTCAAAAATTTAAGATTTTAATCTGCACTGATCTCATTTTGACACTGAAACACATTGGCTTGTTTTATCAGTGTCAAAAAAAAAAAACCCTATATAAATTCTGTAAAACCTAACTAGGTAACATATCTATGCAATGCAAAAAACATCACTCAAATCGGTCCAATAGTTCCCGAGTTTTAAGGTTTCCCGGACAAAGCCGAGGAAATTTTGAAAAATAAATTTCACATACTTCTACCGGACAACATATCTACATAGAAAAAAAAAATCATTCCCGGACAAAGTCGAGGGAATTTTACAAAATTAAGTTTCACAAAATTTAAATGGGCAACGTATCTACCTATTAAAAAATTTACAAAAATCGGATGAATAGTTCTCGAGTTGTTAAGTTTTATAAATTTTCTGTTTTCGATTTTTCGGGTTTGAGCCCATAGAAATATGGTCAAAACGATTTGTTCTATAAAAAGCGGTGGCTAATTTTTTTTTCCTGTTTAATTACCTATGAACTCCCATCATTGAAATCTTTCTACAATGCGTCCCCAAGCGGGCAAAAAATTTTGATATAAAAAACACGGTTTCGGACCACTGTGCGTCGTCTACTGTTTTGTGAATTCCACTCAAGAGCCTGGCGACAGACTTCGCTGTGTGGTTTCCGGAGAGTATGACCAATCCATCTCCACTTGCGCAGCTGGATCTCGTTTGCTATAGTCATCTGAATGCATTTTTGATGTAGCTCGGCATTTGATATAGTGCGAGGCCACCAAGCCTTCAGTATACGCCTTAAGCATTTGTTGACGAATACTTGCAGCTTTTTCATTAGTTGTTTAGTTACAAGCCACGTTTCGCACCCATATAACAAAACCGATTTCACATTCGAATCAAAAATGCGCACTTTCGTTTTGGTGGATATAACGAAATAAGACCATATTTTGTTCAGATGAGCAAACGCGCCTTTCGCGTTGATTTTAAGGTCTGCCTTTTGTTTAGGCCTCTTTTGGCTTTATTAAGAGCGTTATCTAGTATATCGAGATGGTCGTGGAAACAGCCCTGCTGTACGCCTGAATTAGTGGTGAATGTAGCTAGCAACAATCCGTTGTGTAACGCGTTGCATGTAAAGCCTTCATATTGTGCACGTACTAAATTTATGGCCTTTGCGGAAATACCTCTTCGCTGTAGTGAAACCCAAATGTTTTCTCGGGAGACACTGTCGAAGGCAGTGCTGTAGTCTACGAAGACAAGTTGAAGCGCAGCACGCCACTTGCATGATTTTTTTACAATTATTCTGAGGGTGTTGATTTGATCCTTGCTTGAAAGATTTGGCCAGAATCCTGCTAGTTACTTTCGGATTGTCGTATCAAGTTTTTCGCTTTTGCCAGTACTTTTGATGATACCGAGAGCAAGGTTATGCCGAAATTTCGGCACTCGCTAAGGTCACCTTTTCTGGCACTTTGACTTACATGCCATGGAGTCAATCTTCTGGCAAACGCTCTTCACTCCAGATTCTCGAGAGCAGAGGATGAAGAATTTTGGCATGGGGCATGCTTTTAGCAGTTCAGCTGTTATTTGATCTATTTCGGCGGTCTTGTTGTTTTTCATGCTTTGGATAGTTTTCGCTATTTTACCGGTTGTAGGCGGTTGTGTTTGTATTCGACTACTACTGCGAGTTACTGCGGCAGTTGTAGTGGGTGATTGGTGATATCAAGTTACTCAAGGTCAAAGATCATAAAAATCAGTTTTTGCCAAATGACTCCCTAACGTGTATTGAACTGCATCTTGATATGTGTGGAATGTGTCTTTATTCGTATCCGCATAAGATATCCTGACAACATATTATTATTATAATAATGTTTCTTGTAAATTTCTTTATAAAATGTCTCATTAAAATAAAAAGTTTAGTCAAAACATTCATCATATTTCCTTAATAAAACACAAGTACTTCATTTCTTCTTCATTCCATTCAAATATATTTATTTATTAACTAGGCCATTACATCAGCTAACAACTTGTTGCTGTTGTTGTTGCAAATATTTAGTCATTACCGCATGAAAAATTATATATTGAACAGGAAACAGATGCGATCATCATACCATCGTCATCATTTCTTGATGTTCGACGTGTCTGAATGTCTGAAAATCATTCATACAACTTGTAGTTTTGCTTGGTTTTGTTTATGGCTTATTTTGGCTTTAAAATTGTATTTTTTTTTTTGTTGACAATAAAGTCATGTTTTCAATTACTTTTATTTGCGAATACATGTTCTGTGCATAAACTCTACGGTGATTCATTGAAAAAATTTACAAAAAATTTTTCATACTTGCTACTACAGCTTGTAGGCGGAAAGATAGTTGCTTTAGTGTATACTATGTATACTAATGCTCTGAAAATATAAGAAAAACGATTTTGAGGATTGGAAAATTTTCGATGTTTGTATTCTTTATACATATGTATGTGACCTGTTTTTTGAACACATATAGTAAATACATACCTTACATGTGATATAATCAATTTTGAAAATTCTACTGTTTTAAATCAGACACTTTTCTTACTTTTGATTCACTTTAGTATTGATTTAAAACTTTTTTGGTATCAAATTCCGATTTTTTGAAATTTATTCCAGAAAAGTATGAAATTTATTCCAAAAAAGTTTAAAACTAATTTTTTTTTGGCATTATAAATACTACTTATATAAATACTTTTCCGTTTTAAAATTAAAATGAAATTTTTGCTGTGCAATTATGACGTGATTTTCCCTGTGGTGTCACTTACAAAAAATTCCAAACATTTTTTGACCTTTCAAATGAGTCCCAAATGAAAAACTTATGTGATAATCACAAAAGCATTTTTCTCGAAAACTTATTTTCACACATAAGGTATAGTATGTTTTCACAAAACAAGCCACATATTAAGTTGGGATATATCCTTAACGATAAAGCTATATAATAGTATTTGTAAAAAATCGATTTTCCTGAACTTTGACCCCAAATATCTTGACAAATCAGTCCCGTAAAATATTAAAATTAAGTTTTATGGGAAAATTTAGCTTTCAAACATTGTTTGCGAAGTTTATCAACTCTTTGCACATACTTGACTGCGGTATTACATTAAAAAGTCGCAATAATTTTTCAAAGATTATGATACTGCTGAAAACAATTTTAATAACAAACAATTCTTTGAGTGCGATATCAGTCAATAAACGATTAAGGTCATATCTCTATACCATTTAATGACAGGTACTTAAGAAAGAAATATTCACCACTAATTATAGAATAGCCAGCAAATATTTTTGTTTTGAAGACGTACATTCATTGCTAAAGTTCGAAGAAATTTTATTTCTAATCAATTCTTATATATTTGTAAATAAAATGGACACAATATATGGATATATGCCGCCAAAGTAGTGGTAAACATTTGGCCAACATAATCTTTTGCGCTGAGAAAGACCCGAACCACGTCGAAATCGAATAATATGTTAAATGTACTGGCAAAACAACGAGTCCGGGATCGAAATAGTCCCAGAACTTTTATTCAGATAATACACTCGTAAGTAGTTGAAAGATAGATAGAAGTAATATTCGTCAAAATGGAATGTCTTAAATATCTAAATAAATTTGTTGGACCAAAACTTGTAACCCTTTTTTATTATGCTGGAAATGTAGTATGACTTTAAATTATATACCATTAGAAAGGTATTTGTGTGTAGATTTGCACAAAGTTAAAATTATTTTAGTTTGTTGGCTTAAAACCAGGAAAAATAAATAAAAATAAAATAAATCAAAAAAATACGCTGTCCTACAGCTCCGAAAATAGGATAAGGCACAAAGAGAAAGACAAAAAGGCAAAGCAGTGACTTCATCTGTTTTGTTTTGTTTACGTTTCGGTTTATATCGTGTTGGGGATGATAAATGAGTTTTTCTATCATGTACTTAGTAGGGTAAAAAAGTAGGAGTAAGTGGGGTAAAGTGAGAAGTGGGGTGAAGTGGATAATGTCCCCTTCCGGGCAAACTATAAAAGTATACTTGTCATGCGCTACTGAGATGTATTTGAAATGACTGTCAGGAAATCTTTATTGTATTCCGACACGTGCAGACGTATTTTTCTGCTCTCTGGAATTTTGTAAAGTTTTTAAGTGATTTTAATATTTCATTTTTAAATTTCTAGACATCTGTATTTTTACTGTTTTTGGAGATAAACCGATTGTAAGTACACTAAAAATATTATTTGAAGTCTTATATAATGCAAAAGGATTTCCGTGTTTGTCATAGAGTGAAATTAGAAATTACGTTCCAAAATGTGCTGTCGGGATAAAGTGGGAAATTTCGTATGGGGTGAAATGGGAAATACTATTTGACTATTGCTCGTCCCCACTTGCAAACGTTATATTGTACTATATCATGATCCAAACAAGTGATGTGCATTTATTTCAAACGTTTTTTGATTGTTTTCTGTAATAATGCCGGGAAAATACGGGAAAAAAACTAATTAAATAGCTTCAGATCCCGATTATTTGCTGGAAATGATGAAAGCAATCAAAATTGAAAAGAAATCGGTCCTTGCTGTTTCAAAGCATGACCACTTGCCAAAGTCCAATTTAAGGGTATTGGTAAAAGTGAGGTGACCAAAGAAAAATTGGACGAGTGCGCTAAATCGCAAAACAAAAAGAATTGTCAATGCCTATATCACTTTAAATGAGTCAATCCTACTACTAGCTTCTCCTGTTGCCCACATTCTGACTCGGACTTGGATGTTTCTTCAGAGAGTGATGAATAAGCTACCAGTGGCGGCGGAAAGCGTCGGCGGTGTCGGCGACTGCCGACGGCCTCGCGCCTGAGGGGGCCTCGCAAAAAAAAAAATTCAAATAATCCAATTTCGATTCCATTATTTCCTTCAAACTAGGAAATTTTTGTTGAGCAAATTCGTCGCAAGTGGTTAAAGAAGGATGTTGTGGCTGGAAAGATCTGAGTCGTATATTGCAAAGACATAAACTAAGTCAAGGACACTTGGAGTGCATGATAAAATGGATGGATTTCTATAAAGGAATAAAACACGGAAAAACAATAGATCAAGAAAATGCGAAATTGATTAGGGAAAGCAAAAGTATTGGTATAACTTGTTTGAAAGATTGATAGATATAATAAACTACGTAGCCTTACACAATCTTGCATTAAGAGCTCATCGAGAATCCCTTCACTTTAGTGATAGAGGAAACAGTGGCAATTTTATTGACCTTTTCAAATTATTAGCCAAATATGATCTGACATTTCGGGAGCACCTGCAACGTATTAATGAAAAAATCCGTTACTGACGAAATTATAAACAGAGTTATACAAGCCGTGTGAGCCGTGTTGAGCAAATGTCAATAGTATTAAGATTTTGCAATTTTTAAACTGGAGCTATAGATGAGCATTTCGTTGGATTTATAAGCGTAGCAGAAACAATGGGAGAGTATTTAACAAATGCGATAGCAGAAGAACTAGAAAGAAATGGTCTAGACATCAAAAACTGTAGGGGACAGGGATATGGTAACGGCGCCAATATGGTCGCCATTAATAAAGGTGTTAGAACTAGAATACTCAATATAAATCCAAGAGCTTTATTCACGCCATGCGGATGCCACAGTTGGAATGTGCTTTTGATAGATGCAGCTAAATCTTCTACAATAGCCAAAACATTTTTCGGCTTTGTCAATAAAATCTACTTATGTGCATTTTTCAAAGTCAACCAAGCGTTGGGATATTGTAAAAACTAAATTAAAATTAACTTAAAAATCTCTGTCTGAAACACGATGGGAGAGTAGAATCGCAGCACTAAAAGCGATATTTTTACAATTTTAAATACACGTGTGGTATGAGATTTTATTACATGTAAACAATATGAACTATGGCAATCGGTTCAAGTAAATTTGAAAGTCGCTATTGACACATTACATTTACTTTGTAGCTGGATTCAAGAATTCCGTAATACAGGATTGCAGATGCTCAATTGTTTGTAAAAAAAAAAAATTGTTACGAAATGGAGACACAATATAAGGTAAAAAGAACGAATGTTCGGTTATGAATATATAGATTAACCCATGTAATCTGCTGAAACACAGCATAGAGTAAACTTTTTCAATGCAATGGTAGATGCCATCAAAGTTGACACCGAATGCCGATTGAAAGCGCTAAACGAATATGATGAACGATTTGGTTTTATTCATGATATCAATTATTTGAAATCTATAACAAAAGTGGACCTTCTCAAGGTGAAAACAGCGACATACAACCTTATGAACTGTATGAAGACCTCCTGATTTTAAGATCAAATTCACTCAACTCTGTTACCGATGCAAAACTACTTCTCCAGCACATTTTACAAAATAATTTGGAAGAAGTATATTCGAATGTTTATATAACAATCAGGATAATGCTTACAAATCCATTCGTTACAGCTACTGTTGAGAGAAGTTTTTCGAAGCTTAAACTGATTAAGACCTACTTAAGAAGCACGATGGGGCAAGAGAGACTATCTGCATTATCAGTTTTGTCAATTGAAGCAGGAATAGCGGCTGATGTTAACTATGACATAGTCTTGAAAAAAGTTAGTGAGGTTAAAAGCCGAAAAATTGGTTTATTTTAAGTTGTGATTGGTTTTGTAGTTTCTGGTAACATTTGATTAAAAATAAAACTTGTGCATATACCTATACATTAGTCTCAATCTATTTATCGTTTACTTTCTCGGAAATGAAAAAGGCCTCGCAAAGCTACATTTGGTCTAGCGCCGCCACTGTAAGCTACAATTTCACAAATTTTTTTAAACACATTTTTTCATTCTTTTTTTTTTCAGCAAAATTATTTTTTTTTTCACATTTACTCATATGGGTGTATTCTTTGAACCTTTTTCGACTTACAATAAAGATATAAAAACTTTGCTACAGAATTTGTATTCGTTTTAATGAGTTTTTGAAAGTTTCCCACTTTACCCCACGATTGAGCATGGTCTGTCAAAGCTTGGTACTCAACATAAAATCAATTTAATTAAGGTTAATTATCCTTACTGTTTAAAGTTGAAACAAAAAAAAAAAAAATAGTTTTGCTAAATTTATAGAGCTTCGAAAAAAATTTCCCACTTTATCCCGCTCTCCCCTACTAAAAGTTTCTAAAAAAAATATTAACAGAACCAATTTTGGCATTAAAATATAGTTTCATGGACAGAAACGTCGTACTATTCTTACGATTATGAGTCTAATTTAAATATTAAACGGCAGGTGAAAAATATAGCCTCCATCTTTATTCGCGAGTAAATCGTATGAAAACATTAAGATGTGACTTAAGTTGTAAAATATTAGAGAAATTGTCTTTTGTTTCTGAACAATCCTTGAAATTTTAAAACTAAAAGAAAAAATAAAGGGAAATAGTACAATAAAAAAAGGCCTTTGGTCTACTAAGTACATTAGTTTAATCCGGAATCAATCATAGATCGTCAGTAGGGCTTATCAAAATATAGAAGTTTTGGTTATAATTTTTGTTTCACCTTTTCCCAATGTTTCTCATAAGTATCTCCACACATATCAATGCCAAAAAAAGTATTGATTTTAAACAATTTTGGAATAAATTTCAAACTTTTTTCGAAAAAAATTGGAATTCAATATCAAAAAAGCTTTAAAATTAATACAAAAGGAATCAAAAGTAAACTATAATGTTTGAGTGTGCATGCAAAAGAAGAAAATGTTGTAAGCCTAAAAATATTTCTCCTCATCGGCATAAATCCTACTGAAAACCTCAAATTGATGTCGGGTGATACCACTTTGCATGGGAAATTACATAACCTTTGACCTCACATCCAAAACAACAAATAACTTTCAATTTCTGAAACTACATTGTACATCAGTTCAGCATTACATAAATTTTATTGTCTTAGTAACATCATTTTCAACTCGCGAAAAAATAAAACAAAATAATCATTTTAAACTTGATCCATTTACATATATTAAAGAAAGCAAAAATTTTCCTTTATTATAATATGTAGGTATATATATATGAAAAGAAATGCCTTAAATTATATATTCAAGTCGGATATTTTCAAATAAGCACTCACTTGACAAAGCAAAGTTCAAAATGAAATAACTTACCAAACGTATAACAATCAGGGTAACAAAGAAAGAATATTAATTAACATAAAAATATGTTAGTAACAAATATTTATTGTTTTCTATTATAAACAATTTTTTGCTTTTTTGTTTTTTGTTCAATTTAATCAATTCATTTGTTTTGGTTTATCAAAACAAGATTTATTAAACATATTTCTTTGTTTGTGTTGGATATTGTCCAACCATATGTTGTTAACTGCGAACTTTATAAGTAAAGGCATGAAAGTATTAACACATTCTTCAACCTTTTATGGTTCGAGCAAAATTAGTTTCAAATAAAACGGTTTATGATGTGTTTGATTGTGTTATAACGCCATTATAAATTGGCCTATATATTTTTGTACTTTGTGCGAATGTTTTTTTTTTGCGTTGCAAGTTTTTGGGCTATAATTAGAGTTTTGTATGTTGGAGTAACGAAATATTTTTTGAATACATAATTGAGGCTAAAGTTTCTTGTTTATATTGTTGCTAAACATTGTAACTAAAAATTGTTGCATAGAATTTTTTAAAACTAATTTCCACTAATTTAAATATTGATCTAAGTATATTCATATTTGATTAAATTGTTTGGAAAGTAAATCAAATTCTTCGAAATGGGTGTGTGCTTGGGTTGGCTCTTTATACGTTTATATTATCTACTTATGTCGACAAAACTTAATAAAAAATTATAATTAGGTCATTAAACGGTTTTTGGTTACCATTCCTTTTTCGGCCACTTTGCCTTCTTCTGTGGAACAACAGCTAAACACGCGAATGAACGAACGCATGTGACAGCACGTGCTGCGAGTGTTTGTCGCGTTTTTCGTGCATTCAAAAGCTGGTCAGCGGCTAACTCCCCGCATGTTTTGGTGCTTAACAACTTTATGCGATTAAGTGCTCATGTTCATTAGGGTGTTTCATAGAAATTTTTATAGCGAAAAAATTTATGATTTAAGCAATATCATTTTTAGACTAAGCAACTTTATGAATTTTTAAAACAGAAAAAAAATATTTTTTATTGTGGCATACTTATAACGTATGTATATGACGACAGCAAACTTATACCTTTCCATATAAAAAATATATCAATATCAAACAATCACTTATTGTCTGCAAAATTTTTTTCTTAAAGCAAACACAAAGTGATAGCCCCATTTATTGCCCACTATTTCGCACTACGCAGCAGTGCATTCAAGAGTTTGTGCAATCGAAACAACAAGCAATTGATTGTTAAACGCTTACGCTCCCCAAAAGCAGCATCGAGTGGCTTAAGTACATACTTAGCAGACAGTTGGAACGATATAGCCAGCGCTATCAGGCCAATAGCACGTAACGAAAGCGCGCAATCAGCCACACTAAAAACGTTAATGCTTTAGATTAGATACGGCCTTGAATATCGTTGATTTGGTATAAATTTTCCCATTGTTCTTATTGTGAGAAAAAAAACAACAATTTTACTTTTATTATTGTTGTTGTTTTGAATTCAATTTTATACCTTTATTTGTTATTATTTGTATTTATTTTTGACAATTTGAATTGTTCGTTATCAAAGAATACGTACGCGTTTGATTTTGTCGACGCGATTTTTTGCTGGGGCACCAATTTTCACCTTTTATGGTAATACGCTAAATTGTGGCTAAATATAAATTTTAACTTCAAATTGTTAAGTTACTTAAATACATACATACTACGTACTTATGGATAACAATTCATTGTCGCCGCTTTGTTTTTTTTTCCGATTTCTAATTTAATGAGGTTTTTTGCATGGTAAATTTTAAATTTTTTATGGATATTAGTGAAAGATATTGACATTGGTATGCATGAAATACAAATTCTTGACGCTAGTAAATTGCAATTCGTTTTTGCATTATCGTATATGCATTGCATTCTGTACACCAATGATTATTTCTTTCTCATTTTTTCTTATATGTTATAAAGTTTTCTCAAACATGTTGAGAACTATAAAGATAAATTCATAAAATATGCCTAAACCACTGCCATACTATTCAATACCATGATTCAATCACAAGGGTTATGGCAAGTTGTCAAGTTGCCTTGCTATCTGTCAGTAGACTAGAAAACATTTGACATTTTCGTAGTTTAAGAAGAAGCAGCATTTGTTATCGCTGCAACTAGGGTAATTCAACCATGCTCAATACTACCCTGCATAAAAAATATAAGACAGACTGCAAAAAACATTAGTTCACGGTTAGTACTAGCCCAAAACTAGTGAAAAAAGGATGCAGTGTGGGCCAGTTTGATGTCAGTTTGAAATTTGTAGGGGCAAATAAATTTGAATCATAACGAAAAAAATTACAATTTTCGTTTTTTGCTTTTGAAATATTTTTTGTTTTGTGTCACTTGAATTATGTGTCAAAATAAATTGTGGAAAAATTAAATTAATGAATTAATTTTTGTTAATGCTGTTATGAATGTAATTTAACTTTTTTAAATTTTTTTTAAGAAAATATTTTGATTTGGATTCAACAAAAAAAAAAAAAAATATTACTATAGAACTACTTCCTACCACAACTAGCCCCGCACTGGTGAAAAAGTAATGCATAAAGGGCCAATTGAAATTTTGTAGGACATCAGCACACAAAAAAGAACATTTGCTTGTATGCAGAAGGGATTGAAGTCGGACTAGTACTTGACTACTCTGAAACTAGTCCATTTGCCTGTAGGGTACCTACTCATACTAGAAAGAGAGAGCATTAGAAAGAGAGAATGCTACAGATCTGCTAATCGATAAACACAGAGGTTCTTTTACTTTTATATCATGATTTATTTGAAGAAAACATATACAGGTCCATTAAATATTTATTTGAACTAGAGTTTGCCTTGTGGCCGAAATTCGACTATTTCGATTTTACTATAAAGCAAAAATTTTGTATACCCTTAGGGTTCGGGTCATCTGCATACATAAAAATCGATGGAGCAGCACAGTCGCAATAGCGTGCTTTCCATTTAGAAGCGTGTTACTCCTACTAAAGAGCAAAAACTTTTTGATATCTTTCTGTCCTGTTCATTCTATCCCCATACCAAAATTCATAAAAAACAATGCCGTGTGCGTGTAGCACTGCCCCGAGACCCTATCTCTATACCAAATTTGGTAAAAATCGATGCAGTGGTTTAGTTGTGAAAGCGTTTTTTCTATTAAGAGACGTCGCACTGCCCACTTAAAATATAATGAACGTTTTATCGTTTCTTCGTGCTAACCTTGTCTCCATGCTAAATTTCATTAAAATCGATGCAGGGGCTTAGACATGAGACCTTTTTTTCATTTAATCCTATCACCATACCAAATTTCATAGAAATCGATTTAGTGGTTTAGCCGTGAGAGCGTTTTTTCATTTAGGGGCGTGGCACCGCCCACTTAAAAAAAATATAATCCTACGAACTGCTCCTCATCACAACCTTTCCAACAAAAAAAAAAAACAAGTAATTTGGTTGAGACTAAGGTATAGAAACAGGGACAGAACCGATTTCGTTTGCCTATTTATATATAGATCTAACATAATATAAGTATTTCATCCAAAATTTACTATTTTACCTTCAAAGTAAAAAAGTTTTGGCTCAAATAAATATTTAAGTAGCCATAAACCAATAATATATAAGGTAAGCGTACCGAATTACGGTATGTTAAGGTGCTTTTTACTTCTAGAGCGATTCCAAGTCTTACAGCTCAATTTTAAGATCGAAAATTTGAGTTTTCATAAAGATTGATTTATCCGGAGTCGCTTAGTGCTAGATTTGAGCACCATAAGCCTTAAACTAAGATATTTCTTTGTGCTTTTCGTTACCCTGAATTTGTTCCTAAGTCCCTTACCGAGCACAATTTTTTTTTTTTTTTTTTTAAATTCATTTATTTATCCCAACTTAACAATCGTATAATATTTAATGTAGAACAATGAATACTACATTCTATAATACTTTTTAAGTAACTGACCTTAAAAGGTACTCCATACAAAAAATCTATTTACAAGTTAATATTAGATCTATCGATAAATTGTTGTTGTTGTTTTGTCTTTGTTCTGCTATGTTACAATTCATTTTAAAGAAAAAAGGGAGAAAAACTTTTAATAAAGTATTAATTTTTTAATTAAGATAAAATCTATAAGGCTAGTTAAGGCTAATTTAAACTAAATGACTACAAAAAAAAATTGCACAATACATTCTAAATATTAGGACTGTATGATCTCTAAGCTCCAGTCGAGCCACCAGTATTTATTTTTATTCGCGCGATCATTATTTATTTTGTCACGCTCAGGTATGGCATTACAATACCTCCAGTTTGCGTTACGATTATCTGTAAGCATAAGGGAATGTCGAATTCTTTTATCAGTAGCTCGCCTAGCCACATGATAAATTATTGGTATATTCCCTGAGTCTGATATGTATCCTAGTGAATCGAGATACAGAAAAGCCTCAGGTGGTAACAAACCTTTTAGCATTGAATCTTCGAAGTACAATTGGTTTGGATATAGTGCTTTCGATACAAGATCATTTTCAATAGAAGTTGTGCGCTCAAAATGGTTTCTTATAAGTCCAAGTATGACGTTGTCTATTCTAGCAGATCATTATCTAGTATTCGCGACACAGTCTTGGCCTTGGTCTAACCTCAAATCTTCAGCAATTATTTCTTGTGTTAATCATGGATCTTCGTCAACTTTAGCCTTGACTAGATCCACATTTCTCTCATCGGGCGAAGATTTTGGCTGACTTTTTTGTAGCTCGTTCTCTACAAATAAGAAAAAATGTCGAAACTGATATCTTTGAAACCACTTCAAACAGTATCAACGGACAGTGAATTCGTTCCATATGCAGTTTGGCATTCATTGAAAATTTGTACTGGGTTGAATTGACGTTGAAGGCTGTAAATAATCTGTTGTTTTCGGAATTTCTTTCGACTTGTCATCAGTAATTTTACGTATTCTCGTTTTCATTGCGATCGATCTTTGTGAAATTCAAAATTAAATATCGTTAGACAATTGTGAATCGTCTCACATCTTTGAATTTTTTAAAAGGAAATGAACTGCCACCAACCCACCGAACTTTTCTTATTCCTCTCATATGTTTGGGAAGGAAGTTAAATTTGGTGTAAATTAGCTTGACATTTTTTCAAAGGACATGCTGACTTGAAGGTCGGAAATATTTCTCAATGATTATACTAAGTAGCAGCTTGCACAAATAAACGTCTATGCCGATTACAATATTCCCCACTTTCCATAATTTTTTTAAGGACGCAATCGATAGGAGGAATTGTTTTCGCACTAAAACCCTAGTATTGTCGCGAAATAAAAGCTCTCAATCTTATCAGTAACTACTTAGATGAAGAATTTTGATTTCCTGAACTCGCTATGAATAATTTTTCTGACAGTTCTAGTAGTGTAGTTCTATTCCATATAATGATTTGTATTCTATAGTAAATGGATCAGTTTTGCTCATACTTTCTCAGTGGTTGTACCATACGCAAACCTTCTCGTTGCTGCTGGACGTGGCAAATTAGCCATATAAAATTCATTATATCGAGTCTTAACCGCCAAAAAAACGTAACCGACACGATTTCAGATTTCCAGTTTTTGATACAAACCGATAACTCGCGTCCATACGCATTTTTCCTTAAAATTTCGTTACTGTAAAAAGTACGTTTTTTCGGCGGTTAGGGCTCGATATGGAAATCGTATGTGTCGATTTGTCGCAAAATGTACTGATCTAAAATTATTATTTTTACGTAATTGTACCAAAGAAGAATCTGCCGTCATTATTTCTACGATTTTTTGATGGTAAATATCTTTATTTTTAAGGTTAAGTTTTTTCAAAAAAATTTTTTCACAAGCACAATTGCTTTTAGGCTGCTTCTTGAAACCTTGATCTAGGTTGCCATTGAAAATAAACATAAGCTAAGTATCAATGGGTCCAACAGCCATTAGCAATTAGTACAAAAATGTTATCAATGTTTTTTTTAGATATCTCCAAGCTTTGACAAAGCTATCATTTAAAAAATCAAAAATGTTTGTTTTTTTTAGCAAAACGTAAATAAATATTTTTATTTATTTTTTAAAATTAACAGAAATGTTAACAGTTAATCCAAAATTGTTTAAAAAAAATTTTAAATTTAAATAAATTCTACGTGATTTCTTCAAAAGATAAAAATTCCAAAAAACTCATCGACTCAGCTCAGTTTCTCGCGTCCAACCAACAGTATACCATAGTCATCATTGCCTTCGACTATGTCCATTGACCCGTCATTTTATGTTTCATCATCGTCCTGCAAAGTCAAGTATTATAAAAAATTCGTTTCTTTTTCAATTTTAGAGCAACAAAAACGTCGTCGTTTTCATCCCTTGCGAAATCTACGCCGCATATTTCGACGACGTACCATCACCAGTGCATCAGTACCAACAAGTAGTGGCGGCAGTGCGAGCGGACACATTGATCTGCCAGCGAGCACCACAAGTGAAAAGAATTTACGCAGCGCTACGTTATCGTCAATATCTTCCGTGATATCTGCATCATCTTCACCATCGTCACCGTTAGCTCATCAAACAGAAACAGCAGAATCTCTCTACTTGGGCTCACAATCGTTGCCAAAATCAAAAGTGACATCGTTGGCGATAAACGATAACAATTCAAGGAGTCACCGAAATGCGCTTTTAGCCGCTGCAGCAAATCAGCGTTATAACGATACAGACATGTATACTACTGGTGGTGTTAGTAGTGGTGGCGTCGGTGGAGGCGGTACAACAACTTCATATTATCGTCAACATGCTTCCTATATGTCATCCGCATCAAGATCAGCATCTGGTTCTTCATCATCGGGAGCTACACCAAGTTCCAGTGAATTATTTAGTCAGAGTTCACATTCCGGCTACAGCAGTGCAACAGCGGCGACAAGCACTGGCAACAACAACCACAACAATATAAGCAACATACGCCAATCTATGGGTGTTGCTGTGCTGCCAAGCGCCTTCAATGCTGGCATGAGTCGCAGCTTTTATGCAACCGAACGGCAAAAGTTCAAAAGTTCTGGCGACTCATCACAGGAATTGGATAGCGCCAACAGCAGTTTGAGCAACAGTCGTCATGGCACCGGAAATGAATGCAGCAGCAGCAACAATACTGGCAATGAAATAACAGATAGTCAGCGTAGCTTGAGTGAAGGACGCTTAATGGATAGGTGAGTGTTTTATTGCTTGTAAACATTGTTTAGAAACATTTTTTAAAGATTTTAATTTTTTTTGGAAAAAAAGTTTTTCAATTGGAAATATGTAGGTATGTTTATAAACATTGTTTGTAAGCATTGTTGCTAAGCATTGTTTATAAGTGTTGCCTAAACATTACGGATAAACATGGTTTGCCGACCTTGTGTAAATGTTTATAGATATTCTTCGTAAAGATTTTTCCAAACAATGTTTCTAAACATTATTCTTAAGCTTTATTTGTAAACATTGTTCATAAATGTTGTTTATAAATATTGTTTAGATGATTTGTTCATAAATGTTGTTCATAAACTTAGTTTGTAAAGATTATTTCTAAGCCGTGTATGTAAATTTTATTTGTAGACATTGTTTATAAACTTTCCTTGTAAACATTGATTTTTTTTTTAATTTTTTAAGCTAAACCTTAATTTCTTATTTCGATTAACCCGTACCTGAATCTGAACCCAATTTTTTAGGGTTTTAATCCCTACCACAGCAGAGATCAGGAAGCTCTCCACTTTTGCTACTCCTCACCACAACAGCCCTTACGGAAGTCATTGTCTGAAGTATTGAGGACACAAACCATGCATTTTATCTCTGGTTTTTCCAGAGCTCTGGGACTTTTCGATCTTTTACGATACATTATTGGGCAGATCTGATGCAAAATTTTGCATGTCCTGTCGTTTGTACATCTACTTAGATTTTGATAACTCCTGGATTTTTTCTCAGTGTTTAACTAACCGAAAGGAAGTGATAAGTTCAGCCGTTTATTGATAATAAGCTCAATACTGTCCAATTCTAGCGAATGCATCAGCTTTTTCACCTCAGAAAGAACATAGCTCCAACATAGGATTAGTCCAGTATGAGTTCTGTAGATTCTGTAATGAAGAAGAGAAGAAGGAGACACACACTTTGTTACTTTTCTATCGCTTACCTCCCTACATCTGAGGTGGGCTTTTTACTCCCAAGGGCCATACTGACATTCATAAACGCCACACGTCTATGGGCTGATTTTCTAATTAAGTCTTATAAGGGTAAGCAAAATAGGCCTTATAGGCTACGATTCACCTCTGAAAAGAGTAACTTTGAGATTACGGGATAGAGTTGAGGAGTTTGCTAGTGTTTTGACTATTTGTGAATCCACAAATGATTCTCAAGGGGCTCCCGGAAATAACGCCAGAAAAATATACATATGAAATTCGGCGTTATTTCCATTTTGTTTTGGAAATAAGGCCAAAAACTTTTGTGGCGTTATTTCGTAGTTAATTTTTGGGTTTTGTTTCCAAAATAAAATGGAAATAAAAAAAAATAAAAATTTCTGCCGTTATTTCCGGGAGTCTCTCAAGCAAATTTCGTTACACTTAAAACATTTGAATTTGAGGTTTCGTTTTTCAAATGGGCTTTTTACCACTTATTTTCAATACGTAAATAAGCCGCTTTGAAAAATCACTCCTCCTTTGTTTTCAATAACAATATTATATCTTTGACAATTTTCCATTCAGAATTCCTTTGACCCAATGTAACCTTTGACGTAGAGTGAGTTAATTAGACGTCGATAGATTTTACTTATTTGTTTACACAACAGAAACTACACTATCGTATGTATATGTTGTGGTCGAACATAATTACTATGGTAACAATGACCACTTTGTAGTAAACTGGGTCATCTAAAAGCATTCAACTTAGTAATAGCATTTGAATGTAGTGCTAATACCCATACATTATATGCAATTTGTTCTAACATTGTTAGTAACTGTAAAGACTGAAGTTGTATGGATGTTAACATTACAAAGCAAATGAAATTATCTGAGAAGCACCAAAAAGGTTCATTTTATATTATTTTAATAATTACATTCTGTACTTCGAAAAGCTATTTACTTTGTCCGCGATTAAATCAATAATTCTATATGTTATAAATATTTATGTATATATTATTTTATACATTTTGATAAGCTCTGATCTCAAATATGATAATAAGAGTGTTGTTTAACCTTGTTTCTAATATTAAACCCACGTTAAAACCGTTCAAAGTTCTATGAATTTAAAATGTTATCACTTTCTTCGCAAGTTTAAAAGCTTATTTTGGAGAGACACATTTCAAGTGCCTTTATTTTTCGACATATATTGTTTTCAATATATTTTTCATAAAGTTACTTGAATTTCTATTTTCTCTATTTTTCAGTGACTACTCACGAGATGGACTTTCGCAATCACATGATAGTGTATTTTCGGAATCAGCAACAGCAAGCAGTTTATCCATAGTACTTAAGGTGAGTTCAATTTGTCACACATTTTGGAGTATTTTTTCGACTATTTTGTAAATTGCTTTTAAATCAACGTGAATGCAAAGAAATTTCATGACGAATTTGTTTTGTTCTGCACTCTGGTTAGTTTAGATATTTTTTTTTACACAGTGCTTTAGAAAAGTATATTGGTTAAACAATCCAAAGTGAGAAAAGCTAAAAAAGCATTGCTATATGTACAGTTTATTTGAAACCAACTTATATTTCTCTCACTAACTCGGTTTATGAATAACTGAGCATAAACTAACAAAATCACCTTAACCAGGCAAGTGAGAATAGACTGCTAGGGTCTATTTCCAAAATCATCCCTTAAAGGGTTAAAAGGTGGGTGGAAGTTTGATTGGGAGAAGACTGGAAAATGATTCGGAAAATTTTGCTTAAAATTTGGCAGTGAGGGTATATCATGGATGGGGAGGTTTTAATGCTATACACTATTTCACAAGGTTTCAGAAATTCCCCTGGAAGCTTCATAGTCAAATTGAAAATTATCTAGAATATATTGTACTAGAGGAAACCATCATTGGCGCGCTATCAACTAGCCTTAACTGAAAGTTTTCTGGAAAACCCCATTTTTAAAACGAAAATTATTAGATATATTGGAGAGAAAACATCACTGGCGTTTCTCTGATAGTTTCCTGGGACACCCAAAGGTCAACCGAAGGGTTCATAGTCAATACAAAGAATATCTATATAATATAAATACGCAAGCAGAAAACTGTGACTCCCTTTTCCAGCTGATTTAATGAATCGATTTAAGTAAATAGGTGTAGCTCACCTTTACGGTACAAAACAGTTTTAATATTGCAAGTGGGCGATGCTCTCACAGCTGAACCGATCAACTGATTTTCATCAAATTCGGTATGGATATAGAGTTAACATTAAGGAACGACAATATGGTCTTTTTGTTTTCAAATGGGCTGTGCCACTTAAAGTAAAATTGTGGTGTTTGAATTTCAGTCATAAGGCGAACCTAGTGGAAAGGAAAGAAAACATCTATGGCGGATTATAGGATTATAAACAAGCTTTAATTAATAGTTTCTTGAGGCACCCGAAGGTTTTTGAAAGTCATCCGAAGGATTCCTAGTCAAAACAATGAATATCAAAGTATACTAAAAAGAAAACATCTATGGTGGCGGACTATCAACAAGCTTTAATTGATAGTTTTCGAAGATCACCCGAAGAATTTGTAGTCAGATCGAAGAATATCTAGTTATATTGGAGAGAAATCATCTATTGCGAACTATCAACAAGTTTTAATTGATAATTTCCTTGGATACCCCAAGGCTTCCGGAGGTCACCAAGGCTTCATAATCAATACGAAGAATATCTAAATATATTAGAGGGAAAATATTTTCGGCGGACTGTCAACAATCTTCAATTGATAGTTTTCGAAGGCTTCACAGTCAAAACGAATAATATCTAGTTATGTTAGAGGACGAACATCTATGCAGACTATCAATAGCTTTAATAGATAATTTGTTGGAACACCCAAAGATCTCCCGAAGTCTTCATAGTCAAATGGACAAATATATAGTTATATTAAACATCTATGGCGGACTATTAACAAGTTTTAGTTGATAGTTTTCTCGAACACCCGAAAATCACCTGAAGGCTTCAAAGGCAAAACGAAGACTATCTAGATATATTAGAGGGAAAACATCTATGACGACCTACCAACTAGCCTTGGCAACATAGTCAAAAAAAAAAAAAAAAAGAATATCTAAGTATAGTAAAGGGAAACTATCTATGGAGGATTATCAACAAGTCTTAATTGAATATTTCTTCGGTCACTAGAAGATATTTTGATATATGAAATTCAATTTAAATCACTGAGATGTTATAAAAATAATGATTCTTTGGAAAAGTTGTAGCAAATGAAATTAGTAAGGTTGTAACATTTGGCCCGGCCAAAAACTATATACCCTATACTGCAGCATTTTTAAATTTACTAGTGGAGTAGGTACCATGCCTTCTGTTCTGAACTCACGTAGTTTTTGCTCAGACCGTGCGCAAACTATTTCAAGTAATTCTTGTCCGAATCAACCAAGTTTTTGCTCAGAGCTTGCATTTACTGTCTTTAGTGTCTGAGTGAAATTTGGTTAAACTATCTCAAAAAACACTTTCAATACAGCATTTTGAAATTTTTGCTTATATGGTAGGTGCCACGCCCCCTCGTCTCCGAGTTTACCTAGTTTTTTTTCAAAGCTTGCATTTGCTGTCTATAGTGTCTAATCAAAATTCGGTAGAAAAGCGCTTTCAGTATAGCATTTTAAAAGTTTTTGCTAAGAGCTTGCATTTAATGTACTTAGTGTATGAGTGGAATTTGGTTGGATTATCTCAAAAAATGCTTTCATTACAGCATTTTGAAACTTTTACTTACATGTAAGGTGCCACCTAGTTATTGGCTGGAGCTTGCATCACTATCCCTAGCATTTATGTCTATTTTGGTTGCGTTATCGTGAATAATACTTCTAAAGTTGCATTTTGAAGATATTTTTTGTATGGGCGGTAGGCGTGTCTATTTTGAGATTTCGCTCTTTTTAATCCCGCGAGCTTACTGTTACAACAAAGGCAGTGTACTGAATTTCATCGAATTATTTTGCTTAGTTTTCCCATAAAAAATATTTCCACAGACCAGCCTGCCTGCCAGCCAGTTAGACAAACAGACATTGCTATATCAACTCAGGATATACTTATATACCTATATACTTTTCTATACCT
The DNA here is from genome assembly GCA_951812925.1 of Calliopum simillimum. NCBI lineage: Eukaryota > Metazoa > Arthropoda > Insecta > Diptera > Lauxaniidae > Calliopum > Calliopum simillimum. Next base: position 11,859,864 of record OX638370.1, read on the forward strand.
GCCACGCCTCCTCTGCGTTACAAACGGAAGGACAAAGTAAATATAATCTTGGTGTAGAGTATAAAAACAGAAAGAAAACCTGCATATACCTATCGGAGCGGGCAGGTAGGGCTAGTAGTTGAATAAAAATGTATGAAGCAAATGTTAATGTTCTATTAAACTGAACATATTGAAATCGAACCTTTTAAACAAAAAACCATACTGAAAGCTTATGCTTCGATTGAAGAGAAGAGAAATTTGCTTCATTTTTAAAAGTCAACTTTTCCCCCATTAAACTTCAGATTCTAGATATTGTTTTTGAACTTTGGAATCTTAACATTTGGGGAGGTTACGTAATTACAAATTGTTCGGTTCACTTAAAATTCCTTTTGTTAATTTGCTATGGCATAGTGTTATCTCACACTGATTTAGATGCATGTACTGACGGTTGGTATTATATTGTTTGGTGCAAGATTCTTCCAGCGATAGGGGTGAAATGGAATAAATTGCTTAGTCATGCGATAAATATTGTCAACAAGAATACAGGGCATCAATTTTGTTTGCTGTTGCTGTTATTTTGAATGCAATCAATTTAAATTGATTTTAATCAAATTCAATTTGTATTCAGTTTTAGTTGAGTAACTTTTTGTGCTTTTTTTTTTGTTGTGTATTTGTTTTGAAAGTGCATCACTGCAATAAATGTCACTTGGTGTATCGTTCAGATAATGTAATCTCGTTTATATGCTTAATGAATTAATTTATTAAATGTTTGTTTTAATAAACAATTTTGTTATATGGCAATCGATATTCGTTAGGGTTATTTGATTTTCAAAGTGATTCAATTACAGAAATGATAGATTTGGAAATATTGTTCCAAGTAATTTTTTACGTACAAATATTGCGATATATTTCAGTAATGATACTAAGATTTTGAGTCAAATACCGAAAAAATTTGCTATTGATCTATTTTTAAGATTATATACTACTCTTCCCCTTCAACAAGAAATATCGTACGATCGTATTATACAAATAATATTTCGTTTGGGTTATTTTTTCAACCCAATAGACTTGCCGATAAACCAGTCGTCCAAGCTAGCCAGCCAACAAGCACATCAGTCTGCCCAATTGCCAACCAGTCTGTCCAGTCTTGCATGGTTAGTTGGCCTAACTGCAATAAAAATCGTTTTCCTCGACAGTTTCTTGATTTTCTACTTCTCCAACCTCATCTTCATCATCATCATCATCATCATCATCATCATCATCATCATCATCTTCTTCTGCTTCTGCTTCTTCTTGTAAGCAGATTTTTCTTGTGATTCCTTGCACTAACAAACAACAACCGGTGGGTGAGCTGCTTGTGCAGCCAACTGATTTCTTGTCGGATTGAATGAGAAATAAATATTGAAGTGAAGTGGAAGATGGAGGCTTCTAATGATTTTCAACGAACAAAACGGCGAACGGCTAGGCAACCTGATTAGAGTAGAAAGAAATAGAAAAAGAAAAAAAAAAAAAAAAATTAAAATAAATAAATCGTTTATGGATATAATGGCTTTTACTAGTTGTGCAGCCTACACTAAAATTAATTTTCAATGAAAGTTTTAGCTTATCATCATCTAGAACGTATATGACGTTCAGGGTTTTTATAATTTCGAAAGAAGTCATCTCAAGTTTCATGGCTCATTACAATATTCGATTGCTCTAAGAGGTCATTTCTATCATTTTAATTCTATAAATGAAATCTTGCTCGTACTAACCTAACTCTATAGATTTTACGAGAATTGGTTCTTCGCCGCCGAATTGTTCTAGCAAAATTTTGCAATATTGCGACTTAGAAATTTTACCCAGCTTATTTTATACAACACTAGTTGCCCAGGAGTGACGTCGATCGCCCGTTTCCGATACCTTTTAAAAATGTATGTACTTAAATTCATCTATATCTGCCTCTCATAAGGTCTTTTTTTATATCGCTGTATTGGACATTTTTCTAGCGGATGTTATTTGTCCCACTGACAGAATTTTCCAAGATCCCGGACGAAGCCGAGTATTTTGAAATATCTATAAAAGAGAGAAAAAATCATGCAAATCGGACGAATGGTTCTCGAGTTATGAACACACAGAGAGACAGACAGACAGACGTTGTGCTTCATATAGTAGTATGATAGCTTTTTCTCCCGGCGTCGCCCGGAATATGATCTATTGACTTCGAAACCAATGGTGTAAACAAGAGGAAATAAAAGCAACAATAACAAAAGAGAATTAAAAAAACAACAGGAAGGGGAAAATTCATAATTTTAAGTTCTAAGAAAGCGGATTTGGTACATAATTGTTTTACGGCACCTGGGTGCCATCTACTAAGTAATTTTCTTAAAAAAACCGGTATATAAAGTCAGAATTCGTCCATCACATCAGGATTTTAAAGATTTGCATTTGAAAAATCAAAACTGGTTTTTTGAGCTACTTTTATGTACGGAAAGCACATTTAGGATAAGCCCGGAAGATGTGGCGCCATTTTTGTTGCTATAAAACCAGAATTAAAAGAGATTTTTAAAGCAACTAAACACAAATTTATTTCTTAATTAATTTAAAACAAAAAAAAAAAAAAAAAAAAAAACACTTCAAGTGAAATAAAAATGGTTGAAAATATAATTTTTTTGCATTTTTAAAAAAGGCTACCGAGACCGTATCATGGGTGATTTGGCACCCTAAAAGAATTTTAAGTTTTTAGTGCCAGAATTATTGCAAAATAATCAGGTAAAAATTAAAAAGAAATCACTGTCTTCAGGACTGAAATTCTGCGATTGCGGAGTGATTGTAAGTTCAAGCGCTTCATATTTGTGCTCCCAAATATCTTGCAACATGCAAAGGGAGAAATGGCACCCGAACTATATCACCCTCATTGATTGGGTGCCACTTCTCTTTTTTGGTGTATACTGAATAAAAATGTCTGGAAACGAATATTACCTCAAGCTCGTATTAATCCAAAAATGAAATTACTTTCCATTCTGTTTATTTTGATATATGCACCATAAACTTTACCAAATACTCACAGCTGCGCTGCCTTTCGACATATGTATATAAAAAAAAAGTCAGCCGTTTACTTGCCGTTTTTTTTTTAATTTCTCACACACAAGTAATTGTGGCAACTGCGGCTAAACAAACTATTTACCACGACGATCATCGCGCATTGGAATAAAATTTTGTCCATATTTGAATGCTACTAAAGCTGCAAGTGTTGAAATTGAAAGGGGCGCCATATCACCTGGGGTGCCATGTCTCCCGGGTTTTTCCTATGATGGCGCAGGGTTTGGATTTCATGATGTACGTAAATGGCCATTACTATTATCTTAAAAGAAAAGAGCTGTACCAATTGATAAAATTAGAAAAAAAGTGCATAAAAAGGCTTTGCGCTCTGTACATAACTTTAAAAGTAGCCCAAGAACATGCCTTTCGTACATATACCTTCAAATATCCGCAAATCCCGAGGATATGTGCCAATTCTAACTTCAAATTTCGATGCTACGCAGAAATTTACTTAGTAGATGACAAGGAACTACTCAAAAACAATCATGAACTCCATTCTCTTCTTGGAATTAAGTTTTTGCAAAATCGTATACGCACAAAATCTCTCTTGTTCTTGAAATTAGTTCTTGCTACTTTTCCGTTACAAAGCCCATAACAGTCATGAGCTTGGTTAACATAATCTTAATATCGAAAAATGGCGAAGACCAAGACGCTATTATGATTTCAAGACCAAAATCAATATTGCTATGATCTAGGTCTTACTAGTTGCTCCGCAACAAAAGTTTTTAAAGCTGTGTTAAATGAGCTAAGGTCGTTAATTTAAGTCTACATTTTCTTCACGTGTACTTCTTTTCTTTTTTTTATTATCATTTTCACATACAAGAAGAGGCTTTTCTTCTAGTTATCTACTCCAATCTTGCCATACTGCATTGCACTGCTGCTGCTGCTGCTGCCAATGTGGTGCTGCACTTTTTCCATGCTATTGAACTCCAGCGCAATGTTTCATAAAATCAGTTCACATCGAGTTTGTAAAACGCATAGTTCTCCGCTTAAATCCTGCTAACTAACAAACGTCTGCAATCAGCATACATAGTCCGAAGCTGTAGTTTTCAAAAAGTTATGTCTGGCTGTGGTGCTCTGTAGTGTGAATAATTGAAATTTTGACAAGAAAATAAATTTCGCTTAATTTTTGTCGACATTTGCGCATTCAAATCACAAGTCAAGAAAAATTAATGATTGAATCAAATTATTTGCATAACTATACTAACTGTTTTCGTTTGTGACTAATAAGTGTCGCGTGTTGTATGTGCGGTAAAGTGTTGTTGACCTAATTTTTCACTGAAGTGGAAATTTTCTTTTCCTGGAGGTGGATAATGTCGCAATTGAAAACTTTTTAATAAAGGAAATTACAGAATTATATTTTATTGACATAGTCCACTAACGAAGAGTGGTTGCTGTTGGTTTTTTGAAACTGATTTTCACCTGTTTAATCCTACTTTAAGCCATACAAGGTCAAAGGTCACATGTTGATTTGACTTATTGAAAGGTAGTCAGTTGGGACTATACAACTTGGCGTCACGCTTGGTGTATTTTATTTATTTTTTGTATGAAGCTACCGTCACATAGGGGGGGGGGTTTTCAATATAGCGAATTTTAGCGTCACAGAGTTTATGGGCAGCCCCTCAGGGCATATAAAAAGAATTATGTCTCAAACTTAGCATCAACCATATATTACTTTTTAGATAAAATCTCGAAAAATAACGTATTTTCGTAATTTTACCCCCCTGTAATTACCCATATGTGATATACCTCAGATGAAAAGATCATATGAGCCGTTTATTGTGAAAGTGTGGCCAGTCCAAAACGAGGCAAAAGTAATGTCATACACATTATGTGCCATAATGATCGGTTATTTGACTGATATTATTTTTATACCCTACACCCAAGGTATATTCACATTGTCCTTCAGTTTGTAACGCAGAGAAGAAGGCGTGGCAGGTATTTAAAAGTATATATATTCTTGATCAGCGTCACCTCCTGAGTCCGTCTGTCTGCCTGCGTGTGGAAAACGGTCAACAGACACGCCTACCGCCCATACAAAAAAAATATTCAAAATGCAACTTTAAGAGTATTTTTCACGACAATGCAACCAAAATACACATAAATACTACGAACGCGCAAGCTCTGAGCAAAAACTGTCTGAATTCGAACAAGAGGGCGTGGCGCCTCCCATATGAGCAAAACCTTCAAAACGCTATATTGAAAGCGTTTTTTGAGATAATTGAATTAAATTTTACTCAAACAGTTAAAACTATAAATGCAAGCTGTTAACAAAAACTGGGTAAAATCAGACAAGAGGGCGTGCCCTTCTCCCATATAAGCAAAAGTTTGAAAATTCTATACTGAAAGCGATTTTTGAGATAATCGAAGTAAATTTTATTCAGACACTAAGAACTATAAATGCAAGCTCTGAGAAAAAAATGGCTAAAATCGGACAAGAGGGCGTGGCACCACCCATGTCAGCAAAAGTTTCAAAATGATATACTGAAAGGGTTTTTTGAGAAAATCCAACAAAATTTCACTCAAATACTAAGGACTATAAATGCAAGAAGCTCTGAGTTAAAACTAGACAAACTCGGACAAGAGGGCGTGGCACCTCCCGCATAAGCAAAATGTTCAAAAAAGTGCAGTTTAGGGTATTTAATGTTTGGCCAGACCAAGGGTTACATCCTTTCTAGTTTTTTTTTTTTACAGTAAATTTATAACGTCTATTTTAAAATTTTTTTGGATTTTCTCGTGTGCACTACAAAAAGTATGAAATTGTCGGATAGTGTAATCTGTCCATCTTTAGGTTCGATTGAACTTGTATGCGCCTCCAGTTCTCTACATAATTCGTTCTGTCTGCGAAGCCAGCCTTATTACGGGATTGGAGTATACCTACCCTATTTACATGTTTCACTGTGTGCAAAACGGACATCATTATTTCCGATAGCGCCGGCTGTGCAAAAATTATATTGGGGGTCGCCTAATGTGGCTTTCAGTGGATGTTAGTGTCTTCCTTGCTTTACTTATAAGATCATTGTTAATTTTTTATTTTCTACTGTTTGTAGGGTAAGGGAGGGAAATATGGACCACCTATCTTTCTTTTTTAAATAAAACCCAAAATACCTAAAACAAAACAATCAATTTTATGTCATTCAGTAAAGGAATCAATTTGCCTTTATTCTGATGCACTTTTATATAAATATCTCATCAGGATAAAGAAAAAAAATTAAAAAAACTGAAAATACTCAAAATGAAGATTAAAAAAAAAGTGTAGTGCAGAAGTTGCATATAAAATGTCACTTCCACATACGCCATATTTTTCATGGCTCCAAGAACGTCAGATTACACATTCAACCCAAAATTCGCCACAGCGATCTTCTGAGTAAAGGGTATTACATTATATGCATTTTTTATAATTTTTTTCCTTTGTAGTAAACGAATTACATATAATGACCATCAGACTCGTCATGAAAACTGCAACTAGATTCCCCATCTGAAAAAAAGATGATAAAAACATTTGTTTTTGAGGTTTTTTTCTTTGGTGGTCCATATTACCCACAGCACGTCTTGGTGAAATAAATGGATTTTTAATAAAAAACACTTTTGGTAAATGAACTTATTTGTGCTAATAAATTATAAATGGTATTCACTGACTTTATATAATTAACCATTTATTTAAAAAATAAATAATGCAATATACTCAAAAGAAAAAAATTATCACTGATCGTTTTTTTAGAAAAATCAACTTTACATAAACATGCGACCTCACCGAACGCTAAAATCGCCCTATTATAAGCTTTAGGTATTAGCGTTAAGTTTGAACATGAATAACGGTAAATCCTATGTATGCAGTGGGAAATAACCGTGTGGTCCATATTACCCGCGTAGTCCATATTTCCCTCCCTTACCCTACTATCTTTCGAATTTCTTTTAGAGGGAAATATAATTGTTCCGTATTCTACAAAAATTCGACCCAATTTTTTTAGCTCAAAATTTCGAAAAGCTATTCTTCAGCCAATTACGAATGTTTCAGACCTCCTCCTTACGAATTTCATCTTTGTTTCTTTCTATTGCGTCAGGATGCTAAGATATCCAGTTTTCAAAGTATAATGTTGTTGCATATTTTAAGTAATATCAATTTTACAGAGAACAGTATGTAACTCATTTCAGCCAAAAGCCATAATCTTCATCATTGAAATATACCTTTTGACTTTTTCAATTACATCATTACATTTCGAGCTATCATCAGCTGAAATAAAGCTATATAAATGAAGCTATCAGTATGGAGTTGCGGAACCTTTACTTCAGTAGATGATTACTCAGAAAGTAAACATGCAATGGGAATATTTGAAAAATAAAGTTTAATGATGAAGATTTTGGCTTGTATCATGTCATATTCTCATGACTAAAATCTATTAACTCTGAGAAATAGAATTTAAATGAATTTCCTTACGCCGATGTAAAAATTAAATACAAATTGATGAATTTAATTAGCTTTTTGCAACAAAAAACATATTTTCTTAATGCCACATACCCGTACATACTACTTGGCACTTAGCATCACTTAAGCTTTTCGAATGCTTATTAGAGTCTAACGTCTGCTAGATTAAGTTTGACTAATTATCGCCGCAAAACATCAATGGCAACACGCAACAAGACGAACTGGTTCAATCGCAGCAGCATTAGGCCTATTTTTGCTCTAATAATTGTGAAAACAGGTTGTATCGTTATCGTCTTCACTGCAGCAGAGGTAGATAGACTTAAAGGAAGTTTTGAATGACGTTTGCAATTAATGTTGCTGTTGCTGGTGTTGCAAGGCAAAGACTAATTGCTTAAAAATGCCGACAGGCAGTAACCGATTGGTTGCGGCATTACCGCTTGATTAAATTAAGTTTACATCTAAGCAAACAACAACAACAAGAAAATGTTGCTAAGCTATGGGAATATTGCGATAAAAAGTACGCTATTATGTATCTATAGTATGTATATCCTGCATGATTGTGGCCATGAAATATTTGAATGCTATACATTGCTTTTTAGGGTGGTCTTAATCATTTTTATGGCTTAGCTATGGTTTTCAAGATATTCAACTTACAGTAGGTTACATGGATATTTGACAAAATTCACAAAGAACGTCTCATATGTTAAATATGTCACTTTTTCTAAAAGTATATGGTTTTGTCTCTAAAATTGTGAAAAACTGACTATTTATTCTGGATTTTCAATGCATTTTCTTAATAAAACGGGTATAATAATAAAATAGTCAGATCAAAAAGAGGATCAAAAGTCTGAAAATTGTACAATAGATCAGTGTAATTTGCGCAAATCAGATCAAACTATTGCTCAAAAGCCACCTTAGAACTTTAAATTTATCTATTTATGGTAACTTATGCAAGTTAAGCTATTTAATTTGATTGATTTATGAACTTGGCTTAGACGCGCTAATGTAAACTAAACAAAATTACAACAAAAAATGCAAACTTTTTTCATTACAAATAACTGCTTTTATTATAGATACTTAGTCTGTCGGCTCATTGATCGCCGACTTGTTGTTGGAACTTGTTTGCGCAAAACTATGTTAACAACTACAGAGACGAAATTGGCAACAACATGTGCAAAATTGTTCACCAACTTCCAACTTTGTATTTGTGGGTATTAGACGTGAATGCAATGAGAAAAAAAAAAACTACAACATGTAGCAATTTCAAGTCTGTGGCAAAAAAAAACGCAATCCGGCCAACATTGGGTAGGCGGTTAAAAATAGGTGGTTGCGTTGGTTTTTCTTTTTTTTTTTTTGCTGAGTCGCCGAAATTGCATAATGCCTACTAAGACGATTTATAATGTCAATTGATGTCATGTGACGAAAGACAGATTTGACTGTATACAAATGCAAATATTTATTATTTTGTTTATTTAGATAAAGATAATTTGTTGATTCAAATATATAGCAAGAGAATCCATTGTACTCATAGTCTCAATCGGAGTGGGAATTTTCAGATATATATGATCGCAACTCGTTGAAAACTTCCAACATTGTATGATATTTAACTTTTGTTCGGGCAATTGCTGGCTCCATTTGTCTAAGTTTTCTTCTTCACGAGATATATACAAATATATTCAGAAAAGTAGTCTTTTACCATATAAGTCATACAAAAAACAAAGAAGAGAATGTGCTACCTTGCATCAGAATTTCTATTTTCTATCCTTGAAACTATTAAACCTTTTTGAGGGCGAAAAAAAAAAATAAAATGAAGCAGTCTAATGTACACACAGAGTCAAAAGAAAGTCAACACCTACAAAAGATATTTTACTTTTTAAAATTAAAAAAAAAAGCATCAGGGTAGTAGGGTTTTGTTTCTGTTAATAAAAATTTAAATTCTATTTTTTTTTTTTTATTAGTATCGCCCCAGGCCAAATTTTGGCCTGTCACCTAAAGATAAGTACACTTTTTCCGAGTGTCATTTTTTATATAAGAAAGCCAGAACTTTGAGTATTGACAGAATTCAATACATGTAGTAACCTAAGAAGAAATATCAACAAAAGTAAGACATCTAAAATATCGAAAAACAACTACAATATCGTCAAAGGTCAAACAAATTCGAAAAACTTCTAAAGTATCGGTAAAAGTCGAAAATATCGGAAAACCTATAAAATATCGGAGGATTCAAAAGTAGCGAAAAACATCTAAAATATCGTAGGATCCAAAAGTGTCAAAAACATCTGAAATTTCGGTAAAAGCCTAAAAATATCGAAAAATATCCGTAAAAGCCCAAATTTTCGAAAAAAAAAATCTAAAATATCGGAGGATCCAAAAGTATCGAAAAATATAGTAGCGCCCAAAAGTGTCGAAAAACATCTGATATATCGATAAAAGTTCAAAAATATCGAAAAATATCTAAATTTCGGTGAAAGCCCAAAAATTCCGAAAAACTTCTAAAATATCGGAGCAGTCTAAAAGTATCGAAAAACTACTAAACTATCGATAAAAGTCCAAAAATATCAGAAAATATCGAAAAACATCTAAAATATCCATAAAAGTCCAAAAATTACGAAAAACATCTACAATATTGGAGAGACCAAAAGTATCAAAAAACGTCTTAAATATCGCTTAAGGTCCAACAATATCGAAAAACTTCTTAAATATCGGTAAAAGTCCAAAAATATCGGAAAACATCAAAAATATCCATAAAAGCCCAAAAATTACGAAAAACATCTAAAATATCGGTAAAAGTCCAACAATATCGAAAATAAAAAACATTTATAAATATCGAAAAACATCTTAAATATCGGTAAAACTTTAAAAATATCGAAAACATCTAAATCATCTGTTAAAGTCCAACCATATCGAAAGACATCTAAACTATTGGTCAAAGTCCAAAAATATCGAAAAACATCGAAACACATCGAAGAAATTGGTTAAAGTCAAAAATATCGAAAAGCATGACACTGCAGGTTGTATTTATACGGGAAACTTTGATCCTTTTTTTAAATGCCTTAATAGCAACTTAAGGATAATTTTGTGTTTTGTACATTTAACTTGTTCCTTTTATACATTTAAAAAAAAATATATCGAAAATCGTTTAAATAGTTAACGTAAAAGGGTTAAAGTAAAAATTGTTTGTAGGTGTTGACTTACTTATGAAGACCATAGTACGTATATATCACTTATAATACTTCAGATATGTAAATATTCTCCAAATCTTCATTGATGCATTGCTTCCTTGTGTATCGTTTTATGTACTTACTTCCTTTTTTAAGGAAGTTCAATACTCCCAATAGAGAAGGATTTCCGTAGATCAAGCATTCATCTTCTATTTTTGTAATATATTTTCTTTGGTATACTTACTATTTGGTGACTACCCAGCAGCTAAAAGCATCGATGCATCATTGTTATGCCATAAACCATTTCGTATTTTGATACCTTTCGTAAGAGGGTTCATATGTGACTTGCATTCTGAAACAGACCTAACGTGTGAAAATAAATGGACTTAAAAATGTGAAAATCTCAAAATCGATTTTTTACAAGTTAGGTATGTTTTTTGCAAAACAGGTCACATAAGTATGTATATTTTCCTTACATTGCATGTCATAAGAAATCATCTATGTTTTGTTGATACCAAAAGCAACATTAGTTAGTGATGAGCAAAACAAGTCTTAGTAATTTTTCAAGACCAAGAGTACTATGGTCTTGGTCTTGGTTTGCTCATCACTACCATTAGTGCTTTCAAAAGCATCAAAAATGATTCATAGGGAATTGCAAAAAAATAAGACTTAATCCAAAATAATGGAATAAAGTTTTATTTTTTCAATTCGGCTTCCAGAAATAAAGTATGCAACAAAGTTTATCTTGATGATATTAGCTCAATACTGAAATAAACCAAATTTTTACGCCACAATTTTGTTAACAAGTCCGTTTGTTGTGCTTAGGAAAAAAGTTAATTGATTTGCAATTCACCACAATGTTTCTTCTGAAGCATTTCTTCAATAAAATTTTGCCACCGATGTTTATTTAGACTGCTGGGTACCTAAATACATATGTACAAGCAAATGCATACGATTACCTTAGTACTTATATACTTAGGTAACTACACATTATGATTACTTAGTTCGAGTATGTACACAAATTTCCTCCTTAGGTAGTAAGAAGCATTCATTTCAAATATGACATAGATTATCCTGGATTTTGTTGTTCTTTTTTTCACTCTACTTGCGCGTGAACTATGTTTACATTCGACAATAAACAGGCATCATCATCATCATGTCAATTGAAAATCTCAAAGTATCACAAAGTTATTTTTAGTTGTAGGTACCCGAGAACGTCTCTGTAACAATAAAACTTAGGTAGGAAAATTTTGTTGTGAAATTTAAGGAACATTTCTGTATAAATCGGTTTTAGTTGCACAACCGATGCACACTTAAGAGGAAGTAACGATTCTACTTGAAGTTACATTATTATTGTTTTCCTATAAATATTTAAATTTTTGATAAGTGGCAAATACTTACGTCAAATGGTAGTTGATAATATCGGTTTTATAGAAGTGCCAGTTATTCCCATAAAATTGCCATTTAAGGTAAGCGATAGTCTTAGAATAAGTCCTTATTGTGGTCTACTTAATTTGTGAATGAATACGAAATGTGTCATTTGTGTGTTATTTTTTAGTGGCAAGAACGGTAGTAAAGATTCTGAGTCCTACACAAAATTAATGCATTAAAATATTTTGTTTGGAATTACATTTACTATGTGCATTACGCGGGGAAAAATGGGTGTCATAATATTTTCTCCACTCGAGTAGGAAAAAAATTAAATCAAACATAAATAAACCTACGTATGAACTATTTGATGGTTCCGTAAAGTAATATTTATAAATAAAATAAAATCGATCTTTGCAAATATATGACAAAAAGTTCAATTAAAAATTAATTTTAAATAAAATATAGTGAAATAATGAAGTAATATTTACTCTGAATTTTCTATACGTATAATATAGTAAATTATGCTTTCAATGTGTAACCATTTTTACTTTATAATTCTGGTAAAAATTTTTATGTTTGGACAGAATTTTGCTTAATATACAAATTTTATGCTTCGCCATCATATAGGTTAGTAGTGTAGAGGTCTTACAAGTTTGAAATTGTGAGTAAAAATAATATGTTTCCATCTATCAGTCGGACAGACTCCGGTTCGAATCACAGTGCGTTCAGTTCGTTACTTTTTTTTAGTTTGAGCCTTACAGTAAGGGTAATATCACTTTATTTTTTTTTCAAAAAAATTACTTTACTGTAAGATTATTCGAAAATTCTGAATTAACGAAAACAGGTAAGGTAAAATTCAATTTATTGGAAAGTTGTCACGATATTGATCTAAAATTCTAGTAAAATTTACCAGAAATAAAGTAGTATGAACTATGTTTTTGCTCCGTGTAGCTTTTGTCTCGAAAAATTACCAAGACCAAGACTCATTTTGCTCATCACTACTTTTGTCAAATTATCTGTGCAAAAGTATTGTCCTTTAAGGCTCGCTGGTAAATAATGCAGTCTGTGTGCTAGCATTTCGTAAATCTAGATTCTAGAAGATCTTTCAGACTATTTCATTATCGAAACATTTGAACTGTTTTTTTTTTATTATTTTTGAAACATAAAGGGGCAAAAGTTATGTAATATGAACTGAAAATGAATAGGAGTGGGTTTTGTTTTCACGGAAAGTTTGTTGATGGATTTAAGTTAAAGAAATGATATCGATCAAATAATCGATGATTATGGCACATAATATGTATGACATTACTTTTGCTTATTTCACCATCAGAGGACCCATCCATATCATATATAGTTCTTTAAAGTACACAAATAGATCGGTAGCCCTGTTGAGAATAATGCGAAGATTTAAAATTAATCTCACCAGAAGAAGATTTATTTTTGTATGCTAAATCACGTGATTTACAACAAGATTTAGAGTTAAATCTCGAAACGTTAGAACACTTACCCAATACCATCTAGACATTTTGACTGAGCAATAACAAAAGCGAAAGGCTTGTTTGGTCTGCTGAACAAAATATTAAAAAATTCCTTCTCAGATTTTGGATTCATCTAGAAGATTTCGTAGAAAACGTTTTTGAAAATCATCGGTGTTGCTACTGATTTTTTTTTTGAGAGGTGGCATTGGGTGTTTTCGAATACGAAATGATGAGTATTTCTTATCTTCCTTGAACTGTCAATAATTGAAAATATGTAGTACACTTAAAAAAACACCCCAAACAAGCGAAAGTGATTTTTCTAAACGAGTGCTAAAAAAAGCAAAATGAAAATGATAGACTTTAAACAAAATCCATTTAAAATGAAAATAAACCCAGTGGCAACAGACAATAAAATCGGACGCAGCTGCTTGAGAGCACGTTTGGTATTCCGCTGGAAAACATGGGTAAAAATTAGAATCATTTAAAGCAATTTACAAAAAGTAATCTTTTTACAGAACCATCTATATTCCATATACTTATTCCACTATTTTTTTGTTTCTTTTAAGGCTGAACTCGCTGATGTCTTACGCAAACGACGCCATCGCCCAGATGCTTCCGATGAGGATTTGGGTCTACCACGTAGTCCGGCCTCACCGCAACGACATGCCGCCACCGCAGCTGCCAATGGTGGCGAAATTAGCGGCAAAACAGCTAAAGCTGCATCAACACCAACAAAAGTTGGCATCAACAATCAAATGGATGTTTCCTCCTTAAGTCTTTTAAGTATGAATAGCAGCAGTAATAGTGCTACCGGTGATATTGCTGATAGCGAATTAGTTGCGAATAACAACAGCAGTTCCACCATGTTAACTGAAATGGCAGTGCAAGATCGTAATAGCATTAATACGACAATGACTGCAAGTAGATACTCTTCCAGATCAACGACTTCATCGACTTCAGATATACTACGAAGAAGCGAACCAATACCGACGACACGTGATGAAATCGATCTGTTTAGTTCAGATTGGCAACGACTTTCACATGCGGCAGCCAAGCATAAAATGGCTGTGCGACCGACAAAGAAAAAAGGACCCAGTCGTCAGCATCGAAGAACACTTGAGGTAAGTGAGGGGAGTAAAATATTAAAGGGTTATAAAATCGAAAAATGGCAATGCATTATGTTTATAAAGTTAAAATTAATTTTCATATTTTGCTTGAAACGTCGGCATTTATGGTAAACGAATGATTAACGTCCGCGTCCGATACCTCAATCATAGCCGGCTTGTCAAAGAAAAAAAACGGTCGAGATGTGTGATAGCACTTGATCTATGCGGCTAATTCACCGGTCCGTAGCGACAAATTAACTATTAACTAAATTGGTCTCGCAGTAAAGCCATATTTTCATAAGCCGTGTGACAAATAGCGCCGTCTTGTTGATCGTCGAGATCACGGGCTTTAATAGTGATGAGCTTACCAAGACCCAGGCTGCTATGATATTAAGTCTTGGTCTTGGACATTAAGTCTAGGTCTCGCCAGATTATAACGAATACTTACTTGTATATAATAAACAAAGGATCTGCAATTTCATTCAAAGACTTCTTTAACCGGAGTTTGTTCTTTTCTAGTTTTTTTGGCAAGAAGTTTAATGTCTTTGAGTAGGAGACCTTAAAAATTGAGTTATTTTCTGCTCAAACCCGACAGCCGTTAGTTGCTTAAATGCATTGATGTATCAGTGTAAGAAGAAGTCTAGCACCAAATGCATATCAAGAGTTCTTGGCTGAATACATTCCGTTTTATTCATATTGCAGAATCACAAAAAAACTCAAAGAATTTTTATCTCCAATAGCCTTACGATCTGTTCCACATTTTCTTTCGGGTAAAAAACAACGGGCAATGTCGTCTAAGGACATTCAAGAGCAGCGGAATTCAGCTTTATCAAGACTGAAGTGTTTTGCCTACAGTTATTTTCATTCCATAACTATTCATATTTACTAAGTGAACGAAGTTTTATTCTTCTTCTAGTGCCCTGTATCTCTTCCTTCTGTAGCACAGGACCTCCACAAAACCCTTCCATGCGTGATGATTCGCAAATGCCCTTAATTCTCTCCAGCATTTTCAGGATTTTCATATTGTTCCAGTTATTGGACCTTACCGGTTTTGGTCATGAAAATATTTCTAAAGAGTATTGAGTGTGGAACATTTTTTAACCCCTTTTTTTCGAAATAGTTGGGTTTTTACTATGCCAATTTCTTTATTGCAAAAATGATTTTATGTTCGAAAATTGCGCGCAATATTCCTATTAACTATAAATGATCAAGACCAAATAGTAGTCTTGGTCTTGTTAATTTTTCGAGACGAATACCAAAGCAAAGATTTTTGCAGTCTTACTCTGAGTCTCGAAAAATTACCAAGACCTAGACTATTTGTGTGCATCTCTAAAGGTCCGGGCAGCATTCACAGTTATGCTGCGGCCTATAAGCCACTCGAAATCGATGTTTCATTTGGATGTAATGGCAGCTCTTGAACCTCTTCGGATTGCTCTTCAGTCCAAATCAAAACATCATTGGATAGTTTTTGAAGAGCATGTCCTATTCACAAACATTTGCGTAGATTGATCTCGTTTGTTAGGGGCTTTTGATTGCATTATATGTGTTAGCCTTATGCGTAACCCAAAAAAACGATATGATCCTTAGCCTTGAACAGGGCTTTCTATTTCAGCGGTGGAGCTCTGAATTCTCCACGGACTGAAAGTAGATTTGAATTGCTGCATCCATTATGGGTCGAACTCAATTTATTTAATAATAATAACAATTAACAATTCTAAGAGCTCTAATGAAACTTTTATTTATCTTTACAGAACACCATACCCGAAGCAAATGAGGAACTTTTCAAAGCAAATGGCAATCAAGTACTTAGTTTGTTTGGTATGCTAGCCCCACAACCATGATTTAGTAAACATAGTTTTTAACTGCTTTTTTCCTTTTCCATAGATAAAGATGCTAAATCCAAGACACGTTCACTTCCACCAGGCGTCAACATTAAAGTCTTAGAGAAACAAGGCGAATTTAAAACAATTTCCACTGCCAACGCTGTGCCCACCAATATTACAACAACTACAGCAGCAACAACAACAACAGCTTCTGCAACTAGTACCACCAAAATAAATCAACCTGCAAATGTTGCCACTAAACAAACATCAAACACAACATTAAACAGCACATTTGGCTTACGTGCACTATCCGCAAAAGCTACATCGATCTTTGAATCCAGCAAATCAGAGACGACCACCAACACAAAGAACGAAGAACAGCTCGAAGTTGAAACTTCTGAAACTGGATTCTTACGCCGTCTCATAACACGTAACTCGAAGCGTTCAATTTCCAAAACCGCTGGTGTTGACGATGAGCCAGATAGTCAAACAGAACCCAAGAAGTCGCTGCAAGTAAGCGATACTTCCAAGGAAACCAAACAAGATGTATCCAAAGATATTAAATATGAGTTAGTTAGTGAACCAAAAACTGCACCAGCTGCAGTTACAAAGAGCAGTAGTTCCATTGCCTCCAAGGAGATAGCAGCTCAAAAGCCAAAATCTGGACCAGCTGCCAGACAACGTTATCTACCACAGGAGATAACAGTCACCGAAAATTGGGAAAAGTTGCCTAGCACTATCACTAAGCAACAAACTTCAAGAGAGTCAACAATGACTAGCCGCAGCATACTTACGAAATCTTTAAACAACGAGGAAACATTCCAGTCGACATCGCTGATACGTGAAATTACCGCTTCTCACACATCTGCCGCTAGCAGCGCTAAGCACGAGCATCATTTCGAGAAGAAACAGAAGTTAAACGCTCTAAGCGCATTTCAGCATAAAATTTCCAAATCAAATGATTCTTTTGCAACAAGAACTTCCAATGTAACCAACAATTCATCAACCAATTCACTTGAGTCAACCGGTGAGGTGACAATTTTCCAGAATTTTGAACAGAAACAACGTAAATCGGTGGAAAAGTCACGCAGTTTTCGTACTTACAATGAAACTAAAGAGCCGAGCAGTAGCACTGCGGTACACAATAATATGCCCAGTTTACCCGATTTATCGCTGAACTTACGTGTTCCCTCGGTAATGACGAGTTCATACGGTGGTGAGATGGATTACTATGTTTCACCATCTCTATCACCACCATCAGACTCGAACGATAAGGGTGGGCCAATGTCACTTGGCTTTGAGATAAACGATAATAATCTTTTAATGCGTCCGGCACCTCGTGCCGAATCGACGGGGAATTTAAGCCCATTTAATTCAATGGGAAGTGGAAATAAAAATTATTTTATTTCAACTACAAGAACCACAACACCAACGAAACTGCTAAGCACACCAACAGTATCACTGATGCCCAGTTTATCGCCAACAAATAGTTGTAGCAATGATATTGATGAAATTGAACAAAATATTGATATGATCGTCAAGTCACCGTTTGTTAGTGTATTGCGGAAGTCAACAGTCACCATAAGTTCGGTAAGTTTAATTCTTAAAATTTGTTTTTATTATTTAAGAGGGAAAGTATGGTGACAACTTTGGAACTCGGAATTCTTGAAGGCTTGTTTATCATAAAAGGAAGCGCAATTTCTTTAACTGCCTTCTTTCAACTGGCTGGAGTTAGTTCTTACGTCCTTTAGTTGTTTATATGCAGGCAATTGTCCATTACCACATACATATCAAGAGTTTTACCATTCCGTTACCATTCTGGCTTACAGAATCAGAAACCCTTTAAGATAACATTTACCTCCCATGGCCATATCATTTATCTACATTATATTTCGTGTAAAAAACAGCGGAAAATATCGCCTTTAAACATCAAGAGCAGCGGTGCAGCTTCCGCAAAGTCGGAACTACCGATTGCTATTGACCACCGACTCTGTTTCCAGTAAAACCATTTCCGTAACATCCGTAGCTTCCATCATTCATAACTAAACCAGTTTTCTTCTTTTTAACCCTTACTAAGTTTTGTTTTTCTTCTTTTTTTTAGGAATCTCCCACAAAGGATCATTCTAAAGATGAAATATGGACAAGTAAAGTTACATCCGGTACTACAACTAGTAGTGCCTCCCACAGAGCACATGTGCAAGAAAAATCTAGCCATGACAGTCAAACTAAACGATCAAAAACAACGGCTACAGAGACGTCAAATGCCCGAACACCAGCAATAAGCATTGTTCCACTACGTGACTCACCCAGTAAAGTTGTTGACGAACGCAAGTCAATAGGCACTGCAAATCCTGCTACTACCGCCAGTAGAACACCACCAAAAAGCAGCAGTCGCATGCGTCGTAGTTCGAGCGTTGTTGAAAATAGCAACAGTGACTTATCAACATCTTCAACTTCATCTTCAACAGCGTTGGGAACACCTGCTGCCAATAGTGGTCTACCCGAGTTTTTGAAAATTCAATTGAATCGCGTTGATCCGTGCACGCGTTCAGCCAAAGGTACCGTGTTGTTACTGACGAATAACGCTAAAGAGAAAACCACCCATAGTGGTTCATCATCCGTCTTCAACTCCAATGCCAATAGCACAGACGATTTGAGTTTTAGACGCTACAGCAATGAAAGCGTAGAAATATCTGAAACATCTACAGATCCATTGCCAGAGAAAGTTGCCAGCAGTAGCACTGACGTTTTCGAAGCAATCAATAAACAAAGCAAGACAGTGAGCGCCGCAATCAGCGAAACACCAAAGAGTCCACAACGCAAGGCGTTGGCAGCTAAAAGCAATCCAACTACACCGCTGCTTTTAAGTCCAACAACGCCACCGGCGATGGAAGACAAAGAGTTGGTAGTCTTGCGTCCAAAACCATCGCGTACTAGTTCGGAAACACCAAGCGCTAGTGTTTCAGCTGGAAATATACAACAGCAACATCATCTGTCACTGCAAGAGCGTAAACGACTCTTCATGAGTGATGACAAAGTGAAAACGGATAAGAAAATTGAAGAACTTAAAAATGAACGCAAGAAATCAATTACCGAAGAGGTCTTACGCCCAAAATCTCTGCTAGTCAAAACAGATATATTGGATGCTACGTCTGATCTGAAACCAACAACGACAGAGTTGCCGAATGCGGCTGATAAAGAAACAATAGTGATAATGCGCAAGAAATCCTTTGGTGCAATACAACAGACGACCAACTTATTGAACGGTAGCAGTTGCCTTAGCGCTAGCACCGTTAGTGGTGGTAAAGATGATGCTACACCAGAGCTGATGAAAGTGTTTGCACGTCGTTCGCTTAAAATTAAAGATGAAGATTTGGCGCAGTTGACTGAGAAAATACTAGCGCCTATACAAGTGACAATCCAGAAGAAGTATAGTTCCAGTACCAGTGGCGGTGGCGGCATAAGCGGTCTACAGCAGCAACAAACGAATGTTGATAGTGATAAAGAAAATCATTCATCAAGTGAGGAGAAATTGGACAGATTATCCAAGTTTGATGTTAACATGTTGGAGCAGGTATGTCGAAAAGTGTATATGAAGATTGTCCCATAATTCGCGCAAGATTTGATTTTAATAGAATACACATTTTTGCTTTTGAAATATAAAGTAAAAGGTGTTCCATTAAGACTTGTGGTACTTTGATTTTGAATAAAACACCAAACGGTTCGGAATTTTTCCAAATATTTTATTTCGTTGGAAGGTCACACAATAAGATTATGTGGGGAAATTTATTTGCCGGATATATTCACTGCGACTATGCCGTAGACATCTCACTCTTTCGGCCATATTTTCGATGACATTTTGCACTATGGCTTCCGGAATGGCCCGAATCACCGATGTTATATTGCTTTTCAAGTCTGGAATCGTCTTTTGGTCATTCACATAGACTTTATACTACGTGTAACCCCACAGAAAAAAGTCTAACTGCGTCAAATCGCATGACCTGGGCGGCCAATTCACATCACCGCGACGAGAAATTACACGGTTCGGGAATTTGCGACGCAAAATGTCCAAATTGAGGCGAGTTGTGTGTGGTGTACATATCGTCCAGACCCTGAGCTTCAACCTCAGGCACAAAATAGTCCCGAAACATAGTGTGGTACCGCTCAGAGTTGATATTTTCGGTGTTTCCGTCCTCATCTTCGAAAAAAAAAGGCCTGACCCATAAACCGCATCAAGCAGTGACTCGCGGTGTATGCATTGGCTTCTTCACGATTACTTGTAGATTTTCCGAGATACTTGCTTGTTAACATTGCCGCCGAGGTGGAAATGCGCCTAGTATGAAAAGATGATTTTTTGGATTTTGGATTTTTTGGAATTGACTTGGAAATTAAGACCCGAAATTCGACGATTTCAATGCGTTGTTCTTTCATGTAGCGTTCCATAACTAAAATCCTTTATTGTCACGAAGAAAATGACACAAAAAATGGCGGTCAATGGTCGATAATGCAGATTTTAATCGATAACAAAGTACCACACCTACTTTTGGAACACGCTTAAGATAGGATAGGATTATGTATGGAATACCACATCGGGCAGATGATCTACACGGTTTAGCTAGCACATACGCACTCTTTTGCTGGAATTGTATATGACCATTTTGCATAAATATGGCCGACTTTCCTTGATACAACGCTGAATATCTTCTTTTAATGCATTTTTACTAGGCCCAAACTGTCAGCTGTCAAACTGTTTTCTTTTTTTGTTTAAAAATACTTTACTGCACAAATTGCGGCAAATTCAAATCGTGAATTATGGGACACCCTAAAGATTGAGCAAGTATGATCTTAAATATTTTTTCTTTCTTATTTCCGCAGGTAAACGGCAACACCAACAACAATAGCAGCAGCATCAATACGACATCAACAACAAGCGTTACAACAAATCGCAACTCTTTGGCAGATTTTCGCAAAAATGGCAACACTAACATACGAAATAGTAACAACAATAACAACAACAGTAATGGTAATGCTGCTACATCTCCAACAACATATAATGGTAGTAGCAAAAGCTTTACTTCACCATCATCCATGCGAGTTGGTGGCTTCCGTGCCGTTTCAATTGATCGAAATAGCAGCAGTAATGTCAATAAACTACATACAACAACAGCAACGACTAATGGTGACACTGTTATCAATAATAACAACATTAACAGTAGCGTTGGTAACAGTAAATCAACAACAGAACGTCTTTCACTTAGCAGACGTACAACAGAGACCAATGTTACCAATGCTGCTGCCATTAACAGCAGCAATCAACATCATCATCTACATCTCCATCAGCACCTGCAGCAGCAACAGAACAACAATAACAACAACAGTTTACAAAGTAAAACAATTGAACGTTCAGCAACAGTGGGAGAATTTAAGGGTATCCATCAACGCCGTGCCGAATGGGAGCAAAGGGCAAAGGAGGCATTAAAATAAAAACGAGGAAATAAACAATTGGATAATAAATAAAATAGATATATAAGATAAACATAATATATATTAGCTGAAAGAGTAGTAAACTTGATGAAGAAGAAGTATAATTAATATAATAACAGTGATGGAACAAGTGTGCGGTCAAGCGAGCGAGTAAGAGTGGTATCCCAGAGATATGTGGATTTGTAAAGCGATGATATTTTTATTTTAATTCTTTTTTTCGATTTATGCATAAAAGTTGTAAATTTTTATCTTTTTTTTTAGAAAAACAAAATATATAACATGTAGAAAATAATTATTTAACAAAGAGAAATATTTAAGAAAAAATAAATTAAAAAACTAAAAAATACCACAAATAAATGTCTTAGATGTATGTAATTGAAATGATTTTTTTTTTTAAAATAGTCCTGGGAGCATTTGTAGCATAATTTGTTCGTACGAGAGATAAGCGAAATGAAGCTTAATGCTCCGAAGTGCTATGAAAGGAAAATTCAAACGTATTACGTGAAAAAAAATTTACTCATTCAGGCTGCAAATTATGGGATTGCATTGTGATTCCTGCCATAAATAATTAATTTAAAATGGATATTCAAAATAAAGGTATTAGCTTTGTATTAAACTAAAAAATTTGTATATCTTGTGGCGTACTTTTTATAAAATCATACTTTTTCCCATATATTTTTTTTTGTGTTTTTCGTAAATCTATTAGTATTTTACTTCAACTTTTAGTTATTTATTCCCGTGAATCTCCAATTGAGCCTTGTATACAAATATTGGCTCACATTTTTAGATTATAAAAGTGTTTTTTGTAGCTGCCTCGATGTGCCCGGCGCTGTGTTATCTCATAAAGATCTACGCTTCGTCTTTGTTTTCGCTAAGTTTTCTGTTATACAGTTGTGGCCTTCTACACGATGGTGTTAAAATAAATTTAGTAAATTTGGCTCGTTTCAGTTTTAACTCTTTAACTCAGGCATGTTCCGTTATCCGCATGGTTTCAAATACTTTTCAATTAGGAGGCTTTTTGTTGAAAATGGGGAATCGAACGATAAAAAGTGTTAGAATCTCTTTTGCGGAGAATTACAGGTTCTACAAATAATATTGTATGTATGTATATATTCTCCTTGAACTCCTAGGAGGAGCATAGGGCCAATATGAAAGGTCTCCATTTGCTGCTATCTCTTGCGATGACTTTGATCTCTTGATAACTAAATAATTTTGATTTGTTTAAAGAATATTTCCTAAACAGTTACATTTTCGTTAATGCAAATTAATATTATTTGTGGAACCTGTAATTCACCACAAAAAAGATTATGATACTTTTCATCGTTTGACCAACCGTTTTCATCACAAAGCTTTCTAAATGAAAAGTAATTGAAATCATACGGATTTCGGAACAGGCCTGGTTATGAAATTTTTGTTTTTTTTTGCAATAATTTTAAAACTATGAAAGATAGCAGAAAATTTTAAAGATTTTTGAGTTCAGCGTTGTCAAGTTAATGGAAATTGATACTTATTTTGAAAAAAAATTTCGACCACTCTCCAACTTCGTATTGGAGGTAACCGTGTTCGTGGATGGATTTGGTTCAAAATCACGCATCTTCATTGTTTTCACCCTAGAAAGATTTGTGCCAAATGCCTAGCTCTTTTATTACTATTCATGGGCACCGTTCCCATAATATTGGAGTGTTCATCTGGGTCAGGAAAACGATGATAAGTGTAATATCATATATAGACATCATATGTTGAACTTAACATCATCAATTCTGTATCTTCTTGTAAGTTTTTGGTGAAAATAGAGCCCACTTTTTTAATGTCTGACAAAATTGGAGCCAATTTACATTATGACATTAATTTTGCTTTACAGTTTAACTAAAGGATGTCCCATAATTCACGCAAGAACTGAATTTAAAGCGATATGATACATAACCCTATTCTATATACGTTACATTTCAATGAAACGAAAAAAAAAAAAAATCAATAACAAAATTTTTTTTTTCTATTCAATTCAAATATTGCATGCATTATGAGACATCAGTTACAACACTGTGGCTATCAGAACCCATCAAAGTACGCTACACTATTTTTATAAAATTCACTATGCCATAAAAAAAATTGCTGCATACCTCAAAATTTTTAATTGTTAAAAATAATTCCACATGTTATATCTCCCAAGTTATACAAGTTATTTTGTTGAAATTTGGTACGTAAATGGGCGTTATCAATTTGGTGTCACGCCCACTTTTTCAATGATTTAACAACTAACCACGTGTCGCTTATTTGATAGCGCTCACTTTTCGACTAGAGTATAATATTCCTATTCGGCATATGCACACCGAAATTCATCAAAATAGCTTGTATGGTTTGCGAGATACAGCATGTGAAATTATTTCCACCAAATAAAAATTTTGAGGTATGCAACATTTTTTTATTTAAGGCACAGTGAATTCTACAAAAATGTTGTAGCATACTTTGGCGGGTACTGCTTGTCACAGTCTCATAACTTTAATTATATATAAAACGCATTGTTTTATCAACTGTATTTTTTTTTTCTAATTCGAGCATAAAGTACATAAAACAGAAGAAAGTGATAAATTCACAGCTGACAGTTTAGGGTAAGTAAAAATAGAAATACAGCTACATTTATGTAAAACTAGCTTCTAGCCCGGTGAGCGTTGCCTCATATTTGTCTATGGCCATATGTTTTGGTTACGAACGATCACTGAGATTCCACTACGCCTGCCCTAGAGGTGCATGGCACCGCCCATTTTTCTTATGAATATTTTTTGCCTAAGTAGCCTTTACATATATGCCAAATTCCATCCCGATACGTCAAACAGTTTCTGAGATATGTCGAATTTTGTTTTAAGTGGCGTGGCACCGCCTATTTTTCTAAAGAGTGATATTCGGCTTAGTGCTCTTCATACATGTGCTGAATTTCATTCATATGCGTCAAACAGTTTCGTAGATCAGTCGAATTTTGTTTTTTAGGAGCGTGGCACAGTCCATTTTTCAGCCTGTAACCTTCCCCTGATTTACAATAACATACTCTGAAAATTTCATCGAAACCGGTTGAGCGGTTTTCGAGTCTATAACAAACGAACACACAGACAAAATTAAATTTTTATAAATTCATATGATCATGGAATATTTCGACAAAAGAATGAGCATAAAGGATGTCCCACATTTCACGCTAGTTTTGAACTCATCGCCATTTGTGCGGTGAAGTAGCAACAACCAAAAAAAGAAAATAATTTGGCAGCTGACAGCTTAAGTTTAGCAAATATTGAAGAATGTTATTCAAAATGCATGCCTCCTTTGCGTAATGCCCAAAATACATGCGCATTTTTCACGCGCGTGAACGCATTTTTTTTGTATGAAATTCATAGAACAATTTGGGAAATTGAAACACGCATGCCTTGCGTATCACGCAAGTAGCTATGAAATTGATTTTTACGCAATGCATGAAATTTCCCAATTTTGAAATTGGGGAATTTCACTTTGACAATCATTTGTTTTGAAAAATATAAAGGCACAGTGGAAGCAACATAATTGACAGTCAAAAGAATTTTTTAAAAATAACAAATTTACGTTTAATAAAAGGCATTGAAGTTATAAAAACGCATTCCTAAAAAAAACAATAATTAAAGGATTTCGCCCAGAAGCGGAAAATGCGTGGTAATGTACCAATTTATTATTTATAGTGCACAACTTATAAATTTTTTTTCAGCCCATAGTCGAAAATCGGCATCAAATGTCAACATAATAGCTGCGCATGTATTTTACTTCCAGAATCACGCACGTAAACGCATGCGTGAAAAATGCTCATGTATTTCGAGCATAACGAATAAATCGAAAGAGCTTATTTACTATTTATTTTTTTAATTCAAATCTACCCACATCATCTGAAGAACATTTAGCTTATCCCTGATGCAGATACACAAAAAAGAACTGAAAATGCAAAAATTTATTAAAAAAAAGTCATTGTTTCTTTTATTTTTTTTTTCTTCCAATCACATAAAATTATTTCTTAAAAAATCCCCTCTTTTTTTTCTTTTCCTCCACAGGAGGCTCAATTGAGATTTTTCTCCTTGGCGGCAAAGATGGCGCTACTACATCTTCACCATTATTACTCTGCTCATTCTGCGTATATGGCGTCGGTGAAGTTGGACGACGCAATATTGAAATAAGTTTTGGTGTTCCCGCCGTTTCTCTCTCACTCTCAGTATTTTTACCCAAACTTGACTTATGCACAGCAGTAATTTCAGTTGGTAGCGTTTTGATTTGGGTGCCCACCTCACTATCTTCTTCACCATCGCCACCATCATTCATTTCGCCGACCAAACCAATTGTGGCGCTTATCTTTGTTGTCGCCTGTTTGAAGCTGTTACTTAGCTTAATCTGCACTACATTGATAAACATAGAGGTTAGGGCAAGTCCAAAAATAAAATAGACGATACTGCAGTTTTTAACCAAGGCACTGCTCGGTACAAGATCGCCAAAACCAATTGTTGACATCGAGATGAACACAAAATAAAACGATTGTACCCAGTCCCATTCTTCCAAGTTGGCATAGACTATAGTGCCGATGAGAATGTATGTGATAAGCAAGAAAGAAGCAACCGATATGGGCAGATTGAAGTCATCATCGACAACATATGCTTCCGGATTCATTGAAGTGGGCGTTTCCGAATGAGAGAAACTAGCAGTTCTTCCCGGAGGTTTTTCCTGTTCAGTATCTTTTGACTCAATATCGGGCTCATCATCATCATCACCGCCACCAAAGTAATCATAGACAGTGTTAAGGCCGCTCATAGCATCCTGTATCTGCTGTTGATGGCGTATTTTACGACAAGTGCCCGTATAGTAGATGCGTCGTACATAGGCCCAAATGAATTTCAGACAACGTGTGAACAATTTACCAAAATCTGTCAGGACAATTAAGAACATTGGTATACCAATGACAGCGTAGGCGATGCTCAGCGAGCGGCCGATTATTGTTTTCGGTGCTATGTGGCCATAACCTGTGGATGAGAGGAAGAAAGCAATATTGAGTTTTTTTCTTATATTTTCTACAATCATACCTCGAAGAAAGGAATATTTGAATATACTTATTGTATATATATTTCGATATTTTTTATATTTTTGAACATTTTGGGACTTTCGTCACATTAAATTTTTACTGGGTGTTATAAAAATATTTGTTTTGAAAAGTGTTTTAAAACAAAATAAAAAATTATCAACGTTTTTAAAATATCATAAATATGTCCAAACTAAACGGCACATATTCCCTGTAGGACCGGCGGAGACAATGGTCTCAATAGTCCTACCTTTGGTCCGGTTCTTTTGTAAGTAGTCCTAAATTGACTACACCTGAAATTAGAATAAATTAACTTAAATTATAAATTGGAACAAATATGTTTTAAATTTAATGCAAAGTCGATCATTTGTAATGAAAAGAGTACAAATGTAACTCATAATCCGTCATTAGTAAAATCATAACTTTACTGACCATGTACTGTGTGGTTGTTTGTCCATTGTGATGAAGAGTAAACAATAGTGGCACGGTCTAGCGGCGTGCGGTGCATGGAGAGACTCAGGTTTAAAACCTACACTCAGTGATTTTTAATTCCAATTATTTAATTTCTATTAATTTGTATACATATAGGAGTTAAAGGAGAATACATACATACAATTTGTATACAATTTGTCTGAAGAGTCTTCAGAGCAGAAAATGAAACACGTTTCCAACATAGCCAAGACATGAAATAAAACAAAATTTTAGCCGTGCTGAGATTCGAACCCTATTCACAATGCTCAGAAAAATGTAATAAACTCTGTAGCGCATTTGTCTGTGAAACCTTTTGACGTTGTTGTGCAAAGTTTGTATTTGAAATTTATAAAAAAAAAATTGGTGTTTTTTTTGGCCGAATGTAATGCATAAGGAGACAATTGACCTTTATTTATATATGTGATGGAATCAGAATTTGGACAGGTCAGATTGCCCACATGGTATTGTTTACCAACTAGTTTTGGAATAGTGCGTGGTCCTACAGGGTTGGATATTATGTCGCCATGGTTGGTTTTTTTATTAGACGTAAAATGTTGTTAGTAGACATAAAATCGAATAGCAATAGTGTATATAATAGATAAAAAGATAAAGATGTCAAAATTCCGCATATGCTTCTTTTACTACGGACAATGTTGCGATGAAAACAAAAATTTTCGTAAAAACTTTTAAACTCATAAATAACAACAAATAAAAAGTGGATTTTTTTTTAATTCTTTCTTTGATTTATTTTTGCAATTAGTCGCAAATGCGAAAAATGTTTAGCGTTCAAATATTTGCCAAGTCGTAAAAATTTTAAATTCAGTGTTTTGGTTTTAATAAAATAATGATTTTTAGTGCTTGAGAAGTATGGAAACAAAGGCAGCCATCTCCATTTTTTCATGAACGTGTCTGATAATGTTTGATCACAAGCTATCATCATAGATGCCACTCTTATAGAGGTATAGTAGCAAATGTGACAATCTCTCCTTTATTCATGGACAGATTTGATAGTGACAAATAGTTGCATTTGATTATAGCTTGTGATCCAACACTATCATGAAAAAAAATATAGACTGCTGCCTTTGTTTCTATTCACCTTACATATAAGTTCTTCTATATTTTCGAAAGGTAGTAAATCAGACTATTTGCACAAAGTAAGATTTTTCTACATGACAAAAAGTATATTTTTTTACTACTTTTTTATTGCTTCTGCACCGATCGAAACAAGTAGTAGTCGGATGGCGCCAAGTCTGGCCTATAAGGCGAGTGAGGCAGTATTAAACATGCACTATTATAGTTTTTGATCGAATTCGAGCGTTGTCATAATGAAAAATTGCGGACTATAGCCTGGGAAGTCACCCTGATTCGAACATTTGTTACCCTAAAACTCTTTTTTCGTATATAATTTTTGGATTTTAAATTTTGTTTTGTGATATTTAACAAACAGTATTGCTGATTTTCAAAAAATTCACGCAAACCAATTCGAACAAACTAGGGAGTATGAATTGAATTCGGTATTCGAATGAAATGACTTCCGAATCGCACTACACAGTGACCGCCCTGGACTCACACTCTAGCCGAATTTTTTTTAATACCCGCTTCAAACGAATTAGTTGGGTTCGATACAATGGTTCTTTGATGGTTTGACCACTCGGAAGCAGTTTTTAATATACCATACCCTTCTGATCCCATCATATGCAGAGCAATACCTTATCAACGTGAATACATTGCTTTGGCGTCGATTTGCCTAGCTTGGTGTATGTTTGTTTTTCGTAGTGGATATTTTGCTTCATCTAGGCAGCTCTCAGTGAGATTTGTAAGCTGGCAAAATCTTATGTCTCCACACTTTTTGATTTCGGAGATAAAAGGTATGACAGAATATGATATAAAAGAGTAAGTTACGTCTCACACTGGTTCAAAATCCTTAAAAGCTGGTCGAAAGTCGAAATCATTATATTTTTCAGCCGAAATTTTTAACTCAGATATTGTTAGGGTCGCTGATAACGAATCTGATGTTAAATTTTTTAAAAAGAAAATGCCGGATAATTTGCATAAATATTCAGCTAAATCCTACAAAAAAAAAAGTTACTCGGGGATTTTTTGGGTCGTTGATTACGAATCTGAAGTTAGATTTAAAAAAACAAAAGAAAAAAAAAAAGAAGCAAAATGGACGTCTCGAAAAGGCGAAAAACCAACACTTTCATAATTTTAATATCTTAAGTACTTAGAAACGTTTTTCAAAACTTCAAGTTCTACAACCGTAAATTGATTAACATAAAAACGGTCCTTAGAATCCTTTATCTTGGAGCACTAGCTATATAATAATATACAAATTGTATAGTTTCAGGCAAACAACACATATTGACACTTTGCCATCAATATGAGTTAAATATTCCTATGGGCGCCTCAGAAAAGTTCACGTAAAACAAAAAAGGCTAAAAAGGGCATCTCAATTTTTTTATATATATAAGTATGTAAGAAAAAGTTTCTAACTTAAAACACAAAATAATCTTGGCGGTACTTTGTGTAACAAATTAGTATTAGGCTTTCTCATAACCATTGCTAACTGATTTTGTAAAATAATTTAATTTAAAGTTAATCGCAATTATCAAAAAAGTATAACTTGTTGCGAGTTTTGAGCTTAAAGGTTCGATAGTATGCTCTTTTTCGAAGTGATTCCATATTTAAACATTCAAATCGGTGCAGTTTTACAGTAACCAAACCATTTTTACCGTTAATACACAATTTTTACTTTCAACTCATAAAATGTTTGAGTCTGAGAAGCGTACTTTTGAACAGATCTCAAGAGCGTGGTATATACCTGGATCTTTCTTATCGATTTTTTGAGGTCTATGAATATCAGTTAGACAATACAGTCTCTAAACACTTAGTTTAAAATAATTGTTCTTCCGACTTTGGGCCAGCTTTTAAAGATTTTGAACCAGTGTGCCAAATTCAAAGTTTTGGCAAAAGTCATCACAGTGTATTATTGGAACCTGATATTCGAAAAGAACAGACAGTCTTACGATCTAACAGATCTAACTTTTTGTACTTTATATTTTTGTTAGTGCTGTGCCTGTTCTCAACGGAGCTCTTGACTTTATCAATCATGGCGTTTAATACTCAGACGTTCAGCGTGCACCTGGAAGACTTTCAAGAGCATGAGGCATTTTGGCAAGCGTATTTTAGGTAAGTAAAAATAACAAAATTTTTATGTTTTGACAGCAAAGAAAATTTGGAAACACAAGTAGCGCATCTCTATTTTTAATAATAAAAAAAATTGTAATATATTGTCTTTTGTTTTTATTATATCTACTTAAAAATTCGGATCAAAAAACAAAATATTAAAATCTTATTTCGTAAATTTCTTTGTTCTTGAGTATAATTAGGGAGCAGCCATGCAAAAAATTTGTATACTAAGCGTTATTATTAAAAATCTTGTGGGCGTTGAATATTTTTCGGCGCCAAATTGTCACACTTGCTATTTCATTACCAGTACAAATTTTTTTTGTTTTGCAAGGTAAATTTTTGCAGTAATTATTAAAATTGATCAATTTTAAAAATTTAGACATGACTTCATGCAATCATTGTCATATTTTTCTTATTGTAGAGTTTTCCATCATCAGTTTTATGTGGAAAACATAGATGTTAATAAATAGCAACTGCTTTATTATGAACATACTCACCTATTGTCGTATAAATTGAGGCACAAAAGAATACCGATTCCCAGAATGTCCAAGGATTTTTCTCCGTTAACAATTCTTCATACGTTTGCTCGCTATTTATGAACATAGCGATGAGATCCTTATTTTCTAGCGTGATATTGTTTATTTGTTTAAAATCCTCCGGGTGATCCTTTTGAAGATAAATCAGTTGAAGTTAAATTGAAAACTTCAATAATTTTTTCCTTACCTCTCTGAATTCAGTTGCTTTGAGATAAGATCTAAATGTATCAAAGAAAATTGTCTGATTATGTACTATTTCTTTGTGTAACTTAGAATGTTTACTGGCTGAAATAAAGCAGAAAAAAATAAATTGAAAATATATAATATATAATGAAAAGTTGAACAAAAGATATAAGAAATTAATAGTTGAAAACTGTGGAACCTTATCTTCACTCACAATATTTAGCAGCACAGCTAAAAATAAGTGTATGTGTCAATTTCACCGGTTTTTAGTTTAAGTTGGAATTCAGTGCTTAAACATGTTCTGAACACTTTACAGCTGATTTGAGGTCGATTATCAAATTACATATACCAATGAAAGCGGTCTTACCAGACGTCTACCCTGTAAAAATTGATAATTGACAAACTTTGAACTTCGATATCTATAAACTTTAGTTTTCAAAATGCTATAGCTCAGTCAATTTTTAGAATTTTTCAGTAATCGAGGTGTCATTTTATTCAAAATTAGATGTATTTTTAGAAAATGCAAAAAGCAGTTTCTTATTTTGTGAATATAAGGTACCTTTTCCACCGGACTGCCAAATATGGCTTGATCTTTCTTACTTAGTTTAGCTTTAGGCCAAAATCAATAAAAAATAAAGCAAAAAACTTTTATATTTTTTTTAGGGATCGTAAAAAGACCGAAATCAGCCGATACAGCTTTTAAAAATTGTCTTATAGCCAGAAAATTTCTTTACTGATTTTGATTTACTGACCTATATTGAAAAGGTAAGGTAAGTCTTTTGGTATTTTTAATACTACAATATGATTAGCTACTCCCCTATACAGTTTACTATTTAGATCTTTCAAAATATTTATCATGAAAAGAAGACAAAATTATCTTTGATATGAATCCAAAGCATCCAATGACGTATTTAAGGGCTCAGAAGTTATGAAGGAGTTAATATGGTGTACTTAATAATATGTATAATACATAACAGCATACAAGGCAAGCTTCAGAAGTATAACAAGGACCAACAAGACAACGTCATGGCTTTCGTACAAGTTGCTCATATGCGTAATATGTCTATTAATTCTGTTCTTTTTTATGCTATTGTTTCTGATGATGATAATGGAAGAACTCGGGTCGGATCTCTGCATCAGTGAACGTACAACTCGTGACGTAATTTTATAAAAATAAAAAGTAAATAAAATCTCGTGCTAACGGCGGCATTGAACTCACGACGTTTGTGTTTGTACTTAGGCAACGCTCTAGCCAGCTGAGCTACAGTGGCATTTAACTATCGATTGTTTATTATTTTACTAAGGTAATTTTCTGAATCTTAAAACAGGGATATATATGATGTGAATAGCTATTAGCAGTAAAGTAAACGAGTGCATAGTATTTATGACACAGCGATTTACCGCAGTGTGATTTTAAGCAATTTAGAGCGACAAGAGCGACGAGAATTTAGAACCAAAATTTTATGAAACAGTTTAGAGAATTGCTCATTTAGTACCACCATGTCTCATTTGAAATAACTTTTTTTATCACATGTTTTACGTATTAATCTTAAGTTTTTGATTGGCCCTAGTTAAATTTTTCATGGAATATTTTTGTGAAATACTGTAAACCATTTTAACCAAGTTTTTGGAAAAAGCAATCAAAAAAACTCAGAAAACAGTTTAACACATTATAAAAAATTGTTCATTTTAAGATGACATGATAACTTTATATCTGGGCTAAAATATTGAGCCATATCTCTGCTAAAAATTCGTTATTTTTAACATGAAAAAAATAAGCAAAACGATAACTTGTTTCGATGCGAAAAAAAACATCTGATTTTTTGAAATCTTATATCTCAAAACTTAACTAACTTAGTGTTGTTACTGATATAAGCTCAGCATCAGCATTCA
Source organism: Calliopum simillimum (assembly GCA_951812925.1). Classification (NCBI taxonomy): domain Eukaryota; kingdom Metazoa; phylum Arthropoda; class Insecta; order Diptera; family Lauxaniidae; genus Calliopum; species Calliopum simillimum. The sequence goes on from OX638370.1 coordinate 11,893,119, forward strand.
GCTGATTATCAGCATATAAAACATATCAGCATCAACAATAACGTGCTTCTTTACCGGTCATTGACTTTAAAAATTTGAAGCTTGTTTTTAACACACGAACTTTGTAGCCGATTATGGGTGTTTTGAACGAAATTGAACTTGGTTTTTTCTACCACATTGTGGTTCTGAGCAACTTTACTTCTAATAGTGGAAGGCGCTGTGTTACACATATATATTACACTACGAGGATAATGTGTCATTTGTTTAACCAAAAAGTAATCATCCAATTGGAAAAGTCGGATGGTAAAGTTTAGAAAGTAAAATTATGCCTATCCGACGCCATTGGGAAATAAAAAATATATTAGATTTCAAAGCCAATTTTGGTTAGTATTGCTTAAGACCGATTTTATTTTACTGTGAAACAAAGATACCTAAAATCATTTTTATACAAAAAACATATTTAGTATGTAAAAGCTGTCATTGCTCAAGTTAATTTTGATCATTTTTGAATGCTCTTGACTTCATCATTAATTTCATATCAAAATTTTTGGAATATTTAACAACCAAAATATGAAAACTTCGTTTTTCCATGATATACTATATTTACAATTGCTATACAAATGGAGGCCTCTAGTGTGCAAAAGCTTAGCCTAGGAATAATGATTTGCCAGCAAAACTATAGCAAAACTGATTTTCTATATCAATTGGGGTCTAAAGTATTTGTGTATCTCGTGTATCTTGAGTTAAGTATAGTAAAAGAACAGTTTTTTTAATTTAAAAAATGCTAACTTCTCAGGGAACTCCAGAGCGCAAACTTCACTGTAGAGCAATGAGAAAAAAAAAAAACAATACACTTAGAAAATTCACCCCTTTCAAAGATTTGGGCTGAATTATAATCAATAGTTTCGTAGTTTTTTAGATAAGTTAAAAAGACTGTAAAAAACACGCCTTTTTGTCGATTAGACTTTCATTCAATACCGGGTGGGCCATCTTTTTGGGAGTTTTGATCCAAACCAAGTATGCAATCTTTGTTCTAAGATCTGCTCCTAAAATGATCTTTGATGAAACATTTGATTTTACTATCATTTCGGGAAAAAGCTGAACCCTAATCAGCATCAGCATTTTTTAAAAATTAATATCAGCATCAGTAAAACAACACTAGAGTTTCACACTTGCATATGGACAATATAGTTGATTTTTAATACAAGATATTATTTTTTTATATAACTTGATTCAAGGCAAAAAAAAAAATTGTATATATCGCAATACTCATTTCGAGCATAAAGCCAAAATATTACGTGAAACGGCTATGAGCGATTAATGACCATTAAAATTTTTTTAAAAAATTCTCAGTTTGCTTTTTTTTAATCAGTCTAATGTGAATGATGTCGCTAGCGATTACGCTGGTGGAAACGCTATTTGCAAAAGAGCGGTCGTGACGCGTGACTCGACTACGTTCAGTCATAAACACAGCCCAAAAGCGATTGATATAAGATAGAAAATTTTTTTTTGTATATAAATATATCAAAGGAAAACACAAAAGAAACAAATTTTTAAGTACTTGCAAATATACAAGACAGGCAAAGATAAGTGAAAAGAGTGACGAAAACTCTATAAAAAATTTTATGTCTAGTTAAAAAAGAAAGACAGAACACCAAAACAACAACAAGAAATGTAAACAAAATTCAATTATATATGTATCTATCTTTGTCTTAAAATCCATCATTAAAACATCGGCAATAAATAAAGAAATAAACGTTTAAAAAGAAATAAAACAAGTTTATTTTTTTTAATGACAAAGTTTGTTATTTTAACAGCGGGTAGGCTATATTTTTCTAAGAAAAATGTAAAAAAATCCGGTAATTTTTTTTTTAATCAATAAGAACAGTAATTTCTATACGCTTACAATATAAGAATACATAATTTATAAAAAAAAAAAAATATTTTTGAGTAATTTTATCACTTACTTTCAATTTCGCTAAAAAGCCAAGCGCCTCCCAAACTATATAGCATCAACACAAGCGCCAGAAAAATATGCGTAAACCACTTTTTGGACCATTTGCTGAATTTGTCATATAGCCCATATGTAAATTTTTCGCCAAAACTCATGCCTGATTTGGTAAAGTCAACGAAACCATCGAAACCTTTGGACATAAAATTGCCAGCACCAAAAGGATTTGCATATTGTTGCCAAGAGGATTCATCCACCGCACCGGGTATTGTGTTGTTAGTCTGTCCGGTATATGTTGGTTGTGCAGTTGAGGCTCTTGCGCTAACGCCAATGCTGCTACTCGTCGTTGGAGCATTTGTTTTTATATCAAGACGTGGTGGACGTTGTGCACGACGTACAGGCGGTGGTGTATCTTGTGACATTTTCTGTAGGGTTTTCTAACGTAAGTACTTCCCGACTAGAAATTTGCTTAGGCATGCCTAAAAATACATTAGGCCCTAATTGGGAAGCAATGGGGTTAGCCTAAATTAGGAATGCCTATTACTTGCCTAGTTTAGTAGGCTTTGGGTTTGCCCAAATTAAGTTTGCCTAATAAACGCCTAACGCGGTGGTCATAGTGCTAAACGAACAGTTGCCGAATTTCGTTTGCCTAACGAAAACCTAACGTGGGGGTCATAGTGATAAACGAACAGTTGCCTAGTTTCGGAATGCCTAACAATTGCCTAGTTAGGCAGGCTTAGGATATTCCTAAATTAGGTTTGCCTCATGAACGCCTAATGCGGTGGTCATAGTGATAAACGAACAGTTGCCTAGTTTCGGAATGCCTAACATTTGCCTAGTTGGGCAGGCTTAAGATTTACCTAATGAACGCCTAATGCGCTTGTCATAATGAAAAACGAGAAGTTGCCGAATTTCGGTAAATCTGTGGAAAAATTAATGCGATATTAATGAGAACATTTGAAGTTGCTCCAAAATTATATAATGTAAATGTACGAATAAAATGTTTGTTCTCATCTATAAGATAAAATATTATTAAAAACTTGAATTTTTTAAGTGCTTTTATTGCTCTCAAAAAGTAACATTTTCATTTTATTAGTACCACGATTATTACCACACGAACTTAAGATCATGACAGCTGTCATAGTTTTTTTTACCAGGGACTCCATTGTGAATTTTCTTTTTTCTAAGTGCTTATACGAGCATATATAAAATGTCGTCTAAAACACAGCTACATATTTTTTATTTTCCTTTCGTGCCAAAAAACTCATTTGTTTCAAAATATTCTTAGGCCTTTGCCATTTTTACTTGTGGTGGTGGTTGGTAATCGCTAGAACACCAAAAAATGTAAGATTCATGGGACGGACAACTTCTCTTAGTTCCGTTTTCCAAAAACTTACGGAGATATAGAAATCGGGATATAGCTTTATGAAAACCGGAACCTCTTGATAGAATTCAAAAATATTGGTGTCAAATGAATGGTATTTTAATTCACTACAAATTTGGTTTACAAAAATTTTAAATCCGAGTCATGATTTTCGAAATATGGCAAATTTTCGTACATTTTGACTAGTTTTTTTTTTTTTTTTTAAAGCCTTTTTTTCAAGTCTATGCCATTTTAATTTGTTAGATATACTTATATGTATTAGGAATGCCAATTTTTGAGCCTTTTGGCGAGCCCGAGATTGAAAAAAACCAACTCTTTAAATTTATGCGGTTTTTTTTTTAAAAAAATAGAACAATTCTAACCAAAAATAGTAATTTTGACTGCATTTGCCAGTTCTGAATCCGACGGTTTTTGAGATGTCCTTAACTAAAAGTTCAAAAAATATGATTTTTGAGGTTATATGGAGTATGCACGAAATTATTTTCTATTAAATGCTGCATCTCGTTCTATTCTTTAGCCGTGTTTTTTTGACGCGTATATAAAATTGTGGTAATTTCCAAATTGCGATAACTTATGAATGGTGAGTCGTACGATAAAAAGTCCAAGGGTCTTTTTCAGGGAGAGCCACATGCTCTACAAATAATAATTTGATTTTCTGGTGCACACGTAATATTCTATTTTTAAATATTACGAAGTGCTATCATGTAACTTTTTGCAAAGGGATTATATCTTTTACTTCGTCTTATTATTTAGGTATGGCTATAATTAGGTCTGTTAGCGAAATTTTGGACCTTGTTGTGATTTTTGATTCTAAATTCACTTTTATTAGTCATATTAATTATATCATTCCTAAATGTTACTCAATGTTGGCTTTCGTTAAAAGGAACAGCAGTGATTTTCAAGATCCATACACCCGTAAAATTTTGTACACTGCCTATGTTAGATCGAAACTAGAATATGCGGCAATAATTTGGTATCCTACTTATTCAGTACATTCTAATAGGCTAGAGAGAGTTCAGAAGAAATTTCTTAAATTTGCATTATGTCAAATTAACTTTACGGAGCCTATTCCATCTTATAATGCACGTTGCCTATTAATTAATCTACAATCGTTACAGTCAAGAAGAATTATATCCTCTCTAATGCTTATGTTTGATGTTATAGTGGGTAACATTGATTGCCCCTATATCTTAGGGCGTATAAACTTTAAAGTTCCTTCCAGATTTTTGCGTCATTGTAATTTATTTACTCTTCCTCTTTGTAGAACAAACTATGCATTAAATGGTCCAATCATCAGAGCCTTAAATGAACTAAATGTTCTCAATTCTAGTCATTTAATTGATTTTTCTGTGCCAAAATCAGAATTTAAAAACTTGTTGAAAACTGTTTACACTTAAATTAATTACATTTTTCCACATGCATACATTGATATATATTAATTTTTTAAATATTTATTCTTAAGATTTATTCATATTGTTTTTTGTTAGTTTTCTAATAAATATTGTTTACTTAGTCTGTAAGTTTAATTTCATAGACTGAATTAATTGAAATAATTGAAATAAACAAGAAATATTTCTTTTAACAACAAACTAAAAAAAAAAAAAAAAAAAAAAAAATAGCTTTGATCTTTTGTAAAAATAATATTTAGATAAATAATAATTATGTAGAAGTTATTTAAAAAAAAGTAATTTTGTGCCGTTTATCGGCGCTTAACCCGTTTTTATAGAATAACTCCTAAAAGATAAATTTTTTAAATATAAAATGAAAAGTTTTTGTAGAGAACGTGATTCTCCATAAAAAAGTTCCTTAGAGTTTTTATTGTGCGACTGTTCATGAGTTATTGCAAAAGAACACGGCTTTTGTCTTCAAAATGAGCTATGATATAGTATCAAAGGATTTTCTTATAAAAAGTTACGATCATTTCAAATGGTATCATGAATTTATAACTCATTTTGAAGGCACAAAATAGTACTATATGACGCATTCAATAGAAAATAGTTTCGAGTGTTCTCCATATAACCTCACAAATCGTGATATTTCAACTTTGAGTTGAGGATATCTCAAAAACCATACGTGATAGACCGATTTTGATGCCAGATTCAGATTGAGAATCGGCAGATACATCGAAAACTAATACTTTTGTTGAGAATTGTTTCTATTTTTTTTTTTTTTTTTTTAAACTGCATAAATCTAAAGTGTTTCTTTTTTTTCTAAATTCAATTACCAACAAAATGAGTAATGTCGGATCAAAATCGGTGCTTGTTCAACAATATTATATAATGTTTACCTAATTTTTTTAACTTAATTTCATATTTTTGATAAAAATAGTTTTAATCAATCCCGGGATATGCATCGACTCTACCCTCCACCGCTTGTCTAAATAGAGTTAGGAATCAAATCATCCATCGGCAGCCCTGACATTTAATTTGTTGTTCGGTTTATAAATAAAATTCTAATAAAATGTAGTTCGTAAAAAGCATTTTGCATCTCGGATTAAACATAATCGTAAGTGCTTTTGTTCTTTTTAATAAATAAATCAATTTAAGCGATAGCGTAATCATTTTCTCATGAAGGAATGCCTGTACTTACAATAACTGAGCCAGATTCTGAAGCAGACGCCGCAACAACTAAACTCCCCAAATCCTAGTCAAAGTATCACTGCCAACATTGGGACAATGCCTTGCTGGTATTATGACAAAAAAGAGTTGAAAGACACACCATCTGTATTGGATGACATAACATTGGACACGGAACGTCGCTGTCGCAAAGAAGGCGCACGCTTCATCATGAGTTGTGGCACCGAAATAGGCCTTGCACGCAATATCATTGCTATCGGAGTGGTGTACTTTCATCGCTTTTATATGTTAAATTCGTTTAAGAGCTTTTCGCGTTATGTCACTGCATGCTGTGGCCTCTTCTTGGCGGGCAAAGTGGAGGAAATGCCCAAGAAATGCAGGGATATAATAAAGGCTGCACGTGGACGTTTAACGGACATGCAATTCTATTCATTCGGAGAAGATCCAAAGAAGGTGCGTTAGTAAAAAACTAAATTTATTATTATTTGGGTAAATTTTTCTTTAATTCTCTTATAGGAAGTTATGACTTTGGAGTGTATTCTGCTGCAAACCAAAAAATTCGATCTCCAGGTGGAACATCCATACACATTCTTGCTCAAATATGCGAAATGCTTCAAAGGCGATCAGCAGAAACTTCAAAAAATGGTGCAAATGGCATGGAATTTCGTAAATGATTCCTTAAGCACTGTCGTCTGTCTACAGTGGGAACCAGAGATGATTGCAGTTGCTCTGATACATCTTGCTAGTAAATTAAGTAAATTCACTGTCGGTTATTGGGTTGGTCGTCAGTCGGCGCTTTTGCGTTATGCTTTAAGTTGCGAACTGGCGCTTAAATTTAACTGCACCAAAGCAGCCGAAGGGGTACGTATACTTAAAAAATTTTTTACGAAATAATGCGCAGCTTTCTTGAAAAATGTTTTGAGATAATTACGTTTTTCTTTTCTGGTTGAAGAACAAATGCAATGATATTCAGATATGTATATGTCACTATTTGAAATCGAACTGCATCCTTTAGTCAAAAACATTTTCTAGGGTTGTCACGTTATTTCTTAACAGTGTCCAATGAAATTAATTTTTTTTCTTTGCAGATGCTTTCGTTCAAACTTTTTCAAAATCGAAAGAAGATCTTAGTGAGTATACCATCATAAAATCATTGGCATCAGCTCTTCATCACTGCAGGGATTGGAATGGTGGTCGTGCTACACGTGATAAAAAAGGTTTTTGATTGAAATTCGCAGCAGATTTTATTTGTACATTTTTTTTTTAAGTTTTACTATTGACTGTTTGGTTGTAAATTGTCACTTTAATGCAAAAAGACGTTACAACAAATAACTCTATAATTTTTCTTATTTCTAGCGATATGTCGAACCATGTTGTTCCGTCCTTTTGCATTTTCGTGCCGATATGTTGATACATATCTATTTAATAGACTTGGCATGGAAGACGAAACAAATCGAATGACTGATCTTCAATTGCTTACAACTTCAAAGTTAAGACAAGAATTGAAATTTTTGTTTATAAACTTAATTCTTTGAGTTAAAATGGAAGCTTAAGTCAAACCAAGTTTTTAATGAAAATTTCAATAGGCTGATAGTAACGATTAATTTTTAGTCACCCGATTCGTTTCGTCTTCCATGCTAATGTTATAATTAAAGGCAACTTCTTCAAGATTTCCTTTCCATACATGATTCATTCATTCTTCCAAACAATTGTTTCATTAAAACCCTATTTTATTAAATTTTACTGTTCAAAAACTAAATAAGGATTTATTTTCAATAAGGTCTGTTCCGTAATCCGTGTGGTTTCAATTATTTTCCATTTTGGAAGCTTTTGATGAAAATGGTAATTCACGCGATAAAAAGTATCCGAATCTGTTTTGTGGAGAATTACAGGCTCTACAAATAATATTGATTTACATTTACGAGAAAGTAACCGTTTAGGAAATATTCGATAAAATCGAATTTTTCGACTTTTTGCGATTTTTTAAGAAAATTACCTAATGATTACTTTTTTGTTAATCCGAACATATATTATTTGTACAACCTGCAATTCTCCACAATAGATATTCCAATTCTTTTTATCGTTCGACACACGGTTTTAATCAAAAAGCCTCCTAAATAATAAGTAATTGAAATCACACGGACTTCGGAATTAACCTGAATTATCTTTAATGTGATCAGTTATTATAATTAAGCATATTAACAATTCTTAAAAAATTAAGATAGAAATAAGAAATAATATTTTTAATAAATTACTAAAAAAATACAGAGCTATTTTTCGTTTTATTGATTTGAAGATTATTATTAGTTAGGCGTGAATTAGGGCCCAATTGGTTTTGCCTAAGCAGAACGTTAGGGTCAAGTGCGAAATCCCAACGATGGCCTAGTTTGGTAAGCCTCAAATTTTCCTAAATACGAGCGCCTACCTAATTAGGCCGGCATTAGGCATTCCTTATTGGGAAAATATGGGGAACACCGTTACATCCGATATGAGGGCCTTGTTAGGCTCCCGCGTTTGGCCCTAACGTTCTGGTTAGGCAAAACTAACGGGGCCCTAATTGTCGCCGTACAAAATTTTCTAGTCGGGTTATATACGTATGTCTTTCAGTTGCTTATTTGTAAGATTTTGCTTACATTTAAGTAATTTTTATGAACTTATTGCAGTTGTTATTTCTTAAAAATAAAAATATGTAGATAAAGGTTAAAAAATCGCGCAATCATATGATTTTATGGTCATCTAAAAACCATAGGTAGAAAGTTGAATGTTGTTTTCAAAATAATTTTTCACTGATTTTTCTTATTTAGATTTTTCATTTAATTCATATATTTTAATGCAACTTTTTTTTAAACAACAATTTAATTGTTACGGCCACTGCATCAAATTCGGTATTTGATATTGGTTTTTTCTATCACTTCAGGATTCTGGGATATCTCTGCTTTAAAGTGCAAAAATACGCTGTCTTTAGGCAAATGACACACTTTCAGAAAATAGTATAAATAATTTTTGCCAATGACATCGGGGACATCGTTTTAATTTCTCTAATTGAATTCTTACTTTCCGAGTTATTTTCCATTGTAGTAAAGATAAGGCCGGGCACACCTCCCGCGAAGATAGTGACAATCTCGAAGTGAAGACACTGAAGTTTGTTTGATGAGGTTTTGTTTGTTTACTTCTCCTGAGTTGCACAATATAAAAATTGAAGTCCCAACTCCTTCTTCTTGTGAATAAACGGAGCTTAAGCTCCTTTTTTCGAGGCATGTTTGAATTACTTATGGGTCGTTCCACGGTGGATTTTCATAAAAAAAATTTTTTGACCCGAATTATTTTTTTCGCATTCTTTGACTTAAAATAAAGGACACGTATTTTTTTTTTTTTTCGTCAGGATATGCACATTTCTCATGTTATGAATTTTTAAATTTTTCAAGTTCAAAAAAAGTTCCTCTTTATACTTGCTAATATGCAAAAGAAATATTTAATTAACAATGTATCAAAACATGATGAAATGTATGCTTTTTTCTCAGCTTTCGAATGAAGGATATTACAAATTGATTCAAGTTTTTGTTTATAAAAAAAATGACATTTTCCTAAACAAATTAATTTTTTTCAAATTTGGCACTGTTTTTTTTTCGATTTTTTTGAGAGAAAATGTTTTCCTAACACTTTTGCAGATACTCTCAAAATTTCAGAATGGATCGTCAAGAATTGTGGCTGCAATGAATTTTTAAACTTGTGCGTTCGCGCTGGGGAATGCGCGCGCGATGAAATCCCACCTTCATTTTTCAGTTTTCATGCTTTGGCAATCATAAATCGACAAACGCGACAGAAATAAAGACGCTTGATGCGAACCTGAGCGAGCGCACGCATTTCTCAGGGCGAACGCACAAGTTTAAATATTCATTGCTGCCACAATTCTTGACGATCCATTCTGAAAATTTGAGGAAAACATTTTCCCACAAAAAAATCGAAAAAAAACAGTGCCAAATTTGAAAAAAAATTAATTTGTTTAGGAAAAACATCATGTTTTGATACATTGTTAATTAAATATTTCTTTTGCATGTTAGCAAGTATAAAGAGGAACTTTTTTTGAACTTGAAAAATTTAAAAATTCATAACTTGAGAAATGTGCATATCCTGACGAAAAAAAAAAAATACGTGTCCTTTATTTTGAGTCAAAGAATGTGAAAAAAAATGATTCGGGTCAAAAAAATTTTTTTATGAAAATCCACCGTGGAATGACTCTTATGTTATAGTAACCTCGTAGTCTTGGAAACTAAATGTTTTTAATGAGGTTTTGTTCTAAAGTCGAAAAATATCAAAATTAAATGGGAAAAATTCCTTCTTGTGAATAATCCGAGCTTAAGTGCCTTTTTTTTTGTATGTTTAAGTTATTAATATTAAATCACCCTCGAAATATATATATTAACTTATCTTGTGTAGGATAAGATGAAAAAACCGGTTTATTTGCAAGAAGAAGTTGTTTTGATTAATTTGTTTATCTCAAACCACTCACAATAAGTTACCGAACAAAACCTCTTTTGTGCCTATCGAAAAACAGCCAAAATCGTCTTTTTTCCATAACTTCGGCAGACGATGTCTGATGTTTAAAAATTATATAGCGATGTAAAGGTTTTATTTAGCACTTTTTGGGTAAAATGTAAATATATTTTTAAAAGCTTTAGTCTTATACAGAAAAAATGTCATTTAAGGGGATACGAACTACAGAAGCTAGGTCGTACTAGTCGAATATGACTGACAAAGTCCAAAAAAATTCAAAAGTTAAAAAAAAATCTATGGATTTTAAAAATGAAACGTATTTTTGAACCACCATTTTATTTTTCTTTTTTTACAAGTTTTTTAACTTTTCAGGCACCTCATCCTTTAAGGACCTTATGGTATTATTTGATACCTGTCTAGCTGCTGAACACCACTTTTCTTGAAAATCTTTAGCATTCTTCGTTACTTTTTTTTGTTGCCTTTATCTGAATTTTGACCAAAGCCCGGTATCTTTCAATTGGCCTGAGTTCTGGACAGCTTGGCGGATTTGCTTCACGAGTCACCAAAATCACGTTCTTTTTGAGCACCACTCCAAGGCAATTTTACTATAATGACAAAATGCTAGGTCTGGCCAAAAGAAAGTGGAAAACTCATACTCTCGTAGGAAAGGCTAAAGACTTTTTTCTATGCATTCCTTAAAATAGAATTCGGAGCTTATTGTTCCATATAATGGAACAATAACAAAAGAATTGCTCCTTTTTGCCACATCTGCAGATTGCTTGCCAAACCATGAACTTACGAGGAAATTTTGACTGTTTTTTTTTTGACACAAACTTTTTGTCTACATTCTTTCGCGAGCCTGCAGTGTAAAACTCTTAGCCTAGAAGCTGTGAAAAATCGGCTAAGGTATACGTTTCGTCGTCTATGATGCAGCATTCGAATTTTTGAAAAAAACAAATTTTTTTAATTTTATGGCGCGCTGTTTTGCCTCCATGTTCTTCACAGGGTCTCTATAAGGAACTTTTTCTACTTTTCTACATGAAATGTTTTTGTTTTTCTTTGAAATTGCAACGATTTTCTTCTTTTTGTTTTGGTCACGGACGCCTTTTTTTTCCAGAACCCCCCTTTCAAAAGACGTCCAAGTCTTCCTTAAATTTTTCCAGAACTTTTGATTCAAATTTCACATTTACTTTGCTATCCCAAGCAATTCTATTGATAGTCTACCGCGGGTGGTTTTGAAAAAGTTTTACTATTGACTAACGAACTTCTAGCTCGTTTGCCGCTTGTAAGTAAATATGATGGATTAGGGAAAATTTTGAACACAGTAATTTTGGTACATTCATTTCAAAGCCTGTATATGTATGCTCCTAGGAGGATCATAGGGCCAATATGAGACGTTTACATTTGTTGCGATCCCTTGCGATGACTTTGATCTCTTGCCACGACTTTCCCAGTTCTTGTATTTCCTTTTCCAGCGACCTTTTCCAGTTGGTTTTGGGTCTACCACGTCCTTTACTGCCTTGTGGATTCCACTCAACAGCTTGGCGCCAAACTTCGCTGTGTGGTTTCCGGAGAGTGTGACCAATCCACCTCCATTTGCGCAGCTTGACCTCAATTGTTATAGTCTTCTGTTTGCATTTTTGATGTAGCTCGGCATTTGATATAGTGCGAGACCGCCAAACCTTTAGTATACGCCTTAAACATTTGTTGACGAATACTTGCAGCTTGTTCGTTAGTTGTTCAGTAACAAGCCATGTTTCGCACCCATATAACAAAACCGATTTCACATTCGAATCAAAAATGCGCACCTTCGTTTTGGTGGATAAAACGGATGGAGACCATATTTTGTTCAGTTGAGCAAACGCGCCTTTTGCTTTTAAATTGAGTACTTTGGAAATAAGTTATTGCATAAAATATATCGAACAATTTTATCAATCGCAGTCCTTATATACACATATTTGAAGATGTTTTGTGCACGCCAATAGTTGAAACATAAAATTTATTGAGAAAGGTAATGGCCGCATGATGCCATTGACAGAAATACGTTTATTGCACTTTTCACTGTATATGTGATAAAACTTCAAAAATGCCTGTAAACATCGATTTTTGCACTTTGAGCAGATTTGCAAATAAGAGGTGCTATGTTCTAATACACGGCAATAAAAACAAAATTATATATGTAAGTGGTGTTAAGTTGTAAAATAATCAATATTTTGCATTTTGTGGAATTATTTTTAAATTGAATCATTTATTTTTTGCAAGTATCATTATTAATTTATAATTATTCATTTATATTTTTTTTTTTTATTTTTATAAATTTATCTTTAAATTATTTTTTTTTTTTTTTATAATTTATTTTATATCAATTTGTACACATTTCTTCACAAAAACTTTTTTAACTTTAAATTTTCATTTAATATTTTAAAGTTATTACATTTTTTTATTAACACAATTTATTTGAATTTATTTTTTTTACAAACAAATACATTTTTTTAACAATTTAATTAAAAAAAAAAATTTTTTTTTTTATCAAATTTTTTCACCAACACAATTTAAAGTTTTTTCTACGGCCTTTATTGGCAAACAGCTAGCGCTGCTGCTGCTCCGTGCGTTACGTTCTTGAGTAAAATTCGAACTGAAGTAAAACAACGAAAAACAAAAACCACCAAGAATCGAAACGCAAGTAACATCGTTGAAAATTTATAGTCATCAGCTGTTTGCAAATTTTGTGTTTTTGTTTTATTTTTACGAATATCTAGCACAAAAGAAACTGTAGCATAAATTATTGTGAATTGTACTTTTTTTTTTGGTTTCTTATCTCGTGCAAATATCAAAACGCGTCGTATGAGTGTTTTTAATTTTGGACCAAATTCTCTTTGCAGACTCAAAGATAATGTTGGAAAGCGTGTTACTAAGTAATAACTTTTATAACACAATATCATCAATATAACAATATTGCAATTTATCTATAAACACGATTTTTTTTTATGTTAGGGTATTGTTTCTACTGTAAAAAAGTGAATCTACATATTTAATAAATTCTTTCGGCGATTACTTATAATAGAAACACATAATTCTTTAGTCCTAGTCCACTTTAACCAATTTAAACGTAGTTGTTGTTAAGAGGAAGTAAAAAATGCCCATAAAAATAGGACCAAATGATTCTTCACCCACGTTTTCGTGCAGCAGTAATTATAACCTTGATGACAATAATGTCCTAATATTTTTTATCACTAACTACTTACTACATTTTTGCAGATAAAACCTTAAAAATACTATAGTTATTCACTCAAAAGTTGTTAAATCTAAAAATTATTATTAAGTTTTTTAATCAATTTAAGTTTTCAGATTAATTTTTCCAAACTTAAAGCAAAAAAATTAGTAAATATGTAAAGAGTTTACTTAGGGTAATTTTCGTGGATCTTAAGTCCTGAGAAAAATTTCTTAGACAACTTTTTACAAAATTTGTATATTATATTATTTTATACGCGTACTTGATGTTTCAATATATTTGCTGCAAGAAAAAAACCAAATACATATTTATGAATTTGGAAAAAAAAAACGCTTTCCAACACTGACATTGAATTTGCGATGAGAATTTGGTCCAAAATAAAAAACACTCATACGGCACGTTTTAACAATTTAACGAGATAAATTGCGCCGAAACGAATGTCGACTCCAAAGAGAAGAAAGCATTCACAATAATTTATGCAACATTTTCTTTTGGGCGAGAGTAAAAATAAAAACCAAACAATTGCAAACAGCTGATGATGATTTTATGTAAATTTTTTAGCGACGTAACTTGCGGTTCGATTCCTGATGACTTTTTTGTTCTTCAGTTCAGTTTGATTTTAATTTAAAAACGAAACGGACGCAGCAGCAGCGGTTGCTGTTTGCCGAGAAAAGCCGGAAACAAAAAATTTGATTTGTGAAATTAATGTGTTCAAAATTAATAAAATATAATAAATAAATAAATTAATATAGTTCGTAAAATTAAACATTTTAAGGAATTTGAAATATTATATTTTTCAAAATTTAATATTGTATGTATGTATTCTCCTTTAACTCCTAGGAGGAGCATAGGGCCAATAAAAAATTTAATATTACTTAACATTAAATAAAACTGAACAAAAAAGATTATTGCGCGTGAGTAAAAAAAAAACTAAGTTGGTGAAAGATTTGGAGTAGAAAAAACACAGAAATATTCGTATTTATAATAATAGTAATAAATGAAATGATCGAAAGAAATGTGAAAAATTTAAAAAAAAAAAAATATCAGCAACAAAAAAATTATGTCAAAAATATAACATTAAAATACTTTTCCTATGGGATTTGAATGACCCAAAAAACGGTCATATGCACAATTCAAAACTATTGTGCTGGAGTTAAGTAGGATCAGACTGAGTAGGTGTTACATACTTAGGTTAAAACGCCGGTGCTTACGAAGACTATCTCTTTTTTAAATGCGGACAAGAAAATCCTTTTTTTTCAAACTGCGGCGAAAAATATCTTTTTTGTGCGAATGCGGATAAGAAAATCCCTTTTTACAAAATGCGGCGAAGAAAATCTCTCTTTTAAAAATGTTTATTTTCGTAACTCGTCGAAAAAGTACTCACTAAATAAAGAGATTTTCTTCGCCGCATTTTGTAAAAGTGATTTTCTTCGCCGCATTTTGTAGAAAGTGATTTTCGTCCCCGCATTTTGTAAAAAGTGATTTTCTTCGCCGCATTTTATAAAAAGTGATTTTCTTGTCCGCATATTACAAAAAAGATTTTTTTCGCCGCAATTTAAAAAAAAAGATTTTCTTCGCCGTAACTTTCGGTTGGAAGATTTTCTTCGTAAGCACCGGCGAAAAGTAGTCTAGTATGATAGTCTTTCCTTACGAGAAATTTGAAACTATCATTAATCTTCTATTAAGACGAAAATGGCTACTTATGTGCTTGAAATCTGTTGAAAAAAAATTAATTGAAGTATTTGCTAGCTAACTTAAAAACTTTTCATCTTTAAGTGTTGTTATTAGTTTTGATGATACTAGGCTTTTAATAGTCATTGTCATTGATGGGCCAAAACAAAGCTAAGAGACAACACAACAAACATAGATCATTCTCATCTGATAAGGTTATGCCTATAAGGAGTAAAATTTCTAAGCTAACTCCATAACCGCTTTTGCGAGGGCTTGTTGGAGTAAATAATAAGAAACAGTTCCAATTTCATAATTTTGGTCCTTCAACCATTCCATGCCTAAGCAGAGACATACTCTTCTTCCAATTTCGCTGAAATTTGGTGCATGGTAACGTTTCATGTCAAAACAGATAAAAATGACAAAAAAAAATTTTGGTTTAGAAATTATAATTATATTTATACATTTTGAAATATTAAATAAACTATATATCTCTTAGTTCGGTAAAGATACGATCTTTGTGTTGGATTCATATGAAAGAATTGTAGTATTGTTTTCTTTCGAAAAAAAAAACATTTTAATAGAACGAAAATGTAAGCCATGGAGCGTTACTAACTTTCCAAAATAGGTCAGAACATGAAAATTTGTTGAGCAATGCCGTATGCATGGAACATTTATTTGAGTTTTCTGAAGCTATATCGGTCAATTTCATGTTTTGAATATTTCAAATGAAACGCTATTTTTGTTTTTCTATTGAAAAGTAAATTTTCGAAAGTTAAAAAAGTCATGGTCCTTTTTTTTTTTCTAATTTTAATAATAAAAATTTAGTACTTTTTTTCCAAATACAAAAAATTTACCTTGTGTTAATAGCCTGATTTAGTATCTTTCCAAAAATGGTCTGGGCATGAAAATTGGTTAAGAGATATTCGAATTGGGGGCAATTATGTGTGGGAGCGTTTGTCACAATTTACCGATTTTCCTCTTTTCGCAAATCTGCAAAGTTCACAAAAATATTTTGTATGCCAATTTTATCGGTTAAACCATGTTTAAGTGTAAACTGAGGGGATGCGTCAAAGATATGCTGGACCAAACCGTCCAGAAAGCAACTATTAGCTTAAAATATACAGATCTTCTGTGTATGTAGCATTTTACTACAACCTCTGGCGATGAAAACGCTATATTTCCCAAAAATGTGGCTGATCACATTCGGGCCCATAGACAGCTTTGTCCAGTGGCGGATTAACCCTAAGGCACCAGTAGGCACCTGCCTAGGGCGGCAGATTTTGGGGGGGCGGCAAATTTACGGAGTGATAAAAAAAAAGATATAAGATATTTAAGAAAAGTTAACTCAATGCCCAGGGCGGCAAAATGAGTGATTGAAATAGATATAGTTCTATAAGACCAAAGGACTATAAGCTCAAGAACTCTTATCAAATGCAAAATGGACTGTAGGGGGCGGCAAAATGCGTTATTGAAATAGATATTGTTCTATAAGACCAAAAGACTATAAGCTAAAGAATTCTTATCAAATGCAAAGTGGACTGTAGGGGGCGGCAAATGAGTTATTGAAATAGATATTGTTCTATAAGACCAAAGGACTATAAGCTCAAGAACTTTTATCAAATGCAAAATGGACTGTAGGGGGCGGCAAAATGAGTGATTGAAATAGTAATTGTTCTATAAGACCAAAGGACTATAAGCTCAAGAACTTTTATCAAATGCAAAATGGACTGTAGGGGGCGGCAAATGAGTTATTGAAATAGATATTGTTCTATAAGACCAAAGGACTATAAGCTCAAGAACTTTTATCAAATGCAAAATGGACTGTAGGGGGCGGCAAAATGAGTGATTGAAATAGTAATTGTTCTATAAGACCAAAGGACTATAAGCTCAAGAACTTTTATCAAATGCAAAATGGACTGTAGGGGGCGGCAAATGAGTTATTGAAATAGATATTGTTCTATAAGACCAAAGGACTATAAGCTCAAGAACTTTTATCAAATGCAAAATGGACTGTAGGGGGCGGCAAAATGAGTGATTGAAATAGTTATTGTTCTATAAGACCAAAGTACTATAAGCTCAAGAACTTTTATCAAATGCAAAATGGACTGTAGGGGGCGGCAAATGAGTGATTGAAATAGATATTGTTCTATAAGACCAAAGGACTATAAGCTCAAGAACTCTTATCAAATGCAAAATGGACTGTAGGGGGCGGCAAAATGAGTTACTGAAATAGATATTGTTCTATAAGGCCAAAGGACTATAAGCTCAAGAACTTTTATCAAATGCAAAATGGACTGTAGGGGGCGGCAAAATGAGTGATTGAAATAGTTATTGTTCTATAAGACCAAAGTACTATAAGCTCAAGAACTTTTATCAAATGCAAAATGGACTGTAGGGGGCGGCAAAATGAGTGATTGAAATAGTTATTGTTCTATAAGACCAAAGTACTATAAGCTCAAGAACTTTTATCAAATGCAAAATGGACTGTAGGGGGCGGCAAATGAGTGATTGAAATAGATATTGTTCTATAAGACCAAAGGACTATAAGCTCAAGAACTCTTATCAAATGCAAAATGGACTGTAGGGGGCGGCAAAATGAGTGATTGAAGTAGATATTGTTCTATAAGACCAAAGGACTACAAGCTAAAGAACTCTTATCAAATGCAAAATGGATTGTAGGGGGCGGCAAAATGAGTGATTGAAATAGATATTGTTCTATAAGACCAAAGGACTATAAGCTCAAGAACTTTTATCAAATGCAAAATGGACTGTAGGGGGCGGCAAAATGAGTGATTGAAATAGTTATTGTTCTATAAGACCAAAGTACTATAAGCTCAAGAACTTTTATCAAATGCAAAATGGACTGTAGGGGGCGGCAAATGAGTGATTGAAATAGATATTGTTCTATAAGACCAAAGGACTATAAGCTCAAGAACTCTTATCAAATGCAAAATGGACTGTAGGGGGCGGCAAAATGAGTTATTGAAATAGATATTGTTCTATAAGGCCAAAGGACTATAAGCTCAAGAACTTTTATCAAATGCAAAATGGACTGTAGGGGGCGGCAAAATGAGTGATTGAAATAGTTATTGTTCTATAAGACCAAAGTACTATAAGCTCAAGAACTTTTATCAAATGCAAAATGGACTGTAGGGGGCGGCAAAATGAGTGATTGAAATAGT
Source organism: Calliopum simillimum (assembly GCA_951812925.1). Taxonomy (NCBI): domain Eukaryota; kingdom Metazoa; phylum Arthropoda; class Insecta; order Diptera; family Lauxaniidae; genus Calliopum; species Calliopum simillimum. The sequence goes on from OX638370.1 coordinate 11,911,588, forward strand.
TATTGTTCTATAAGACCAAAGTACTATAAGCTCAAGAACTTTTATCAAATGCAAAATGGACTGTAGGGGGCGGCAAATGAGTGATTGAAATAGATATTGTTCTATAAGACCAAAGGACTATAAGCTCAAGAACTTTTATCAAATGCAAAATGGATTGTAGGGGGCGGCAAAATGAGTGATTGAAATAGATATTGTTCTATAAGACCAAAGGACTATAAGCTTAAGAACTTTTATCAAATGCAAAATGGACTGTAGGGGGCGGCAAATGAGTGATTGAAATAGTTATTGTTCTATAAGACCAAAGGACTATAAGCTCAAGAACTTTTATCAAATGCAAAATGGACTGTAGGGGACGGAAAAATGAGTTATTGAAATATATATTGTTCTATAAGACCAAAGGACTATAAGCTCAAGAACTTTTATCAAATGCAAAATGGACTGTAGGGGGCGGCAAAATGAGTGATTGAAATAGTAATTGTTCTATAAGACCAAAGGACTATAAGCTCAAGAACTTTTATCAAATGCAAAATGGACTGTAGGGGGCGGCAAAATGAGTGATTGAAATAGTAATTGTTCTATAAGACCAAAGGACTATAAGCTCAAGAACTTTTATCAAATGCAAAATGGACTGTAGGGGACGGAAAAATGAGTTATTGAATTATATATTGTTCTATAAAACCAAAGAACGCAAGTTATGCTTTTTTTCTTCGCTCTGTGTATATTTTATGTAATTTAATATCAGTTGATTTGTGTTTTAAAAATAAGATCTGTGTCATATGTGAAGGCTCTGGAAAAATTTGGCAACCTTGGGAAACAATGAACTACGCGAAAAAGCAGAAATATTACGAAAAAGTATTATTGTGCTTAAAAAGCTTTTATACAAAATTTGCATCAGGATTTAAATCCTTAGGAGAAATGATCTCGGCACATTGTTCCCAAATGTTGACATTGCGTGTACAATGTACGTATGTACACCAATTTCCAATTCCACTGCTGAAAGGTCTTTCTCTGTTTTAAAGCGAGTCAAAAACTACTTAAGATCAACAATGGGGGAAACTACTTAGATTGAGTGCACTTGCTATTTCAACAATATAGTACAGTCAAAAAATTGCGCACTGCAATTTTTTTTTCTTAATGTTTTGATTACCACTATAGAAGCTTAACGTAAAAAAAGTGACCTCCCCACCCTTGCGCATTAGCCGCCATCTTGAAATATGTTTGATTCAATTTATCTCATTTCCTGTTGGTCGGATGGAAAAAATTTTGAACAAAAATTAAGGGCAATAAAATTCTACGTTTTTTTTGATTTCGGACGCGATATCCATTAGTTGATATTTTGAGCGGTAGAGGCCGCCAAAGTTACAAATAATAAGTTTTTTTTTCCATTTGCACCAACTGGGTGTTGATTTTTCAAAAAGTTGTGCAAACATAATTTGTAGCGTTTGCAAAACAAGCAAAATATTGTTCAAATGAAGTGACTATCTCAATTGGTTCTCGAGTAATTAAGAATTATGTGATCAATGTTCAGATAAAAAACATAAAGAACAAATTTTTTTACGCATTTTATTTTGAACTTGTAATAACTCGACAACCAATTGAGATAATCATTTTATTTCAAATCTATTTTGCTTGTTTTTACAAGCGCTAAAAATTTAGTGGTCCCAACATTTTGAAAAATTAACACCCAGTGCACTACATATAGGTCAAAAGGCACACTTTTTTGGCCAAAATTCATAACGTCCACATTATCATGGATACCGACTGCAAAAATAGTCCTTATGTTGACTCTAAACTAAAAGAACAATTCTGAAAAAAATCTTAACCGGGTCAAAAATGGCACCTAATAAATTCTCTAAATAAATAACGCATACCAACAAGGTTTTGTTTTTAAGCATTTCCAAAGTAACTCCATGTGTTGAATCCGAATCCGAGGTCTGAATTGACCCACCACTTCAGGATTTGGAGATATTTGAGGTCAAACTCATGGAAAGTGGCTATTTTGGCTATTTTTGAGGTTCGATGCAAACTGCACAAAATTTTCATTATTTTTTTTACTAAATGTATCACATAGTTCTATTATGTTTCTTCAAAATGAGTTCTTAAAAAATGTCATACGATACTTCCTTTAAAAGTTATGGCCGATTTCAGATGACATGTCATGACATCTTGAAATACCATAAAACGGATAAAACGACACAACTTTGGATTTCATGATATCATCTTAAATATGCAATAACTTTTGAAGTAAGTATTGTTTGGCACTTTTTAAGAGCTCATTTTGGAGGTAAAAAGTGGTACTCAGTAATGAATTATGCAAAACAAACAAAAAAAAATTTTTTGCCGTCTACAACTAACCTCAAAAGTAACAATAGTACTTATTTTTCGTATATTAACCACAAATAGTTTTGAGTTTCTTAGGGCTAACAAATTCCAACAAAATTTTAAAAGCTTACACGAAGTTCAAAATTTAAAAAAAAAAAATAAAAGTCAGGGGTCTAATTTGAATATTAGATTTTTCCACAGAAAACCAAAATATATTTTGACCCAAATTGCGTTATACATAACATCATTAATTTTATTCATTTTTATTTTAGAAAAAAACAAATTATTTTAATTACTTTTTATTGATTGAGGGAAAGAGCTAAAATCACGACTTTTTTGAGTTATCTCAGTAAAATGCAAATGCATCAACTTTGGCACATCGCTTAGGAACGGAAAATTATTTTACTCCAAAACAAAAAACATTTTTGTTTGAGTATTATCCGTTACACTGCATCAACAAAATTTCAATAGCAATACTTGTAAAAATTGAATTTTGGCCAAAAAGTGTGCCTTTTGACCTATAGTGCAGTGGGTCAAAATGGGAAAAAACCGATTTTTTTAACTTTGGCGGCCTATACCGCTCAGAATATCAACTTATGGATACTGCGTCCCAGATCAAAAATATGTAAAATTTTATTGGTTCAAAATTTTTTTTTATGCGACCAATAGAAAACGAGATAAATCGAATCAAAACCATTTCCAGATGGCGGCGGAAGCGCAGAGGGGGCGAGGTCACCTGTTTGGTTTTAGGCCTCTAGAGAGGTCCTAAAAACACTAGGCAAAAAAAAATTGCAGTGCGCAATTTTTTCTAGGTCTTTTTACATTTTTACGTACATTTTAGGACATTTTTACTGTACTATAACTCAAGAACCAATTGAGATAATTTAATTTAAACAATATTTTGCTTGGTTTTACAAACGCTAAAAATTATGTTTGCACAACTTTTTGAAAAATCAACACCCAGTGGGTGCAAATGGAAAAAAACAGATTTTTTGTAACTTTGGCGGCCTCTACCGCTCAAAATATCAACTTATGGATATCGCGTCCCGAATTAAAAAAACGTAGAATTTTATCGCCCCTAATTTTTGTTCAAAATTTTTTCCATCCGACCAATAGGAAACGAGATAAATTGAATCAAACATATTTCAAGATGGCGGCTAATGCGCAAGGGTGGGGAGGTCGCTTTTTTGACGTTAAGCTTCTATAGTGGTCCTAAAAACATTAAGCAAACAAAATTCCAGTGCGCAATTTTTTCTAGGTCTTTATACATTTTTTGACACCTTTACTGTACTAATAGAAAAAGATATTTTACTTGAATTTGCACTTAACAAAATTAGACGAAAAATTTGTTAATGTATGAATAAACGATGTATTTAAGCATACAAATCATTATTGATGTAACCTTTTTATTTGTTTTTATTACGAGCTTCTTTTATCTGAAGGGGGGGGGGGGGTGGCGAAAAAATAAGTGCCTAGGGCGGCAAATTACTTAGATCCGCCACTGGCTTTGTCCAAAATAATAGTAGTGCTTTTTATAAAATTGAAAACGACCTTAAAAATATCTGAATTTTTATTTTGATCACATTGAAATACATTTTTTTTATAAGAGTGGTATCCTAAGAAGAAATTAAAAAAAATAATTAACAAGATTTCAAGGCAGTTGGGATAAAAAAATTAAAGTTTTCACAAGTGCCTAAAATTTGGCTGCTCAAAATAATAGTAGTGGTAACTTTGCAGTCGCGTAACTTTTGCAAAAAGCCACGTTTTTAAATTTATGGGTTATTTAAAACACACCGTCATCACTAGTATTTAGTTGCATGGCCTTTATTCGCAATAACACAAGCACAGCGTTTTGGCATCGACTACACAAGATTTTGGCATCTTTGGACGGGTATGGATTTCCAGGCGTCTTTAACTGTTTCCCAAAGTTGCGAAACATTGGTCGGTCGATATTGGGCGACTGCATTCTTTACATCGCACTATAGGTTATCGATGGGATTCAGGTCGGGATTCAGGGATTTTTGTCGTTGGCCTGAAACCATCGTTTGGCGACTTTACTAGTGTGCTTGGGGTCGTTGTCCTATTGAAAGACCCAATTCTGTGGCATTTGGTCGCTAGCATATGGCAACATGACTTTCTGCAGTATATGGACGTATAGGTGCCGATCCATGATTTCTTGGATCCAATATATAGGCCCCACACCGTTATACGAAAAGCATACCCAAATCATTATGCTAGCTCTTCCGTGTTTGATTGTTTTTAAGGTAAATCTTGGATCGAATTCCGTATTTGGTGGTCGTCTTACGTATTGCCGAGACCCCTTTCCACCATAAAGCACAATTTTGGATTCATCAGTCCATAAAATTTTTCTCCATTTCTGATGTGTGTCGCTGTGTTTTTGACCGAATTTTATTCTTGCTGCTACATGTATTTTATTTAGAAGCGGAACTTTTTTTGCGCTATGTGCTGCCAAATTATTTTCCCGCAAATATCTTTGTATTGTTTGTGTACTGGCATTGACTTAAAGTTCATCTTGGAAGAGCTCGCAAAAGGATTTAGTCTTGAGTATCTCACCACACGATTTTCTTCTTTCTTGGAGATTAGACGAGGTCGGCCTCGTTTTTTAAGGCGTGGGGTGAACGTGATAGCATTTCGAACCATCGTCGGTGTACAACCTACTTAATTTGCCACTTCCTTGTAAGTTTTGCCCTTCGAAATCAATTTTTTTATAAGTGCACGCCGCTCAAAACTGCAATGCTTGCCTCGTGATTATAATAATACCCTTTTCGTTAGGAATATCCGGTTCATTCTAATTTTTTGACAATATTATTATTTTGATCACATAAAAACCAGCTCAACTGTGAATTTTTCAAATAAAAATTAGAACAAGTACGTTAAAAATTGGTAAAAAAAATATCGAAAATTCAATTAATCAGTTAGATATGACAAAAACAAGCTAACCGGTAGTATCACTACTATTTTTTTGAGCACAACTGTATATTAAGAAAAAAACAAAAAAATATCAAATAGAAAAAACGTGAAAATTCACATCTTTCTGATGAGGATGACCTAGAAATTTCTCGTTTTGGATTTTCAATCTACATATCTTCACTGGGAAAACTCTCTGCATACTCAGTTTTTTAACCTTTTTGGTTCAGAAAAACTGGACTATAATAAAATTCACCAAATTTCTGGGATTTTGATCAAACAGCCAACATACATATCTTCAGAAAATGATCAGCCTCGAGTTTGGCAATTATAGCGTTTTCATCGTGAGAACTGTAGAAATACTATACTCCTTACTCAGAAAATCACTACATTTTAAGCTGACAATAAATTGCTTTGCTGCAAGGTGTGAAGCAAAGAATGACTAACACTCAGTTTTTTCTCGATCTTGATGGCATTACTTATGCTCCAGTTGCGCAACTTTCTATTAAAAAAAAAAATTAAATAATCCACTTTCATAATTTCAATCGCTTTGTTTTGTTTTGAAACAAATATCAAAAATCGACAACGAGATCACTGCCACATAAAAAGTTATTCAGCTTCAATGGCCACGGAAAACAGTTTTTTGCAAATATCTTGTAACCGGTAATTTCTGCAGAAAAATGATGCACCACGATTTTATTGCTAAGGAAATTTTCTACAGAAATGTCATTAGAGTTGTTTTCGAACGGCTTATAATTTAAGAGATAAATAAAGTCGGAAACAAAAATGTTTGCAGGAATCAGAATTACTCGAAAAACATCGACAAAGTCGATAAGTGTCGGAAATTTTCGAAAAACGTTGAAGTTATTATCGAAAAATACCGAAAAACTCAAAAAAGTAATAATGATTTGGAAACTATTAAAAAGCGTTCAGAAACATTGAGTATTTGGCAAAGGTGATATGATCGACAGAAATCCAAAAAGTTTCCATGCATTGGAATTGATCGAGCAATATAGAAAAGTTTTAATATACGATCCAACTTGTTTTCTTGAATGTCAGCTCTAAAAAATCTAATTATTTCCAAAGGTTATGGCAGACTTTCATTCTGAAATTGGTACACTCTGTAACGTACATCATACTTCTCACATCAATCATGGGTAAAACAATTAAACCATGCCATCTCAACACCCAAAATATTAATAACAAAAACAAAAAAATATCAGACATAAAATTTGTTTCTTTTTTTAATACGTATATAATTTTAATTAATTTTTAAATTATTTTCACATTTATTTATTTTTTTTTTGTTTTTTTTACCAAATGAAGTGATCTTGTTTAATCTTTTTAAAAATAAATGAACAACAATAATCTTAAAAAACAAAATAAAATTAATAAAAATTAAATAAAACAAAATAAAAACAGAAATCGCAAACCGTCCAAAGAAAAGCAACCGAAAGACATACATCCATACATACGGTATAAAAATCCAGCAGAAAATGTCACAAAATTCACCAACGCCTGCACGTCGTGCACAACGTCCGCCACGTCTTAATATAAAAAGGAATCCCTCACCAACGGCAAGTGGTAGCATAGGCGGCGGTTCAAGGCCCCCAACTGCACAACTACCATATACCGCACAGACTCAACGCACAATGAATGGTTCGGTGGATCAACCATATTGGCCACAATACTCAAATCCTATTGCTGAAGGCAATTTTATGTCTAAAGGTTTCGATGGCTTTGTTGATTTCACCAAATCGGGCATGAATTTTGGCGAAAAATTCACATTTGGGCTGTATCAGAAATTCAGCAAATGGTCGAAAAAATGGTTTACACATATTTTTCTAGCCCTTGTGCTAACGCTGTATAGTTTGGGAGGCGCTTTAGTTTTCAGCACGATTGAAGGTAAGTGAAGAAGTTTGTACTTTTAAAAACAATGTGTTTCATAAAAGATTTTATGCAGATTTCTATGCCTTAAAGGCCATAGTTTTTAAGAGAAAACTGCCAGAACATGTGATCTTTCAATTCAAATATAGAGTAAATGGCTTATAACTTAAAACTTTTATCGCACCATAGTCTATTAACCATCAATGGATTCTAGGCTGGGTCAGTGAAAAAATATAAGCTTTCTTTGAGGCTATCCAGAAAACAACAATTTTCTTTTGGACCACTCTAAAAATAGCAAAAATCGTTTTTTCCCCATAACTTTAACATATGATGTGTGATGTTTAAAAATTATATATAGTTGTAAAGGCTTAATTGGCATTAATTAGCACTTTTTCAGTAAAATTTTAATATGTTTTTAAAGACTTTGATTTACTAAAGAAAAATAGTGGGAGAAACTATGTCGCACTAGTCGAATATGACTTCGGAGATCCAAACAAGATGAAGAAAATGTAGGCCTAATTAATCCGTTTACAACGATATACATACAATTTTTTTTAACATTGGAGCACCTGCAGAAGTTATGGAAAAAGACCAATTGGCCCAAAAAAGTCACTTAGAGGGGTCGAACATGTCCAAAATATTTTCGACCTTTCCTCATCGATTAAAGCAATGAGGGAATTCCTGAAAACGTGTAAAAGCCTCGAAAACCTCGTAAGCTCGTAAAAGTTGTCAAAATCAATACAAAATTTGACAGTTTTACGAAAAATCGCTTAAATATTTTTTATTTTTTTTTCAAAAATGGACCCAGAACAATCAAATTCTATCTTCCAGCTCTATAGACAATTTCCTGTACTTCGGTCACTGGATCTTTTTATGCCCTACACACAGGGTATATTCACTTTGTCCTTCTGTTTGTAACGCAGATAAGGAGGCGCGACAGATATAGAAAACTATATATTTTCTTGATCAGTGTCACCTCCTGAGTCAATATAGTCATGTCCGTCTGTCTGGCTGGGTGGCTTGGTGGCTGGGTTCTGGCTGGGTGCTGGCTGAGTGTGCGTGGAAATAAATTTTTTGAGAAAACTTACCAAGATAATTCAATGAAATTTGGTACAATGCCTACATCATAAAAGTTAGGTCATGGGATTGAAAATGAGCAAAATCGGTCAACCGACACACCTACCACCTATACAAAAAAAATATTCAGAGTGCAACCTAAGGAGTATTTTTCACGACAATGCAAGCAAAACACACATAAATACTAGAAACGATTAGAGCAAGCTCTGTATGAAAATTTGGCGACTTCGGACAAGAGGGTATGGGACCTCTCATATTAGCAAAAGCTTCAAAACGCTATACTGACAACGTTTTTTGAGATACTTGAACCAAATTTCGCTAAGACACTAAGAACTATGAATGCAAGCTCTGAACAAAAACTGGGTTAACTCGGACATACGGGCATGGCACCTCTAATATAAGCAAAATTTTCAAAATACTACAGTGTGGGGTATTCAATGTTTGGCCAGGCTAAAGGTAACAACCTTACTAGTTTTAGGATATTTTTTTTTACTATGTATGTAAGTATGTATGAAAAACTTTTAGAGATAAAAAAACTTTAAAATCTTTTTTTTTGTTTTTTATTTTTAAAAGTTTTTTTTAAAGGTCTTTTTTTTTATGAAAGCCAATTTAAAATTAGCTATAAAAATTTTGAACTCATCAAAAATTATTTAAAAATTCTACTTTCGTTTTCAAGGTCTTCAAGCAAAGTTTCTAATTAATTAAAAAAAAAAAATATTCTTTACTTTGAGTCACTCCTACCGTTGTCATTAATTCAATCCCCAAATGACCGATTTAATGTCCTTGGATCACTGCTGTTTTCTCATGTCGCTATTTGCGCAGTGGAAAATACGCACTTTTATTGAATGGACAGTTCTGCTAAGAAACCTCACCTCACTGCCAACACTCATGCAATGCCCATGGGTAATCACACACCAAAAATTCGGTTAATTTGTTTATTACATTTTTAAGAAATAGCTCAAACCATAAACAAAATGTCGCTTTTATCACTTCATTTTGTATTAAAACGCATATTCAAATTATATTGCTTACAAGAGCGCCATTGGCATAATTTCTACTCAACGGGTTGACCCATATTTATTGGTCATGATTTATTTTTTTTTTTTTTGCTTTCATGTTTGTTGGGCGGAAATTTTTCTTAAATAAACATTTATGCGGATGTTAAGTGTAAATAAACGCTGATGCAGACTTTTTCTGTATAAAGCGGTATTTTTTTTCTTTGATGAACTGACCCTTCTTCCTTCGCTTCGCAAATCTTTTGCAAAAATTATTTACCCAAAATATTCCCAAAATTTTGATAAAAAACCAATGAGGCAGAGAAGAATGCGTGGCATGTAAAGACAGTGCTCCCCCTTGATTCGATAAAGCCATGTCCTTCTGTCTGTCTGATTGTCCGTCTGGCTGGCTGGCTAGGTGTATATTGGATTCGTTGTAAAAGTTAGCTAGTGGTATTGAAAAAGACCGAAATCGGTGGAAGGACACGCCCACCGCCCATACAAATAGAACATTAAAAGCGTAGTTTTTTAAGCAAAATATGTAGATATAAATACTAGAGATAGTAGTTCTGGACAAAAGTTATGTGAATTTGGACGGTACCACCTAGGTAAGCAAAAGTTTCAATATACTGTACTGAAAGTGTTTTTAAGAAAATCCGACCAAATTTTGCTTAGGCACTAAGGATAGCAAGTTCAAGTTCTGAGCAAAAACTAGATTAAGATGGACAAGAGCGTGTGATTAATAGTAAAATTATTAAAAGTTAATACAGAAGTTAATGTTCAACTCAGGGTTTTTATGAAAAAAGAATACTGAAATTAAAAATTTTGCTTACTTAATTTTTCTTCTTCTCTGCATTACAAACAGAAGGGCTAAGTGAATATGCCCTGGGTATAAAAACTGGTATGGCCGATACTTCTGGCAGTTTCTAAGCCCACAAACCAAGATATTTTTAGATTTAAGCGATAAAATGGGAAATTACTTCGGGCAGCTGTTCGTAGTGTCAAATTCTCGTAGGAGTGTTCGGTCAAGTAAACACGATAATTTTGAGAGTTTATGAACTGCTCAATCGGGAAATTTTTCTCATTAGAGAACACAAATTCGAAATTGACCACGTTCGTGCAAGCGTAACAATTTCTTTGCTCTTTCGAGTCTTATTTTTTTTTTTTTTGCTTTGGTGTAAGATCATGTTCCTTTTGGAACTTGTAAGGCTTTACCTTGAGCTCATTTTGCAATATGCGTCTGATGCTTCGCTGTCATATTTTCAGTTTTTTGGCCATTTGATTACCACTACGACGTGGATTTCGTTCAAGTCGAGCCTTCACTTTCAGTACCATTTCAGGCAATGTTGCATTTTTTTTTTTTTTGGTCCACCACCATAGCGTTTGGCAACGCTACCAGTACCATTATAACGAGTTATGGTACGATACACAAACATTTTATTCACTTTGAGATGTTTGAGCTCCCGAACAATAGCTGGTTGTGATTTTCCAGCCAAATATAATGCAATCACACTATGTCGTTTGAAATCCATTTCGGAAAACTTTTGCTTTATAAAACTGAGACGCAAATGCTTTTGGCGGCTTGTGAGAAATATAATGAGCTGTCACTGGTCACACAGCTGACTCTATCGGTTTGCCAGATGTATCCATCTGAAGTCGGTAACAGTTCTTGCGCCTAACCCTGTATATAAATTATATGAATTAACCAATGCTACCTCCAAGAAACTAATTCTATTGGTTGGAGCGCTTCAATACTTTCAAGTTGACTTAGTTGCGCATAAACAAATTATGTTTCACTTGACAATATTAGTATGTATGTATGTATTCTCCTTTAACCCCTAGGAGCAGCATAGGGCCAATATAAAATCTCTCCATTTGTCACGATCCCTTGCGATGAGTTTAATCTCTTGCCACGACTTTCCCGATTCTTGGATTTCCTTTTCCAGTGACCTATTCCAGTTGGTTTTGGGTCTACCACGTCCTCTACTGCCTTGTGGATTCCACTCAAGGGCCTGGCGACAAACTTCGCTGTGTGGTTTCCGGAGAGTGTGACCAATCCATCTCCATTTGCGCAGCTTGACCTCGATTGCTATACTCCTCTAATTGCATTTTTGATGTAGCTCGGCATTTGATATAGTGCGAGGCCACCAAACCTTTAGTATTTGCCTTAAGCATTTGTTGACGAATACTTGCAGCTTGTTCGTTAGTTGTTCAGTAACAAGCCACGTTTCGCACCCATAAAACAAAACCGATTTCACATTCGAATCAAAAATGCGCACCCTCGTTTTGTTGGATATAACAGATGAAGACCATATTTTGTTCAGTTGAGCAAACGCGCCTTTTGCTTTTGCTATTCTTGAGTTGATATCCTCTTTTGCTCCACCATCCATGGAGATAATGCTGCCTAAATACGTGAAGCTATCGACGTTTCCGATGTCATCACTGCCAGCTTTAAACGTGATGTCATTGCTTGCGTTCAGCTTCAGGCTTTTAGTCTTGGATACAATGACAATATTAGTGCAGTGCGTAATTTAAATTGACAGTTGCTTGTCAAAAATATCGAAAAATGGTGTCGCTGTATTTATAGCGCAAAGGTAATATTTTGCACACAAAATATGTTTGAAAATTATCATTTGTCACTCTTAATGTAGTGCAAAATACGCGTGCCAAAAAAAGTTTAAGAAATCTTGTAAGGTTGTTATATGGATGAACAGAAAATATATTACTTTCAGCTTAGGTATTTTTTTTTTTAACTTTTGTACTTTGTAAAACGGTTCGATCAAAAAAAAATAGGATGCTCCAATTTTATTGTCGTTTAGAAAAAAATTAAGGTTAGCAGGCTGAGTACCTAAGCTGCTTGGTAAAATTTCTTCTACAGAAAAACATAAGTTAGACATTCTAGTTTCCAGGAGAGACCATGAAACCATTATATCTTGTTTTTGTGGGTCTATTTGATCCCTTTTTTTCCAAAACAGGGTTATAATGGGATAAAATGTTACACAAAAATATAACTGAATATCACTTTGGGTCAACAAAGACAAAAAATGCTTAAAAGTTAAGATTAATGGGCAAAAAAATTTAATGAAAATGCAATGTGAGAGGGGTTCATTGGTTTTGACAATTTTATGGATTTTGCGATGTTATTTCGACTCTTTAGTGTTCAACGACAAGTAATGAAATTTTATAGCAAATATTTCTGTGGTACACATTGACACCATTTTCCTTTGTTTTATCACTCAGACAAAAAAAAAAAGATTGTTAAAACAACAATTTTTCTTTCTTAAAAAATCAACAACTTCATTCTTAGTACTTAAAGTTTTGAAGCATTTGTCATATAATAATACGAAAAATATTTGAAAATTCAAAACTCCAATATAGTCTATTTTAAAATAAGTTGAAATAAGTCTGCAGGCAAAAGGGTACATAAATTCTTCCACAAAAACCTCAATATAAAAACGAAAATATTTTTAATTTTTAGAAAATTGAAAGCTATTGAAATGGGTATTTCCATGTAAATGTGGACAAGGTATTGAAAAATTTTTGGTTTCTCTTCAACCTTCAACTATATCCAAAGTAATGTTTAATTGAAGAAACATAAGCATTTAGTGTCAAAATTAAGATTGGACATTACAATTCGTTATTATCGCGTTTTTTAGTTAAAGTCTGCATATCAGAAGAAGTAAAAATGGGCATAAAAATAAAACGGTACTTCTCCGAGAAAAGTTATGAATCTGGTGGTGACAGTAATAGTTGTGATGATAATATACCATCTGTATTTAAACCATAAATAATTTCAATCGCGATATAATAGACTTAGTTAAACAATTATTAAATTTTGGTCTAGTTTTGGTTCCTGTGCATAAATGCCAGAAGTAGTTCTTTATTATTCTTGTATTTTGACCCAATTTTAATTTTTATACCTATGAACTTGAAAAAGCCCTCTGTATTGGTCTAAAAATCGATAGTAACGCGAGTTACCAATTTTTTTGTAACGCGAGTTACCACATAATTTTCGCATTATTTTAAAAAATACCACTTAATATTGTTGTTTCTAATAAAGAAATACTTACTGATACCCTTCTGGCTTTATTTCTGTCTAATGTAAAGAAATTTACCCACAAATTTCGCAGGAAGTTGCGAAAGAAATTTACGCTCTAAACATGTTGTCCAAAAATGGTAACGCGAGTTACCAGCACTATTCACTATTTTACTGGTTAAATATTAAGTTACCACTGAAAATTTCAACTAATATGCAACAAGAATAAAGTATTTTGTTTATAAAGAATCCAATTTTATTAGTTAATCCAAAGGCTGAGCCTCAAAAGCTCCATTAAAGTCTTAAAAAGTGTTCTAATTGTAACGCGAGTTACCATGGAATTACCCAAATTGCTATTGAAGCCTTTTTATTTTAAGTAAAAAAAAATCCTGCAAGATATCGTTTTACGCCCTACCGTACATATTCGCCAATGCTTTCATCTGTGGAGTTCTCAACCGCCTTGATGTATCTTGCCTGATTCATTAAGAGTTCGAAAATTCCAAGTGGCAATGTCTGTTCGTTTCTCACTTTTTTTTTGATGAACAATGTTGGTCCTAATTATGGATGATTCCTACACCTAAAAATCAGATATACATGCTGCCGAAGTAAGCTTGATCCAGTAATCAGATGCTATGTGTAAACGAGATCAAGTTACTCAAATTAAAGAGTTTCGCCAAACGAACTTGTTTAAGAGTACTCCATTGACTAGTCCTCTACAAATCAGAACTAGTCCGACTTCAATCCCTTTTGCATATAAGCAACTGTTCTTTTTTGTGTGTTGATGTACTACGAAATTTCAATTGCCCCCTTATGCATTACTTTTACACCAGTCTAGGGCTAGTTGTGGTATGAAGTAGTCCTATAGTAATAATTTTTTTTTTTTTGATTTGAATTTATATATTCTTAAAACAAATTAAATATAGTTAAATTACATTCATAATTGCATTAACAAAAATTAATTCATTAATTTCATTTTTTTCTACAATTTATTTTGACACACAATTCAAGAGACATAAAAAAAAATGTTTCAAAAGCAAAAAACGAAATTTGTAATATGTTTTCATCACGATTCAAATTTATGAGCCCCTAAAAACTGAAAACTGATATCAAACTAGCCCCCACTGCATCCCATTTTAACTAGTTTCGGGCTAGTACTAACCGTGAACTAAGTAGTATTTTTTGTAGACTGTCTCATAATTTTACTGCAGGGTAGTGACTATTATGAGAAAAGTGAATCTAAGTATTTTCATAATCTTCAGAAGTTCTGTACAACTTTGAGTTATATACCACATTTAGGTAACATTAAATCAAAATCCAAAGATCAGACTCGGAATAAACGAAACATACAAAATAACGAGTGTGTGTGGCGTATGTTTTACTCATGAACTTTTTGCCGTTGAACTCGAATCCGAAATCAGCTTCGGTCCATCAGGCCAAGATAGCATCTCATTCCTGGAAGAGTGCTATATACTTCAAAACAGCTACTTTTGTTCTTTGAAGCTTGATATCTTAAAATCATGATCTGACCAAATCTGATTTTGGATTCGAGTTCGACGGCAAAAAGTTCATGTGCAAAACATACGCCGCACTCCAGTAAATTCAAATTTTTATTTTTATGTAGCTGTGTAATTTAAAGACCAGATTTCGTAACATTGTATATTTCTTCGAAAACTTTCAGAAAATGAACTTGGTTCTCCCTAATCCGACTATTTGGTGTTCCATACATTACATAAATATTACGCACAAAGCAAATAAACGATGCCACCTGTATACCCAAAATATGACACAAACAAAAACAAATGCATTTGTTTGTTTTTTTTTTAAATGTGCAGATTTTTTTTCAATTTCATATGTAAACATATACAAACATGTGTATATTTTATTAAATTTTTGTCATTCATGCTAAAAATAATACAAAATATTTCAAAAATATCTAAAAATAAACAAAAACTTAAAAATAGTTCGCATATCATACAATGTATCATTTAAATAAAAATAAATTTTCACTTAACGATTGAAAGGAAAAAATTTTTCTTTCTTTTAGGTCAAAAATTGAAAATTCTTTTGGCAATTTTATGGTTTAAAGCCGTGAAAGTTTCGACGACTTAACTTAAATGTGCATGACTTTTGGCAAAAACTCTTTGTATATCACGTGTGTCGAAAAAATAGTTCAAGCCTATGTTGCATCACTTTAAAAATTTTTATATATTTTTGTTAAGGGTATATGAGACATTTTCTCGAACACTGTAATATGTAGGTGATACCTATACAAAACTTTTGTTAATGATCCAGAAAGTGATTTTTAAAGGTACGCTGCCCTTTATCATCATATAAGGTGAGTGGATGGTAGCTCTAAGAAAAAAATCAACTCTTTTTCCTCATAAATCACATGTATCACTTTTATTCTCTTACATTGCGCACTACGTAAGACCCGCTTTTATTATGCAGACTGTTTTGCCAACACATTCCATTGTCTGCACGCAGTGAAGGAACTCCCCAAGGCACTTAAACAGCAAACATATATTTTTTTCAGTGTCCTTTGTTTAGAAATAACTTAAAGAAATGTATTTACATAGTTTTCTTTTTAAATGAGAATAAAAATATGAAAAGTAATTAAAAAATCTCATGAGACATTACTGTTCAAATTCCTCAACATAAAAATAAAACTAAATGAACAATGTGAATAAAATTAGCAATAGCATCTGCAAATTTTTAAAAATCTCACGAGAATTCAAGAAAAATAATAAATAGTTTCGGACTAAGGGCAAAAAAATTACATTTTACTAAAAAAGAATTTTGCGACTTTTTAAAATTACATGTTTTGTAAAATTTTTTATGATTTTTGAATTTATAAGACACTTACAAAACCGAATGACTTTTCATAAAAAAGTCTCATAAGACTTAACGAATATTAAATAAATTAATTTTTTGATTTCTTGTCTAAAGATGTAATGAGACTTTAACGATGCTATAAAATTGTCCTTTGAATTTTTAAGAGATACAAGCTATTACCCAGTGAGCGTTGCCTAATCTTTGTCCCGGTGCCTTTTTCATACGTACCAAATCATATTCATCTGCGTCAAATGGTTTAATAGCTGTAATGAAATGTAACTAAAAATCAAATTTAAAAATTGACTGACGCTTAAATCGTTAAAAATTCATCGAACCGATATATGGTTTAAACAAAACTTCCAAAAAAAAAAACTTGGGGGGCAACACCGAAAGTGCTGTAAAATTTTAAAAAAGTTTATGTGAGCTTTTCTGAAACCAAAAATTTCAATTTAATCAAAAAAGTAAGATTTATATAAGATTTTCGAAAACAACCAGGTGGCAATCCTTCAAATTTATGTTGAATTTTTAAAAGTCTATTTGAAGAGTTATTTTTCAAAAGGGCTTATTTCCAAAACGAAGCAAAAGTAATGTCATAATATTAATTGCCTGATGTTTTGTTAGAAATTAATAAAATTGATCTCATACTGATACATAATGGTGTAAAATTTATGCCATTGAGATAACGAAATGATATCGCTCAAATAAGCTATGTATATGACATTACTTTTGCCTCGTTCTGCAAATAAGCCCTTTAGAAAAATTACTTCTCATTTAAGTGTTTTAAGACTAAACTTTAATTTTTATTTTTTAAGTAAATGGTTTAAGCAAAACGGACAAAAAATTACCAGGTGGAGGGTTAGTTAACGGAGAATGATGAAATGTTGCAAAAAAACAATGGAGAATGATCAAACGGAGAATGACTAAATGTTGCATAGCAGTAATATCACAATGAAAATAGCAATTTTTTTTTTAAGTTAAAACTATTGGATAGCCCCTATACTTGAAAACTACGTGGAGAATGATGCACTGATGCGTTCTTTACAAAATTTTTTAACTTAAAAAAAAAACACACGAGCCCTTACTATCGAAATACTAAAACTGACTGAGCTGAGAACAGAAAAATAGTAGCTGAAATGTACGAAATGGGCAAACTAAGTGCGCAACGAAACGGTTAGGGACAGGACGGAGAATGAGTTTTTAACACTTAATGTTATAATTTCATAGTAATATATTGAAAAATATTTTTTTTTTTCAAGCTATTTGTTTAGAAACTCTGGTTAAGTATCTGTATTAAATAATAAAAATATCGGATTTTAAATTTAAACATGGTTTTGAGCCCCGGCACATTGAATGTTACATTTTTGGAGAATCACCCATATATAAGCATGCTTGAAAAATCTGTATAATTTTTAATATCTGTGAAAATCTTAAAAAAGGGAAATGTAGACTACATAAAATATTGTTGAGTGTCAAACAATTGGTAATTTTTATGCAATTTTAGTGAAAATCACTTAAAAGTTATAAATAATACCTAACTACAGTCTTTTTCTCCAAGATACAAAAACATTAATCTAATGATTACAAGAAAGTTAATTAAAACAATATATGTATATTAGTGTGGGCCGATCTCGGCTACCCCCCTATGTGAAAGTTCATTCAATTCGATGAATATTTGCCCAAGAAACTATACCTCTGCGTTCAACTTAAGTTCGGCGCATTTTTGATCGAAAATTTTACCTTGCATTTAATATTTTTTTTATTTTCATACTAAATTTTAAAAATTTTAATAAAGACAAAAGTAATGTCGTTATTTAATTTGGCTGGTATTCTGTCAGTAATTAATTAAATTGGGTTCTGTTTACATAAAAAGTTTACTTGAAGGTGTGGAATTGATGCTATATATTTAAAAAAATGATATGGGTCAAATAGCTGATTATTATGACCGACTTTCAAAATAAACGATTCATATTTTTCGATGAATTGTTTCAAACAAAACTTAAGTTGAACGCAGAGGTATAGTTCCTTGGGCAAATATTCATAGAATTGAATGAACTTTTACATAGCGGGTAGCTGAGGTCGATAAAATATCGTCCATACAATTTGGCCCAACCTAATGTCTATGTATGTGACTCAATTCTGGTGAACATTATATTTTCAGAAAATATCTAGAAGTACACAGAAACGAGTTTATGTATATAGAGAACATTTTCTGCCAAAATTAAAACGTGGATAAGAATTTCTACTTACCAACCAATAAAGTTTTATTTGGTTCTCCAGTGTAAATTGCAATGCATTATAAGGCCACATTGAATAAAAGGCTGCCAATGGCACAGCAGTTGATCCATATTTTTTTCTTCATTATTGTTTTAACTTGACTCATATTTGTTGAAAGGAAAGATTTTGAAATAAACTCTTATGCGAATGTTAAAGTATAAATAAATAAATAAATAAATAAAGTCTGCATTTCATGAATAAATTTAAGTACTGATATGCATCATGAAGACATGTTAATTTTCTCACTCTAGTAACACATCGGCTGACAAGTTCCCGCTCTAATAAAGTAAACATCAGACTGCTTTTAGTTAATATGAAAAACACAGAATTTGTTGCTTAATTCATATCAGCAATTTATTTCTCCATAAGTTCTGTAATTTTGGAGATATTGGTCATTCCCTTACGTATCTTTATGTTCGACCTTAAATGGACAATATCTTTAAAACTACAAAACTTACAAAGAAATGAATTACAGATTTGAATTTGGCAACTAAAAATCCATATAGCAGTCCAAATTTTAGAACAAAAATTTTTTCCATAATCCGGATCAGTTTTCGGTTTTTAAAATGGTTCTCTAAAATAGACCAAATTCTAAATGGTGCTTATTTACATCAAAGAGATCATTGTTGTTGCAATGGGAGCGCAATTCCAAAAAATTTGTTGATTTTCGGACTCTTCCGAACTACATGGCTGCGGCGAATTTCGGGGCAAAAAAATATTGAACCGTGAATATTTCTCATTGGGTTGTTTGATATCAAAGCAACAGTGTTTATAGTGCTTGTTAGTTGTGTTTTATTTCCTTTCAAATGTTTATTTCTTTATTTATTGTTGATGTTGCGATGATGGATTTGAAAACATACATATATATATATTTGATTTTTGTTTATATCGGTGGTTGTTGTTGTGGTGTTTTGTGTTTTTTTTTTGCCTTCGGACTAGACTAACATATAAAATTATTTTTTTTTTTTACGAATTTCTTAATAGAGTTATCGTCACTTCTTCAATCAATCTTTTGCTTTTCTGGTATATTTGCAAGTACTTATTTAGTGTTTGATATTTTTCAATGTTAAAAAATGTTTTCATTTGTAATTTTTTATCTGATTTCCTTTGCTATATTTATTTTCAGAAGTTTTGAAAATTTCTGTAAACATTCGATTTTTCATTCTTAGATCAATCGCCATTAATGATTTGCAATTTTTTTTAAGGAATTGTTGGTTTTGTGATTATTTATGTTTATATTTGGTTTTAGACTCTAATTATGTGAATTAGAGTTATTTTTAGTAATTTTTTTAAAATGTTTATAAATTTTTTTTATTTAAATTTTGTTTTATTTTGATTTTTTTTTTTATTTAAATTTTTTTTTTTTCTTCTTTTTTTTTTCAGGCAGCAAACATTCTAGTCAACATAAAGAAATTGTATATAGTCAGAAAATATTTTTTAATAAAATGCGTTCAAAACTCGCTGATACTCAATCGAGAGATGTAAGATATAAAATAAAAATTATTAAAAGTTTCCAGTTTTCATATATAACTTCATCATCTTCTTTATCTTCCAACAGTATCGTCCTCTTGAGTTCCACAATCAAATTGGTCATTTGATAAAAGAAAATAAGGCACTTGTCTCTATGTTTCTAAATGGCAATCAAACATTTGATGAAATGTTGACAGAAGAAAATCCTTGGAAATTTTGGGAATCGGTATTTTTTTGTGCCACAATTTATACAACAATAGGTGAGTAATAAAATAATTGTCACACATTTCTACCATTAATCTTTTTGTTAATATATATATAGGGAAAATATACTCTATCCAATTTTTCCCAACTATTCATAAGTTATTTGTGTAATCTTATGGAAAACACGGTCATAACTTTTTAAGGAAAAATCATACAGTACCAATTTATATTAAGTAGAATAGAGAAAAACAATTTCGTGCGTCCTCTACATAGCCTCAAAAATCGGGTTTTTGAACTTTTAAGTAAGATTATCTCAAAAACCATTTGTGATGGAGCGATTCCAAGACCGAATTCAGATTCATCACCGACAAATACATCGAAAATTACTATTTTTGATTGGTCTGTTTTTCGACCTTTTTTGAATGCGGGGCACCTACTTGCGATTTTCAAATTATTGAATTTTGTTGCTTACACTATAAGGTGTTGTATAAAAAAGAAAATCAAGGGTTCCGCAAACAATTAGTTAAACTCCTTCCCGGAGAATCGTGAAAAGAATCTGATAAAGTGATTGTGTATTCAGAATTCATCATTATTCGGTATAGAACAGTTACTTGGATTTTTGACTTTTGTGAGAAATTTCGTTTAGGAAGATCAAGAAAAACCATCTGGCACACGGACTTGGCCATTAAAGCGCATTAGAACTGCCATAAGTGAGCAATGTTATCACTGCGCTTAGGAACTATGGGTCATAAATTCTTAAGAAATTAAATTTAAAAAAAAAAAAGATGCTCAGCCAAAAAATTGATCCAAATCTTGTAAGACTGAACTACGAACATCTGTCTACCGCTTCTAAGGTAGTCTCCTTACAAAATTTGCAGGGTACACTATCTTTCATGTCGGTATGTTAACATATTTTCATATTTTAACCACCAAAAGAACGCTCCCAAATAATGAAATATGCCCCTTTTGACAATACTATTCATGTTGAACACGTGACAGTAGAAGATCGTCCAAATGTCGTTCCAACGAACTGGTTGCAGCAATAAAGGAGAGTGTTGCCGAGTATCGTCAGCGTATTCAGCATTTTATTGTCAGTGAAACCACTTTGTGGCGCATTTTTTAAAGAATGATTTTGCAGATTTGTGAAATTGACTCAAAGAATAGTGCCGGCAAACCGGCTTCGTCGCTTGAAAAACGGACAAACAAGTGTTCGAATGTTTGAAACAAATTTTGATGACTGACCAGGCCCATTACACACTTTCTGGCGGCGTTAACAAGCAAAATTGTCACATTTGGGGAACGGAGAATCTACACGAAATTCATGAAATACCATTGCATGATCAAAAAGTGACTGTGCTATCATTACGCCATTTTTCCTTAGAGAAGACGAAATCATCGATTGGAATCGATATGGGTGGATGTTAACTCATTATGTCTGCCCGAAAATGTGTGAGGAAAAGTTTGGACGGCTACTGATTTTAACAATGCAGTTACTGCAACAAAAATTCCCTGAACATGTGATGTCAAAAAAGACTATATTGACTGGACACCCAGCTATGCAGATCTGACCCTCTCCGGACTTCTTTTTGTGGGTTTATTCGAAAAGCAAAGTATATGCCAGCAAGTCTTTGAGCATTGACGAGCTCTAGTTAAACATTTGTGACGCAATCGTCCCTATACCGCCTGAGATACTCGAAAAAGTTATCGAAAATACAGCAAAAAGGGCATATTTTGTCGTGGCCAATAGAGGCGGACATTTAATTGTACTCAAAAAGTAGTCCAAATGAGTAGAGAGAGGAAATAAAAAATTTCTCATATATTGGCAACTGACTTTGCTATGTGCGGAGCTTGATGTCCCTGTAACCCTCTGATTGCATTATTTGTGTAGTTTGGCGTTAGGGATAGTGCGAGGCCACCAAACCTTATTGACGATTACTTGCAGCTTGATCATTTGATACCATACCTCATACATAAATAAATGCCGGAGCTGGAAGAAATGTATAAGCAAATCTAATGGTTTGCTCTTCTAAAAGTCAAAAATTACAATATTATTTTTGAAAATATTCTTTTAACAAAACGTCCATACTTGGCTTAGGTCGAAACTCTTAAGATAAAGGCCCAAATACAAATCTTAACGCCAAAAATCCGTTTCTTTAAAATATCTGAATAACTACAAGACTGTTGTTAAGGTTAATTTTGTACATTTTTGATCTTGAACTCATTGTACAAAAGTGATAAATTTGGTATTTGGAAGATAAGTAAGAAGAATAAGAAACAAGCAAAGACTGAAGGCCTCACTCATCTTTGGAAAGATGACTTGCACGTAAAATAAAGTAATGTAGATTTCTAAATTTTTTGGGGTCCACAGTCTCTGATCGTTTTTTATATCTTTAAATAAGCCAAAAATACATTTTCTGAAACATAAAATTTCAACTTCTTTTGGAACTTCCAGAGTGCAATTCTCTTGCTTCACAGCATAGAGTCCAAGATAAAAAATCCAGAAAATTATCTCTTAGAAGATATTAACTATACCTATAAATAACATCGAAAAACAAATAAAAAAACATACTTAGAACTTAAATTCTTAGACCATTTTATGATCCAAAGCTTCATAGTACAGATAGCTGATAAGTTCAGAAGTATAATAGTTTGCAGATAAAATTATTCAGTAATATTTAATAATAATATCTTAGTAATTTTCATATTTTGCAAAAAACTAAAGAAAACTCTTTGATAAGAAAAATTCGTAATTTTTCTAATTTTGATTTTTCAAATAAATGTCGCCGCCTAAATGATTTCTTGAATTCATAAATTATAATAATTGCTATATTTACCTTGCAAAAGAAAAAAACTTGAGTCAGGCAATGAAATCGCAAGTGTGACAATTTCGCGTCGAAAAAAATTCAACGCCCACAAAAATTTTAAAAAATGTTAACGCTTACACAGAGTTTGTAAAATGTTCCCATAGCTGTTCTCAAATTAAACACAGACAGAAGAACAAGGCAAATTTACAGCAATAATATTTTGAATTTCTCTGATTTTGTAATGAAAGTTCTGAAACTTTTAGTGTAATATGTAATAAATAAAAAAATATATTATTACAGAATTGTATTTATACCGTTATTAATTAAATTTTGCGTGCATTTGAAAAGTTTTATTTTTCGTTAAAATTAGATAAATCATCATCTTTGAAAAACATACCACAGTCGTAAAACTTTTGTACCTTGACAAATTTTATTGCCTGTTTGTTGGAATATTATTCATTTAACATCCATATTTTGAAAATCGATTCAGAGATATGCAACTTATACCAATTTTTTGTGAAAACTACCCAATTAGAAATAAGATAAAGTACTCTGAATCATGATCAGAACAGACAGGAATATGCCATGACACGGTCATCTTTGGTTCGGTCAGTTTCGGTTTAGCGCCATATTCTTTAATAGAGACATCTGAACAAAAGCTAATTGGAGTACAGTATCGGATCTTTTGATCGCGTCATATGATCAGTTCCTCATCACAATTGGATATTGAAAACTTTTTTATGACTCCGGTACGTTGTTTGCATACAGATCTTATCCAAGTCCTGTATATGTACATTGTACATATATCTTATAAATAAATAAATATTTCATAGGAATTTTTGTGAAAAAAAAAAAAACAAAATTATCCTTAGAGTTTTGTAAATACTGCTAAAAATCAGCTTATAAGAATGATCTGATACTCAAGTACGCTAATATGAAATGTGAAGTTTAATGCATGACCCGTTCCTGATCAAACTTCAGGCAACTCCGATCTAAATCGGATCCAAATCAGAACTATAGTCCGTTCAATCGGGTATATCTGCTAAATCTTCGAAACATTTCTCTTAAATATACAATCCCGTTTTCAACACCCCTTAAGGGGGTGCCCCTACAAAAATTTTATAAAATCATCAAAAAAAAATTTCTTATTTGAGAGTAGACCCCCATTAATTTTTTTCTCCAACATTTTTTTCGAAAATATTAGCCCTTTTTATCCAGCCTTTAAGGGGTCCCCCATACAAAGGTGATTATTTCTATCTTAATTTTGTTTGGGAGATCCCTTAAGGGGTGGAAAAAAGAGAATAGTGTATTCAAGAAATTTGTTGAGGAAAAATTAATGGTGGTCGGTGAACATTTTGTTCGCCTCCAAGACATGAGGATTTTTTTTTAAGTTTCTATCAAAATTTTGTATGGGAGTGGAAAAAATTTGGTAGTATTTTTGAAAGAAAATTGGAGAGGAAAAACTAATGGGGTCTCCTCTCCCGGCAATGAGGGTTTTTTGATATTTTTATCAAAATTTTGTATGGGAGTGCCCTTAATTAATAAAAAAGGGATAATATGTTTGAGAAAATTATTAGAAAGGAAAAGTTAATGATGGTCGGTGAACATTTTTTCCACCTCCCGGCAATGAGGATTTTTTTTTTTATTGTATATTTTTATCAACATTTTGTATGGAGTCCCCTTAGGGGGTGGATAAAAGGGTTTAGTACATTTGAAAAAAATTTGAAGATAAAAAATTAATGGGGGCCCGTGAACAGTTTTGCTCTCTCCCGGCAATGAGGAATTTTTTGGTGTTTTTATCAAAATTTTGGATTGGAGTTTCCTTAAGGGGTGGAAAAAGGGAGCAGTACATTTTAGGAAAAATTTTGGAGAAGTAAACGGGAACGAATTATTTTTTGTGCACGTTCACTCAACTAGTACTATAAGACAAAAAGGTTTCAACAAAATCGGAGATGCAAAAGCAAAATGCTATCCGGAACGGTATGTAATGCTCAATATACTCTTGATGAGCGTCACCTCCTGAGTCAATATAGCCATGTCCGTCTGTCTGGCTGGCAGGCGGGCTGTGAAATTTGTTACGGTGGGATTAAAAATGAGCAAAATCGATCAACAGACACGCCTACCCTCCATACAAAAACATTATTCAAAATGCAATAATAAGAGCATTATTAGTAATAACGAAAGCAAAATACACATAAATACTAAAAATAGTAAGTAAAAGCTCTTAGCAAAAACTAGAAGAATTTGGACTAGAGGGTGTGGAACCTCCCATATAAACAAAAGTTTCCAAATGCAATACTGAAAGCGTGTTTTGAGATAACCCAACCAAATCACACTCAAACACTCAGAACAGTGTATGCAAGCTCTGAGAAAAAACTAAATGAACTCGGACAATATGGCGTGGAACATTTCATGTAAGAAAAAGTTTCAAAATGCTATACAGAAAGGGTTTTTTGAGATAACCCAACCAAATTTCACTCTAACACTAAGAAATTTATTTTCAAGGTCGCAGAAAAACTATGAAAAGTCGGACAAGAAGGAAGGGTACCTCCAATATTAGCAAAAGTTTCAAAATTCTATGCTGAATGCGTTTTTTCAGATAATCCTCACATATAAGCAAAAGTTTCAAAATGCTGAACTGAAAACGTTTTTCAAGATAATGAAACATAATTTCGCACAGATACTTGGAATAGTTAGAGCAATATATGAGCAGAAATTAAGTGAATTCAGTCAAGAGGGCGTGGCAGTGTAGGGTATATTATTTTTTTGGCCAGGCCAAAGGTGATACCCTTGCTTGTTTTTTCTTTAAAAAGAATTTACTCTTTAGCTTAGTATTTTCGAATTATAGGTTAATCCAGAAAATTTAAAAAAAAAGTTTTAAGACATTCTAAAATATTTGTTAAATTTGCAAACGTTTTTATGCTGGAAAAAAATGCTTGATTAAAATCAAATAACTTTATTGCTACACACAATTTAACGTCTACAGTTTAATAGCTACAAAAGATCGATTAAAAATTATCATTCATTCAATATCCTTTGCTCATAATTCTTATTCGCCATACAATGAATGATGGTGCACTTGAGCACCATTTCGTTGAAAACAAATTCATTAGAAAATTATCTAAATCATGAATGAGTAGGGAAATTAATGTATGCATGTTGAGAAAAAATACAAATAAATTAGTTGTACTAAGAATAGAAAAAAAAAAAACATAACACAGAACATCTTGTTCGGACACGGGGGCCGGCTTTTAGAGTAATCACAAGCGCGAAAAAAATATTGTTCTTATCGAACTCATCGTCATCATCATCACGAAAGTGCGCGCTGTTGCAGTGCATAGAAATTAATTACTTTGTGGCTATGGAAATTGTGTGTTGTTGTGCTCAATAAAAAGCACAATAAATTTTTAGAGAAAACAATTTGATTTTTAATTTGGACTCTCCAAATGTTGAGTAACTTGCCAGTTTTATGATCATGAGATCTTTGCAGTTTTTGGCATTTTAATTTAAATTTTATATTTTTTTTTTCTCTTTTTTTTTTTTTGTTGCACTGATATTTCTGTTTCGAGAACGAATAAAATTATTTGTTTTTATATTTTCCGTTGTGTTTCCATTTACATTTATTAAAATAATAAACATTGCAGTTATTCATTATTTTAAAATAAAAAATTATTCATGAAAACTTTTTATATTTTAATATCATATCAAGGTTTTCACAGAATTTCATATAATTTTACACTATTTCAAGGACAAAATTTTGATACTATCGAAAAAATCAGTTTTCAGTAGCTTTCAAACTTTGTATTGAAACTAGTTATATTTTTTGTGTCATTGAGTCTATTTCAGTTCCAATATACATATTTCCCAAATTGTTCCCTGATAACATTTTTCCTGTTTGCGTTTTTTCTAATTCTGAAACCTTTGAAAAAGTCGATAGTGCTTCGGCATTTAATAAGAAACTTATTTCTTTAACTTTGTGCATTAGATCGAATAGTTCAAATATTAAATTTAAAGAACGTGCAATCATATATAAGAGATTTTACTTCAAAACGCATCAACTGTCAGCAATCACGTTGAAACTTTGAGTATGGTTCATAAACCGATTTGATTAGACTTTTTTTTTATTTTGACTGAAATCATTTTTTTTTTTTTTTTGACTTATAGGCCCAGCACTATATGTCCTGTAAAACATATGAGCATTTCCCAGGTGACGGACGGAACCGTCATACACATTTTGTTGTATGGGATTTTACTGTTTTCTATGTTTTATTCTTTATGTAAAATTGGATGGGGACTACATTTCAAAAAACCGACTAGACTGGGGCATAGATCCATTTTTTCTTCATGTTTCTGTGTACTTAACTCAAAACATCATGATCATGTAGATGTCTAGTTGTAATTTTGACCCGACGATATGAACGTGACATTTTTTCCATCATACAAATTTTTAATTGAAAGTCTTTCAAAAATCCAGGATTTACCAGTGAATATTGGATAACCTTATATTGTTAAGTTGAGATGGCATCACCAATTTTTCCAAAGGATGTCATTTATCCCTATCCGTTTAACATATGCACCAAATCTCAAAAATTATGGATTTTTTTTTTTTAGAGGCGTGGCATCGCCCATTTTCCCAAAGAACATCATTTGTCCTAGCGCTCTGTATTCATGTATGAAATCTCATTCATGTGCGATACATTCTTTCGGAGATATGTTGAAGTGATTTTCGTGGGGGCGTGATACCTCCATTTTACCCAATGCGCATTATTTGCCTTTGTGCTTTTTACGTAGGTACCAAATCTCATCCATGTAAGCTAAATAGTTTCAGAGATATGATGATTTAAATTTTTAGTTCACGGTGGAGCTTTTGGCGGAAAAAAATTTAGGAAGAAAAAATCTGCATTTTTTGAGCCTTTTTACAGAATTTTCAAAATTGCTCCCTTGATATATATGATAACTAGCTGGTCCGGTAACCGTTGTTCTGTCCCATTCCTGATTTGGATTTGGATGAATCGCATGTATATAATGTATTAAGTTTTATAATGTTAGCTGCGATGGGTGCAGAGACAGCATCTTTTGTAAGGGAATAAGTGTTTTTAAGTAAGTGGAGAGCAACCTAGGATTCGCCAACTTTTAGTGAGGTGTTTGCTAGACACTATTTACAAATATGCACCAAGTTTAATATCGATAGTTGAAATCGGCGCGAAAATGTGCACTGTCTCACATTCACCACATCAAGTTTTATTACGATAGCTGCTTTAGGTACGGAAATATAGCATAATTAAGGTTTTTCGTACGGAGGTGCAACGCTCTTGGTCCAATCCCCAAATTTTTACATGGCCTTTAGTCAGCACTATGAACATTTATTTTTCAAGTTTAATAACTGTTATATCTGCATAATTATAGAATGTTCAGAATTTTTTTATTGTGGGGGGATCAACGTCCCCTGATTTAAGCCCCCCATTTTCACAAAATTAACCTAGTCAAAGGTTTGGCGCTGATATGATGTGAATCTGGCTTCGATATATTTATTGGTTGACAAAAACACACAAAAAAAACTAATTGTTTTTGATTTTTTAGATAAGGGATATAACACCCCCCATCTGATCCTTTCACATTAATTTCAAACAAACTGGAGCACTAAACCAACATAAGGTGTGAATATGGTTACAATATGTCAAAAAGTTTAGGTGGAAAGCAATGTCAAACATCCGTACCAACGATTTTACATAGTAAGAATATGAGATAGACCATACGGCGTTTGTGACCTCATCAAATTCTTCACATTTTAAAAAATTCTCATAATTGGCTTGTATGAAAATTTTTCTGAACCCGTATTATTTTAAGTTCGAAAACGCGAAAATTTCAACATTTTTGTGATAGAGTGCATAGGTCAAGAAACCGGTTTCATGTAAAAGAAAAAATACATATATAGTCATATAGTTTAAAGTATCATGTTCCAAAGTTTTAGCGTGATCGGTAACGGTTGATTTGAAAGTTCATTCGTTTTCACTTAGATTCTGTGAAAAATTGCAGCCTCCATCTTTTGCAGCTTATGAATTCAATGATAAAAATGTAAAAACGTGGAAACATATTTTTTAGAAAGGATTCATTGGGAGAAGAAATTTTAACCTTATTATGGTCTCAAAATTAGGTTTTCTCGAAAAGATGCAAGGTGACTTGACTGCTATTATATCAAATAGAAATAGTGAAGTAAGTACTTAAAGCAAATTTGAGCTTATTTCGCATACAGTATAAGTCTTCATATGAAACAATATACGTAGACAAAATTTATGTCTTTCAGAGCATTTTCTGTGTGTTGCTAGATAAAAATTTTAAAAAAGTTAAGCATACTGAATATTAGACCGGTGCGTTTTGGACGAAAGTTTAAAATTTGTCTCGCAACCGGCAGAATTGTAAAGTTTAACTATCGACATGAAGATTGCCGCCACCCTAGCTCTGAGAGATGACGGGAAGGGGTGTCGATATATTTTTGAAGGTTGAAAAACGTGGTTTAAAAATGCGTGCTCATAGGTCCAAAGTGAATCAATTCTCAGCTTTGTAGTAGATCGAAAACTGAAATCCAAGACATGAATTCTTATGACGTCCATTTTTGGCGTTAAGTGAACTTTTCAGCTCAAAAAAGTCGAAATTTTTCGAAAACTATTTGAAAAAGGGGTCGAAAAGACCCTTAAAACGCGTTTAATTTAATTTTACTAGGGGGCACCGAAAAAAAACCTTACGTTGGGAACCGTCGTTGACTAAATATTTACGCTCGATTTCGTGATATTTTTTGATAATAAAACTCAAAAATTCATTTTTCATGAATAAAAATAATGTTGTAGCGCAAAAAACTGGTACCACTAGATTTGGCAAGAAAAATCCTAACAAAATATACATTTCAAATTTTTGTAAGATTTTTTCTGTTCAATTGTGGAGTGCTCAAACAGGGGATTTGGAAAAATTTCGACTTTTTTGAGCTGAAAAGTTCACTTAACGCCAAAAATGGAGGACTAATCAGAAAATTAATAATGCCATTCAATTTTACGGGAAAAAAATACATAAGAATTCATGTCTTGGATTTCAGTTTTCGATGTACTACGAAGCTGAGAATTGATTCACTTTGGACCTATGAGCACGCATTTTTAAACCACGTTTTTCAACCTTCAAAAATATATCGACACCCCTTTCTGTCATCTCTCAGAGCTAGGGTGGCGGCAGTCTTCATGTCGATAGTTAAACTTTACAATTCTGCCGGTTGCGCGACAAATTTTAAACTTTCGTCCAAAACGCACCGGTCTACTGAATATACAGAGTTTCTTTAACTACGAGTGTTTTAAAAATGCATAAATGTTTAAAAATACACATAAAATTTCAACGGATTCATAGAAAAAAAAACTCAAGAATTCCCCGAAACTCGGAGACAGCAGATTATAATTTCACAAGCAGTGAATCGGTGGTAAAGGCGACTATTTTCATTTACTATGAATTTCTTAATTATTTTTTTAAATAACCAATACCAAAACCTTCATATCAAGAAGACACTTATGTATGTCTGTCTTAAATTGAAAATCTAATGCTAAAATAAACTTTATAAAATAAGTACTTAAACTTTTTTCCTTTGAAATTGAAAACTTAATACAGAAGCCAAAATTTTTATGACGTGCCAAATTCGGCCGCTAAACGTTTTTCGAATTTGCGCCTAATTGCAAAAATAAAACAAACAAAAAATTAATAAGAAAATCCTATTTTTATTTGTTTTTATTTATGAGTTTAATGGTGTACGAAAAGAAAAATGTTGTCTTCCTCCTCTGCTGGCTGTATCCGCAGTTAGCAAGAGAAACGTTCGCAGAATTTTCAAATTTTTATCTCTTAACAATTGCTATTAAGTTTTATATCTAATAAAAATAAGCATGGTGACATAATAACCAATACGAGTGGATTTTTGTTTTGTTTTTTCACACAGATATATATATTTATGATTTTTTAAATACGTTGCCTCTGTGTTGTTTTATTTTTGTACGTTTTTGAAAATATATATATTTTTTTTTATTAAAAAATTATACAAAAATATAGTCGGCAAAAATCGAATGTGACGAAAAATTTTGAGAGTGGTGAAATACTTTGAAGCATTTTAGATTTAAGGTTTTTGACATATATGGAATGTTTTAAAAAATTATTGAAGAACATCGATAACCACTAAAAAGTCGAAGTATTCAGAAAATGTAAAAAACTGTAGATAAAAAAAGTTGATAAAATTGCGTAAGTCCAAATATTATGGAAAAATAATGTAATGTATTGAATGATGATTTGAAAAAATTAAAAGAAAAAAAAATGGAATATAAACATAAATTTTTAATTAATATTTCAATTAAAAAGGTCACAAAATCAAACATATGGTGCCTATCAAAAAATGTTGAAAAACCTTAAAAAATATGAAATATACGAGAAATGTACATTCCGTTCTATAATTGCAGTTTTTATTTTTAAGACAGTACCAAATATTTTACAAGTATCAATATAATAACTATGAAATGAAGAAATTTTCCAATATCTTTATTATATCTCTAAAAAATAAACTTATAACTCAATATTACCTTCTTCTTCCTCTCATCCACAGGTTATGGCCACATAGCACCTAAAACAATAGTCGGTCGTTCGTTGAGCATCGGCTACGCCATCATTGGCATACCCATGTTCTTGATTGTTCTAACAGATTTTGGCAAACTGTTCACACGTTGTCTGAAATACATTTGGGCCTATGTACGACGCATCTACTATACGGGCACTTGTCGCAGCATACGAAAACAGCAACAGGTAAAAGATGCTATGAGCGGTTTCAATACTTTCTATGATATGGCACGTCGACCGAGTCATTACTTTGGTGACCGTGGTGCTGCTGAGATTGATATTGAATCACACGGTACACCGGGAAATGCAAGTGGCTCTCATCAGGAAACGCCTACTTCACCTTATCCTGAAACATTTATCGTCGATGATGATTTTAATTTGCCCATATCGGTCGCTTCTTTCTTGCTTGTCTCATACATTCTAATCGGCACAATGGTATATGCCAGTTTGGAGAAAGAATGGGGCTATGTTAAATCATTTTACTTTGTATTCATATCGATGTCAACAATTGGTTTTGGCGATCTTGTACCGGAGAGTGCTTTCGTAAAGATTTGCAGTATCGTCTATTTTATTTTTGGACTTGCCCTGACCTCTATGTTTATCAATGTGGTGCAGATTAAGCTGAGTGATAGTTTTAAGCAGGCGTCAACTAAGATAAGCGCCACAATTGGTTTGGTCAGTGAAATGGGTGATGTGGATGGCGCAGATGACGAGATGGGTTCTCAAATTAAAACACCATCTGAAATTGCATCCGTACATATTTCACGTTTAGGTAGAGTGTCTGAGAATGAAAGTGATACGGTGCCAACACCAAAACTTATATCAATATTGCGTCGTCCAACTTCACCGTTACCAAATATGCAGAATGATGTGAGATATAATGCCGAAAATGTAACGCCTCCATTGCTGCCAAGAAGACAAATTTCTATTGAGGCGCCTGTGGAGGAAAAAAGAAAAAAGAGGGGATTTTTTAAGTAATAATTTTATGCGATTTAAACAATTTAAGGAAAAATAAAGGAAACAATGACTTTTTGTAATAAACTTGATTTTTGTTGATTTTTGTATTTAAATTAGAAGGATAAGTTAAGTTTTCCTTAGAAGACATGGGTAGGTCGAATAAAAAAAAAAAAGGAAATTAAGCTTTCCGGTCTTAACGTCATCGACTCTGATATATTAACTGGAACATTTTAGAATGCCAAAAATATATTACTTAACCTTACTCATCGATTACAAGAAAATAAATTCTTAACCAGAAATGTTCTAAAATGGGTATTTTGCAGAAAAATATTCATTTCCAAATCGATGGTCAGATGGATGCAAAAAACAATTTTTTCTGGGAATCAACCGAAGTAGTCGAGAATACTTAACCGAGCTTTTCCAATATTGGCGCAAGAATTTTTATCCACATGTTGAAATTTGGTAGACGGATTTGGATCACCAGTGTCATAAGCACTACAAAAAGTGGGCGGCATAAGTCACGCCCACTTTTTAGCAACTTGAAAATTGTATTCTATATGCTTATAAACAGTTTTCAAGGTTTTATCAAAAACTTGTATTTTCAAGTTTATACGTCTATAGATAAGCATCAATACAAGGTATGTCAATATGTTCTACAAACTTTTAGAAGGGCGTGGCACCTCCCACAAAATTTTGATACGTTATATAAGAGAACCAATAGAGCAATCTTTCTGGATTTTAATACAGTGGATCCACATGCTAAGAGGTATCTCTGGACTAAAAGTTAGCGAAATATCATTAGTGGGCCTGGCACCTCCCATACAAGTAAAACAGCTTAAAGTTTATGTCTCCCAAACTGTACAAGGTATTTTGTTGAAATTTGATAGATGAGTTTTATACAAGGATGTCACTTACTAGACAAAATGCGGGCGATAACGAAAAACGCCCCACCCACTTTTTAACAACTGAATAATTTGGTTGAAAATTAGAGGCGAAAAGATATGAATATGAATAAAAAACATCGACTAAAATGTTCGTATCATATCGCCGGTGCTTACGAAGACTATCTCTTCTTTAAATGCGGACAAGAAAATCACTTTTTACAAAATGCGGCGAAGAAAATCACTTTTTACAAAATGCGGCGAAGAAAATCACTTTTTACAAAATGCGGCGTAAAAAATCACTCTTTCGATTAGTAAAGCAAATTTTTTCGAAAAAAGGAATAGGAAAAATTTCTCATTTTTTCTCGTTTCATTTTGTAAAAAGTGATTTTCTTCGCCGCATTTTATAAAAAGTGATTTTCTTGTCCGCATATTACAAAAAAGATTTTTATCGCCGCAACTTTCGGTTGGAAGATTTTCTTCGTAAGCACCGGCGATATATGAGTCAATCTTTGCGCCATCGATTAAGATTTGGGTTGACATCTCCGATTTTTTCGAAAATCGGTGAAAAGTAAGTCTTTGAAAAACACATAATTGTGGTAAAATCGTTTTTTGAAATTTCGAAAATTTCCAAAATGGCGGTCATGGGAATTTTTTCCATGCAACTTTTGGATACTCACATATTTATAAATTCATTACTACACGGCTTTTTATCTGATATAAATGAAATTTTAAGGGTAAGTGCAGAGAGGTATGGCCTTTAAAAAAAAAATACACTGAAAAAAAAATTTTATTATTATATTTTTTTCCGGAGTAATTTGTTTTTTTAAAGGTTGCTCCACGCCCAAAATGGCATCAAAAGAGAAAAAATCAATTTTTCCACAAAAAACACAAGTTTTTTTTCAGTGTAGTTTTTTTTCAAAAGGCCATACATTTCTGCACTTTATTCGGATAATAAGCAGAGGTTCTATGAATTTTCAAATACGTGAGTAAAGCTGGATCGAACTTCCTTGGAGATTTTCGGAACTTCGAAAAACCATTTTACCACAGTTATATGCATGTCAAGTACTAACTTTTCACCAATTTTCATAAAAATCGAAGATGTCAACCTAAATTTTAACTTTGTCTTAATAGACACTTTCTAGAATCCAGCCTGCACCAATAGTGCACTAGCTTGCTTCATTGTTTGTTAAAATATTTTCCTCAAAAAAAGCCCAAACGATCTTTCCTTTCTATCAGTAATGGTACTCAAAACCCATTTTCGAACAGTCCAAAATTAATTTTTAATAATTTACCATGGATTAGTGCAAAAAAAAAAATCAGGAAATATTCTAAATATGATACCATCCAGAAGGTGAAGCTTATTCTAATGATCTATAGAAGAGAAGGGGGAGGTTTCAACACCCTAACAAGAAAGTCGTTATATCTTCCAAATGCAATTGTGCATGTTATTTTGAATACACATAGACTATGCACGAATATGTGTGCTTCTTTTGTAAATTACCAAAAATTCGATATGTTCGCTATGTTCGCTATTTTCGGAACTGTGACCAAAAAACCATAGTTAAAATAAATGACGAAACCTCCCGCTTTTGAAGAAACCTTCAGCCTTTTGAATGTAGATGGTAAAAGACGAATTTCTTCCGGTGATACAGTGGGAGAACGCAAATCAGGGATGTCGTCTTCAATCGGGGTCATATCCAGCAAATCATTCGGATCTGGAAGGTCAGAGCCTTGAACGGTTTCGAGACATGATTCAGGCTGATTCTATATCCATTTGTACATCGGCATTAGTACCGAACTCCATATCTTGTGAAAAATCAGATTCATGGGAAATAATTGACTCATATGTATAAATTTCAGTTGTTGAAGCCTCCCATTTATACTTGACGAATCCTCCCTTATCCACTTGTTTCCAAATTTCCAAAATTTCGCAGTTATTTTCTATTTATTTTGCAAACCTTAAATGTAGCATTAACAGTAATAATATATATAAGTAACTGCTAAAAAAAAACGGAAATTTTATATTATACTAACCAAGTATCACACGAAAAGCAACAAGCAAATATTGCATCAACTTGCTATAAAAACACAAAATCACGACTAGCTACGCAAACTAGCCGAATTGCGCAGAGACATTTTTATGACCACTGCTTACCATTAGGAGTAAGAATTTTTGTATTACACGCGGGAGTTAGTGTGAATAGAAATCAGAAAATTTGGCACTGATAAAGCCTCCCATGTGTCGAAACCTTCCCCTTCTACCCTATTTACTTTTTTAGAGAAATACAAATGTCTAAAAATGGGCCCAAAGCTTACTCTTATGGGATACATTCAGTCTTTGTAGGAATTTTCAATCTATACTCGTTCATTTCACATTCATTGTGGAAGGAAGTATTCCTTTTAGAGGTTTCTATTCATCCAACCTATCATCCATACAATTCAATCAACCTTTCCTTACTTTTTCTTCCGAGCCACCCAAAACTACACTTCGATCTTTCCGTATTTCAGGTTGATGATGTTGGGTTGTTCCCCATTAACTGTTTACAAATACTATTTTGATTTGAATAAAATTTGATTTCGTATGGACTCGATTTGGAAATGGTTTATTTTAGAGTGCAAAACCCGTATATTAAATCAAAAGTAATCTGTAGATATATATATCACAGAGTTCGTATGCTTAAAGTTTAACATTCCATCACACTTATCACACGTATCTTGTGATTGCTGAACGCATCACTTGCATGTTGTTGATCACAAAACATTTAATGTACCCATTTGCACTCGGTGGTGGTGGTGATAAGTGGATTGTAATTAAAAATCGTTTTATGATTGTTTTACCAATTTTCTAGATGCATGTTGAGATCATGTGTTCAAATTTAGTTACAAGTACTCAAAGATAAAAAATTAATTTAAAATCACTTGCTAGTAATTTTTTAGTTTTTTTTTTTATCTAATTTTGTGTACCCAAAAACTACGTCAACAGTTTGTTTAAAACATTAATTTTGTCTTAACATTGTCAAATAATGTCAACTTACACACATGGGGGAAGTAAATCAGCGCTGCGAAAATGAATGGATTTTTTGTAAAAATAAAAACCAATGGAAAGCATTAGATACGAGTATAAGTATATAAATTAAGAAAAAAAATGGCATTTATATTGGACTAATATATTGCGTGAAATGACAAATAAGTTCACGCGCGTTGGAATTATGTATTTTTTTTTTTTTTTTTTTTTTTTTTTTGCGCTTTGTTTAATTTTCGGGGAAATGTTTATAAATTTAAAACAAGTCATAATGGTTATTCTGTGAACAGAAATGATATAATTTTTCTATTATGCTTTAACGGCTTAAATAATGATTATTATTTCTTATAATTTTTGCAAGATCTATATTAATTCAGAGAAAAAATTTACTTAAAACTAGCATTTTGGAATTTTTGTGCAAAAATAATTATTGAGTAAAATAGACTCCAAACGTTTAATAACAAGGTGCTAAGACTCAAACAGCAGTAGTTTGGCTAAAATTCTACCTTAAGTAGGTATATAAATGTAAAAGAGCGTTTCGTTTCATGTTCCGTGAATCCACTTATTTAAACAACAGTTTAAGACAGAAAAAATTAACTGTTTGAAATTTCATTGTAAAATAAGTTTCTTTATTTCTGTTCCGATACAATATATACTGTTTTGAGGCTGTTTATAAGTACTTTAGTTATAACTAGAGTTTTGTCAAATTCTATAGGAAAATTTCCCGTGAGTCACAATAGAATGGCGCAGAAAATTTTCGTAGATCTTCTAAGGAAAGTAAAAAAAAAAAAAATAAATAAATCAAAACACTTATTCCAAATGCGGGCTCAAAATTGCTGCATCCCGAATGGTTTTCGAGATATCCTAACTTCAAAGTGCAAAAAAAAAACACCGTTTCTCGTTATTTTTGAAGCTATATAACAATACAAGGTGAATTTCAGCTATGAAACACGGTATTGTGTTTAAAAGTTCCAGTCTTTCTCTTAAAATCCCGATTTGAATTATACCGATATCTCTTTATTTTTTTTTTCTCGGAGATATCACAACCTTAAAAGCTGAAAAAGTGAAAAAAATAAGTTTTTTCGTGATTTCATACTTTTTTGAAACTGGATTTAGAACCAGCATCGACAAATGCATCGAAAATGACTACACTTAAGTTTTGTTTGATTTATTTAACACTCTGTCATTTTGAAAGTATAAATTTGGTTAGTATCAAAAGTTCTAAGTTATCATTTTGTTAGTTGATAGTTCTCGTCTTTAAGATTTCTAAATACATTACAGTGAGTTAAGAAAATCCTTTTTGAGCCTTTTCTTGAGCGATTGATAAATTATGGGGTATCCAGCGAAAACAATTTGTCGGCGACTGAACTACTACCACGATTGAATTCACTATACCAGCGATATACTGTGGTTTTTGATGGTGCTTTATTGCCATACAAAGAACTGAGTTCATCGACACATTCTTGTTGAGATAATTCACGTCTGTGAAGAATAATCCAACGAAAACCTTCCCTTGGAATTTGCATTTTTTGACCAAAGTGATTTTCTTAACTCACTGTAAACAAAACAAATAGCACTTGTACATCAAAACGTTGTGATTACGTTTATGCTAAAAAATGTCAAAATTTATTATAGTGTTGCCAGATTTTAGCTATTGACATTAATGTTGCCAGTTCCCGTAATATAAACAGTATCCCATTTGGATAGAAATAAAAACACGGCGGTGGAATGGATCGTTAGATTTTGAGATATACATACTAAACTAAAAGTGCAAAAAACCCCGTTTTTACCTATGTTTGAAGTTATGTAACAAGTTAGGCTGGTTTCTGGTGATGAATCTTTCACACCTGTCCAAAATATTTAGAATG
The DNA here is from genome assembly GCA_951812925.1 of Calliopum simillimum. Lineage (NCBI taxonomy): Eukaryota > Metazoa > Arthropoda > Insecta > Diptera > Lauxaniidae > Calliopum > Calliopum simillimum. Next base: position 11,949,779 of record OX638370.1, read on the forward strand.
ACAACATATATAAACATATATAGCCCTTTTTTATAAGTGAACGGCACTTTTTCAATACAGGGACAAAAAAACCCATTTTTTAGTCCTGCGCTCTGTACCAAAACCAAACAAAAAAGTTGACTAAAACGGATACGAAAAATTAGTATGCAGAAGGTTTTTTGCCTATCCGTAGATTCAAATACTGTAAATTGAAAAACCCGATCTGATATCGTTTACGAGATATTGCATTTTTACATTTTGACTTTCTATTAAAAAAACGAATTTTTGCATACTAAAAAAATAATAAACAATATATAGAAACAAAATAGTCAATTCCAATGTCTTTTTTGATATTAAATTCGAATCCGGTCTCGAAATTGCTCTATCACTTCTGGATTTTGAAATATTCTAACCAACAATTTTGACATGTATGGTTTTTTCATCATTTTTGAGGTTATATAACCTGGTAATTGTTCTCATAAAACTCGATAAGATTTTCACAAGTAGTCTTCTTTTTCTTCAAAACTCGCTTTGATTTATATTGATATCTTTATTTTCCTCTGAAACATTAGTACAGTCATTTGGTAGTTTTACCTGGAAAGTTTTGCGGGATTTCTGCAGATGAGTTATTTTATAGATTTCGATGTGCTCTTTCAGAATTTCAACTTTGCTACCTCGTATCGTGTTCGCTCGAGCCGCCATATTGGAAAAATGGCGTCCAAAATCAGTTTTTTACAAATATCTCTTTAACGGTTATATTTGGAGAAAAATTTTTTAGGACAATGTTGTAGCTTATAAAATTTTCTATAAAAATAACCTTTGAATTGTTTTCGTACGACTTATAACTCAGGAGATATCTTTATTCAAAATTTTAGAAAAATTATTAAATTGCAAATGCCACTCATGAGTAGGCACAGTGATGTGTCAAGTTTATAATTACGATAACTTATGAACGGTAAGTCGCACGTTTAAAATAAAAACACTTATTTATAGGGAACAACTTGCGCTACAAATTACATACAATTTTTTTTTCATATCACCTATAGTTAAGGAGATATTTTTCCCACAAACCTAAAATTTTGAAAAAAAAAGTTTTTTCAAAATGGCTCCTAAACGGTTCGTCCCAGAAAAAAAATTGTCCATGCATTTTGTAGAACGTTCAATTCCCTATAAGGGTCTCTTCGAGCTGTTTTTTCGTCAGACTTACCCTTCATGAGATATCGTGACTTGAAAATCATTCAAAATTGAATATTGTTCTATGCGCCCTACTATGTTCAATTTTGAATGATTTTCAAGTCGCGATATCTCATGAAGGGTAAGTCTGACTAAAAAACAGCTCGAAGAGACTCTTACAGGGAATTAAACGTTCTACAAAATGCATGGTCAATTTTTTTTCTAGGACGAACCGTTTAGGAGCCATTTTGAAAAAACTTTTTTTTTCAAAATTTTAGGTTTGTGGGAAAAATATATCCTTAATTATAGGTGATATGAAAAAAAAATTTTATGTAATTTGTAGCGCAAGTTGTTCCCTATAAATAAGTGTTTTTACTTTAAACGTGCGACTTACCGTTCATAAGTTATCGTAATTATAAGCTTGACACATCACTGTGCCTACTCATGAGTGGCATTTGCAATTTAATAATTTTTCTAAAATTTTGAATAAAGATATCTCCTGAGTTATAAGTCGTACGAAAACAATTCAAAGGTTATTTTTATAGAAAATTTTATAAGCTACAACATTGTCCTAAAAAATTTTTCTCCAAATATAACCGTTAAAGAGATATTTGTAAAAAACTGATTTTGGACGCCATTTTTCCAATATGGCGGCTCGAGCGAACACGATACGAGGTAGCAAAGTTGAAATTCTGAAAGAGCATATCGAAATCTCTAAAATAACTCATTTGCAGAAATCCCGCAAAACTTTCCAGGTAACATCATTTTTTTCTCCCAAATGATTGTACTACATCCTAACCTAAAATAAGTTAAATTTTTTTTTCGTTTTATATGGAAATTTAGATACAATTTTTAAAATTGGATTTTTTAAAAACAGCCCGACGGATTTTTAAAATTTTTTCTCTACAGTATTCTAAAAATCCCAAAGAAGAACTATCTAGAAGAATTTTATCTGAGCAAGCATGTTTAGGTCGAACGATCCATTCCACCGCCGTGAATAATTTGGAAGTTAAATAATACTTGGCCAAAAATTTCTCATATGACTCACCTAAGAATTTAAACGTGAGAACGTAAAAAAGGCTTAAAGAAAAATAATTTAATTTAATTTTGTCTACACTGAAAAAATAATTGCACAGCACACTATGTTGTTAATAACTTTTGAACATATATTGATTACCCCAATTTTTTTTCTGGAATATAGTGAAAAAGTATGTACTCTACACGTGGCTATTCAAAATATCAAATTTTTTTTTTGGTGGATTTGTGAATTTCTAGAAAATTCAGTCCAAATAGAAAAAATTGTCCCAATATTTTTAGTAAGTCATAGGCATTAACGACGAAAATGCGAACGAAAACTTTTCACCCTAATGAAAATATATTTAACTTTTAAAATTCAAAAAAATAAGTATACGAGGCTTGTCTTTAGCACAAATATATTGCTTTAAAAAAAAAAACTATTAAAATTGGTTCACTATATTTTGCGTCAAAGCGTTATATAGAAGATTTTCATATTAGAAATCTTATATTAATAGTATTGAAGTATAAATACATTATTACACTGTGCAACTACTAAGAAATATTTTATGAAACTATGGACATACTCTTTACAAAAAAAAAAAAAATCTCGAACACAAAGGACCAAATTGACTTAAAGTGCGTTCGTTTTCATCCTTACGAAATAAACAATTCTAAGGGGTTTTCATCAAAGTTTTTTCAACTTAAATCGAACCAAGGTTTGATATCTGAATTGATGATTGTTAGTACCCCACATATTTCATATAAATGTATTAAAACAAAGTTTGGTAGCTTCAAAAAAATTTGTGAATTGTATGAAACAAATGTCAATCTCTTGAACGCACGGGTAAAGCATGAGTATTCGACAAGATGTGACATCAAAATGAGCAGATGAGTAGAGTAACAATCGTGACGAACTTGTGTGCCACAACGATGGCGTACGAAATTCAAGAAACCACAACAAGAATCAACAAAAAAATATTCACAATAGTCATGTAGCATTTTGGATGCCGAAAATTTGGAAATTCAGATGAAAATGTGAAACAAGTGGAAACAGCTGTTAATGATTCTTTTCTTCTTCTTTTCTTGTTATTCTTTATCGGCGTCACTTACGCTTCTTGGATCCATGAAATTGAATTTCAGTTTGAATTTACTTAAGAAACGAAACGGACGCAGCTAAAAGCTGCTGGCCGCCACCGGAGGCCGGAATACTGAAAATAATTTATTTTTTTCTTTATGTTTGTGAAATAAATTGTGATTTTTTGTTTAAAAAAAAAAACAAAAAAAAAAAAATACCAACAAAAAATATACAAATTTTGTGAAATAAAATTATGTGCCTCAATCAACAACTACAACAAAAATATAAATTTATTTTAAGCGATTTTTAAAAAACAAACAAACAAAATAAATATCACTGAAATAAAAATAAACATTTTCGGAATATTCATATTTTTTACGGAAAGTTCGAAAAAGTACATGCGAACTGTGATGAATAAAATTTCAACAAAGAAAAGTTAACAAAAAATGCTTGAATAATGAAATTTTTATGAATGTGAAACACGAGTGACGCATAAATATATGATTTTTATTTATGTCTGCCGATTTTTAAGAATTGAAGATTTTTTTTACATAAAAAATATTTATATAAAAAAATATTTAAAAAAAAACAGGAATTTTCACAAAAAAACGTTGCTTACGTTTCGTTTTGCTATTTTGCGCAGTAAATAAGTAAAAAGAATAAAATAACTTTTGAAAAGCAGAAAAAAATAAATATTTGAAGAAGTGCTAAATCTCAAAGAAGTAACAAAAACCTTAAAAAAAGAATACCCTTCATTTATTAAATTTTAAAATTTTTGTTTTATAAAGTAACAAGTAAAATTTTTGCCAAACTTAGTAGTTTCAAAAAGACACCGACACAATAATGTCTCAAAATACACCACCACCTGTGCGTCGCGTTCAGCGTCCACCACGTTTCAACATTCAACAGAATCCTCCACATCCGAATAGTGCATCTGCCATGAGCGCTGGCATTTCAATGCCACCCACTGCTCAGCCACCATATACCGCACAGACTCAACGCACAATGACCGGTTCAGCGGTGGCGGCGACGGGTCAACCTCATTGGCCACAATATTCAAATCCCTTTGCTGCTGGTAATTTTATGGCCAAAGGTTTTGAGGGTTTTGTTGATTTCACCAAATCAGGCATGAGTTTTGGCGAAAAGTTCACATATGGTCTGTATGATAAATTCAGTAAATGGTCCAAGAAATGGTTCACCCATGTGTTTCTATTCATTGTGGTCATGTTGTATACAATCGGTGGTGCGTTAATCTTTAATGTCGTCGAAGGCGAAGGTGAGTGGAATTTTTGTTTATTAAGATCATAAATTGGCACGTCTACCACATGTTAAATATGCGTTAAGTACGCAGTTTTGTTTCACACTTAAAATTGTGATGTTTCATAGCAAATGGAACCTTGTCTTTTATGACAAAATTTTACTAGAAATTTTAAAATAAAAAATTGGGTATATTTAATCAGATGTCAAGTTAAGGTTGGTTTCCCTGCTTGTACTAAACATTCTACAATTGCTTTTAAGGCAAAGCAGGGGCCTTACTCTGTAAAGCAATGCGATAGGAAATGCGTTGCGAATGCTAGATTTGATGCGAAAAATAATTGCCACTCTGTAAATCGTTCGCATTGGGAGTAGACTTTTCAGTGAAACATCGTTGGCAACGCTACTCCCAATGAGAATGATTTACAGAGTGGCAATTATTTTTCGCATCGAATCTAGCATTCGCAACGCATTTCCTATCGCATCGCTTTAGAGAGTAAGGCCCCAGGAGTCTTTCCCTTCTAAGTACTTCATACTTTAAGGCGTTATATATCGCCTGATTTAAAAGGACTTAAAGATGGCTCACATTGGGCAAAATGTTTTATACTTATGACAGCAGTTTTTTCTTCTTATTTTCATTATCTTCTTTTGCAGCATAGTCCCTCCACAAAACGGCTCCTTGCTGTAGCTAATGCTATCTATTGTCTGCAAAATTTCCGCAAATCACGTATTTTTTGTTTCAACAATCGTTTCAACTTGATGATGCAAACTTGATATATGATATTGTCGGCATCTGGTAGAAATTCAAAGAATGAAGATTGCTAAGTCCATTCAATCCACGCAATTCAGGTCAATATTATAACATGCAGTAAAATAGTCGATAGCAAAGCAAGTCAATCATGAGTTTGTTTCACAATAGGGGAACTGATGCTATTGTGGTATTGTTTTTCAATGTGGTATGGTCACATATCTCCGATTTGGGAAAGAACCTGCGAACGTCTTTGCTTTTATCCTATCAGAAAACATGAAAAACCAGGGATGTGTTGTTCTCATGCACCAAACAAAATTTTTCCGGTGTCAGTTGAATAAAACATAAGTCGCGTGTGGTTGATTTTTTTTTCCGGATTTTTTGCAAAAAAATGTTGTTAAAAAAAAGTTGCTTTTTGGTGAAGTTTTATTTAAGTAAGTGCTTAGTATTGTGAAATAAGTGTTCAACTGTATGAAGTCACAAAGTTTCCCATTTTATTTTTCGAATTTTGTAGTTTCTAAAAATTGGTCAGTGTGGTATAGTCGGGATTTGCTAATGTGGTATATGAATATTTCTTGTTATTCTTAACATTATTTGATTGCTGTTTATTTTTTTATAAAATCTATGAGTTATTATAGACTTATTTCATACTTTTCAAACTTTATATTTGGATGTATGGTTAAGTATACCACATTACCCTTCTTATTTGTACTACATTACCCGCCTACTTAACAAGTATATATACCACATTGTGCCACCATATATACCACATTACCTCCCAACTTTTTGAAAACAGCTTTTTTGACTTTTTTCAGATTTTGCTCAATTACTTTTTTTAATGAAATTGCACACATTTTATTGAAATATATTCTGTAGCCAATACTTCAATGATTAGCATAAATTGATCTAACGGTTCTCTTTCAAATTCCACCTAAACATTAGCTATACCACAATAGCATCAGTTCCCCTACTAGGAAAAGTATCTATCTAAGACGAAATTCTACATGGTGTTTTAGTCTTAAAGGCTACAATTTCAAGTTGGCTCTGGTGAAAATGATTTTTGTCAGTACTATAAATGAACCATTTTTCGAGTATTCGTTTCATTTTCTAGATTTGACTGTAAAGGACTTGAACATTTGGTGGTTCCCTGAAAACGTTATTTCCAGCAGATTTACTGTTAATCTTTTGTAATAAGTTCCTTGTCTTGTATTTGAACAATCGACTTTTTGAATTTACTTCCTGAAATCTTAAGTGTATTTTTATAAACCGAGCGACTTCTTAAGCTTTGGTCGCAAAATTGTTGAACATTTCAAGTTATTGCTTCTTACTTAATTACTTTCTCCTTGAGATAGTAGTACACCGAAAACAGAAATTTAAAAAAGCCTTTGAAAACAATTATAATATACCAGTCGAATTAGATACTGGGTATATATGTGAGTCTTGCACTAATTCCAAACATCATAAAACCCATACCAATCGATAGAGTATTTCGCCCTGCGCAACATATCAAAACGGTCCTCCCAACTTTTCCGGGAAATTATGTAAATTCCAGTTGAACAACTTTTATGTTTCCGATTTTAGTGACATGTGATTATGTTGTACCAATATATGTCCTCAACAAAGATACAAAATATTTTTAAAAAATATAAAGTCTGGTTTAAGAGTTCGAGGGTTTTAAAAATTTGATTCAAAGTAACGCATTCCTGCCGATTAGTCAAATTTTTAAAGTCCTCAAGCTCGTTAACAAGACTTTATATTTTAAAAATATTTTGTATCTGGGTCGAGGACATATATGGGTACAACATAATCAAATATCACTAAAATCGAAAACTCGGATTTACATAATTTCCCTGAAAACTTGGAAGGACCCATTTCGATAAGTTCTTCAGGGCAAAACTTTTTATCGATTGGTATAGGTTTTACAAAGATTGGAGTTAATGCAAAACTCAAATCTAATTTGATTTATAAAAGCAATGGTTTTTGATCATAATTTATTTTAAAATTTGAATAAACCATATAACACAGTCCTGCGATGAAAAAAAGTATGAGATCAGAGTAAGTGGTTTTTATAGATTTTTGCTCGTTGAATCCGAATATGACTTCCGATTTGCTCCATCACGTCTGAGATCCGAGTAATCCTTAATTTAAAGTGCAGAAAACGCTATTTTCAAACATATAGTGTACATCCTGAAAGAAGTCTAGTTCACTTTTGACAGCGGCATTGAATAGCCCTGAGCTTCTTCTTTAAAGCGTACTTTTAACTTTTTCAATTGAATCATTAGTTTCCGAGATATCATCCATTGAATTATAGGTATGCAAATTGAATATAGTCCTTTACAAGGATTAGCGATACCTTTACTTCAGTCAATAATATCTCGGAAACATATGATTCAATTGAAAAAGTTAAAAGTACGCTTTAAAGAAAAAGCTCAAGGCTATTCAATGCCGCAGTCAAAAGTGAACTAAACTACTGTCAGGATGTACACCATATGTTTGAAAATAGCGTTTTCTGCACTTTAAATCAAGGATAACTCGGATCTCAGACGTGATGGAGCAAATCGGAAGTCATATTCGGATTCAACGAGCAAAAATCTATAAAAACCAGACTTGGGGGTTTTGCATTAGATTTTATTTTTCACTAAACTTAGTGCTAGTGAAAAAATATTCACTATCAAGGAATTTATTTAGTGTTAGTGCAAAATCCTTCACTATCAAAAAATTCATTAAGTGGTAATGAAAAAGATTTTCATTATCATTAAATTTAGTTAAAAGTTTTAAATAATATTTCCACTAAATTTAGTGATAGTGAAAATTCATTCACTATCAAAAAATTGATTTAGTGGTAATGGCAAATTTTCCATTATCACTAAATCTAATGAAAGTGAAAATTTGTTCCATTGAATTTAATGAAACTTTAATGAAAATTTTCAATAAATGTTGCAATAAATTTAATGAAACATTTTCACTTTCATTAAATTTAATGAAACTTTAATGGAAATTTTCATTAATGTTTCATTAAATACAATGAAACAAATTTTCACTATCACTAAATTTAATGAAACTTTAATGAAAATTTTCATTAATGTTTCATTAAATTCAATGAATATATGAGTTTATGAGCGCAACAGTGGCCTAACCTTTACTCGTTGATAAAACAAAAGCACATAACTTGAATCGATACAAGCACAAGTTATTTGCTTTTAATTTTTTAACAAAGTGAGGGTTAGGCCACTATTGCGCTCATAGCCTCATATGTTCACTTTTAATAACTTCAGTGATTTTTTTATTGGAAATTTCAATTCAATTAAGACAAAATGTGCCGTGCTAGGTCAAAATATTTTGATATCTTTAAGTTTTTCCTTCGAGATCTTGTACGAAACGATTGCGTGAACATTAATCCTACTTTTACTTAAAAAAGCTTACGAAAGCTGTTTTAAGCATTTAGTTGACAAAGCGCAGAAATTATTTGGGTCTGAAGAACTTCAAAAACTAAAAGTCGTGCTTGCATTTGACTTTAATGAATCTCCTTCAAACTGATACTATTCCCACTCATTCTAACCCTTTCAATAAATCTAATTTAATCAGTCTGTTCGTTTATTCGAAGATTTTGCAGGTTTTTACCTGAAAAGCTCTCATTCATGTACGTTTTATGCTTAAACGAGAGCTTTTCGGCTAAAAACTTGCAAAACCCCGGAGTAAACGAACAGCTTGGATTTTAATGAAAAATTCTATTAAAAGTTTCATTAAAAGCTTCATTAAATTTAGTGGTAGTAAAATTTTGTTTCATTGAATTTAATGAAACTTTAATGAAAATTTTCTTTAGAAGTTTCATTAGAAGCTTCATTAAATTTAGTGATAGAAAAATTTTGTTTCATTGAATTTAATGAAACTTTAATGAAAATTTTCTTTAGAAGTTTCATTAGAAGCTTCATTAAATTTAGTGATAGAAAAATTTTGTTTCATTGAATTTAATGAAACTTTAATGAAAATTTCCACTAATGTTTCATTAAATTCAATGAAACAAATTTTCATTATCACTAAATTTAGTGCAATTTTTATTATATATTTTCATTAAATTTTAATGATAGTGAAAAACTTTCCACTATCATTTAATGAATTGTTAGATAGTGAAAAATTTTTCATTACCATCAAATGAATTTTTTCATAGTGAAAAAATTTCCACTATCACTAAATTTAATGGAGAAAATTTTCACTATCTCTAATTAGATTTAGTGGTAGTGGAAAAAGTTTCACTATCAAAGTATTCATTAGATATTAGTGAAAAGCTCAATGAACTAAAAAATTTAGTGCATTACCCCCAAGTCTGATAAAAACCACCTACTCTAATCTCATACTTTTTTAACTTTTTCAAAAAGGCATGACTGTGTATTTCGTGAAAACGTTTTTAATGCGCTAGTTCTTTATATGTAAGTTAACGATAGATAAATTAGAACTTTTAAAATTAAATAAAATAAATTCCATTCCCACCAAATATAACTGCAGCGTAAACAAATATTGCAGGTGCATTTGCATAAGTCCAAATAAAACAACAACAAAAGCAATAGCAAGAAATTCTTCATAATATGACACCGTCGTCCGGTTGGGTAAATAAGCGCATAATTCATTTATAATTATTTTTGTTAAGTTAGTTTAAGATCAGACTCAATTGAATAAAGTTATAGCTTCGGCTTTTTTTAAAAAGTAAATTCAATTTAAAAAAGTTTAATTGGCGCCCGAGCAGGGACCCAAAGTAAAATAAAGTGGCAGATAGAAAAAATCCAGCCAACTAAAAGTTTTGGGAACCAACACGCAGAGCCTGGATAATATCGATCCGTGGACAGCAGCCTTGAAATTCTTTTGGCCAAGCAGCAAAGGAAGAAGTAACAATACGGTGCCCCAGTACGAGCGGAAAAGGATAACACCCACGGTTCAAAATCCTTTGTGGACCAGAGGAATGGTAATTGTAAGTTTAATTTTTAAGAAAATTTAAAAAGTGAAACAAAGAATAGCTAAATTAAAAAAAAAGTAAAAAGAAAATTTAAAAATTATAAAAAAAAAGTAAGGATATTTAAAGAGTGAAACAAAGAATAGCTAAAGTAAAAAAAAAAAGTTCTAAAAAAGGAAAATTTAAAAATTATAAAAAAATAAGGAAATTTGAAAAGTGAAACAAAGAATTGAAAAGTTATATTAATTATAAAAACGTTCTTTTTTTTTTTAAAAAAAAAAAATTAAGAAATCGAAACAGCAAATAATAGCTGTTAAAAATAAGTTGAAAGTGAAAGAGTTAATTTTTGTTTATGAAAAAAATAATTTAAAACAAATTTACAATAATTAAAATGCCAACTGCTGAAGAGCAATTAGTTAGAAGCCTCAGCCAACTTAGCGTAGGTAATCAGGCCTCGTCAAGTATGGCTCAAGCTAATCCCAATCGCAATTTATCCACAGCCCAAACTTCCCAACCACAAACTTCTCAAACACAAACTTCTCAACCACTACAATTAGACGAATCAGTGACTCGACAAATTACCGATATAGTGACAGCGACATTTAGAACATTGACAAATCCCTTTTTAGAAGTTGAAAGCGACCCATATGCAGACTGTTCGGTTACAGTCGACGCGAATAACATTAATGAACTGGACAGAATCCCAGATATTGTGAAATGTTTGAGAGAATTTTCGGGTGTGCCAGGGGAATTTAATTCTTGGAGGAAATCTGCAGACAGGATTTTCTCACTGTACGAACATCTTAAAGGTACTCCCAAATACTACGCGATTTTGCACATGGTTAGGCACAAAGTCGTCGGGGAAGCTGACACGGCACTAGAATCTTATAAAACTGGAATGGAATGGGGACAAATAAAAAGATGCCTTATGATGCATTACTCTGACAAAAGAGACATTGGTACCCTAGAATACCAACTGACCACATTAACCCAGAAGGGTCATACGGTTCATGAGTTCTACCAGAAAATTTACCAACATTTATCACTTATTCTAGATAGACTTGCTTGTCTCGACTTAAGTGACGATGCACTACGTGCAATGACAAATACTTACAGGGATAAAGCTTTAGACACCTTCATTCGTGGTCTCAATGGAGATTTACCTCGTCTATTAAGCATTCGTGAACCAAATTCGCTGCCCCAGGCACTAAATCTATGCGAAAAGCTAGAAAATATGACATTCCGTATGAATTATGCTCATAATTCCAATCCTTTCAGGTCAGCACCTCCCAGGCCACCAAAACCAATGAAGTTTAATTATCCTACAAGACAAGTTGATTTTTATCCAGAACTGGCACGTTGGCCATCTGCACAAAAATCTTATCCTTTTAGAATCAATAGCTTCAACAATCCCTTCCGTCATAACATGCAAGGTTTCCAGCAAAATACAAATTCTTTCATTCAGAACAGACCAACAAACCCATTTATAAGCAATGCCAATAAAAATCCTTTTATTCAGAACAGACCAACAAACCCATTTGTAAGCAATGCTAATCAATATCCAAAATTTAATCAAGGAGGGTTCAACAACAGACCGAATTTTCCACCAAAACCTCCTCAACCCATGGAGCTAGACCAGTCAATTCATTCCCGGCAAGTTAATTATCAAAATAGGCCAAATTTTCAAACCAATCAAGTTACCCAAAAACGACCTATGACCCAACAGCATCATGCACCTAATAAAATGCAAAGAACATTTTTTGCAAATAGCATTATACCAACATACGCTGAAAATGAATATCAAAGCTTAAATCCTTTCTATACCGAATATCAACAGGACCCATACTTCGAAACAGAATACCAGTGCCCATATGATGAATATGCAATGTTACCTAGTCCTTCTGGTCAAGAGAGCAACTTCCAAAACATTTATCCTGATCATTTGGAACAATGGGGAGAAATTCCAGAAAATCCTCCGGAGACCCAAGTGGCTAACGATAATGCAATTGAGGTTAATGCACAGCAATCCGACAATGTTAATTTTTTAGAATAAAATCATTTTCGCTTCCATATTTTGAGTATTTGACGGGGAGCGGGGATGTGCTTAATTTCCTAATAGATACTGGTTCTAATAAGAACTACATCCAATCAACAAATATACAAAATCCTATACGAAATGAAAAAACCTTTCTTGTTAATTCAGTAGCAGGAAGCATAGAAATATCTTCCCACACCTTTTTAAATATTTTTGGAACACAGAACATAAAATTCTTTATTCTACCAGGACTAAAGTCATTCCACGGAATTATTGGTAATGACACTTTGAAAGAACTAGGAGCTGTAATTCACACAAACAGAAATTTTATGACAGTTCAACCCAATTTGGTTATTCCACTAAAACAATATGTTGCACAGGATGTGAATAATATTAATTTACGTACCTCACACCTTACAAAACAGCAAAAAGACAAAATGACAATACTGATTAAAAACTGTCCACATTTATTGTCCGATCCAAACGAAAAACTGACATATTCTACCACTGTTAGAGGGGAAATACGAACAACTAATGACACCCCAATTTATTCTAAAACTTACCCATATCCCATGGCATTAAAGGAAGAAGTCGAAAAACAAGTAGAGCAGCTGTTGTCTGATGGCATAATAAGACCATCAAGATCTCCCTACAACTCTCCTGTTTGGATTGTCCCTAAAAAAATGGACTCCTCAGGTGAAAGAAAGTATCGAATGGTAATTGATTACCGGAAATTAAATGCTGTCACGATTCCAGACAGATATCCAATTCCTGAAATTCAAGGAGTTCTCGCCAATTTGGGAAAAAATAAATTTTTTTCTATTATCGATTTAAAAAGTGGTTTTCACCAGATCCCATTAAAGGAATCTGACATCGAAAAAACGGCGTTTTCAATAAATAACGGAAAATATGAATTTCTCCGTTTGCCTTTTGGGCTGAAAAATGCCCCAGCTATCTTCCAAAGAGCTTTGGATGATATCCTTCGCCAGCATATTGGCAAAAGATGTTACGTCTATATAGACGACATTATTATCTTTGGAAAAGATGAGAATGAACATTTCGAAAATTTAAAAATTGTTTTGAAGACTCTTGAAGCTGCTAACATGAAAGTGCAGCTAGATAAATGTGAATTTTTTAAGCAAAACGTAGAATTTTTGGGATACGTCGTAGGGATAGATGGTATTAAAACGAATCCTGCTAAAGTTAAAACAATAGCAGACATGCCAATACCGAAAACATTGAAAGAACTTCGCTCTTTTCTCGGTATGTCAGGGTATTACAGAAGATTTATTAGAGACTATGCAAAAATTGCAAAGCCCCTAACAAATCTTTTACGAGGGGAAGATGGACGTGTGTCCAAATTTGCTTCGAAAACTAAAGCCATAATACTTGATAAGGATGCAATTGATTCATTCAATAAGATTAAAAATTCACTTACTTCTAAAGAAGTAATTCTTTCTCATCCAAATTTCGAAAGAGAGTTTGAACTGACTACTGACGCGTCGAACTATGCTATAGGCGCGGTGTTGTCACAAAACGATAGACCAATAACCTTTATCTCAAGGTCTTTATCAAAAACGGAAGAACACTACGCAGCCAACGAAAAAGAGATGTTGGCTATAATATGGTCTCTAAACTCTTTAAGGAATTATCTTTACGGTGCTAGAAAAATAAAAATATTTACGGATCACGAGCCACTCACCTATGCGTTGAGTAGCAGAAATGCAAATAGTAAGATGAAAAGATGGAAGGCCATCTTAGAAGAGTATAATTATGAACTTATCTACAAGCCTGGCAAAGCCAATATTGTAGCAGATACTCTGTCTAGGATTCCGGCGGAAATCAATTCATTAACACCCACGATACATAGCGATGACAGTTCTAGTGAAAATCTAATACCTTGTGTCGAAGCACCAATAAATGTGTTCAAGAACCAAATTTTACTAAAAGAAGACCAAACATCGACATATCAGTTTAAAATAGTATTTCCAGGAATTCACAGACATATTATTACGGAACAAAATTATACGGAAGAGAAACTTATTTCAATTTTTAAAAGGTACCTAAATCCGTCTGTTGTAAATGGTATCCAGACCGCAGAACGAATTATGGGTATGATTCAAAATTTTTACCCTCTTCACTTTTCAAATTATAAAGCACGCTACACCCAAAAACTTATCCAAGATGTTACTAATGAACAAGAGCAAGAAGACATTATTCTTGAAACACATAACCGTGCGCATCGTAATGCTCTTGAAAATAAAGCCCAAATTCTTGAAAAATTCTATTTTCCAACCATGATGAATAAGATTAAAAACATAACGAAGATTTGTAAGACATGCAAGGAAAACAAGTACGATAGACACCCAAACCAAATTAAATTAAAAGAAACACCCCTACCAACATTTCCAGGACACACAGTTCACTTAGACATATTCTTAACGGAAAGTAAAATAGTATTGACAGCACTTGACAAATTCACCAAGTACGCACAAACAAAAATGTTGAAAAGCAGATCAATAGAAGACATTAGGCGACCATTAAGAGATATTTTATTTTCATTTGGTGTACCAAAATTTATTGTCATTGACAATGAACCTTCACTGAATTCCAATTCAATAAAATTTATGATGAAAGATGAATTAGGCATTGAAGTTTACACAACCCCTCCATACAGAAGTCAGGCAAATGGCCAGGTCGAGCGATTCCATTCAACCCTAGTGGAAATTATGCGATGTTGCAAAGAAAGTGGTGTTCACCGAAATTTCGAAGAATTGTTGGAACGATCCGTTTCTGAATATAACCACTCAGTACACTCGGTCACAGGGAAAAAACCAGTAGATTTGTTTTTTAATCGAAATGTTTCATTTACTCCTGATGATTATGAAAGACTTAGAAATTCAAACCTTAAGACATTAGAACAGAAACAGAAAAAAGACATAGAATACCATAATAAAAATAAAGATGAACCTAAAAGATATTTACCAGGACAAGTTATTTTCGTAAAAAGGAATAGAAGGCTAGGAACGAAATTGTCGAAGCCATATGTTAAAGAAATAGTTAGGGAAGACAGAAATAGTACACTCGTAACAGAAACAGGACGTATAATACACAAAAGCTTAATCAGAAATTAATCTATTTTTTTACAATTCCACAGTTAATGATTTGTTTTCTGGCTTTATGCCATGCTGAAACCCAGATACTGGACTATTCAAATTATCATCCCGTCACACTAAAAACAGGCAACGTACGAATACTTGACTACACAAACACCCAGTTAATTACAGTTAACACGGGGACATCCAAAATTCGAACAGGAACATTTAGATTGATACACACGATAAATCTTCAACAGTACGAAACATTGATGGACGAACTAGAAACCACAATAAACTACAATATTAGCACTTCCCATCCTCTTCTACCTTTCCTTACCTACCACATTACCAATATAAAAACTCGATTAAGCAGATTAAAGCCTAAGACAAAAGTTAAAAGAGCCATAAATGAAATTGGTACTGTATGGAAGTGGATCGCGGGAAATCCCGACCACAATGATTTTGAAATAATAACAAAAAAAATTAACTCTTTGCTAGAAAACAATAATGAACAGGTTATAATCAATAAATTGACTAGAGCACAAATAAACAGTTTAACGCAATCAACTAATAATATCCTTAAGGCATTAAAAACAAACGAAAATATCCAAACTGAAATTTTAATGAACTTTAAGTATAAGTTAGAAATAATAAATGAAGAAATGTTTAATCTAGAGTATGCTATTCAATGGGCAAAAGCCAACATTGTTAATTCAATAATATTATCTAACGTAGAAGTAAAAATATTGGAAAAGATTTTTGAAAACGATAAAATTCCATATTCTAATATTGATGAACTATTAAATTTTGCAGAAATTAAAGTAGCCACAAATGGCACAGATATAATTTATATTGTAGGAATACCAACTACTGATACCATTATTTGTGAAGAAATTTTAATCAAACCTGTTAAAACATTAAATTTTGTTAACGACATAAAATATTCCAAAATATTAAAATGTGAAAAGGAAATTTATGGTATAAAAAATGAATGTAAAAAAAGTAACAATTTACGTATCTGTAATCTTAGTAATATCATTAATATCAGTAACACTTCTTGTATTCCAAATTTATTAAGAAGCTTATTACCTAACTGCGCTATTACGAACAATCACCATATACCCACACAAGAAGAAATATTACCAGGAACAATATTGCTAAACCAATACTCTGGACAAATCAAGATCAACGAGGACTTAGTCCCATTAAACGGAACGTTTTTAATAGAACATGTGAATACAACTATTACCGTAGACAACATAACTTATTACTCGCAAGAAGTTCCATACGCACGACCATTACCAGCAATACTTCAACCAAAATCACTCAATAATGACTTAGAAGAAGTTCTGTCGCTGCCAATGTTGAAGGACTTAAATACGAGAAATACCAAACAAATCGACCTTTTGGAAACAGAAAATGGAAATATATCAATTGCCAGCTATTCGTCATCAGCCATCCTCGTAGTAATAATTTTTGTTTTAGCGATAATCTACAAAAGAAAGACAGAAGCACTTACAAAATCATCAAGTAATCAACACCCCCAACTAACAAAATCAGCAATAGAAGGACTTAATAAAATCTTTACAAGTTCAATGGAATCAAACGAGGACGTTCGATTTTAAGGAAGGGAAGAGTTAACGATAGATAAATTAGAACTTTTAAAATTAAATAAAATAAATTCCATTCCCACCAAATATAACTGCAGCGTAAACAAATATTGCAGGTGCATTTGCATAAGTCCAAATAAAACAACAACAAAAGCAATAGCAAGAAATTCTTCATAATATGACACCGTCGTCCGGTTGGGTAAATAAGCGCATAATTCATTTATAATTATTTTTGTTAAGTTAGTTTAAGATCAGACTCAATTGAATAAAGTTATAGCTTCGGCTTTTTTTAAAAAGTAAATTCAATTTAAAAAAGTTTAATTTGTATACTAATGTCATATCACTTTGCACTATTGTTCTTTTGTTGGCTGTAAGGTTCAGTAATTTACATTAAGTCAATGAATTTTTTAATTTTTTGTATGAAATCATCTATATGTATATGATCTCACTTTCTTCTTAGAAATTATACTTGAAGTATTGCCATTTTATCATCGCTTGAGGCCTTTGGGTTTTATTCTGACTAGATGTATTCCTTTACATATCTATGTATTAAGCAAACGTGAGATTATTATTTGAGAAAACTTAAAAAGTGATGAGATATTGCAATCACTTCTTAAAAAATAATTTTTTCACACAATTTGGTAATAAGTAGTCAAGTCAAATTATTCTTTAAGCAAAGCTTTCTTCAAAAAATTTGATTCCTGCAATTTTTAAAATAAACCGTTTTATTTCGTTTTAAAGCAAAGGCCTAAGATCAGCATCGAAATCACTGCCGCATAAAAAGTTAGAAATCGTGAAACCTATTTTCGTATGGCTTTATACATAGGAAATATAGCAAAGAGAAATTATATTTTCCGATCTAACGAAAAATCGATTTTCGTTACTTTTAAGGCTGAGTAATTTTTTATGCAGCAGTGTTTCCTTCCAGAATTTTAGCATTTGCTTTAGAACTAAAAAGTAAACCGATTAGAAAAAATCTCTTAAACTACAAGTGGTACGAAAACAGCTCTCACATAATGTCCCTATACAAGTGAAAAGCACTAAGTCAGTTTTTCAAGTTTTGAATTAGTTGAAGTTAAACAAATTAAATTTTTTTTTATTGTATGGAAATCGTTATTCTTGGGAACAGTCTTAGACCGCAAACTAAACTGGAAACCTAATATAGAAAATCGTATAAAAAAGGCATACGGTGCTTTCTTTGCATGTAAAAAATTCTACGGAATCACTTGGGGCTTTGACCCTAAAACCACCATCTGGATCTACACTGCAATAGTGAGTCCCATGTTATTGTATGCAATACATGTTTGGTGGACCGCGCTAAACACAGCATATATGTATACAAAAGAAACTCGATCGATTACAACGTCTTTTAAGCATCGGCATCACTGGTGCCCTGAGGTCTACCCCTTCAGAATCCTTAAACGCTATACTTTTTCTGTTACCTATTGATATCTTTGCCAATGGAGTTGCTTATAATACTATACTTAGGCTTAAAGAATCGGGGGGCCTTAAGCTAAGGCCTTACGGACACAGTAACGTAGGTAATATTGAGAGTATTACTACTGACTACATGATTCCTAAGCTTTCTATGGAGAAAAAATTCTTGGTCACATTCCCGTCTAGAGAATTCTGGAACACACGAGGTGAAGATCCAACCGAAGTAATAAACATATACACAGATGGCTCTATATCAGATAATGGGTTGGAGCAGGTTTCTATGTCTCCAACTCAAACGTAGAATACTCATTTAAATTGCCAGATGAGTGCAGCATTTTCCAAGCGGAAATTTTCGCGATTAACAAAGCGGTTTACCTTAAAGAAAGTGTAAGCGAGAAGGAAATTGCTCTATACGTCGATAGTCAAGCTTTAAAAGCTTTAAAATCAAACTTTATTAAATCAAAGACAGTTTTTGAATGTTTTACCGCTTTAACTTCCCTTAGTGAAAACATCCAAGTATCCCTTCAGTGGGTGCCGTCGCACTGCGAAATTTTAGGAAATGAAAAGGCAGATCTATCAGCAAAAACGGGAGCTCTTTTAGAAGATCAACACATTAAAATTCCAGCACCGCTCCAGCATTTCTTCTCTTTAAAGAGCGCTCAAATGTTCTCAGTAGCGAATAGACGCTGGGAACAATCCCCCACTAGCGCTATAACAAAATATTTTTGGCCTTGTTTTCACAAAGCAGATTTTTCCAAATATTTACTATCTTTGACGAGGAGTGAGTGCAGCCTGCTGACTAGAGTTGTGACTGGTCATTGCCTAATTGGTCATCATGCCTTTAGACTGGGCATAGTCTCCAACAACTGGTGCAGAAACTGTCACGAGCCTGAGGAAGAGGAAACAATTGAACACCTTTTATGTCGTTGTCCTGCTCTTGCAAGAACTAGACTGAAATGCTTTGGTCAGCCATTTTTTAATTCCTTAAAAGAACTCACTAAATTCACCTAAGTGACATTAAAAGATTCGCTGTGCTTACAGGATCCTTCAGTTTGGACAAACACCATATTGAAAAGACCAGAGTTTATGAATAGACGTTAATAACAGAGTTTGTGGTATCACTATGGACCCTTGCGGTCTATGTGTGGCAATATTGCCGCCACCCTAATCTAGCCTAACCTAACCATGGAAATCGTTGTGTTGCTTTTACTTTTTTAACGAAAATAATCACCTTTTAACAGATATATAGCTTAATGGGTCTTATCAAACTGAAGACTATAATATTTTTGGCCAAATAACTCAAAACTAGAAAAACCAAGCACTATTCACTTGAATAGGAACGATATTTTCTATATGGTAGGCCAACAATTTTGCTGGGGCAACCATAAGCTTGATATTTTTAATAAAGGGATTTACGTTACCTTTTAGCTTGAATAACTTTTTATGAGGCAGTGATCTCTTTTTCGATATTAGTCCTAAACTTTTGAAAATAAAGCGGTTCCTATTATAAACGAAAGATATTTAAACAAAAAATTTTATCTCACTGGACTATAGCTAACAAATTTTTATTTGATCCAAAGCATAGCCAGTATCATTTGTAGAAATAATAACGAATAAAGAAGTTAAAACAAAACTCTACATAAAGTGATTCAAAATAAACAAATTACTATAAGCAGGCAAGGGGGGATTATTAAGTATGATGAATTACTATGCAGATAATTACAGCTTCTGCGGTAGAAAAAGTACAAAAAAACATATTAAAATTTGAAACAATGAAAACATCCGCAGGTCATTAAGTAAAATAACGAGTTATTTTTAAAGCGTAAATTTATTTACGGCGCCAAACAAGACCAGTTCTTTAATTAAAATAATTTTTCAAAAATTCTTTTGTAATCTGGAATTTCCAAAAAATGATCTAAGGCAAATGACTAAGTTAGTAGTCAATAGTTACTTATGTAAGGTAAAAACTTAGCTTGAAGTTATTAATAGAAGTTATTGGAATTCATTGCACCTTTCACACAAGATGACAACAAAAGATGATCGAAAACTGTTTAATAATAAAGCCAATACTTCAAAAACATAATCCTTAACTATCTCTGATCCAGCTTTTGTAAAGCCAAACTCTCATTGATTACATAATAGAAAAAGTTTGACACAAATTAAAATTCTCAACCGATGATATAATGAAATATCACACCAGCGCGCTGCAACGTTAGTGTCATACTTAGTTGTTTAGCTAATTTACTTCAGTAAAGATTTTCTATGAAAATCTCCAGCGGAGATATTTACATTTAAACAAAAGCATCCCCATTTTATTTCTTTTGGCAAGTGACCAAAACTCTAGCTAGTTATGCGTTAGAGTAGAATACATGACCTTCAACTATGAACTTCAAAAAGTTATTTTTTCAACGACTAAACTTTTTATTTTTAATTTTAATTTGTCTAAAAAGCATAATAAATTTACATTTGCGTAGCATATGAAAGTCATTTAGCAATTGAGAACGCACAGCTTGGCACAGATTTTACGCATCCACTTAGTAAACAGAATGCAATCTGACCCATATTTTGTTCGCATTGATTTTTTTTATTTTATTTTTTATTTTATTTTTTTTTCAACACAAAGTTTTAAATAAAAATTTTTTGTACAAATGTTAAATTGAGCGTAAATAAATGCTGCATTTTTAAATGTGCGGTTATGAGGAAAAATACTAATTGGATATACGAGTAATTTCTTTTTCAATAAAGAAAATTCTTATAATATTGTCTTGGGACTTATTTACAATTCAGCATCATGCCTAGAGCTAAACGATTTGACTTTAGCCTCTCAGATGACGCTGAAATTTTGTCAGTGGTTACGTTTGCGCCCAAAACCAATACAAATGACAACAATAAAATTTTTAATTTTTTTTTTAATTTTTTCGGAGATTTTTTACAGGTTGTAAAAATACCTAACTCAGACGTTACTGCTTTATAAAATTTACCAAAACTTGGAAATTTCTGAACCAATTTTCATTTTCTGACATAAGAACTGCCCCAGATAAATTTGAAACTTTGTTTTTTTTTATTTATTAATGAGTAGAGTAGAACGGGGCAATGTCGTGCACTCAACTTTGACATGCTCGTAAAGCCGTACATCTCAAGCAAATGCGACGAGTAAGCATCCGATCGAAAGATAATTTTGTTGGTTATATCCATGTGTAACAACATTTGTGTAGCGAGAAATTGTGTTTGTGTAAGTGAGGAAATAAAAAATGTGCACGACATTACCCCCCTCAAAATTTGTGGGGTAATGTCGTGCATTGTTTTCCGAGTATAGTAAATACACCAAAATGTGTGAGAAATGATAGGTAGTGGTTCTATTAGAGGAGATTTCGCATTATCATGTTTTTATTCATTATTGTACAAGTGTGAAGTACATAATATGTTGTGTAGAGTAGAACGGGGCAATGTCGTGCACTTAACTTTGACATGCTCGTAAAGCCGTACATCTCAAGCGAATGCGACGAGTAAGCATGCGATCGAAAGATAACTTCATTGGTTACATCCATATGTAGCAACATTTGTGTAGCGAGAAATTGTGTTTGTGTAAGTGGATGTGCACGGCATTACCCCAATGGTCGTTTTAAAGGTCAACTTCGATAACTCGGTGAAGCCCAAAATTTTTCGAAAACCAAATACTTCTTTTCTTTGGCAGGATATTTCGTTTTAGAAAACACTTACCTGGTATATTTTCCGGCAAGGAAAATTATTTTTCTGACCCGATGAAAAAACACTTTTATCGTCCCGAAAGCGTGCGTTTTGAAAAAAAGGTTACTCCGTAGAGACGAACTGGTGAAAATTGCTAGTATTATATGCATAAGCTCAGTACGTCAGCAGGTCCCTACCTTACAAACAGTTGGTAAATCATTCAATCCTTTGGGCTAAAACAGCCAGTGCACGACATTACCCACTGCACGACATTACCTCGTTCTACTCTAGTATTTTTTATTATTTTTTTATATTTTATTTATTAATGAGTAGTATACAAACATAAATAACCTTACACTATTAACAAATATTTATTTTATATAAAAATATTTACTTTTTTCTTAAGACCCTTCATTAAGTTTTGTACAGTTGTTTCGTCGACAGTACCGTACGACCTTCGCCACTTATTTTTGAAATCTTTTAAATTTTTTGCAGTACTTTTACTCTTCCAAAGATCTGATTTCATTAGAGCCCAATATCTCCCAATAGGTCGAAGCTCTGGGCAGTTAGGTGGATTCGCATTTTTGGGTACAAAATTTACATTATTGCTATTGTACCATTCTATGGTGGCTCTAGAGTAGTGAGAGGTTGCTAAGTCAGGCTAGAACATTACAGTACCCCCGTGCTCACGAATAAATGGCAAAAGACGTTTTTCAAGGCATTCATCAATATACATTTTCCAGTTAATTGTGCCCTGTGTTACAAAAAAACTGCTTCTCAGACCGCAAGTGCACATGGCCTGCCAAACCATATACTGCTTGGAAAATTTTGTAATTTTCTTCTCTTTAAAATTGCTCTGTACTGGCCCCTTCTCCGAACAGGTATAAAATTCGTGTCCTGGTAGCTGTTTAAAATCTGCCTTAAGTATGTTTCATCGTCCATTATGCAGCAGTCAAATTCAGTCAGGCAATCGACATATAACTTTCGAGCTCGCTTTTGAACCTCTAACTGCTTTTCATGGGAACGGTTTTGTACTTTTTGAACTCTGTAGGTCTTAAGCTTAATTTTTTTTTTAGTCTGTTTATGGAAGATTTTAAGGTTCCTGCTCTGTCAGCCATATTTCGTTCTGAAGTGTTAGGATTCTGCTTAAAAAGGCGCTTCACCTTTTTCACCAACTGTGGGTCTATACTGGCTTTTCTACCTGAACCTTTTTTCCGCGAAATAAGTTGACCCTTTCTATAATTCGAAATAACCCTTTGTGCAGTGATTTTTGATGCACCTGTTTTTTTGCTATGGCTGAATATTTTAATTCTTGTTTTTGCAGGTAAGTGTACAAAATGAGTTTGCGCTTTTTTTCTTGATTGCTAGACATCTTTATCGTTTGAAGTTCGTTTACCAATTGTTATAAATTTTTGTAATTGTCATGTTATATAGAAAAAATAGCACCCATACTTCGACATGCACGATCATCAGGTAAATCATAATCTTAAGGAATAAAAGTATAAAATTTTTATGGGGCAGTCCTTATTTCAGAAAAGCTATACAACGTAAGTTTTCTGCACTTTGAGAAAAAGTACTAAATTAAATACTTTTTAGTACTTGATAGAATTTGTACGAAGTTTTATTTGAGAATAAATATATTTTCAGTATTTTAAAAATGACAAAATACAAACTTCATGAATACTAAAAATTATTATAGCAAGTCGAAACCGCCGATCGGATATTCTTTTTTCACATTAAAGAGATAAGTCTGGAAGTTTTTCTTGACTCTGTACCACATTGCAACAAGACGTGCTTTATACTGTAATTTACCATCTGTTTCCTTGATTTGAAGAATACATCTTGATCCAATACATTTCTTCTTCTGTGTACGCTCCTCCTTTTCAAGACTTATCATTTCATGCAAAATCTAGAAGCAGCTATATAAGCTGAAGGCGTTAATCTAGATGGAACCTTCCTTTTGCAAGTTGAACGTCTCAACGATGATTCATAATGAACGCGACTACGGAAAATAAGAGTTGTATATATCGTTGGTACAGGGAATCGGGTCAAAGAAATATTGTAGATGTCGAGAAAATGGAGTCAGAGGATAAAATAGTTGGCTTGAAAATAGTAAAATGTCGTGAAGATTATAAATCGGTTCAAATTCCATTTTCGAAGGAAGGCCAAATAAGAACGAAAAAAGAAAAGTCAAGTGGAGATTTAGGTAGTATTCAAGAGGAAGAATTGTTTGAGGCAGTGAATCATTACGTATCGGACTTTTCCGAAGAACAAAAGCGGAAAATACATTCCCATTCAGTCCAGGCACGTATAATACGTTTTGTAGTAGTGGACTTATCTTCCTGCTTTCTTTCCTGCATTGCAGTAGAACATTTCCCGTTTCTTCAACCTGCAAACAGCTCCCATTAAAACTGAGCTTGTAGCCTTTGTGTTAATGGATTCAAATAAGGATCGACTGCATGTCATATGACAAGACGCACCTGCATCGTTAATCCATTTGTTCCCCACAATTTCAGCTACTCCACCATGAAAACATAGCTCCTCCACGGTTTCAGTAGTTTTCGCCAATGCTTCTTCCTTGCTGGGCGGTCCCTTTTGAAGTAACCCTCTTTCTTACACCAGAAACATATGACATCCTTCCCTATTTTAAATCTCTGAACTGATTTTAAAACTTGCGCAACATCCAATCATACGCTTGATTCTCTTCTTCGTTCTGCTCCGTCTAATAATTTGCCCGTGACGTATTCAATGCATAGGTCGTCTTTGGATCGTCCGTCTTAAACTGTAACCATACTACCGTGGTATCCAGGTAAGCTGCATAAAAGCATGGCAACGATGTGGCTGTCTTTAAACTCTTCACCGCGACATTGTAGTTCGTTTCGTATCTGCAACAATACAGCAATATGTTCTCGCATGTCGCCACCTTCGTGGAAATGTAGGCTGTACATTTTTCGGAGCAGATACATTTTTGATGATAAGCTTTTGCGCTCGTAGATCTCGGCAAGCACCAACCACATTTCCTTGGCATACCTTTTTGTACGAATATGAACTAATTGATCGTTATCTACTGCTAAAGGAATTGCAGCCATTGCATTACGATTATCCTTCTTGAATGTTGTAGCCTCTGGTATATCCCCCTCTACAACATACCAAACTTCGGCACCATTTCCATTCGAAATTTTCAGCTTTGGTAATTGTTTTCAGTAAGCTTGTCCACCAAAACTGTTTCCATTTTATAATTTCTTTTTATGAACTTATGCGCGTTGTGAAAATACAATTTTATAAAATTTAAATATCTGGGCCCATAACCTGGTAGAATTTGTACGAAGTTTTATTTGAGAATAAAAATATTTTCAGTATTTTTAAAATGACAAAATACAAACTTCATGAATACTAAAAATTATTAAAGCAAGTGCTTGAATACAATGTATGTACATTTATATACAATAAATGTTGCTATATCCAACAGTACTAAGATTATTAAAAATGTATATCAAAACTCCCAATATATGTCAAGCCAACACCCACGCTCTGCTATCTTTTAAACGATTTTCGAATGTTGCTGAATTAACTTAAACATTTATTTCACTCCACCCTCTCTCTCTCTTTTGTATTTCAGCCAAACCCAGTTATAATGCTACAGATTACACGCTGCTACAAATTAAATTCAACGAAGCACTGATAAGTTTATCGAAAGACATACAAACTAAGGATGTAAGAAAAATATTTAAGCAAAGTTTATTCAAAGAAAGAAAATATTTATCAATCTCAACTTAATCTCCATTTTTGCTTTACAGTATACAACCGATCAAATAAATAATGAAATTATGTCAACCCTGCGCAATCATTCAGTGGCCGTTGATTATATAATGCTTAATATAAATCAAGAACCACCATTGGATTGGAAAATATTTTGGAATCAAATGTTTTACGCTGGCACCGTTTATACAACAATAGGTAAGTGAAGAAGTGTTATTACTGTAGAGAAAGGTAGAGTACTGGAAAAAGTATACAAAACTTTTGTTTAAGCGTATTCGTATATATTCGTTTCATCACTTATTTTTTCCAAAAAAAAACTATACAGAAGAACGTTTTTTAATCTATACTTATTCTTTTAAACTAATTTTCATGAAAATCCGAAAATATCTCCTTAAAAGTTTGACTTTTTTCGGCACAGCTTTCAGCTCCTTTGTGTACTTACTTATATGATGAATAAGAAAATAATTTAATTTTAAATTATTCTATATAAGCTTATACGTACTAAGTGTAAAAATTATAAAAATAAAATAAAAAATTTTAAATTTAACTACGAGGAATGACAAAATATGTGTTTAATTCGCTAATTTTGTATATGATATAGATATGTACTTATGTACATACATATAAAAATATTGAAATATCAAAAATGTTTACAGCAAAATTTGTCTTTTGGAGTAACGGTCTTGTTTCCGTCAAATACAGGCTATATAAAAGTGGTTTTTCTAAATAGTGTGTCAATCTTTGCGTAATCGATTAAAATTTGGGTTGACATTTCTGATTTTTCTGAAAATTGGTAAAAAGTTAGTATTTCACATACATGTGACATGGAAAAATTATTTTCCGAAATCCCAAAAAATTCGAAGATGGCGGCCATTGGAAGTTCGATGGAACTTTTAAAAATTCGTAGCTCCTCGTCTTTTATATATTCTTAATCATCGTCAGCTACTGAATCGATATAGCCATGTCCATCTGTCTGTCTGGCTGGCTGTCTGTGGAAATATTTTTTGCGAAAAATCTAAGCAAGATAATTCGATGACATTTGATACAGTATATTTGCCCTTAATGTTAATTTTAGCGATTGAAAATAAGCAAAATCAGTCAACGGACACGCCTTCCGCCCATACAAATAAATATTCAAAATGCTATAACAAGAGCATTATTTGCATTAACGCAAGCAAAATACACATAAAAATTAGGTATAGTAAGTACAAGCTCTGAGCAAAACTACATGACTTCGGACTAGACGGCGTGGTACCTCCCATGTAAGCAATTTGTTCTTAAACTCTCCTAGGAGTTACGGGAATACAAAAATTTATTTAAATAAATACTTGTACGTAGGGCACTACTTATATTTCGGAAATAACAAATACTAACAAACATTTTTAGTTGAAAATGGCTTTATTGTTTTTCAAAATATTTTTCTTGATGATCAATACACTTTAATATTCGTTCAAACCATTTGTCATAGCAGTTTTCCCATTCCTCTTGAGACACCTCAAAAACATGGTTTTTGAACGCTTCAACTGCTTCTTCAGCGCTCGTAAATCATTGACCACGCAGTTTACCTTTCATGTTCGAGAACAAGAAGAAGTCTTTGGGTACCAAAACAGGACTGTACGGAGGATGAGTCATCAATTCGATGTTTTGAATGCTCAAAAATTCACCTGTTTCACAGATGTGTGAGAGCTCGCATTGTCATGATGGAGAATGATTCGACTTCGGGAGTTGGTTTTACGAATTCTTCCGAAGACTTCCTACGTTGCTCAAGTGAAACAGTGGTCACATGACCCATTCGGCCGAAGAAAGAGGCAACCATTTGCTTCGCTGTGCTTCTTCCACGAACAACTTTTATTGGATTTAGCTCGTCTTGGAATACCCACACGGTCGATTGCTGTTTTGTTTCCGACTCATATGCATATAGCCATGATTCGTCACCTGTCACGATCTTATACACGTCTTTTGAAGCATCATGGTCGAATTTTTTTATCATTTCCTTACACCAAACGATGCGAGCCGTTTTTGAGCGATTGATAAATTATGGGGTTTCCAACAAACGTTTTTTACAACTAAGTGTTCATGCAAAATCGGATGTATTGGAGTAGAACTAATGTGCAAGGAAGCCTCTAACTCACAATATGCCACATGACGATCTTTCATTATCAGTTTATGCACTGCATCGATGTTTTGTGGCACAACATCCGATTTTGGATGACCTTCACGGAACTCGTCGGTGACCGAACTCCGACCACAATTCAATTCACTATGTCAACCATATACTGTGGTTTTTGATGGTGCTTTATCGCCATATAAAGAACTGAGCTCATCGGCACATTCTTGTTGACATAATCCACGTGGAAAGTTGTGAAAAATAGTCCAAAAAAAACCTTTTCTTGAAATTTCCATTTTTTGGCCAAATTGATTTTCTTAACTCACTGGAAACAAAACAAATACCACTTGTACATCAAAACGTTGTGAGTACTTTTATGCTAAAAAATGTCAAACTTTATTATGATGTTGCCAGATTTTAGCTATTGACATTAGTGTTGCCAGTTCCTGAAGTAAAAGTAGTGCCCCTCGTATGTACAAGAATATTGCATAGAGTATTTATCAACAAAGTGTAGGGTATTTAATTTTGTTATAATTATTTTGCGATCCTCAAAATCGTGATATCTTTTACAGTTTTGAAGTTGTGAGTTTTTTAAGTTGTTTAATGTTGTGTTTATCATGAGCCGTTGGTACACGTGCATTACCATATAAGGTTGCCACCGTCGGAAATGTATTTTTTTTTTCGGTGGACCCTAGTTAAATTTTTTTTCAAATATTTTTGGAGAATATTTTAACCCATTTCGACCAAGTTTTTGGAAAAAGGGGTCACAAAGATCCATAAAAACGCGATATAATTACTTTTTACTGTGACAATTATTTGGATTTTTTTATAATCTTTCAAATGGAATTTTAACGTTTTTCCAGAAATACTAAAAACTCGATATCGATCAGACAAATTAAGTACTATTTGCTTTAAAGGTTTAAAAAAAGCCTTTCCAAGTCATTAGCTAGGATATCACAAAGGAAAAACTATTAGTCTCAGTGTGTCCGCAAGCCTTTGTTTAACCAACAGTGCGTCCAACTTGACCATCCTGATGTTTGACTGCTTCTGCGCCATATAATACGGACCAATATTCAGTAACCCATATCCATCACGCGAGCACCAGATCCCACAAATTTACAGCCTATACTTATCTTAAAATAAAACTTGCGAATATTGAACTTTATGAGGCATCAGTACTTTTGTGCTTAATTTTTTTTTTGGCAGATATGCCAAGAATTTTGTTATTTTCCAAAAAAAATTTGACTTTCATAACAAAAAGAACAACACTTTTAATTTATGACTTAAGAAGTGGTAACTTAGGTCTCTTCTTTTCCAAAAAAATAAAAAAAAAATGGATGAAACGTCACGTTTTTTATTGCTTGTTTTTAAAAGAATCTATAAAATTTTGCTCATGCAAATAACAATGACGACATTGTGCTCAATTTGTTTAAATTATTTATTACAAATAAATAAAATGAATATTCTAAAATATTTCGATTTATTTTGTTTTTCTAAATAGATAAAAAATTTATTGGTTCAGATTTTTGAAATTTTTTGGATTATGATTTTCAGTAGGATGCACTTATAGCGCCATCTGCCTGAAATTTTTATTATGAAATAAATTTTTATGAATGAAGTAGCA
Source organism: Calliopum simillimum (assembly GCA_951812925.1). Taxonomy (NCBI): domain Eukaryota; kingdom Metazoa; phylum Arthropoda; class Insecta; order Diptera; family Lauxaniidae; genus Calliopum; species Calliopum simillimum. The sequence goes on from OX638370.1 coordinate 11,979,327, forward strand.
AACCATAGACCAAGAATTGTTCTCTTGTTATACTTTTTATGCCAATTTGAAGTACTTAGAAATATTGTTTTTGTTTATAAATATTTCATGAGGCGTTTGCCACTTATTATAAGACTTAATCTCTTTATGCCATTTATCTTATAAAAATTAATAGCCTTATTAACATTTATTTGGGGAAAAAAAAAAAATATTTATTAACAAAAATAATCCAAAAAAATGTTTTAAAGTTACGATTTATATTTTGGCAAAATTTTTTTGTCATTTATATTTTTTTCAATAAAAATTAACAATCCAAATTTTTAATAACCCCATAAATTCAATGCATTAAACTTTACCGAAATGAAAGATTTTAGGCGATTTGTCAATTTTTGAGTAAGTTTTCTGTTGGAAAAAAGATATGAAAGCATTCTTTCGAAATTCATATGACTTAAGGAAAGAAGAGTAGCAGCATTTTGCTTCAATTCATCAGCTTTGGTGTTATCGGCAGTACTAACTTAACTTCCTCCTACTACCAAAACTTATTTTTTCAAACAACTTTTAAGTGGAAATATTGTAAAGTGGCTAATGGTTGCGTGGGCTGCTATACATTTTTCTGACCTAGGCAACACTAATGTCAATAGCTAAAATCTGGCAACACCATAATAAAGTTTCACATTTTTTATTATAAACGTACTCATAACGTTTTGATGTACAAGTGCTATTTGTTTTGCTTACAGTGAGTTAAGGAAATTAATTTTTCCATTGATAACACTGTTCGACACAAAAAAAAAAACACATGAGAAAATCCAAAAAATTCTTAAAGTAGACGTCAAAAAAAATACCTGTGTCTCGTGGTTTTTCCCCAGCACGTCACATTTTTTTTTTAATCGATTTTTGAAGTTTTTTTATCTACTGTACATGAAAAAACAAAAATACCGCATTCTTGTGTTAAATCGATAAATTTAACTATATGATCCTTACATTTGTGGTGTATCATGTGTTCAGAAAACTTATGCAGGATATTGCGAAGAATATTTTTGTAGAAAATGTTTGGGTCAGGGATGTAATTAATATGCAATGTGAAAAGTCCTAATTGATTTTAACGATTGTTTTGGTTTCGAGCTCAAATTTCGACCTTTACGTGTTCAGAAACTAGTATTGAAATTATATAATATAGCAAATGTTTCTGTGTTACCTACTGACTCAATATTTCCCTGTTTTGAGTGTCATTTTTATACCTCTTTTAAAAACAGGGTTAAAATTTTATACAAAAATATTCACCGCAGTATCCTGCATAAGTTTGCTGAATATATGATACACCTCAGATGTAAGGATCATGTATTGGGTGTATGCATTAATTTCCATCGTTTTTCAAAAGATGTCGCCATCAATACATGGTGACTTAAATGTTAGATCAAAAACGTCATATCTGAAGCTTAGGCATCTGTCAACAACTCTGCTTCATTAGATTTGAAAATTTCCATCCGCATCATAAATTTTTCTGTGCTCCAAAATGTCCGAGTTCGTGCTGAAAAAGCAATATTTGCGGGAAGTTTTACTTCACTACTATATTTCAAAGAAAACAGCTGCCGGAAGTCATCGCATTCTTCTAGAAGTTTATGGGGACTATGCTTCAGCTGAATCAAGCTGTCGTGAGTAGTTTCGACGGTTTAAAAGTGGTGATTTTGATGTCGAAGACAAAGAACGTCCTAGTCAGGACCAGCTAGGTGTAATCCATTATGAGCTGTTGCCAGGTGGCCAAACCATTAATGCTCAACTCTATCATCAACAATTGATCCGATTGAAGCAGAAAATCCAGGCAGAGCGGCCAACGTATGCGACCAGACACGAGTCAATCATTTTCCACCACGATAACGCTCGGCCACATATTGCTGTTAACAAATGCACCAGAAAAGCTCCCTGTCCAAATCATTTACTATTTTGTTCATATGTGAAACAACCTGTATTTTACGCAATACAAATGAAATATTAAAGGCATCAACCTATCTTTGAAATAAAGAAGCTTTTATAAAAGCTTTATTTTTAAAAGCTATAAATCCATAAGTTGCCTGTTTGAATTGATGGCATAATATAGCACTGTGCCAAAAAATACTACTATGATGTTTTTCATGTAAAAAAGTACTACATAGTTAAAATGGATTATAAGATAAATATTTTGTTTGTTCTTCAATTGTTAGACCATTCAAATTAGATTTGAGTCTTGAACTAATTCCAAACTTCATAAAACCTATACCAATCCATAGAGAATTTTGCCCTGAACAAGATATCAAAATGGATCCTTCCAATTTTTCCGGGAAATAATGTAAATTGGGATTTTTGCCATGAAGTACGAGGCAAAAAATTCTCATGTTTCCGAATTTAGTAATATTTGATTATGTTATACCTATATATGTCCTCAACCCAGATACAAAATATTTTTAAAATATGAAGTCTGATTTACGTGCTAGAGGACTTTGAAATTTTGACTACTCGGCAGAAATGCATTACTTTGAAATAAATTTTTCAAAATACTGCAAAAATATTTTGTATCTGGATCGAAGACATATATACTTCGGTATAACATAATCAAATATTATTAAAATCTTAAGCATCAAAATTTTTTTCCTAATACTTCCAGGGAATAACCCCAATTTACACAATTTCCCGGAAAAATTGGGAGCACCCATTTTGATATGTTGTTCAAGGTAAAATTCTCTATCGATTGGTATAGGTTTTATGAAGTTTGGAATTAATGCAAGAATCACATATATAGCCAGTATCTAATTTGATTGGTCTATGTTGGAAAAAATCACTTCGAACTTTTCCGAGCTACCTCGTCAGTTGTTACTCAAAAATACTTATCTATTAAGTTTTTTTTTTTTTTAATACTTGAATTCATTTATTGAATCTTCTCATCTTAGAAGACTAACAATAAGTTTAAAAATCTTAATCCTAAATAACATTATTATACATAATTAATCTTATATATAATTAAGTGTTCAATGTGTCTCCAGAGTTAATAGGGACTTGCACATCCTAGGAGTTTGGTAAGCGTGCAGAAGAACGCAGTTGTTGTACGTTCAGTCTTCTCACAAACATGCCGCCCGCCTAACAGGATGTTTGAATGAAAAGAACTCCATACAAATTTGCGCCAGTAGTTCCGGCTGCATGTGTAGCAGGAACAAGAAATATAAGAAAGAGTACGCGCCAGATACCGACTGTATACAAAATTTATAATTCAGTCAGCTTAACAGCTAATTGCTAACGATATTCATAGCAGGACGATCCTTGCTTTTTAGTCTGGAGAAATTTTCTAAATTTTTCAACCTCCTTGCCAATGGATTAGGATGATACAGCAATCTTGCAACGTAACTTTGCTTGTATTTGTTGGTTTCGTCTTTGACCAAGGGGATGCAAAGGTCCCGATATATGTTTTCGTTCCGTATATACCATGGAGCACCTGTCATGATCCTTAGAATTTTTGACTGAGTCCGTTGTATTAGTTCAATGTTCGAGGAGCTGGCGGTACCCCATAACCAAATTGGCTTAATGATGGATTGATATAAGAGGATTTTATATTCAAGTTTCAGACGGGACCGATGATTTATGAGCCAGTGTAGACTGGAGGCTTAGCCTGCGTTTTTTTTTTTTTTTTTGCTTCAATGTGCTTTTGCCAAGTTAGCCGTTTGTCTAAATGCATACCTAAATATGGTACGTTTTCGCATTGAGGGATTGATTTATTGTTTAATGTGATAGCCGGGCATTCACCTCGTCTAAGAGTAAAAGTAACCTGCTTACATTTTTGTTCATTTACTTTTATGCAAAAAAAAAATTGTCCTTAATAATTATCTATATATAAATAGGCAAACGAACTCGGTTCAGTCCATGTTTCTATACCTCTAAATCTCAATCGATTTGCTTGATTTTTTTTTTTTTTTTTTGCAAAGGTAAGGAATTGCATAGGATTATACTTTTTTAAGGTGGGCGGTGCCACGCCCCTAATTGGAAAAAACGCTCTCACGGCTAAATCACAACATCGATTTTTATGAAATTTGGTGTGAAAATAGGCCTTAGACTTTGGAACGATAAAATGACCATTATGTTTTGTAGTGGGCGGTGCCACACCCTGTAATTAAAAAAAAAGGTCTCACTGCTAAATCACTGCATCGATTTTAATAAAATTCGGTATAGAAATAGGGTTAGTACTAAGGAACAATAACATTATCGTTATCACGGCATTGATTTTAATGAATTTTGGTATGGTGATAAAGTGAACAGGACGCAAAGATATCAAAAACTTTTTAGTACGAGTTAAACGCCACTGAATGGAAAGCATGCTATTACAACTAAGCTACTGCACCGGTTTATAAACATACAGATATCCCGAACCTTATGGAAGAACATTAAAAGCTTTTTGTATTTTATCGACCAAGGAAGGGTATAAAAACTTTAGCTTTATAGTCAAATAGAAATGGTCGAATTTTGGCCACAAGGCGAACTCTAATCCTTATAATTTGCACGAATGATCATTATCATTATGTAAAAGGCTGAGTTGCATCACGGCCCTTTAGATCACCTGTGCAGTAACTTTTACTCCCAAAACTGTTATGTCATTGGGCTCTAAAATCTTGGTACCTATGTATATAATTTACTCCTTGCTGTTTCAAGATACTGTTGACAGGGTCTACCAGTCTTATTTCTTTATATAGTGTTTGAGTCTACAGTGTTCTATCAATATCTTAGTGCAGATTTTAATATATTTTCTGTTAAGGCATAAAATAGCTTTCAACCCATGAAATTATGACCTAAACTCATGTTTGGTCCTGTACTGAAAATTTTACTCTGTACTTTTTGTCACACTTTTTTCGTAAGAAGCCTTGGTTTTTAGTTAAAAATCATTCGATCAATCATTTAACCAATTTATACGGAAAATTCCCTCAAATAAAACTTGCGGTTCACATTTTTTTGGTAGGCCTTTGTTTTCAAGATTTTCGTCTTTAAAAAAGGTTTGTACCGAAAAATTACTCGATTTTAAAAAGAAAAAAACCGTCGAGGGGATTTTACAAATTTTTTCGAATTAAAAATCAGCGTAAATTTCTTAAGAAAACGAGAAATGTTTCTCCCAAAACGTATTTCGTACGGACGTGCAACGCGTTACATTTATGAATACGATACAGTAATCGTTTCGGAACATTTTTGATGAAAACGAATTTTTTGTCTTTTTTCAGTTCTTAAAGAGTATTTTCTAAAGAGCAAGTTTTGGATGTATGTTACGTACATATGCACCTACTTGAATCAATATTGCTCGTAGAGCCTATTTGTCTCCACAAGGGTGCTCTGATGCTTTTAATCATGAACTCATCATTTTCATTAAAATCCTTTCGAAATGAAAAGTAATTGAAACCACACGGATTAGAGAACAATAGTATTGTTTTTAAAACACTTTTAAATACATTTTGATTTTTTCCACGTTTGTAATATTCGATATTATTCGAAAATTTAAATGTTTATCGATTTGGATTTTTTTGGCTCAATCTGATTTTGGAATTCTTTTGCACTATCCTACTTTAATAGCTCGTTGATATTTCTGTATATTAACCTATACTTTCGGTGCATTTTAAACTTTTCCAACTGACACTGAACTATTGGAATTTTTTCAAAAATATATATTCGAAATTATTCGTTATCTTTGTAATTTTACCGTTTTATAGTTTTGACAGTTTTACCCCAAGAGACTCTAGCGTTTTGTGGAATATTCTCAATATATAAATGTATGAACAATGACGTTTTGTCTACACAGATTTTAGTGTCCAATCCAAATGAAACGAATAATTATTTTCACACCAGACAGCCATATGCCAAAATATTTTTGTATACAAACAGCTGATGGATGTATCACTAATTGCAAATGATAGATCTGCCAAGAGAGAGCATTCTATCGCTTTATACTCAAAGTTCTCTCTCATGGATAAAACATAATTCGGCATAAGCTTATTATACATCCCATATACCAAATAGTCGTTGCCGCCAATAGTAAAAATTTCCCAATCAGTTTATTTTCGGCTAACAAACGACGCTGATGATGATGTATAACGAAAAACGCTGGGTCTAAAATTGTGTGTGCAAGATTTGTGAAAATTATTAAAAATAATAAAATGATAGATATTTTATTCAAATAATTATTACACTCGTAACAATAATCGCAATTTAACCAAAAACGAAGTTACTAACAAAATACGCGTACTAGAAATTTTAAAGAATTCTAAATTCCGGAACGAAAGTGAAACTTTTTTTAGTATTTTGCAATGAAAATGATATAATTTCATTTTTGGCATAGTTCATAAAAAAAAATATGGTCGTTTCGTCTTCGTTATTGTATGTATATAATATAGAAATTGTTTAGTATTTAAAAATAGCCAAAAAATATGTGGCATACTACAAAAATATTGAAAAAGTGAGGACGGCGTGGAAAAATGCGGTACACCATTTGTATATAAAGATTGAATGTTAACGAATATCACAAGCTGGAGATTTTCGTGGAGTATAAAAGTTATCATCATATTTGATAATATATGAAGCAGAGACTTTGGTGAGATATGCATAGAATAAATGAAGTTTGTTCTTAATTTAAGTTGATTCTTCTTTTAGGTTTCCCGATATCAATTATCTTAAAGGCATCGTCTTTAACGAAACGAAAGAGAGAGAGAGAGGGAAAGAGAGAAAATAAAAGAGATTTTCTAAAGATTCAAGATATTCAAGCATTTGGGGTACAACATTACTAGATTGCTAACTATATCTTTAACATTTTAAGTCCAAGAAACATAAAAAGGCTTCAAAAATCAAACCAGAGGGAGACAAAATATCAAAAAAACAAACCCATTGATTTGTGCAATCTATGCTCGAGAAAAGCAAAAATAAAGCCTAGAACTTATGAGACCCTAAGCCAACTCGAAAGCTTTTGATCTCAACATTAAAGACTTTTCAGAAAATCCTCCGAATTATATCATCCTCAAAAAAAAAAAAAATGGATCGCGAAGCACACGAACCAGCAATAATACGTCGACGACGCAAAATCTCACGTTCGATGCGTGAAAAAACACCCGATTCAAATTTCACACCCACAACAAGACGTAAACTTTCTGATTGCGATGATGATGAAAACAGTTATGTTGACGGTACCACCGCCTCCGAGGATGCAGCTGCAACAACAGCTCAAGTTGTAAGCATGCAAATACGTCTACCCGGTTCAATGTCGGCACATCAAAGTAAAATTTTACGACGTCGTGATAAAACCTTAGCCACTACAGCAGCACGTAGTCTCTCGCAACCCAGACAAGCGGAACGTCTTTCCAGTCCAGAGGCACAAGATCTTATAAAGACAGCAGCAAAGCGTAGTCTCTCAACGCCAAGGCACAAAGATGAATCCAGCGAAAGTGACATGTTGACGCAGACGTCTACAGCTAGTGTTCCAGCAACAGATCATCAAAGCGGTGAAACATTACGCGCTACGGCACGTGCACGCGCCAACGCAACAACTGCTGCTGATTTATGTTTTACTGGAGGTGTCATCAGTCCCGCTGCTACTGCTGATGAGAATCTCAGTCGCTTAGAGCTTAATTTGCGACGCTTTGAAGATGAACGAAAACGTTTGGAATTTGAAAAACGACTCTTCGAACGTGAGAAACGCGAACATAGAGCACGTCACAAGCAGCTGTTGGACAATGATGAACGTAAGCGCATATTGCAGAATTATCGTAAGCTAAGCGATCGCATACAGTTGCCACAAGATGCAGAAGAGCGACGTCGCATGGTGCATAGTCTGCGCTTGAATCGAAACGATGCACCGCAGTTGAGAGTTAAAACGCGTAATGCTGCCGTTTACGATGAATCATCGACGCAATTTTCTTCATCCGATGCAGATGCCGATGAGACACGTTTGGTTAAGCAATTCAGTCCAACGCGCAGACATGCTCCCAAATTGGAAAGTAGTAGTTCGATACGTGGTCCACCACCACAGCCACCAGCGAGAAGCTCTGTGAGCCGTAATAATTCGCTTTCACCGATGAGACCACAACGACGTTCGAAAACTCCAGAACACCACGGTACTATTGTAATTCAAAAGTTAAGCACTGAAGAAGAGCAGGTAAACGATGAACCTAAGTTACAGCCAAAAATTACGCCCGAAAGGTCACTAACCGCCGACGAACCCAACGAAAAACATGTGGTACGCAAACGCAGCCACAGAAAAGATTCGCTAACGGAAGCTGTACCCAGGCGTCGAAAAAGCTTAGAGAATGATGATAAAGCGCCTAGACGCAAACGTAGCTTGGAAAAAATTAGAGCACCCAAGTTGACAGATGTCACCAACGATAATGAGCAGCTACAAATTACGCAAAAGCAGCGTTGGTTTGAGGGGATCTTTGAATTTTTTAAGAAAAAGAAACCGCTTGCCACCACACCAATCACTGATGAAAACAATAAAGTGCCACACGATGAAGACTCGAAAGGCATACCGCCGGACCGTATAGTTTCCGCAAGCTTTTGGCATCAATTCCGCAAAGATTGTAGTGAGCAATGGCACTTTCTGGTGCTGAAATATCCGGAAGAAATGGCAGACTTTAGGCGTTTGCGTCGTAAATGTTTTGTTAATACCATTTTACTAATTTTGCTTTGCGGTTTTGGTGGCCTAATGTTCAGATACACGGAAGGTGCCGCTGAAAATATCTACAAGTGTGAAGTGCGGAAAGTGAAGCGTGACTTTATTGACAACCTTTGGACAGTAAGTCATAATATGAGGTAAGACTATTTAATTTCTTATGTACCCATCAATCTGTTTTTGTGACATAATTACTTTTCCTTTGAAGACGCACTATATTACCGGTGAGGTTCTTGCAGCTGAGGTTTGATTCTTGAAACTGAGATCAAAAGTTTACTTTAAACTATCTGAGCATAAACGTACTCAGAACGTTTTGACGTACGACCATCATTTGTGTTGTTAACAGTGATGTCAAAAAATCAATTTTGGCAAAAAAATGGAATTTATTCGTGAACATTCTTTAAATGGCGATGAAACACCATCTTATAGCACTGTGAAAAACTGGTTTAATGAATTCAATCGTGGCCGACGCTCGCCCTAAGACGAATTCCGTGTAAGTCGTCCAAAAAAAGCAGTTGTGCCAGAGAACATTGATGCCGTGCGTGAACTGATAATACAAGATGGCATACCGTGAGATAGAGGCATCCTTGGGCATTAGTTCCATTTCAATTCATTTGATTTTGCATGAACAGTTAGTTGTAAAAAACGTTTGTTCTCGTTGGAAACCCCATAATTTATCAATCGCTTAAATTATCAATGGAAAAATTGATTTTCTTAACTCACTGTAAACAAAACAAATAGCACTTGTACATCAAAACGTTGTGAGTACGTTTATGCTAAAAAATGTCAAATTGCACCTGGCGACACTTAGTGTTGCCTAGGCCAGAAATGAATACAGCAGCCTACGTATTCTTCCGTATTATTAAGGTCAATTTGTCCAAAAATGGTACACTGTCTTAACTGTGGAACTTTTCCATCTGAAAGTGATTAGCAAACCAAAACTAGTACCAAAGCAGTCTTGGACATTGAGTCTTGGTCTTGGTTTTGATATTGAGTCTTGGTCTTAGACATTAAGTCTAAGTCTCGGTCTTGGTCTTGATCTTAAAAAAAAATTTCTAGAGATTTTAGAGTGTTCAAAATCTCCAAACCTTTTTTTTCAAGGCAGTTGGGTTTAGAAGATGCCAAATTTCGAATTGAGAGATGTTTTATTGATGATCATCCTTACCAAGACCATAATAGTCTGGGTCTTGTTCTTGAAATCATCTCAGAGTCTTGGTCTGGATCTCGAAAATTTACCATGACAAGACAAATTTTGCTCATCACTATCCGTTGGAAGCGATCTCATGCCCACTTAAAGAAAGTTTTTAATATTGCTCTACATGCTGATGCAGTGGTTTAATCTTGACAGAGCATTTTTCTATTAGAGGCTGCACCTCGCCCCCCTGAATAAAAAGTTTTTAAAAACCTTCACTCGGGTTGAGTCAATTTCTAAAATTCATAAAAACTGGTGTAACGATATAGCCATTACAACATATTTTCCCATTAGGGGTTGTGACACGCCCACTAAAAAACAAGAGGTTTTCAATATCTACCCTTAGAGTTATATAGTCGATCTGCATGCCAAAATTCTTAAAAATCGAGGTAGTGGCTACTGATCCTTAAAAAATAGCAAGTCTATAGCCTCCTGAAGATCATAGGGGAGCATAAAGCCAAAATTAAACGTCTCCATCTAATTTGATCCTTTGCGATGGCATTTGTCACTCCACGAATTACTCGACTCTTGAACTTACCTCTCCAAAAACATTCCTCGGCCTCTATTGCATTGTAGACAAAATTAAAGAGCACGGCGGCAAACTTCACAGTGTGATTTCCGAAAAATATCACCTATCCCATCTCATTTTCTATGGGCATTAAGCATATTCAGACAATTTTCCTAATAGAATCTCTATCTTTTTGGTACTGAAATATTGAAAATTCTGAGGACCACTTGCATCAATACACCATTTAGGCATAAGAAAAGAACACATTTTACATTATGCCTCTTAATATCCCACTATTAACCCATTATGTCACAATTACTTGATGGATTAAGACATTAGTTTTAAGTCAGCCACATACATGCAAATAAAATTTACACATCATTACAGGGAAGAAGACTGGAAGTCACTGGCACGTCAAAAACTACGCAAGTTCGAAGACGAACTAAATGCCTTGCTGGAGTTGGGTATACGTAGAACACCGGGCTCAAAATCATGGAATTTCGTCAATTGCATTTTATATTGCTGGACCGTGATAACAACAATAGGTGCCATCGACTGTTTTAGTTTAAGATTACCACATATTTATATCAAAATTTATAACTTCCCACTATGATAACTTTATATCGCAAACTCTCACGTTACGCTCACAAAACTAACTCTTTCCTTTTCTGCTCTCTTTTTTTCAGGTTATGGCCATATAACACCTAAAACCAAACTCGGTCAATTTCTAACCATTATCTATGCCATCATTGGAATACCGCTATTTTTGATTTTGCTCACAGATTTCGGTAAAATGTTTACACGTGGCTTGAAGATACTTTGGGCTTTTGTGCGGCGTGTCTATCATACGGGCACGTGTCGCAAAATACGTAAACAACAGCAGATACGTGATGCCATCAGTGGTTTTAATACCGTTTACGATATAGCAGTACGCCGTCCAAGTCATTATTTCGGTGCGGATACTGAAACTGATATAGAATCTCAAACAACGGAGCCAGAGAAATCCACTGCTATTTCTGGTGGTGGTGGTTCGCATATGGAGACGCCAACATCACCTTATCCCGAAACATTTGAAATCGATGATGATTTTAATCTGCCAATTTCAGTTGCTACATCTATACTTATTGCCTATATGCTGATCGGTGGTGCTATCTATCCAATTTGGGAGGAACAATGGGGTTATTTTGATGCAATTTATTTTATTTTCATTTCGATGTCAACGATTGGTTTTGGTGATCTTGTGCCACAACATCCGATTTTCATGATGTGCAGCATTATATATTTGGTTTTTGGTTTGGCATTAACCTCTATGTTCATCAATGTTGTGCAGATTAAGTTGAGTAACACCTTTAAGCAGGCGAGCGCCAAAATAGGCGCCACTATTGGTTTGGCTAGCGAGGCAGGTGATGAAACGGGCTCACAACCAAAAACACCATCAGAAATGGCTTCAGTGCATGGTGCTGCGCGCCTAGGTAAAATTGCTGAAGAGGGTAGTGAACTAGGAGCAGCAGCAGCAGCGCCACCACCACTTCAATCAATCTTACGTACACCAAGAACAACTTCACCACCGAATGGTTACAATAATAATGATAACAATGCAACTTAATTGAAGTTATCAAAGAACGCAACCGTAATACAGAAAACTTCCACTTGCCTTATTTGCTTTGGAGAAATTAATGATTTCAACATAAAATTCTGGACATTTACTTAAAAACTTCTTTAACTGACGTTACTCATTTCAAGTTTTAAGTATAAGTAAGACTTATAAGTTCACAGTCCTATCATCTAAGAAGATTATGTTTGTTCTAAGCTGTTGAAATCAAGAATAAACTCGAATCGGTGAGTCGCATTATAAATAGTAAGGGAATCTCTTTTGTGGAGAAACACCAACTCTTCAAACAATATTTATATATAGTATGGGTACCAAAATTTTATAGTTTAGGAGATATTTAATAAAAAATTAACTTTTAGACGCTTTGCCCGTTTTTTTAGATTTTGAAGGATATTTGATTTTGATTTTCGTATAAATGTATGGATATTGTTTATGTAGAATGTTTTTCTCCACAAAATTGATCCAAGTAGTTTTTATAGTTTTATAGTGCGTTTCACCTTTTCGAAGATATTATTGTTTTCGTCTTATGCTGAAAGAACTTTAACGTCTTAGATCATAGGGTACTGAGTTGAAAGTTTTTCCTTTATTGTTGATTTAAGTTAAGAAAAAATTTTTAAGAGGAAGGAATGAATTTCTTATATGAAAAAAGGCACATTTCCGGTTTTTGTCGAATAATGAATAAAAAAATGTGCCTTTATTCGCACAAAACATCTATAAAAACCAATGCTTCCTATGAGATGCGCCATTGGCAACAATAGTCACTTAATATCTCTAAACTTTTTATATAATTTGACTTTTTATTTAATTAGCAACTAAGTTCTTATTGTAGGATTGAATATACCAAATTTGTTTGATTTGAAAATCTACAGTTCTTTTTTAATAAAAATGTTGGTCACCTTAGTATGGTCATAAAATTACAAAGAAAAAAAAATATAGATAACTCAATAGCTCATTTTGAAATAGATAAAAAGTGCCAAATACATCAGTCGGTAGAAAAAAATCCTTGTGCTCCATGTAAAACCTTATAAATTATAAAGTAAAAATTAAATTTTAAAACTTAAAAGTATTTATATAAAACAATGCAAAGAAAAGTATTAATTTTAAACTATTTTGGTATAAATTTCATACTTTTTTGGAATAAATTTAAAATTTTTTTCGAAAAAAATCGGAATTTAATACCAAAAAAGTTTGAAATCAATAATAAAGGGAAACAAAAGTAAGAAAAGTAAACTAATAATTTTTCAGTGTATCCCAGTGTGCCAAACGGTTCATATCTCCGCTTTTTTATCCGTTACGGATCCGTTACTGATCCGTTTGCGGGAGAAATTCCTAAAAAAAACGCAAATCAAGATATGCACCGTTTGGCACACTGGGTATACTAAAAACTTTTGCACTACTTTAACTTTTTGGATTGTGATACATATTTCAAAGGCAAAAATAGATACAGATATAGCTCGAAGTGGACTTTGCAGAAAAAGACTAGCAATTTTAACTGACATATCATGTTTTGTAGATATAAAACTATCTGGTAATGTAACACAACTTCAAAAATATTGTAGGAATTACGTTTTTTAAAATTTTATGTTAGAATATCGCAAAATCAAGACGTGATAGAAATATTCCGAATATTCTGAATTTGGATTTTGGTTATCGAAAATGAGTAAGTAATTAGCCTGTACCTTTAAGAGAAACCCCTGCATAAGACATATGAGCCGTTTATTTTGAAAGTGGCCTAAGTCCATTTCGAAGCAAAAGTAATGTCATTCACATTATGTGCCGTAATAATCGGTTTTTTGCCCGATACTATTTTTAAAAACATAACGCCATTAATTTCACACTATGTGGTAAGCTTTCTGTAAAGACAGAATTCAATTTTATTCGTTCTGAACAAAACGCCAGCTAATTCATATTATGACATTACCGAAATGGACTTAGGCCACTTTCAAAATAAACGGCTCATATACGGTGCCGTGACATAATCCCCACGGACATAATCCCCATTCACGATATGGGGATTATGTCCGCAAGTTATTCGGACATAATCCCCATTTTTTCAATGGGGATTATGTCCGCAAGTGTTTCGGACATAATCCCCAGGAAAAAACGGACATAGTCCCCACAACGATATTTTGTTATTGACAACAGAAGCAGCTCAGGATTTACAACTCCCAAAAATTCTACAGTAATTTTACATAAGGGTAGGGGTAAGTGGGCGGCCTGCGGCCGCAGCTCAGGATTTAAAACTCCCAAAAATCCAATACCGGCTTCGCGGCGGCCTTCGGCTGCGGATCAGTCTATAACATCCAACACTATATAAATTTTTTAAATGGATTATTGCAAAAATTTTGTTCAATCTTAATTAAATTTTTCGGACAAAACCCCCATTGGGATTATGTCCGAAAAATTTGCGGACATAACCCCCATGGCCAAAATGGGGATTATGACCGAAAAGTTTTCGGACATAATCCCCATTTACGAAATGGAGATTATGTCCGTTGGGATTATGTCCGGTAACCCTCATATACTTCATCATCATATCAAAAAATTTTCTTTAGTTCAAGACTACCGTGATTACAAAAGATCCATTTTTTTTTAAGTGTATGAAAATTTATCATTTTGTTTATAAAAACAAAAAAATAATAGCAAACAAGCTGTTTGTAATGTCCATTCAATACATACAAAAAATACAACTGCCTTTATCTAGATTTTCAAATATCCTGTTTTTCATAGTCCAGTTCGCATAAAAAAATTCATTTTAAAAATGATAAAACTGGCAACACTATTCTACAAACAATTCTTCTAGTAATAAACAACAACAATTGACAGCGACAATGCGCACATTGCACATCTGTCAACTAACTTTGCAGTTGTTGCTCTCACTCATTTAGAAGGAACACAAACAAACACAAGTCTCATGCCTCTCACATGACAATAAAGGAAAAGTCCTACCATCGAGTCGTTTTTCACTGTCGAAATATATTTGTTTTACCTACCGTCTTTTTTGGACTAAGTGGTGAAATATATTCCTAGACATGCAAAATAAAGTTCCCAATAGGTGTACAAACAAATTTCAACATGAGGGGGTGTCGGAAGGTCGTTTGATCTGAAAATTTCGGGTAAATCAAGATTTCCGATAATATACGGGATAAAAAAAGTGGTTTTTGGCGATATGCGAAATTTAGCGTTATTCGTTTTTCGCTCGGCATGAGGAGCTTAAATTACAAAAAATAAAAAAGGAATTTGCTTGAACTTTCTTCAGAATTTTAGGACCTGTTATGTGGACGTAATGAGCGATTTAGACTTTTTAAACCATTCTGTCGCCATGTCCCACCTACGATTTTTCTGAATTTTACTTGAGACTATTCGTACCTACCACTTCTGAAATGTGTGCTCTCCAGTATATTATCGGAAATCTTGATTTTACCAGAAATTTTCAGATAAAACCTCCTGACCTCCTGACAACTCCTCATGTCGAAATTTTTTTGTACACCTATTGGAAATTTAATTTCACTCGTCAAGGAATATATTCCACTACATTTAATTATAGAATATGAAAAAGAAAATGTTTTCTTAAAACCGGGGTCATATAAGGAAAGATAATTTTCGAATATTCCCATAAAATCACCATTGCAACGCAAAACGATTAATTAGACTACTAAGACGCAGAATTGCTACGGGGGAATATTTGGACTGATGAAACCAATTCATATACGAGGGTTTTTTGAAAAGTTTCCGAACTCCACGTAAGGATAGCGGCACTCGTCAATAAAAGCTAGTGAATGTAGTTGTGCATCTGTTGACTCACCAAAGTTTCAGCCATTATGGACGCGCAGTTTTTAACTGACAGTCGTTTGTGTGAGTCGATGTGAGTGGTTTTGTAAAAATTGGGTATCGAGTTGTTATTTAATTTTTTATTTTTTTTTTTTTTTGAAAGGCAATACGCCTACACAAATCAAAGATGAGTTGGACTCTATATATGAGGACTCTACACCAGCATCAACATAGTAAAATTTGGAGTAGCTGAATTTAAACGTGACCGCAAGAGCTTGGAAGACGATATACGTTCGGGCCGTTCAAAAACTGCAACTAATGACGATAACATTGCTTAAGTTCACCAAATGGTGTTAGACGACCGCCAAATTAAAGTGAGAGAGATAACAGATGTTATTAAAATGTCCAAAAAACGTGTTTGTCACAAATTTATTAAATCAAGATTTAGGAATGAGAAAGCTGTCCAGGCGTTAGGTGCCGTGTTTGCTCACGTTAGACGATAAAAACGTGTTCGAATGAATATTTCCACTTGAATACACCATTTAACGCCCGACTGCAAAGAGGGAACTGGCTCCAAAAAAAGCAAAAACTCTTTTTTCGAACATCGACTCAATCAAACGACTGTCAATTAAAAACTGCGCGTCCAAAATGGCTGAAACTTGCGTTAAAACAACAATCCAACAAGATTCTTACTGCACACGAAATTTAGCTGGGCAAATCTGGAAGGAACTTTTAAAGAAACAAAATCGAAAAACAAATTCACTCACTTTAGGCACTAAGCGAGCAAGTTCAATTGATCTAAGTGTCATTGCATAAAAATACAACCAACTTTTTGAGATACAAAAATTTAATACACATTCCCCTCTTTTCCTCAAAAATATTGTTTTCAATGGTGGTCAAACTCGGATAATTATAAAAAACAATTCCTTTAACATGCTACACTTAAGACATTTTTAGCCTCGAATAAAAAATATCTCAAACATCGGGGTAATTTAGAAAACTACAAATTTATTATTCGAATTTGTTTGAAAATGTCCTTTACGTTGGCATAATAATTTAAGCATGACCACATAATCCTTTTGTACTGATGGTAATGCCACATTATACAAAAACATGTTCTGGAGAGCACAAGAGCGCAAAGAGCGCCGAATGCCAGCAATGTACTGTTGTTATTGTTATACGAAAACACAAAGGACACACTTCGCCTGCAGTTGCTGTAACTTTATCATCTGTCTGCATATCCTTTCTCTGTGTGGCTCAACTGCTTGGTGGTGGTGTATTCCTTCGTGCTGCCATTCAACGGACAACAAATTCAGTTCTCATTGCAAAGCGAACGCGTTCGGTTGTGAGTAAAAAAGCGGAAGTGTGAATTTGATTTTGTGAAAAAAATAAAAACGATGTGCGCGGCGTGTCCTTTTAAAGGATTTATTTTGAATGTGTGAATGAAAATTGCAAAATATATATTGTATATGAAAGAAAGTGTCTATGTTAAAACGAATAAAATGCAATTGCATGACGTCACAATGTGCCGTTTTTAAAAATAGCAACACTTTTGGCCTGCACTTGAATTTTGTTAATAAATTTTCGAAAAATTTCTCTAGCGGATGTGCAAAATTTTCATTAGCAGCAAATTAAAACAACAAAAATAAATATAAAAGAAGCAACAACAACAACAACAAAATATTGTCTGTGATATTGCACAGTTCACACCTTGCAAGCAGCAACAACAGCGCA
Source organism: Calliopum simillimum (assembly GCA_951812925.1). Lineage (NCBI taxonomy): Eukaryota > Metazoa > Arthropoda > Insecta > Diptera > Lauxaniidae > Calliopum > Calliopum simillimum. Next base: position 11,996,779 of record OX638370.1, read on the forward strand.
ACAACGTATGATTGCACTACGCGGCGCCCTCTCACTTGAGTTGCATTCGGCAGCGCATCGCGGCGTTAAGTTGCCGTGAACAAAATTTGTTTGTTGTTGTCTAATGCCGCTGCTGCTTCTGTTGTGTTTTACGTTTACGTTTTTTGCAGCTGTCAAATTCGCGTGCTTACGTTATTTTAGAAATTCATTTTTTTTTTTGCATTTTTTGCAAAAAAAGTTTAGTTCTGTTAGAAATAATTAAAAAAAGTTCTAGCGCCGCTTGCATTTCTCCCACAAAAGCTGTATCCTTTTTGTGACTCTTCATTAAAGGTCCTGTTTGGTTTGGAAGACCAAAAGAAATTACAACAAAATGTCAGCAATTAACAGCCGCAATCAAAAGATGGAACAACAGGTATGTAATGACTTAAGTAGGTGTGTTGAAGTATTAAATTTCGCACCCGTTACCCAAAAAAGTCAAATGTATTAAATAATGTTGGTACTTTTTGGACAATTTTAGTACTTTTTTTGCTATTGGGTACAAAATGGAAAATGACATTTATCATCCCTGGTACAATGGCAAATGTGAAACGAAAAAAACAAAAAACATGAACATGTGCTGTATTCTCTTTTCAGCTCTGTGTGACTGCCGTTGCCGTTGTTAATATTAAAAAATTTGCATTTAATTTTAAGTGGCTTAACGGCAAAATATTAAAGAAATTTTATCTTTTTGCACGTTTACACACAAATACCTTCCTAATGGTGTATAATTCAAAGTCCTGCTCCATTTCTAACATAAGGTGAGTTTTTTTCGCCATTCTATCTGGACTTTCTTTAGCACTTTACGATAAATGTATGGGAAAGCAACAACAAATAGCGCTATTTGTTGTTGCTTTCCCATACATTTATCGTAAAGTGCTAAAGAAAGTCCAGATAGAATGGCGAAAAAAACTCACCTATAGCTAAATAGGTAGGACAAACAATTCCACTCTGTTTTCACGGAAAGTTTATTTCAAGGCGTGAAACTGATAACTAGAATTTCTCTCCCAGGATTTATCGTACCCAATTTCCCGGGAAATCTACAAAAATATGTGCTCCCGATTTCCCGAGAAAAAAATGCATTTCCCGGTAACTCCCGGTGGTATAACTTGTTGGAAGATTTGAGGAAATTAGAATCCCGATTTAAAAAGTCTATGCGCAGTTAATACAACACATCTATTTGAAAACGATGATCAGCCATTCCAGGTGCTTAGGTCCAAATGGAATAGAGGGGTCTCTGTCGCTAGTAATAGAAACTTTAAATGCGTTATATGAAGCACTCCACGCCAAGTGTACCAGCTCAAATTTGGCAATATGGTAGATCCGGTGTGCAAAAACAACAATCCGGAAGGATTTGGTCCTAGTATCATTTGTTGTTAAAATACAGGGTGTTGAAGTTGGCGTTTTTAGTCATTTTCATGAAAAGTGTGATTTTTCAAAAATTTATAGCTTACACTAAAGTTTGTAAATTGATAAATCAAAGTTACTGGTCCCATTCATTTTGAAGTGTTCTTTTTATAAAAAAATATTTTTTGGTGACATTAATAAACCAAATTGCCGCATTTAGGGAACGGAAAATCCACTCGATATCCCCGAAACGCCATTACATGAACGAAAAGTGACAGTTTGGGCCGGCGTTTGCGCCGAAACCATCATTGGGCCCTACTTTTTCAAAGAAAATGAAACAGTCGATGAAAACCGATATCGGTGGATGTTGGCTAATTATATCTGCCCGAAAATGCGTGAAAAAGGTCTTCATGGTTATTGGTTTCAACAACACGGTGCGCCATGCCACAATGCAAATCTAACAATTTAGTTTCTGCAGCAAAAATTCCCTGGACGTATGGTATCAAAAAGAGGCGACATGGACTGGCCACCCAGATCTCCTGACTTGACCCCTCCGGACTTCTTTTTGTGGCGATATTTAAAGAGCAAAGGCTACGCCAGCAAGCCTCGGACCATTGACGAGCTCAAGGAAAACATTAGTGCCGAAATCGCCGCTATACCGCCTGATATGCTTCAAAAAGTAATGGAAAACGCAGCAAAAAGGTCACATTTTGTTTTGGCCAATAAAGACGGTCATTTGATTGATGTTGTATGCAAAAACTAGTCTCATTAAATTGTAAAGGTCGAAATTGAATTGAAAATAACTCATGTATGAAAATCGCTTGATTTTTTTTTCAAATGTTTACATACCGTCATAAAAATGGTGCACCCTGTATGTATACTTTTTTCCCTGAAATAACTGATATATATGAGAGAACTAACGTAATGAGGTCAACAAAAAATCAATGCAGGCTCGACCAAAGTTCGAACCAAACAGAGTGACCTTTTGTAAGAAGCACTTTTTTCTTCGAAAAGAGAAAAATCAAAGGGTCATAACAGTGGTGCATAAAATAATGGGTTTACCAGATGAATGTTTTTGCCTTTTTTTTAAATTTTTAAAAATTCATGAAAATTTATATTCTACGAATGAGAGGCTGCAAGAAAAAGTGCGCAGATCACTAGAACTTGTTGTCCAACTTTGTAGATGAAGCGCTTCCCGCCTTAACTCCTTAAGGCGCTGATACCAAAATCTCAATGGGAAGTGGTGATGAACAAACCAAAACCAAGACAATAGCAGTCTTGGTTTTGTATTTGTATACTGAGTCTTGGTCTCTTGGTTTTGGTATTGAGTCTTAGTGTTCGGAAATTTTGGATACTCAACATCAATGAGCACTTTTTGCTCTAAAATCACGATCAAGACCGCGACCAGAAGAAAGACTAAAATAACTACCAACTCAATGACTGCTATAGTCTTGTCCTTAGACGCTTAGATTTCGCGAATAAAATGAATGCCGGTATCTGAAAGAAATCGTTAGAGTATAAATTTTCCTTTATTAAAAGTTTCCTAAATACATATCAACCGAGTACTTTCAAAACGAACAAACCATTAATGTCATTACATTACAAAATAAAGAAACTAACTTTCAATTAGAAATTTTTGTGATTCTCCAAAAAAAAAGAAGACCATTCGAGTATTATTCTTTTTTGTTCTATTAGGTAATACGTGTGTAATAAATTGATATAGAACTAATACCGCTATAACCCTTCATAGCACATGGTTGCTAGGAATCCCTAGAGGTAGCAAAAATAAAGCATAATAAACTGGAACTGAAAATGTGATAAGTCGATAATTGAATGGCCATCGTAAACCTTTTTGCTACTTCGTGCTCAGTTCAAGGAAAAGGACTTACGATTCAAAGCGACGACCAGACGGAAAATCAACCGCAGCCATAATGAATTTATAAGTCAGTGTTGCCAAGGTAATCAGTATACGAAAAAATGACGAAAAAATTAATTAAATGATTGTACTAACAATTTGGTATAAATACAACATTAATTACAAAATATTGAGTAAACAAAATTTGTTTTTGTTTTTGTTCCTCTTCAATATTTGGACACAACAAATAAATGTCAACCAACCATTGAAGGAGTACGAGCATGTTGATGTTATTTTCTCTTTTTTTGGTAACTATAAGAACCGTTACCACATAAACAACTAAATACAACAACACAAACATATTATTAAAAAGGATATGACGTTCTTCTAGCCAGGTTAATGTACAACGTAATTGCATTCAGCAATTGCTGTTACAAAAATAACAACAAAAACAAAAATGGAAAGGAAAGTAAACATTTTACAAGAAAATCAATACGTTTGACTGGAAAAAGTAATAAAATTTCTGGAAAAAGTAATAAAATTTCTGGAAAAACTATTCTTTAATTTTTAGAGAGTAGGAAAGATATACATACAAATAAATAAACATGCATACTAAATAGTATTATAATATTAAAGGAAACCAAATCAGTTCAAAATATCTTTATAGAATACAATCTTACTCGATATAATCCACAGAACAATACAATCCATTACAAGATAATATCCATGAATATATTTTCGACTTTTAAAAGATGTTTCAACTATACCACCATTCTACGAAACTTTTCTTGAATTATATAATGATTTTTTGACTGTTTCATCATTTAACTTTTTGCATCATATTTCAACATAATGAACATTCTTCAAAAATTTTTTTCTGGTCTTTCGTTTTGAAATATTTTTCGACTTTATCGAACATTTGCCTAGTCTGTTCAATATTTTTTCGACTTAAGTTTAAGGTTTTTTCGTCTTTCGCATATTTCGACACATTCGGACATTTCTCGATTTTTCCAGATATTTCAACTGTTTCAATATATTTCCATGACTTTCAACATTTAAGAAATTTATCAACACTTTTTGACCGTTTCAAAAATTTTAGCTTTGCAGCAATTTTTGAGTTTACTACTTATGTCATAGTTAACATTTTTCTTCGAAACTTTTTCAGCATTTTTGGGGTTGATTGATAATTTTCGACTGTTTCAACATTTTGAGTTTTGTAACATTTTTTGAACTCTAAATGGTTAAATTTCATGGGTTCTGACTAGGGATGCCAATTTTTGGGCTTTTTGGTGATCCCGGGATTTCGGGATTATGAAATTGCAATCCCGGGAGTGCTTTTAATGTCAAAATAAAAATCATAGCTAATCCCGAAAAATCCCGGGATTGCAATTTCATAATCCCGAAATCCCGGGATCCCGGGATTTTTTGGGATTAGCTATGATTTTTATTTTGACATTAAAAGCACTCTTTTTTATTAGGATATAAGAACGTATTTATTAAAATGTTCAATTCATATTAAACAGTCAATCGTTTTAATTTAAATTTTCATTTTAAAAATAAAAATTAACAAGAAAATGTAAAAAAACGAACATAAAAATTTTAATTACAAATAATTCATAAACCTTAACTATATTATATGTAATATTATATTATATGTGGGGCATTCTATTGTGACTCATTGGACATTTTGCTATAGATTATGACAAAACTTTGGTCAAAACTGAGTTATTTTAAGCCCTAAGTCTGTAAAAACAGTCTCGAAGAATAACTAAAAAACTCTTCTTTGATGTTAATGTTTTCTGTCTGAAATTGTTGTTTGAATAAGTGTGACTCATTGGACATGAAACGGAACGTTCTTATTCATTTACTAACTTAAGGAAGAATTTTAGTCATACTACTGCTATTTTATGATATTTTTTTATGTTGCAATTGAAGAAGTATGTGACTACAATTGAAGCTGAACTGGATATAGATATCGTTAGTTAGTTAATTACAATTTTCACATACACATACCAGTCTGTCGAGTCACTTTTGTGGCATTAAAATGGCACTTTTAGTGCTACTTAGGCTTTAGCTTGCATCGCTAAACCGCCACTCGAACCTAACCTAACACTTGAAGCCAGCTATTTTGATGAAGAAAACATAACATTTTGAGTTTGTGATTCAACGCGACATTCTGTTCTGACTTGCGGCACAAGAATAAAATCAATAAAATTTTTGTAGTGTATCAAATAATCGAATTTTTGATGTTTTGATGATGTTTATTGTTATAAGCAACGACTCTTATGACAATCTTTGGTCACAAATCAAAGACGCATAAGCCATGTGGTCTTAAATCAAATTTGGACCAATTTGCTTTTTGATCAAAAATCGGTCAAAGCTACTACTCCTTATTGTCACAGGCATTAAGAGACGATATCATAATGTAAAGTTTTGAAGTAAAAAACCATGTCTCATAAGAAATAAAAATATAAACTGGGCCAAATTAGAAAAAGTCATCTTTCTTTTAGAGATAAGTAAACAATGGACATTTTACATTATGATATTGTTAAAATGGAGGTACTCCTTAACTAAATTTTGTGGTTATATGGAGGATATACGAAATTATTTTACTATTTTCTATTAAATGCAGCACCTAGTTCTATTTGTTGTCTTTAAAATGAGCTATGATATGGTCTTAAATGATTTTTCTATAAAAAATTACGATCATTTTAATACGGCATCATGAATTTATATCTTATTTTGAAGACACAAAATAGTGCTATATGAAGCATTCAATAGAAGATAGCAAAATATTTTGTATTAATTTTGTATTTTTAGTCCCGAAAGTCCCGGGATTACTCCATGCAAATCCCGGGACTTTCAGGACTTAATAAAGGCCGGGCATCGCTAGTTCTGACCATCAGTATCGAAGGCAATACGAAAAATGGGTGGTATTCATTGAGTGCTGCAAGTAAAATACGTTAAGTGTTATGTCACGCAAACTGTATAGGGTATTTTGTTAAAATTTGGGAATTTGGGAATTCTAGACATGGATCGGACGAAAAGATTATGTTATTCAAATTATGTTATCAAATAATCATTGACTTCAATAATGGTCGAAAACGATAGCAATGATTTTAACAAAAGCATAGGAGATACTTAAAAGAAATTGCTCCTAAAGATAAGCGGTATGAGACATGACAGCAAAACTTTGATACGTGGAAATAAGACAGCTCTTGGAGTAATCTTTTTGAAATTTTATATAATAGGTCTACTAACGATAAGGTTTATCTAAACTAAAAATGATCGACATGTCCTTAGTTAACGTGGCACCTCCCACACAAAAGCATCGAAATAAATTATCAGATTGTCGACTGCGTAGGGATCGGTCTCTGGGCACTTAAGCAAGCAAACAATGATCTGTATATAAATAGGCAAACGAAATCGATTCACTCCCTGTTTCTATACCTAAACCTCAACCGATTTGCTTGATTTTTTATTTTTTGGAAAGGTTGGGAGAAGGAGTAGTGCATAGGAATATTTTTTTTTTTAAGTCGACAAAACCACTGCATCGATTTTTACGAAATTTGATGTAGAGATGAAATTGACGCTAAGAAATGATAACATGACCATTATATTTTTAAGTGGGCGTTGCCACGCGCTCATGGCATTGATTTTTGTGAATTTTGGTATGGGGATAAAGTGAGCAGGATGGCAAGATAGCAAAAAATGTTTGCTCTTTAGTGGGAGTAACACGCTTCTAAATGGCTAAGCTGCTGCACCGATTTTTATGAATGCTGATAACACTAGTTTACAAATGATTAAAATTTTTTTTCCCAGCGAATGCCGTTACTCATTTTATATGGAAAATGGGCTGCTGATTCCGAAAATCGAATTTTTTTTTTTTTATTTCGTGTCGTTTTCGAGATATCGGTTATTTTCGGTTTTTGGACCAAAAAAACAGATAGTTACACTTAAATACAAATATCTCAAGAACCAATGTTTGTATTCAAACAAATAATATGTCATATTAAAGGTAATTAAATTACCTACAAATGATACTCACGTCACTTTTTGGCTGGTTTGTTAGTTTCGATGAAATAAATTGATTTCTGAAAAAAAGAGTATAATTTTCCGAAAAAATTACAAAAATGTCTGAATCAACTGCAGATTTTTACAAGAAAAAAAAATTTTAAAAATCATTTCGTATTTTTATATCATAGTCTATAAATTTGTTAGGCAAATAAAATACTATTTAAGAAAATCGATGGAAAAATGCAAAAGTTGTATACAATTCATTGATAAGTTACCAAAATGCGTTTTTCCCTATTTTTCCGTTTTTTTGTAATAAACTGTTCGAAAATTTGAATCTTTTTGTAAAAGAAATTAGAAAATCCAAAAAATTCTTAAAGAAGGCATTAAAAGGAAATACCCGTGCCTCGCCGTTTTTCTCTAGCACGTCAGATTTTTTTTTAATTGATTTTTGAAGTTTTTTAATCCACTGTACATGAAAAAACAGAAATAACGCATTCTTGTGTTAAATCGATGAATTTAACTATATGATCCTTACATCTGAGGTGTATCATGTCTTCAGCAAACTTATGCAGGATACTACGCGGAATATTTTTGTAGACAATTTTAACCCTCTCAAACCCCCACATGAAGGTCAAAATGACCTTCATGTGGGGGTCAAAATGACCCACATGTGAGGGTTTTAGAGGGTTGAAATTTTCTACAAAAATATTCCTCGCAGTATCCTGCATAAGTTTACTGAACACATAGTACACCTCAGATGTAAGGATCATATAGTTAAATTCATCGATTTAACACAAGAATGCGTTATTTCTGTTTTTTCATGTACAGTGGATTAAAAAACTTCAAAAATCGATTAAAAAAAAATCTGACGTGCTAGAGATAAACGGCGAGGCACGGGTATTTCCTTTTAATGCCTTCTTTAAGAATTTTTTGGATTTTCTAATTTCTTTTACAAAAAGTTTCAAATTTTCGAACAGTTTATTACAAAAAAACGGAAAAATAGGGAAAAACGCATTTCGGTAACTTATCAATGAATTGTATACAACTTTTGCATTTTTCCATCGATTTTCTTAAATGATATCTTATTATCTTCACAAATACATAGTCTATGATACAAAAAAAAAATATTATAAAAAAGTTATGTCTTCTTGTATAAATTTGAAGTTGAATTTGATTTTTTCTTAATTTTTTCGAAAAAAAAAATTTTTTTTTAGAAATCAAATTATTTCACCGAAACTAACGAACCAAGCAAAAAGTGATGTGGATATCATTTGTAGGTAATTTAATTACCTTTAATATGACATATTATTTGTTTAAATACAAACATTGGTTTTTGAGATATTTGTATTTTAATGGAACTATCTTTTTTTTTTTGGTCCAAAAACCGAAAATGACCGATATCTCGAAAACGACACGAAATAAAAAAAAAAATGCGATTTTCGGAATCAGCAGCCCATTTTCCATATAAAATGAGTAACGGCATTCGCTGGGAATTTTGGCTGTAAACTAGTGTAACCAGAACCCTAAGGAAGAATATTGAAAGCTTTTTGTCTTTTTTGCTTTAAAGTTAAATAGAAATGGTCGAATTTCGGCCACAAGGTGAACTCTGAAAAGCAGTGATGGTCTTGACGATTATCGTGAGCAAGACCAAGACCATAGCAGTCATAGTCTTGGTCTTGCAAAAATATCAGCGTCTTGTTCTTGGTCTTGGTAATTTTGCGAAGACTCAAGACCAAGACTAATTTTGCTCATCACCAGTTAAGATGGATAAGATTTTCATACAAAATCAACGAAGTCACTGATTAACTCTGAAATACTTATTTTAACATTTTTAGGCTTAATGATAGCAGGTAAGCGCTTGGAACTCTGCGTCATATCTAAACATTATATATGATTTTTTTTTTATCATCAATTAACTCGAATTATTAAATTTCTTTAGTATACTTTTATAAACTTTAGAGATAGATGTTTAAATAAAATAAATCAAATCATTAGTTAATTTTCTCCAAACAAAAGGAGTGAATAGGTAACACAAATGTTATTCATCTAAAAATGCTACATATTGCATATGAATCGCCCACCCATATGAGCCACTATTGCCACAAACTGACTAAACGTTAACACCTTCAGAGTTTTAATTGATTTTTTTCTTTTTCATTTCCTTTCGCTTTGAGTCAGATTTGAAATGAAATTTTCTACAAATGCCTCAGCTACTTTGCGAAGCATTTCCAATTGTGGTCATAACACAAGGCAGCAATAATTACCATATGCTGCTTACCTACCTAGAGGCCAAAAATTGTCGGCACGCCACAGTATGGTTAGCAAGTCCATTGTTTTAATTTTTTCTCTTTCTCCAACACCCACGATGGGTTTGTGGGGCCGGTCAGTCACTTTACATATTGTACTTTTTCCCTTCTGATATTTTCATTTTTGTTGAAAACTCCACTGTTTGTTGGTGTCAACATTTGTTCAAATCAGCTGTTACTTGACTTCCGAAAGAGTGTTTACAGAATATCGGCTATGTATGTATGTTGGGGCATATTTTTGGTGCACGCACGTACGTAGGTATATGTACATAAGGTTGTATATGGCCAGTTGGCTGACCTCAATATGATTTTTTTTATTTTTTATTCTTTTCTTGAAAATGAAAGTTAACAGTTTTTATGATTTTCTTTACTTTAATTGAACTCGTGTAATTTATTTTACCATTTTAGACGAAAATTAATTATTTTTGTACAAAGTTTTATTCTTAATTATCCACGGGGCTATGACCGTTGTAAATACAAAAACAAATGACCAGATAATTAACAATTTTCACGCAGGCCTTAAACCATACTGGTCTCACAAGCAAAACTGTTGAAAACTTAATTAAATATCGATAATCAGAATTTCGTTTTTGATGAATAGTGTCCTTGCAATTTTCAAAAATTATCGATATATACAGGTGTTTATCGATTTTTTTTAATGATATTTGATTCCGATCAAATCTAATATTATCCAATATTATTTATTTACATACCTCATGTGCCTTTTTTCAATACTTTTGACAATTTTCAACTTTTTAATGGTTTTAGATTTTTTTTTCTATTGTTTCTGATAATATTCGATACTTATTGATTATCAGAATTATAGTTTAAGGCGAAAAGACACGAATAGCACAAAATAAAAATGCTGTAATTGATAATGATCGTTTCAAAAGTATCAGATTTTAAATGAACCAGGCCATTATGAATTTCAAGGTATTTTATATTAATAGTAACTAGAATCACCCAATGGTCAAAATTTGATCACAAATGTTTTAAATAATTTTGGTACTTTTTGGAAAGTTTTAGTACTTTTTTTGCTATTTGGTACAAAGTAGAAACGCTCATTTATCATCCTTGGTACAATGACAAATTTGAAATGAAAAGAAAAACAAAAAAACAAGAGGTCAGTGTCAGTCAGCTTTTTGTCTTTCTCTTTGTGCTGTATCCTCTTTTCAGCTCTGTGTGACTGCGTTTTTTTGTCGTTGTTAATACTGAAAAATTGGCATTTAATCTTATCTGTCTTACTGGCAAAATATTAAAATAACTTTGCGCAAATCTACACACAAATACCTTTCTAATGGTGAATAGTTCAAAGTCGTGCTCCATTTCTAACATAGTAAAGAAGGTAGGACAATTTTTGGCCTTACATATTAATATATCGATAATGCTAATAATAGCATTCAAAGCACGCAGCTATTTGCTTCCACAGCTACTTAGCTTTAAATTTGAAGTTGTTTAAAAAGTTTATTAAAAAAGACTACTCCTTTTAAACGCAAGTCTCACACTTCTTTCCCGATGTTGGTGATAAAAACTTTTTCAACCATAAAACTCAATTAATTTCTAAATAAATAATGTCATTTTTTATTATACCCATGACATTTTAGGCATTTAAAATTCTACCCCAATTTATGGCAAGCAAAGCACATAAAAATTACATACATCATTTAAATTTCCTATGAACAATACAACTCAAAGGACCACTTTATCATCATTAAAAATCTTCACATCCTTTAAGGAAAAAAGGAACGAAAAATGGAAGCACTATACACTTTGGGTACAACAGTTAAAAGCACAAATGTTGCCACTTAAACAGATAGCACAAAATGTCAACAAACATTTCACCAAGAAGAGTTAAATGTTTTGCTTTAGTTAAATGCTTCGCCTGACGTATCTATCTCTCTCTCTCTCTCTCTTACAAGCAGCATACATCTAACTTTCTTGCTCACACATTGATAGTTTTATCGCAGCAAGTTGAACGTACTATAAATTCGTCAAAATGGATGACAGTCTTACCAAGTGAATTGAAATGACACAAAGTGACTGGATAAATGACGAAGAATGATAGAATGCTTGAAATGAAATGAAATGTCAAGTGTGTTCATTTGCCAAAAAAATACAGGCCAAACTGTTGACTCATTGACTTACCGTTTAAATGACTGACTACTGGAGCACTTTTTATCTTAATCCCTTTGGTTGTTACCAATGAATCGGTGGAAAATTGTTGAAAATGAAAATGCAACTGAAAGAAAAATGAGAAAAATTCATTCATAATTCAATTTTACAATTGAACTCTTATTGACATTAAACCGGAGTATGTCCAAAATCTATATTTTAGCGAGTGTGGCATCAAAATTATGTGAAATAGAGAAAACCAATTGAGGAGTTAGATTGACAAAAGTTACAGAAATAGAATGCTGTTAACAAAAACTGTATACTCTGATAAAATTTTCTGAATGTTATACTTAAATTTGTCAAGACATTTCGAGATGATTCTGAGTAAACGCAAAATAAAGACAACCTAAAAGCATGCAACAAATTTTTTGTTTTAACTTATGCGAAAATTACAGCAAAAATCATATTAAAATAATTTTCAGATCACCCTGTGCCACTTTGAAGCAGCAACTAAACAATATTTAATAATTTGAGCTCTTACAGGATTTCTCACATAGATGCTATAAGAACAGCGGTGGGCATCAACACGCACGCAAAGCTTCGTTTCCATGCAGTGGTGCAACAATAATGTGGCTGTTGAAATAAAATTATAGAACTGTATCGCTGTTGAGCGTTCTTATTTGTATACGTATATGCAAATGCTCTCACGTCACTCTCAAATGCGCTCTCGTTAGAACTTGTAGAAGAACTTGCGCCCACCCATGTACATATAAGAAGTTTGAAGACTTTTCATTAAAGTTCCATGCCAAAATAAGCCGCTGAAAGTAGAAATATGAAATAGTTCTCAATATAACTCCTCTCCTCTCTGTAACCAAGCCATACTGTTGCAAAGGACTTCAGACCTATAAGTTTATCATCATTTTTGCTAAAAACGCTTGAGAGAATTTTAGATTATCATTTGCGGGAAAAAACCATAATTTATGGTCTTGCTTATAAACAGCACTCTTACTTTAAAAGAAAGTCAACGGAAACTGCACTGCATGATGTAGTTGGAGTTGTTGAACAATCTCTACAGCAAAAGGAATACATTTCAGCGTCTTTTTTGGACATTGAAGGATCTTTTAATAACGTCCTTCCAAGTGCGGTAACTGCTAGTCTGCGTCGTATAGACACAGAGCCTTGTGTTACTGCTGTGATTGAAAAAGGTGTATTATATAGTTTTGTACAATCTGAAATTAACAACTGTACATTAAGCAAATCAGTTTCAAGAGGAACTCCACAGGGTGGAGTTATCTCACCACTACTCTGGAATCTGGTTGTTGACGACTTGATAAAAAGTTTAATCAAACAAGGTGTACAAGTAGTGGCATACGCTGATGATATTTGTATAATGGTAGTGGGTAAGGACTTGAATATCTTAAGTGATATCATGTCTTTGGCACTTAAATCCATAAAACTTTGGACAAGCTCTAAAGGTTAAGTATTAATGCCGATAAAACTGAGATTGTTGTTTTTTCAAATAAACATCAAATTCGTCACATTAGGCATCCAATTTTGGATTGCGTCAGTCATCATTTAAAGGAAAGCGTTACTTTCCTGGGTATTGTTCTTGACCGTAAACTTAAATGGAAGTTAAATGTTGAAAATAGAATTAGGAAAGCATACGTTGCTTTCTATTCATGTAATCGCTTGTTTGGCAAGAGATGGGGCCTTAAGCCGAATATAATCAGGCCGATTCTCATGTTTGGAATTTTGGTGTGGTGGAATTCTTTATATAAACAAAGTTATTTGGATATTCTGTACAGGGTTTAAAGAGTTGCGTATCTCAGTGTTACTGGGGCTTTTAAAACTACTGCCACTGCTGCACTGGCAACGTTTCTTTACCTAGAACCACTTGATATTTTTGCCAGAAGCATGGCCGCGAAAATTGCAATTAGACTTAAAGAATTGGGTTTCTGGAAATCGAAATCTTTTGGTCATAATAGTATCTTACTCCAATCTATGGATTGTTATGTAATAGGTGGTACTAATTACCCCTTACCACACCTTCTCTTCGCAACAAACTTCAAGGTGGTAATACCTGAAAGAGAAAATTGGGCTCCTTTAAACGCTTCCCTTGAAATATGCACAGATGGGTCAAAATTGAATACAGGCACTGGATCGGGCATTTGTTCTAAGTCTTTAGACTTAACACAATCTTACAGACTGCGAAACGACTGTAGTGTCTTTCAGGCAGAGGTTTATGCTGTTCTTAAAGCTTGCGAAATCCTCAATGCACATAAGCCCCAATTTCTTGGAAGCGTTGTCATTTACATTGATAGGCGGCTATTAAAGCAATCTCATCAAATTATGTCCCGTCAAAACTTGTGTAAAGCTGTAGGAATATCCTTTGCGATATTAATGAGGACTATAATTTAACACTTTGCTGGGTTCCAGGTCATAGTAATTTCGAGGGCAACGAAATTGCAGATGAACTGGCTAAAATAGGGTCAAACCAAAATGCCCTTTTGGCTGACATTTCAATAAAAAAAACCCATTAGCGTAATCAAGGGAAAAATCAAAAATAAATGTATTCAGCTTGCTAATTTTAGATGATCAAATCTTCAAGCTTGCAATCGTATTAGATCTATTTGGATCTATAAATCGTACTAAATTTTTAATAGCAATGGAGAAACACAATGTACGGATTTTAATCGGTGCTATTACTGGACATTGTGCCATGGAAATCCATGCATCTCGTTTAGGTTTCTCAAACATTGGCGACCTTTGTAGAAGTTGTAAAGACCCTGATATGGAAGAAACAGTCTTTCATTTCTTTTGTGAATGTCCAGCGCTTGCACTTAGACGTAGAAGGAATTTTGGTCATTTCAATTTGGAATCGCTTGACTCACTATCTGTGGTGTGTCCTAAATCCATATGGAAGTATATATGTACATCCAAGTGGTTCTCTTAGACTTTCCCTGCTAATGCCCTTTTTCGAGGCCTAAGTTAATGATGACAACATGTTCATCTCCCGGATCTAACCTAACTTCTCTGTATATGTCTGATAAAATATAATTGACTAATTTAATTCTGGGAATTAAAAAAAAGAAATGAAAATAAAGTTATTTAAAAGAAAAAGAAATTTTGATAATGCAGTCATAGTTGCCGAGTTTCATTATGGGCGTAAAAGTCATTTAGTAGCAAAACCAGTTACAATCTTTTCGCCGGCATTGGGCCATGTCCATTAGATAGTATCGACCCTCATACAAAAAAAAAAAGTTCGAATGAGAATTTTAAGGGAAAAAACGTATTTTTGTTTTTCGGCCTCTAATCTAAAACCTCAGTACAAAATATGAAAAATGGAATGTTTCAAAAAAGAATATTGCTCCCTAAGGCTAGGTGGCCAAAAAAAATTTCGAAGTAGAAGAATACGTATATAAGTAACTTCCATTGCTTAGAAAATACAAAGTATACAAAAAACCAATATTTCCTCCGCGCCCTCAAAAAAATAAATTGATCATATCGCTGACAATATTTAACGCAAATAGATATGATTTGGTATATATCTGTGCAAAGATGGCAAAAGATGCTATCGCATATTTTCATAATTTTTCAGGAGAGCAAATTTAAATTTTTAGTTGATATGAAAATATCACAAAATCCGGTTTTTCAAGTTGTTTTTCTAAGGAACTACAAGTCCTAGAGCAAATCTGATTTTGCCAGCTTGTAGATCTCACCGAGAACAATAATCTGGACTACATAACTTATATTATGTAAAGAACATAAGAAAAAACAGTTCTCACTAGAACCGTGGGCGGTGCCACGCCCTCCTAAATGCTGTTTCATCATACTTCAAATTTCGATAAAAAAAACAGATGAGCGTAGTAATTGTGCTGCCGGATCTTCGACTATAAACGCCTTATGCCAAAATGCTTTGCAGAAGCTGCAAAATAATGAATTAAATAGAGTTATGGCTAAAGACAATGCAAGGATATCAGAAGATACACTATTAACTATACAAACTGAAGACCAAATACTAGTTGGAATTTCATGTCACCAAAGGTTGCTAAAAATTGCAAATTTTTCCAAGGCTTCCATATTATATAAACACTCAATTTAAAACCTTTTTAATCTCTTTACCTACGCTTAACTCTTTCAGCGCGCGAAAATCTTGACTAATTAAGGTATAAAGCATGAAAATAAGTAACCCCATTTTAATCTGATGAGAGAAAAAAAAAAAGAAACACAATTTAGTAAATACAGCAACACGTCGCTTCGTCCTTTTTAATGCAAATACATTTAACACAGACAGTGGAGGAGAAAGGAAGGAATACACAAAGAACCCCAAGGGAATAATCTTTTTTCCTCTTCACTCAAAAAACTGACGTGCCGTAGCGAGAATTACATGATTTCCTTGCCAAAGTAAAGCATCCTGTTAAAATTGTGCACATCGCAGTTTAAGCGAAAGATACCGCGCTACCCCAGAAATCTACACAAATCCCAGGAAACCATCTACATCCTGCCTTGGCGGATTTCACGGTTTTCACAAAATTAACGTGGAAAATTTAATTTCTGCTTTGACAGTGGCAACAAAAAAAAAAAAACATTCGCACCCAACAGTTGTGCCAAGGGCGGTGCAAATGGAATTTAATGAAATAATAATTGGAGGCTAAGGGAAAAAAAACTGATGAGCATAATAAGGAAATGTTGACTTTACTTGGAGATCTGTGTGGCTGTGATGTTTTTTTCTTATATAAGTAGTTAATTTTTTGAGATCATGATGTTTGTAATTGATTTGCAAGGATGATAAGACTGCATAGCGCTATTACTTCGTTTGTGTTAAACGGAAGATAACTTTGAGTTAAATGTAGCTATTTTTTTTATTGTATCTTTTCTGGCCTCACTTTTAAAAAAATTTGGTAGTACCTTCAATTAAGAATCTACTCTGAAGAATCTTCTCTGAAGATAGATGACTCTTTTCTAGATATTTCTTCTTTGCAACAAATACAGAGGAAAAAGTTTTGAATAGGACTACGATAATTTTTTTCTTGAGTACTTTCCGGGTCGCTGATTCTGAATCTGACGATCGTTTTTCTCTGTCAGTTAGGTCAATCTTTGCGTAATTGATTAAGATTTGAATTGAAATCCCCAATTTTTTTGAAAATTTGTGAAAAGCTAGTTTTTTTATTGCATATATCGTCCCTATAAAAGTGAAAAATACTAAGTCAGTTTTTCAAGTTTTGAGATATTTAATTTTCAAAACATTAAATTTGGTTTTTTTGTATGGAAATTGTTGTTTTGCTTTTACTTTTATGATGAAAATAACCACTTTTTAACAGAAATATGGCTAAATGGATCTTTTTAAACTAAAGACTATATTATTTTGGACCAAAAATACCAAATAACTCAAAACTCGGTTAAAACTGACCTAGTACTTTTCACTTGTGTAGGGGCGATATGTAACTGTGGTTAAATGATTTTCCAAAATTCCGAAATTTTCCAAGATGCTGGCCATTGGTAGTTTGATTCAACTTTTGCATACTCACATATTTGAAAAAATTCATGTGTAGCTCCTCGGATTTATATCCAACTTTAATGAAATCTTCAGGGTTGGTATAAAAAAATATGAAATTTTCTTTCTTTTTTAAAGCCAATTGAGGACTTGGAGCACCCTTTTTAAATTTTTTTCAAATATTTTTATTTAAAAGCAAATTTTAATATAATTATTTTCTAATCTTCAAAATCGTGGTCTCTTTTACGGTTTACAAGTTATGTGTTTTTGAATTTTAAAGATGTGCTTATCATTAGTCGTCGGTGCACGTCCGCTACCATATAGGGTTGCCATGATAACATGAAATAAAGCAAAGAACAATTTTCTATAATATCTTGACCCATTTTATCGCGTTGTTATTGGTCTTTTTGACCAATTATTTCGAAAAGCTGCACTTATCCTAGATATTTACTACATCAACAAGTAAGTTCTATCAGGTTGAAGGAATCTGGTTCTTGGAGATAGCACTGTTGCACAATTTCCTGGCTGTGATATTGATAGTGGAACTAATTACATCAATCCCACTTAACATTCTCGTTGATTCCAAAATTAATTTTCTGGAATATGGCGATATGGCTTCTTTCTGACGCTTATAGAACACGTAAAATTATCTCATTAGATAGGTGCTTGTTCTTATGGTGCACATCTTTATAGACACGCACACCTCAAGATTGGTACTAACTGACGTGGGAGATCTTTGTAGAAGTTGTTAAGATTCTGGCGTCAAAGCGTATGTTTATCATTTGCTTAGTGAATGCTTAGCGCAGGCAAGCCGACGCTTTAAGGTGTTTGAAATTTACTACTTCGACCCTCTTGAAGGCATCGCTCAAGAGTACCAAATATATTTTGGAGTTTGTGAAAACCTTTAAGATGGTATTTTAAGGTTTACAATAAAGTTATAAATCGAGTATACAAATAGCCCAACTGTGGCCTTAGTTATGATGGTACCTATCATCTCACAAGCTAACCTAAGCCAACCTTGTCTTTCTTAACGTTTGAACCGTTTAAGATACCACTTTAGGCTGCGATTCATATGAAAGGTAGCATTGTCTTCTTTCATGAAAAATATCATAGTAGATTTGAAAATTAGGCCATGGTTATTTTTGTATTCTTAGTACTAAAAAAGCACAAAAATATTACTAAAAATAGTACTAAAAATTGTACTAAAAGTACTAATTTTTTACTAAAATAATACTAAAAATAGAACCTAAAATTGTACTTAAAATAGCTCTAAAAAAGTACTAAAAACAGAACTTAAAATAGTACTAAAAATAGTACTAAAAATAGTATCGAAAATAGTACTTTTTGTTAAATACTAAAATACTTACTCTATTCTTATAACCTGATTCATTATCTTTTCAAAATTGTTCAAAACATGAAAATCGGTTAAAAAATGTCCTAGTCATGGACAATTTTGTGAAGCAGTATCGGCCGATTTGTATATAAAACCTACCATTTTTTTGTTTTTGTCATTTTTATTGATTTAAAAATTTATATTGGTTTTGGTCAAATATTGCGACATTAAAAGTTTTTACTTAAATTATTGTGTTTTTCAAAGTTTTGAATCAATTGTTATAGTTGTTCTTTTGTTTTCCTTTTTTACTGACTTCACACTTTAGACATGTGATTTTGGCGCCATTGACAAAAAAAAAACCCATCAAAAGAAACATCAAGCGTTTTCAGCACTACGTGACACAATGGCAGAAAAGAAAAACAGAGAAAGTTTTGCATGTTTTTTATTCATATTCAACAAGGATTTTTCATTTAACTTTTTCAACAGAAATTGAAATTTCATTTGTTACTAGGAATGAAACTTAGTGGCGAACAAAAATTCTAAAAATTAAATTTAAAAAGTTTTCCACCAAGCATACAAATTGAAATATTGCACAATTGTTGGAAATGGTGGTGCAGATGAAATATAAAAATAGTATATATCATTATTTACATATTAATTATAGAAATATTTCTGGAAATTTATGAAATCGCACTCTTTTTTTATTAAATTTCACAAGTCGGGTTTTTGTGGTCATCACAAAATATGATAGTCTCAATATATAGTTTTTAAAATGCCAATTATTTCCACCATAGCATTTTTGTTTGTTTTTGTTTTTTTGTTTTTTATTTAATTTTATCTGTTTTTTATAGTCCATAAAAATCCTTTCCTCTTTAACTAAGTAAATAAAAATCTCATAAAAAACCAAAATTAGCATTTTAAATTGTCAAATTGCCATTTAAGTTGCCATTCCAGTCATTAAAAGGGTTCGCCTTTTGCTACGTGTTTCTTTTGCAATTTCCAAATTGATTTTCTTCACTTTAATTCCACTTAAAATGATTAAGACTTTACGCTTTTCATGCAAAAGAAAGTGAAATTTTCTATTCAAACTGCATCATTTACATAATTTAGGCAAGGATTTCACAAAAGATTAGAGAGATTTGGTGTTTTGTTTTTAAATTCAGGAATTTAAGAGTAAAAGAAATTTTACAAGGTAAATTCTTTTTTTTACTGCACTGCAATCAAACTGTCAATGGGCTGCAACTCGAAAGGAATGAACTAACTTACCATCTGTTGTGGCTTATTGAAAAATTTGAACAGACTCTTGAACATCTTCTTTTTCTGACAAACACGTTTATGCCCCAGACAGACGGCCGCTCTAATGCACATTACAGACGCAATAATATCAAAAATTTTATTGCATGATTTTAGGCATTTTTAAATACATATTTCATAGACATTAACTAAAAGAAAGTTTCCCAATTCAAAGTCCAAAAAATTCTAACTAGCTTTTCTGATAACTTATATTAATCTTGTTCTTGATGTTTTAGAATTTTTTGGACCTTGAATTGGGAAATTTTCTTTAAGTCAATTTCTATGAAATATGTATTTAAAAGATGCCTAGAATCATGCAATAAAAAGTTTTACATTATTGCGTCTGTAATGTGTATTAGAGAACTTTGCATTTGCTGTCAAACCACTTCAGATGTAGCTTTCATACTTCTGGCATAACTTTATTGAAAACTAAAAAAATTGGTCAATATGTTTTGTGTAAAACATTTTTTAACGAAGATATGTGCTAATTATATGTCCACATGTTTGTGAATGTTTATACCGTACATAAATTGTAGTCCCTGTCACTCCTAGGTTAAGGATGTATGTAAGAACTAAGTAAATTGGCCAATATGTATGTTTTATGTATAAAACTCATGATGGAAAATCTGTGCTAATTGTATGTCCGCTTAAAGGTGGCCTCTTACCTGCCCAACATTACCTAAGCAATCAGTTTTATTTTATTTTTCTTCTTCATGCTCTTCTTCTTGTCTTTCTTCTTATTCGCCTCAGCTGCAATTCATTGTTATAAAAATTTAAATTCTACATCATTGCTGTTTATGGCTTCAAATTTCATTCGCACATTTTGTATGATAAACTTAAGTTTGCATACCAAAGGACTGTGTTTACACTGTACATGTAAGAGTTTTTCTGTTACGCCGCAATAAAAATGTAGATTTTTCTTTCTTCTTTGTCTTTAACTTCCTCTACTCCTGCTCAAGTTTTTTTGTTTTGAATAACTGCAAAAATATTCTAAATATGTAAATTTTTTTGTATGTTAGAACATATGGATACCCTGCAGAAATGAACGAGATGATGACAAAGTCCTTGAGAATTTTCGCACTTTTCTTTTTGAAACATGAAACGACCTAAATGTATGACTTAATAATAATCCAACATAATAAAATAGCATTTTTGATTTTTCCATAAAAAGTCAGACTTTCAGTCAAAGGACTTGAAAGTTCACCAAAAAAATCGCCTTAGACCCACTGCTACCAAATTTTCTTAGCTAGAAAAACCAAGCATTTTCATACTTTTTTCCTTTTTGCGGATGAAGGTGAAGAAGCATTTGTGCTCTAAGGCCCTATCGTCACCGGTGCCCGCCGTATCAGACTCTTGTAAACGTAGTACCGACTAAAGCACCTACTCTTCATCGGAAATTTGCCCCCCCCCCCCCTGGTAAACCCTTTTTGGTATTGCATTAGAGGGGTTCTCCTTAAGGCACTTAATGCCATCTCTTCATTTGCCTACGTTCGGCTTCCGCTATATTTTTCCTGTAAGAGTGAGAGGGGTAAGTAAGTACTACTTCAGCAGCCTTTGACAACATATCTATTTTCTTTTTTAGAAAAGTGGGGAAGATGGGAGCATTTTATACTGGAGATTGATGAAATAGTTAAAAAGGATCAAAACTTTAACGCTAAGCCAAACTCTCCAGAAACTACTCAGTGAAGTTTGATATAAAGATGTTAGGTGAAATCTACAAGGCAGTAGTGGACGTGATGGAAAAACGTCTCCAGGAAAAGGTCAAAGGAGAAAGAAATTCAAAAATCATGAAAATTTTAGAAATAATCAAGGTTAACTTAAGAGATCTTATTCGATGAACACGACTTATTTTGGTCGTATGCTCATTCAAATATGATATGGTAATTGTTAACAAATACTTGGTGAATCCAATCAAATTGCTCAAATACATTGTCACACACTGTTCGTATCGGAAACATTTTTTTCTGAGATTGAGAGGTTCTGCAGGGAAAATAAGCACAATTTAAATGCGCTTTGTTTAGGAATTTCAGTTATTCTAATGGCTTAGGTGTGGTTTTCGAGACTTTTGGGCTTGAAAGTCTTACAAAAAAAGACTCAAAAATCACGTATATTTCAGCTTTTTCATTCATTTCTTCGTTTCATTTAACTTATTGAAAGACCACGATAGCAGAAAGTGCTGGAAAATATTAATAGGAAAACTTATATTTCTATGTTAATTAAATGTTACTCATACGACATGTTGTACGTTACTAAATAGAAAATTATTTTTAAATTGCCATAACTTTGCAATTATAAAGATAAATTCTGCATTTTCTCTACCATTTTGACTTATTTTACATATGATATAATTATTTTCTCCACACACATTTTTGGTCATTTTAAATATGACTTCCTTTTAGGGATATCGAAGCAATTGGTGAATACAACTAATGGTTTTCCTTTTGTTTTCATAATATTTTTAATGGCAAGAAAGCAAAACAACAAACATAATTTAATAACCCTAAAGTAATTTGTTGTGCTTAGTTTTGAAAATGACTTCTAAAGAATTTTTGTAATTTTTCAAGTTTGTAAAATTAATCAAAATTTTGCTATATTACCGGAGGCAAGCATGCAAGTTGGCTTTTTAATAGTTTCAATAGATATTTGTCTTTCAACTATAACGAAAGAAAATGGCTCAGAGTTTTGTAATAAAAGTTGCAAAGTATTTGTATAGTACACATTAAGAGCATGAATTTATAAAGCAACTGCTTAGAATTTTATAATGGATTAAGATTTTTTTTTTTTAAATGAACCACAGTTTATTTTAATTAAAGTAAATAACTCTGCTATGACTCGAAATCTTCAGAGGAAATCCTCTTACCCTATTTCCCAATTTAAATAAGAACGGCCTCTTTCCCTTCTGTAAAAAAGTTTAACTACTGCAATGTAATTATGGCGAAATTATTACTTAGTACTACATCACAGTGACATTTTAATATTTGTGATATTTCACGCGAAAAGGGACCTCACCTTATAAAAATCCAAGCCCAGCGTCACCTCCTGAGTTGATATACGAGTAGTCATGTCCGTCGGTCTGTGCGTCCGTGGAAATATTTTTAACGGGAAAATTAAACAAGATAATTCAATGAAACTTGTAACACTGCCTCCGTTGTTAAAGTCAATTCATCGAACTGAAAATTAGCGAATTCAGTCAACGGACACGCCTACCACCCATAAAAAAAAAAACATTTAAAACGCAATATTAAGAGAATTATTCGCGATAACAAAAGCAAAATACACACAAATATAAGAGCTAGTAAATAAAAGCTCTGAGCAAAAACAAGGTTAATTCGCACAAGAGGGCGTGGTACCTCCCATATAACCAAAAGTTTAAAAATGCTATACTGAATGCGTTTTTTGAGATAATCCAACTAGATTTCATTTAGACACTTAAAATAGAAAATTAAATTTCTGGCTAGAAAATTTATTGATTTGGACATGATTTCCCACACAGTCAAAGTTTTCAAAATGCTGTAGTGCAAGCGTTACTTGCTCTATATATTGCCTTTAGCTCTCTCCTGTAAAATTTTGTTATGTAAGATAAGGTTCTTCTTCCTACAGAACAAAATATTAAGAGTAATTAGTCTACTCAACATTTGCATAAATCAAGCTTAAATGAAATGTTAAAGTTTTTATCTTTTATCTTAAATAAATGAAAAATTTATACCCATATATATTTTATATTCTACAGGTAAAAACAAAAATGCGCTTACTTAAAACAACAGAATATCAATTTGCAAAATCGCTTATGAAATTGAATCCCCCAGCTGAAACGCGTGACAATATGCCAAAAAGTATGCTACAAATATGGGTATGATCTGCATTAAGCAAATAAATTAATATTTTTAAATCAGCGCTATAGCGCACACAAACATAACACGTGAGCACACACACATATAAACATACATACATACACACGTACACATCAAAACCAAGTACACACTGGCAAACTTGCATAAATATTAAATTTTCGCACATGAATCAACAAGCAATGACAAAGCGAGACGTTACTACATTGTGGTAAGATGTAGCCACCCAGTGAGAATAATCACGCTTGAGCTAAAAAAAAACTCAAGCGATATACTCTTAATAATTTCAAAAGATCGGTAGATCGGGTGTGCGTGAAGTTAGCCCTGCTTTTGTGGAATTTCCCGAAAAAAAAGTTGTGCCTGGGTGTGCTCCACTTGCGCCGCGTTGTGCCGTATTAGAAATCAAAATCAGTCAATTAGTATAGATTTTAAGGGGAGGTCCTTTTTTTGGTGTATGCGAAGTTAGCACTGGTAGAACCTCCCCATAAAATCTATACTATTGCACCGATTTTTTTTCCAATACGGCACAACGCGGCACAAGTCGAGGACACCCCGGCACACCACTTTTTTTTTTGGGAAATTCCACAAACTTCGCATACACCAAAAAAAGGACCTCCCCATAAAGTCTATACTATTGGACCGATTTTGATTTCCAATACGGCACAACGCACCACAGGTCGAGCACACCCCGGCACAACTTTTTTTTTCGAGAAACTCTTCAAAAGCAGGGCTAACTTCGCACAAAAAAAAGGACCGCCCCATAAAAAGTGAACCTTTGGACCGATGTTTTTTTCCAATAAGGCACAACGTATTACAAGTGGAGCACACCCTGGCACAACTTTTTTTCGGTAAATTCCACAAAACTTCGTATCCACCAAAAAAGGACCCCCCATAAAATCTATACTATTGGACCGATTTTGATTTCCAATACGGCACACCATAGCACAATTCAAGCTCACCCCGGCACAACTTTTTTTTCGAGAAATTCCACAAAAGCAGAGCTAACTTCACGCACATAAAATGCGGACATTTTTTGAATAAGAGTAAAATATAAGTGAAAAAATCTGAAAAAATTCAATCGGTGTACAGTGCGAAATTTGGGAGGTTTAGTGGAACTTTATTCAATTTTTGAAATACATAAAACGCATTAGATTATTCGTTATTTGGGTAGCTTATTATCCCACCTCAAAAACCTCATACTCAGTTTGGTGAATAACCCTGCGAAACAACTGCAAAATGCACCTGAAACTTGCATAACTTATTCATTCACACTTTTTGACTATAGAAAGCTTTTCGATTTGTTTTAGTTTATAGATTGGTACATAAAAACGGTAAGTCGGTAGGCCGCGAAAATTTTTTCATTTATTTTTTAATAAAATTGTCACTTATTGGCATTCAAATAATTGCAGAATCTTTTCTTACTCGTGTGTGATTTGTTTGTGAATATTGTGCTTTTTAAGAAGTTCATAAGATTTACATTTTCAACTTCATTGGATACTTTAAAAGGTGTTGCCACAAATTGCCATTTTGAAACTTACAAAATTTGAAAGGTAGGTTTATCTTCTACTGGAAACACAAAACATCTTTTGCGATATTTTGCGATCCTCTTTTAAACTGAACCTTTTCCAGAATGTCTTTGGAAATTTCATATAACACCAAAATTTCATGCAAAATCGACATCAGACCTCATCGTTGGTTTTGTTTTGGAAGAAAAAGGCTCACAAGCACTAACATCTGACACTCTCCATAGTTTTAAGGTAACTATTATTACGCTAGTTTATAATATACAAAAAAGTAGAGGGAATCCTCTCGAAATTTAGAAGCATTTCTGAATAAAAATGAAAGAAACAGCAAACACCCCTTGACTTACCCCCTTCATTTTGTATGGTGTTTTGATAAGAAAATGGTTATATCTATCAAGTTTCATAGCGATATCTGGTATGGGAGCAGAACTACAACGTTTTAAGCATTTCCATATATAGGGGGTATAATAACCCCTTGTCTGATTCCTCTTAATTTTTGCATGGCGTTTTGCCAATCAAATATATATCCAAATATTAAGTTTCATAACTATAACTGCTATATGTGCTGAGATATGAATTAAGTTCCGCTAGACTCTGAAAATTTCGCACTGTGCGGTGCTTAAATTAGCAGTTTAAATAAAACTTTGTTGAACTCGAAAAAATATTTTGTCTGACGCTTCTTTGACTTAAAACTAACAACATTTTCATATTATTGACCTAAGTTATCCCGGCACGTTTTTTCATTCAGAATTTTTTTGGGGCATTTTATAATTTTTCAAAAAATGGTCAAAAAAAATTCTGAAAAAATTCAAATGTATTTCTTGGACGACGCTTAACATTTTTCGCTTATTACACTTTTTTCGTAAGACGCCTTGGTTTTGAGTAAAATCCGTTTTTACGATCAAAATTGTATAAAAAAAAACCGAAAAATGTCAGCAGAAAAAAAAATATGCCAGGACAACCTAGGACAAAAATATGAAAAATTTGTTAGTTTTGAGTCAAAGAAGCGCCAGACAAAATAATTTTTCGAGTTCAGCAAATTTTTATTTAAACTGCTGATTTCAGCATCGTGGCTCATGACCCGTCAATATAAGAATTTTCCACTAGCACAGTGTTGCTTATATTCTTCTCTTTAAGAGGATTAAAAATGTAAAAATCCAGCAACTTTTCTCACTGAGCTGTCAAACGTAATCTCTATATATGAAATGTTAAAACAAACACCAGCAGAAGAAACTTTTGCAAAACCACGCCGTTGTGTTTGCGTATGAAACGAGAAAAAAATGCCGTCAAATACATACATATGGAGGGGTATACCGTATACGGATATCACCCCCAGTGCAATTTTTTCTCTTGAAGCGCAAAAATAACAATTGAGAAAACTGAAACTTTTGCGACTCGGCACGCACTCGTGTGCATACACGTACATAGAGCCAAATACCAGAAATTTTTATAAGGGGGATTCACTTTATTGTGCAAATTTATAAAATTGGAAATTTATTCGGAACGGCCAAAAATTAACCAAGTGCTAAGGCAATTATAACAACCGGCACTTCACGCGTTTATTCAAAAAGTTTGCGCTATTTTTCATTTATCCGGTCCCTTTTCGTACTCATCGCAGAAGATTAATGTGAATATACACAGTTTCAAGTGCAGATTTCGTACGATTAACGAACTTTTTGACATGAATTATATGCCAACATAAGAAACAGCAACAATAACATTGAAATTTAAATAGATTTTTGTGTTATTGTTAATATCAACAATGCAGTGAATACCCCTATGATTTTTAAAAATCAAGAGAAAAAATCACTTTAGCAATAGCAAAATAAAAGTCACCTATGCAAAAATAAGATCTAAATTGAATATTTACATTTCTCTGTTTCCATGTTTACTTTAATGTTACTTCTTGACGTATATGCAGATACATATATTTATTATGTCCCATTTGGCCCGAAGACAAAAAAAAAATATGTAAGAACATTTTTTAAATAAAACAACGAGTTTTATGAAAAATGTGAACTTTATTTGATAAGAAAATATTTGATGGCATAGCGTCAAGAGTTCTGCAAGATTTCTGTTACTAAAAATGCTTTGAAAGTACAATACGTAGAACTTTTAAAAAATAAACTATTTAGACTTAAGAACTAAAAAATCGCCAAAAAAATTAAAAGAAGTCCTCGTTAGGCAAGATAATTCTCTGTAAAATAGATGTACAACTTGGGGAAAAAATTATTGAAAACTTGTTAAAAACTTTTTGTTTGATTTTTTGACTGTTTTTAAGCAAATGACTGAAAAATATTAATAATTGTACCATAATTTTATGTCATTTTCCATATTGAACAAAACCCAAATTATATGAACTTTTTATTACCTTTTTGTTATATAGAGATGTTTTTTTTTTTCGTAATATTGATATCAAATTATTTTCTTGTTTTTCCCTTCTTTTGTAAGCATATAATGTGGGGTAGTAAAAAATTGTTGTTTTGACGCTAACAACAAAACAATCAATAAAATAAATAATCAGAAAATTGATTTTTCCATATAAAAATAACAAGTTGAGGGTCAGAGTTCCTGAAACCAATCATTAACATTCTTGTTTTTTATTATCAATCACATCATGATTGTACCTTATTTCAATAGAATTGCATGATATACATATGACTATGTTGCAACGGAAGGCTGAAGGTTATAAAAATATAAAAAAATTCATACGATGAGTACATATTGTATATATTACTAGCTATTAACCGTTGCACATTGCCTCACCTTTGTATTGGTGGCTTTTAAATACTTATGTACCAAATCTTTTTCATTTACGTCGAATAGTTTCAGAGATATGACGAATAACGTTTTATGGAGGACTGGCAGCAACTATTTTTTCAGTGGGTTTTTGTTTCAGCACCTCTTGTATTTTTGACAAATCTTATCTATGTGCGCTAAATTGTTTCATATATTTTAGAAAATTATGCTTTTGAAGGGCGTGACACAGATTACTTTTTCAGTGAATGTTATTTCATCCCTATGCGTCGAACAGTTTCAGAGATATATTGAATTTTTTATGGAGGGGCATGACACCGCCTATGTTTCCAGCCTATAGCTTTAATCCGGTCTATAGTAACTTACTGTGAAAATTACATCAAATCGGCCGGTAGTTTTCGAGTCTATAAAACACGAACACACAGCCAAACAAACAAATAAACTTTAATTTTATTAATATATGTACTAGCTGTTTTACCCGGCGTTGCTCGAGTTTTGATAAAATGCAAGAAAGCACTAAGAAGCTAATAACGAAAACTATTTTTTTAAATAATGTGCCACAAACAGATGCTCCAATATATTTATTTCATTTTTTCCATAATATTATCACATATAAAATATCTTTCCGGTGAAAGTCCAAAGTCCAAAAATATCGAAAGTATCGAAAAATATCGGTTAAATTCCAAAAGTATCGAAAAACATTGAAATACATTGTAGACATCGGTAAAAGTCGAAAAATAACGAAAAACTTCTAAAATATCGGTAAAAGTCCACAAGTATTGAAAAATATCGAAATACATCGATGCAATCGGTTAAAGTCCAAGTCTATGGTAAAACATCGGTAAGGTTTAAAAGTATCGAAACACATCGAAGATATCGGTTAAAGTATAAATGTATCGAAAAACTTCTAAAATATCGACAAATATCTAAAATATAGGTTTGAATTCCAAGATATCGGTATAAGTCCAAAAGTACCGAAAAGTATTGGAAAACATCTAACATATTGGTAAAGGTCCAAAAATGTTGAAAAACATCCTAAAAACGTTCAAAAGTATTGGAAAACATCGAAGAAATCGGTAAAAGTCCAAGTTTATTAAGAATCATCCGAAATCTCGAAAAAGGTCCAAAAAAGGCCAAAAGTATTGGAAAACATCGAAAAAATTGGTAAAAACCCAAATGTATGGAAAAACATCCAAAACATCGGTTAAGGTCCAAAAGTATCGAAATACATCGAAGATATCGGTTAAAGTATAAATGTATCGAAAAACTTCTAAAATATCGACAAAAGTCTAAAAGTATCGAAAACATCCAAAATATAGGTTTGAATTCCAAGATATCTGTATAAGTCCAAAAGAACCGAAAAGTATTGGAAAACATCGAAGAAACCGGTAAAAGTCCAAGTTGATTGAAAAACATCCAAAATCTCGGTAAAAGTCCAAAAGTACCGAAAAATATTGAAAAACATCTTATATAAAGGTCCGAAAATATTGGAAAACATCCTAAAAAAAGTCCAAAAGTATTGGAAAACATCGAACAAATTGGTAAAAGTCCAAGTTTATTGAAAAACGTCCAAAATCTAGGTAAAAGTCAAAAAGAACCAAAAAATATTGAAGATCATCTAAAATATTGGTAAAAGTTCGAAAATGTCGAAAAACATCCGAAAAAACGTCCAAAAGTATTGAAAACATCGAAGAAATCGGTAAAAGTCCAAGTTTATTGAGAAACATCCAAAATCTCGGTAAAAGTCCAAATATTTCGAAAAACATCCTATATATCGGTAAATGTACAAAAGTAGTTGATGTTTCCATTCTAAATTATTATTTTCAGTCTGTTAGTTACCATCCTTTACTTAACAGAACTAAATTCCGTACAGAAGCGCGAAATTTAAATACACCCACGAGCGTAAAATTTCGTTTCAAAATCGAAAGCATAAACTTTAATTCAATTACTGCGTATCACAATAAGTTGATGTCATAATTGACAAAAATTTAAATCACAAATTGATTTCACTTACCACAAAAATAAAAAATATAAAATAAAAATCTGCAATTATTACTTAATTCAATGGCAAATTAAATCCCATTATGTGAAAACAAATTGAAAATGTGCATATTAAAATATTTGCATTTGACTGGATTTCCAGTACAAAAAGCCATACTGATGTTATAAGTTTACATAGAAATTAATACCGTTGATGATGCCCAGTAGAAATCAAATTTCAAACTTTCAGCTTATTATAATGTGAAAAAAACCATTAATATCTAAAGCACGGAGTTTATTCACCATTGCAATGATGTCCTATTGGGTGCATTGTAATCCCTATCAACAACAGTAGCATAAATTAATCCGCAATGACACTTAACAGATAAATACTTGGCGAGTTATAATTTATGTTAAGATTTTTTTGATAAATGTCCATTCTGTTGTGGGGGCAGTATATCAAATTTAAATGGCGGATTTTTTCGTAATATTTATAATTAATGTAGCAGAAATATTCAGAAAATAAAATCGGGTGAGCGCAAAGTGTTGAAAAAATCCAAAAAATCGTGCTAAAGATAAAAGAGTAAAGCAAATTGAATAAGTGGTAATTTACACAGGCACACAAGAAAACTTGGAATGAAAATTTTATTTCTTATATGCAGTCTTATGTCCTTTTTGACGTTAAATCTGACTGCATACTCAGAATTTTCAATATACCTGCATGATTTTGAAATATTCTTGCTTAAAGTTGGAGAAAACACTGTTTTCAGGCTTATGGCGTAGCTACAAGAAAAGTTGAAATTTTTTTCTTTTAATCACACTTTTTTTATACCTTATAATTTTTCCAATAGAACTCTTACTTTCCAAGTGACTGCAAAATTGCTCGAAAGAAAATATCACAAAAAAAAGTGTGGGATAAAAAAGCTCGAAATTGGTACAAACATTCAAAAGGAATATTAAATAAAATGAATCATCAAAAATGTTAATTGAAAATATATGTAAGAAGCGTAAATACCCAATACTTGTTACACACTCGTAGTAAGTACTTTGTTCAATAGACCGGGTCGAAATTTAGATTCATCCCGAAACCGACTTAACAGTGAGTGGGGCTCTTTTAAGCGATATCTGCATAATTTTTTTTTTTTTTTTTTTTTTTTCATTTTGAGAAAAACCAATGGAGCACTTTTGATTCTACTGAAGTCCTATTTTTAGTGATGAGCAAAATTAGTCTTGGTCTTATCTTGGTCTTGGTAAATTTTGAATACTCAATATCTCTGAAAATTATTTCAAGACCAAGATCAAGACCAAGACGAAGACTCAATATCAAAACCAAGACTCAATGTGCAAGAACAAGACCATGACCAAGACTGATATGGTCTTGGTCTTGGTTTGCTCATCACTACTTATTTTGGCTAAAAAACACATGTTTTTTGGTCATAACTTTTTTTTTCATTAGAAAATGTATAGCCAAGAGTACTTTAGAAACAAAGATTATGTTCTTTCAAAAATTTTGGCGTTTAAAAATAATTTTTTTTTTTGGGTATGGATAACATTCGGTTCCAAAAATCGACTTTTTACGTTTTTCAATAATGAGGTCGGAAAAACGATTTTTAACTCAGAAGCAAGGCATCTAACGAGAAAAATGTACACGGCAAAAAATGCTTAGAATTGTCTAAAAAATATGTGTGAATTTTTTCAGAATTTTTTTTTAATTTTTAAAAACGGTCAAAAAAATAAAACAAAATTCCAAAAATTCTGAAAAAATTCACACGTATCCTTTAGACAATTTTAAACATTTTTTGCCATAAGCACTTTTTTCGTTAGATGCCTTGCTTTTGAGTAAAAAATCGTTTTTTCGACCTAGTTATTGAAAAAATAGATTTTTGGAACCTAATATTATATATACCCAAAAAAAAAAAAAAATTATTTTTTAACGTCGAAATTTTTGTAAGAACATAATCTTTACTTCTAAAGCACTCTTGGGTATCCATTTTCTAATGAAAAAAAAAGTTATGACTTAAAAACATGTTTTTTTAGCCTAAATAGGCCTTCAGTTGATTCAAAAGTGCTCTATTGATTTTTCTCAAAATTAAAAAAAAAAAAATTATTCAAATATTGTTTTTAAGAGTATCCCTAACTCTTGATTCAGTTTCGGGATGAATCTAAATTTCGACCCGGTCTAGTGTGTATAAAATATATATTTGCTTTCATCAGAATAAAATGATTGGATTGCATTTGGATGGCACTTTTGTACTGAATGGGCGCTTAACATTTCAATTCAATACTCAACTTAACACGGCACTTCACAGTCCAAAAAGAAATAAAAAATAGAATGCGAAAAATAAAAAGGTGTATTGGCAACACTAAGTAATACACTTCATAAATAAAATCTGAAACCACTTTTGACATTGGGATGGACCTTTGTGCTATTTGATTATTCAATTTCCAAAGATTTAGTAAAAACTTAAAAAATATTCAAGTCATGATATCAAAATGGGTTCTCCTAATTTTTTCGAAAAATTAAGTAAATTGGAGTTTTCCTCGTGAAGTACTACATAAAAAATTTTGATCTTTCTAATTTTAGTAATATTACATTTGGACAGACATTTGCTTAATATACAAATTTTATACTTCTTGATCATATATGTCAGTGGTGTAGAGGTCTAACGAGTTTGTAATTGTAAGTAAAAATAATATGTTTCTATATATCACACGGAAGTGCCCCAGTTCGAGTCCTAGTGCAGTCAGTTCGTTTTTTATACCCTACACCCAGGGTATATTCACTTTGTCCTTCCGTTTGTAACGCAGAGAAAGAGGCTTGGCAGATATAGAAAAGTGTATATATTCTTGATCAGCGTCATCTCCTGAGTCGATATAGCCATGTCCGTCTGTCTGGCTGGGTGGCTGGCTGGCTGGGTAACGGCTGTGTGTGGAAATACATTTTTTGGGAAAACTAAGCAAGATAGTTCAATTAAATTCGCTACACTACCTCCGCCGTCAAAGATAGCTGGGAGGATTGAAAATGAGCAAAATCGGTTAACGGACACGCCTATCGCTCATACAAAAAGTATATTCAAAATGCAACTTCAGGAGTAGTTTTTATGACAACGCAACCAAAATGCACATAAATACTACGAATCAAAAGCGCAAGCTTTGAGAAAAAACTGGGCAAATTCGGACGAGAGGGCGTGGCACCTCCTATATAAGCAAAAGCTTCAAAACGCTACACTGAAAGCGTTTTTTGAGATAATCGAACGAAATTTGACTCAGACACTCAAAATTATAAATGAAAGCTCATAACAAAAATTGAGTGAAATCAGACAAGGGGGCGTGGCACCTCCCATATAAGCAAAAGCTTCAAAACGCTATACTAAAAGCGTTTTTTGAGATAATCCAACTAAATTTCACTCAAATACTGAAAACTATAAATGAACGCTCTAAACTAAAACCAGACGAACTCGGACAAGAGGGCGTGGCACCTCCTATATATGCAAAAATTTCAAAACTCTATACTGAAAACGTTTTTTGAGATAATTCAATCAAATTTCCCTCAGATACTAAGAACTATAAATGCAAGCTCTGAGCAAAAACTGGGCGAAATCGGATAAAAGGGCATGGCACCTTCCATACAAGCAAAAGTTTCAAAATGCTATGCTGAAAATGTTTTTCAAGACAATTCAATTAAATTTCACGCAAATACTAAAGGCTATAAATGCACGCTCTGAGCTAAAACTAGACGGACTAGGAAAAGAGAGCGTGGTACCTCCCATATAAGCAAAATTTTCAAAATATTGCAGTGTAGGGTATTTATTTTTTGGCCAGGCCAAAAGTTACACCCTTACTAGTTTTTTTTATGTTACAGTTAGGTAAATATCACTTAAATTTTTCCAAAAGATATCCCATTCTACTCTCAAAAATAATTCAGTAGAAGAAGAACGTAGTAGGCCATCAAAATTCACCTCTGCAGTTGATCGTTTGGTTCTAGTAGGTACTGTCTAAAAAATATTCTTTTTACTTTTCAAAGATGAGATCTGTAGAAATTTAAAATGTTAAAATTTGACCATGGGACTTAGTTTCGACAGATATCATGTAAATTGCTCAGGACCTTAAGTCGAAAAGAAGTGGGAAAAATTTTTTTTTTTTTTTTTTTGGAGCGACTTTGCAATAATTTATTTGCTTGCAGATGATTCCAAGAAGAATGTTCGTTGCACCAAACGCAAATAAAAAAAGCCTGTAACGCATGGGTGCGGAAATATTTGTATATGTAGCTGATCTTCTTAGAACGGCATAGGTCCAACCCTTCAGACACGAAGCAATATGGTAGCGTTAGGGTTCAAAGAGATATTGGAAATGATAATGCTTTTCTATGCTGAGGAAAATCGGTTATGGGTCTTTCTGTAAGGAAGATCAAGAAATGCTTTAAGCATCAACAAATCAATCGTTTTGGCTGGCCAAGTATATCCACAGATCTTAATCTGATCGAGAACGTATAGAGCAACTAATGGAAAAAAGTAGCCAACAAAATTTTTACTCATAAGGACCAATTGTGAAAGTGCGTGGAAAAAACTTGATAAGAAACTCCGAAGGAACCCCGCCTAGTCTCGATCAGCAGCATGCCAAGGAAGAAGGCCAAAGTCATATAAAATAGGCGCAAGTATATCGGGTATCAGCTAAACAATGGGAAACATTTCTTTTTACACATATTTTTCGTAAGAAACTTCAAATGTATCTGGTATTTTGGGTATATTCCGAAAAAAATACCTTTTAAAAATAAAAATAAAAGTTTTTAAAATTAATCATACAAGCCTTTTTAGCTACTATCTGAAGTTTTGTTTGACAAAGTGAACTCAAAAAGTCTTAGTAAAGGGTGTTTTTTTTAGAGGTTTGTTTTTCGAATAGAGATAAAACTGGCATTTTGTGGTCAAATCTGGCAACTCTAATGTCATTTATGTTCAGTTTGGTTTGCCATTTCATCATGAACAGGTTGACAAAAGAACAACGCTTGCAAATCGTGCAAATTTATTTCGAAAATAATGGTTCAGTTCGCGAAGTTTACCGCAAGTTCCGTCCATTTTATGGTCGACATAATCGTCCATCAGAGCAATTAATTTGGTTAACCATGGGTCGTTTTCGCACTACGTTTACTCTATGTGATAATACGCATCCGCAGAGACGTCGAACAGTGCGCACCGAAGAAACAATTGCCGCTGTAGAGCAAAATGTTGAAGAGGACCCGAATGAATCGATTCGCCACCGTGCACAGCAATTGGAGCTTTGTCCATCAACTTTATGGAAGATTTTGCGCAAAGATCTTGGGTTGCGACCTTACAAGATCCAGCTTGTGCAAGAATTAAAGCCGCGAGACCATGCAATGCGTCGTGATTTTGGTGTATGGGCCGAATATGAGATTGATCTCGATGCTGATTTTCATCGCAAAATTTTGTTCAGTAATGAGGCTCATTTTTGGTTGAATGGCTACGTCAACAAGCAAAACTGCCGCAATTGGAGTGAAGAGAATCCACATGAGACCCTTGAGACGCCATTACATCCACAAAAACTGACTGTTTGGTGTGCTCTATGGGCTGGTGGAGTCATTGGGCCATACTTCTTCCGAAATAATGCTGGAGAGTCAGTTACCGTTAATGGAGACCGGTATAGAGCCATGATAACCGACTATTTTGTTCCCGAATTGGATGGCATGAATGTGGATGAGTTGTGGTTCCAACAAGACGGCGCTACATGCCACACAACGCACGTCACAATCGATTTATTGAAAGAAACATTCGATGAGCGCATAATTTCGCGGAATGGACCTGTCAATTGGCCACCAAGATCGTGTGATTTGACACCATTGGATTATTTTCTTTGGAGATATGTGAATTCGCTCGTCTACGCCAACAAACCAGAAACGTTAGGGGACTTGGAAGCCAACATTCGTGGCATTATTGCCGACATACGGCCCCATATGCTCGAAAAAGTGGTTGAAAATTGGACCTGTAGAATTGGCTTTATTCGAGCCAGCCGCGGCAGCCACATGCCCGAAGTCATATTTAAACATTAATGGCATAAAATTATCCTTCCAATAAAGCTAAATTGATGGACATTAAAACGATTTTCTTGTGTTTTATTTCAATTCGAAGTTCTATACCTCTAAAAAAAACACCCTTTATTATGTATTATAAAAAAAGAACTTTTAAAATAGAAGTCAAAAAAAACTTTTATTTTTAATCTTTTATCTAGTTTTTTTAAGTCACAAAAACTAGTAAGGGTGTAACCTTTGGCCTCGCCTAACATTAAATACCCTACACTACCGTATTTTTGAAATTTTGCTCATATGGGAGGTGCCACGCCCTCTTGTCCGAGTTCACCCAGCTTTTGCTCAGAGCTTGCATTTATAGTTCTTAGGGTCTGAGTGAAATTTGGTTGGATTATCTCAAAAAACGTTTTCAGTATAGCGTTTTGAAGCTTTTGCTTTTATAAGAGGTGCCACGCCCTCTTGTCCGAGTTCGTCTAGATTTAGCTAAGAGCGTGCATTTATAATCTTTAGTATTTGAGTGACTTTTGGTTGGATTATCTCAAAAAACTCTTTCAGTATAGCATTTTGAAACATTTGCTTATATGGGAGGTGCCACACCCCCTTGTCCGATTTCACCCAATTTTTGTCAAGAGCTTCCAAATTTAGTTGGGTTGTCTCAAGAAACGCTTTTAGTACAGTGTTTTGATGCATTTGTTTATATGGGAGTTGACACGCCCTCTTGTCCGAACCTGGGCACTTTTTGTTTTAGAGCTTGCGCTTACAATTCGTAGTATTTATGTGTATTTTGGTTGCATTGTCGTGAAAAAATACTCCTAAAATTGCATTTTGAATATAATTTTTGTATGTGCGGTGGCATGTCCGTTGATCGATTTTGCTCATTTTAAATCCCCCAAGCTAACTTTGACGACGAAGACAGTGTACCAAATTTCATTAAATTATCTTGCTCAGTTTTCCCAAAAAGTGTATTTCAACACACAGCCAGCCACCCAGCCACTCAGCCAGCCAGCCAGACAGACGGATATAGCTATATCGACTCAGGAGGTGACGCTGATCAAGAATATATATAATTCCTCCTAGGAGTTTAAGGAGAATACATACATATCTGCCACGCTTCCTCTGCGTTACAAATGGAAGGACAAAGTGAATATACCCTGGGTGTAGGGTATAAAGACTTGAAACTATAAGTATGTTTTTTAGTTTGATTTTTTTTTTTAACTTTTTTTTTGAAATGTTTTGGCTTTTTTGGATAAAAGTCCTCAGATAATCTTTTAAAAAATTTTTTTTTTTCTCTGACTTTGAATAAAAGTTTAAAAATTTTACGGCAATACCAAACCCAATCAGTCAAAAAAAGTTTTGTTGACATTTTTCAATTAAAGTACACTCTAGTTAACACCTTTATAGAGAATATTCATATAAAAAACATGACCCAAAATGTTTACTCAAGTTGACATTTCATTTCCTTTTTACTTGTGCTGTCAGCTAGAGCTACTCATCTAAAGCTGACAGTAAATGAAAAATATTTTTTTTATGCCGCGGCACAAAAGCAAACAATGACAAAACGATCGAAGAGCAAGCAGCATGGAAGCGCAACCGTGAACAGCATCAAAATATCAAGAGACCATCCAATCAACCAAACTCCTCCATCATGCCAACAACGGTCTGTCTATCTGTTTGTCTGTTTGTCCAATCATAAAGTTTTTCATCATTTTTACGCTGTTTGTATGTAATATTTTTAACTTGGTTTACTCACACCTCGGCATTTGTGTCGTGCAACAGCTTAAAGGGAAACGGAAATAAAACATCAACCAGAAAAGTATGGCCGACCAAAAAAAAAAAACAAAAACAAAAATGACAGCAGGGGTCATCTGCATAAAAACATGTAATTTGGTTGCTACTAAATTGCTGCCTTCTAGGCATCACTACTGCAAAAGATGCTTCCACATCGCGCTGTCTCTTCATCTCTTCCCTTGACATTCGTGTTGTTGGAATTTTATTTTGACTTTTTCACGCTTGGAGACTTGTACGCAATGTCATTAATTTTTGCTTGGCAACGCTGATTTAATTTGCGATTTTTTTACATTTCACATTTTTGTTTGCCTACTTTTTGGCGTATCAACTAATTGCATTTTAATGACATTAATACATTACTTTGTAATTATATGTATTGCGACCACAGAAGAGATTGCAAATTGAAAAAATATGTAAATAAAGAGTAGTATTTAGATGGTATTTTTTTTTTTTTTCGTATTGCAAACACTTTTTGCACTGACAGGCAATGAAAGATATGTATTTATAGGAAATTTCATCCTCAGTTTACGTTTCACAGCAAAATTTTGCTTAGCGATGAAGCATTTTTTTGCTCCAATGCCTTTACAAATAAGCAAAACTATCACTTATGGATTGACTCTCCACTAGAATAGTTAGAAGTATAACCAATGAGTACCGAAAATATACTTTTTAGTGCTGGCCGAGAAATGTACTTCGCGGAAGAAGTACCTGAGGCACTATCGTAGTAGCGATATGCTCAAAACTATTTTTCATAATTAATGAAAACATATTTGCTGACAAAGAATGCTGCCTAAATCGGATAATATTTGTGGTATAAATCCTAAAATATCTAGCAAACAACCTTTATACTACAATAGTATGTTACTAGTAATTCATAAAGAGTA
Organism: Calliopum simillimum; assembly: GCA_951812925.1. NCBI lineage: Eukaryota > Metazoa > Arthropoda > Insecta > Diptera > Lauxaniidae > Calliopum > Calliopum simillimum. The sequence goes on from OX638370.1 coordinate 12,035,368, forward strand.
ACTTTTCATCAGGGATCTTATGATAGGACACGGTAGTGTCATGTTAAACTGTCATAATATTCTTGTTCATTATTGTTTGTCATTACATTATGGGAAAATATAGCACGGCTTCGTGGACCAATCAAAAAAAAAAGTGAGCCATCTATCAAAATTGTGCTCTGTGTTGGCTATTATTTCATGATCGATATTTTCTTTCAAATTCGTCAGAGAAGTTGGTCAATTGGCGTTAACTTTAGATTCGAGATAACCCCACAGAAAGAATTATATTAGGTTTTTTGCATATTATATGGCGCAATGACAATCTAGAAACACTTAAAGCACTTGCGCGCTTCCGAATTGAAAAGTTTGGATCGACATAAGTAGACTAGTTTACAGTCACCACGTTTTCTGTCGTTTTTGATATTTTCAATGTTGCTCCGGCCTTCTCAAACTTTTTCACCCATTTTCAAATGAGAGGAATACTTGATGCCTAATTTAAGTACATAAAGCTTGCAGTTGCCGTATCAACATTTTTGTAAAACTCTCCCATGCATAACGTGCGGTCTGCTCCCGAGAAACACTCTGTACACAGAGCGAAGAAAAAACTACTTTTGTGAGTGTTTTAACTATGTCTCGTTGCTGATTTAGATTTTACAACGCTCCAAGCTCATATCTGTATGGTACATTGCAAAAACACTCACAAACATAGTTGAAACTTATTCAACAACGCTGGTTTCAGTCAACTTCACAATTATGATGCCCGCAGCTGAGTTGCTAATGTCCGCATCTATAACACGACAGGTTCCAGGTTCAAATCTCCCCAATATCAAAACAGAAAAATTTTATTTAAAGTATAAAATTGAAAATTAAAAAAGAAACTAATGTCAGTTTTCGTTGCCGTTGACAGGAAAAAATTATTTAAAAAAAATTTTTTGGTTTTTCTTTGTATTTTATTTAGCAACGCGCGTTGTTAAATCACTTACAAACGCAGTTGAACCCCATTTAGCAACGCGCGTTGTTAAAACTACCAGAAACGAGCCATTTTCAAAATTTGGGTAACCACGTGGTTAAAATAACTACGATTCTGCCACTTTTGACAATGTTGTTTTCTCTGTGTAGCATTTAAATTTCTAAGAGTCAGGCTACCAATTGACATACCCCACAACACAAATATATACATCTTTTGGTACACCCTGTATTACTACTTGTGACAAACCAACTGTACAGTAAGAAGTAAGAAACAAAAGCAAGATACGAAACTAAAAAAATCACCACAACCGTAAAAAAGGTTCAAGTATAGCATTATGCTGATCTAGCTGTTTCGAGAACCTTCATAAAGGTTCGTGTACAGCAAAACCTGAGAATGTTTGAATTACCGCCATGGCGCTATTATTGAGTAAAAAGAGTTAACCCAGTAAATTAAAAACTAAGGATTCGAAATAAAGGCGTTTGAAGAAATAGAAACGGCTTATGGTTTTAACTGGATCACAAATCAGTGGTCGAAAATCTTAATAAGCGTTAAGACGTAATCGAAACTACTTAGTAAGGTGTTACTTTTGGCCTGGCCAAACATTAAATAGCATACACAGCAGTACCTATTTTGAAAATTTTGATTATATGGGAGGTGATACACCCTGTGGTCCTATTTCATCCAGTTTTAGCTCAGAGCTTGCATTTATAGTTCTTAGTATCTGAGTAAAATTCAGTTCGATTATCTCAAAAAACGCTTTCAGTATAGCGTTTTGAAGCTTTTGCTTATATGAGAGGTGCCACACCCTCTTTTTCGAATTTGCCCAGTTTTTGCTCAGAGCTTACGCTTACAATTCGTAGTATTTATGTATATTTTGGTTGTATTATCGTGAAAAACACTCCTAAAGTTGCATTTTGAATATATTTTTTGAATGGGCGGTAGGCGTGACCGTTGACCGATTTCGCTCATTTTTAATTCTCCGAGCGAAGGCAGTGCACCAAATTTCATTGAATTATCTTGCTTAGTTTCCCAAAAAATGTATTTCCACACAGCCAGCCAGACAGACAGACGGAAATGGCTATATCGACTCAGGAAGTGACGCTGATCAAGAATATACACATATACTTTTCCATATCTGCCATGCCTCTTTCTCTGCGTTACAAACGGAAAGAAAAAGTGAATATACCCTGGGTGCAGGGAATAAAAATTAAATTTGTTCCTTATGGACTCGGAAACTAAAAAACCGATTTTAATGATATTTTCATAGTGTGTTAGTATCGGTTAATGCTAGGTTATATGCTAGAAAAGTACGCAGTGCCACACCTACCAAAAATTAATTCAGCATAACTCTGATACTATTCATCGCATATATGTGAAATTTGGTATATGTGTAAGGAAAACCAGGATAAACAATGTTCTGTCAAAAAGTGGGCAGTGTCCCCAAAAAAATTAGTTCATCATAACTCTGAAACAATTAACCGAAAATAAATGAGATTAAGTGTATATGTAAAAAACATCGGAGCAAATAATGTTCACTGAAAAAGTGGGCGGTACCACACCCCCAAAAAAGATCAAATTAACGCACATAGCTGAAATTTGATTCATATGTTACATGCAATGGAAACAATAATATCCTTTTGAAAAATTTGCTTTGGCACGCCTTTCATACAATAGAAGGTGGAGCAACGCACAAAATACCTACTACCTGCTACCATAAAAAATATAATCACAAAATTTTGCATTAAAAAAATAGTAGGTTCAAAAATAAAGTAAAGCTGTATTTTCTGCAAGGACGACCTTGAACTGTTTGTACGAGAAAAAAGTTTCATTCAATAAAGTGAAAATTTTAGTATCTATCCGATAGTCTGAGCTGGAAAATTTAACATTCAGCTCAGAAACAATGAAATTAAACAAATTGGAATTTAAATCCATTACATTTAAAAATCTAAACATTAACTGTTATATGACCAAATTGCTACCAAAACCCGCACGTTTTGTCTTTAAATTCAAAGGCATTTATATCGTCAAACCAATAATATACCACATAGCATTCCAAAATACTATTTTACAATTTAACAAAATTTCTGCTCATGCATACATAAAGTAAGATTTTAAGCATCGACCCTTTTTTTTTTTTGATACTCTTTAACTCATTGTCTGTATCATAACAATCAAAGCAGATTGTTGGTTGCGGTTACACAACAATTTCTCTGACAATGCACCACAGCATTTACCATTTGCAAGTAATCGCCATGACTGTTAGTGACAGGCACTGACTTTTCTATTCAATTACTGTGGTATTTTTTAATCCTTTTCAACACAATCATTGCCCACTTTTACTGCATTCATTGTACCAAGAATTTTCTCTACTTTGATTATTTTTTACTACCAAAGCAATTATGGAAAATGCAATTTTTTTTTTTTTTTAATATGTCGTCAACAGTTTTAAATGCTGCTAATTAGCATATTCTTGCTCATTTGCAAATTTAATTTTAATTACATTTTTTTGTCGTCCTTATTACACTGTGAAACAGCAAAATAATGAATCTAAATTTCTTCAGAGTATCAAGTTGTATATTTAATACTTATTACAACAAAACGTTTCGCTACTCTACAGCGATTTTTTTGAGGTCAAAGTTCAACAAACAGATCATGCTTATTCGCTTAACGGACTCAAAAGAAATAAGATACTTGACAATCGAATATTCGACAAATTTATGGCTGTTGAATAGAACTACAATTTTAAGGTGCCAGTGGCCACTCATAGACTATAAGGGTCCATAATGATATTACAAATTATGTTTTTAAAGGCTTTTCATAACTCTGGTTAAGTATTGTGAAATACTTAAGAAACATTTACTCTAAATTGCCTACATTTTTCTATACGTAGAGCAAATTATGCTTTCCGCTAGAAAAGTGTATAACCATTTTTACTTTATAATTCTAGTAAAAATATGTTTGGACAGACAGTTGCTTAATATACAAACTTTTTCTATCACATGGACGGACCGCGGTTCAAATCCTAGTGCAAACATGTTTTTTTTATTGTTTGAAGGTAAATATCACTTTTTTTTTTTTTTGTATGAACGCGGTTTCATTCACATCGATTACTTTGAAAAGGGTAAAATGACGATCACCGCTTATTCTGAGCTTTTCTACAGATTATATATTGATTTGAAATAGAAACGACCGCATTTGGCAAAGAGAAATGTGCCTTTTTATCAGGACAATGTACGGATGCACACTGTGAGAAAGAAAGTTGACGAAACCACGTTTTCCTCCTGAAAATCATCGCTCGTAATATTATAATTTATATCATAGTCTTTTCTATCAATTTATAATTTAATTTGTATAATCATTAATTAAAATAACTTTATAAGTATTAATTACGTAATAATTTTAGAAGAGATAGCGTAATTTAGTTTAGGGTAAAATCCCCACCACATCACTTAAAGTGATATAAACGGCAACACCGCACAACAACTGTTTCAGACACACAGCTGTCGTTCGATTTGTTCATTGTCAAGTAATGATAGCATAAATTAAGACACACAGCAGTGGATCGGAACAGTCTTTGCGTGGCCGGCGGCCAGCAAACAACAGCAGCAGCAGCAGTAAGCAGAAGTAGCAGACAAGGCGGAAAGCAGTAATCGAGTTTTTGCATGGCCGGCGACCGGCAAACAACAGCAGCAGTAAGCAGAAGAAACCTAAAAAGCAAGAAAAACGGTAAGCAGCAAGGAAACCATACATTTCGGTAGATTAAAGTAGTGGAGTAGTAGCGTAGAGACCGCGGTACTAAACACACGGTTAGTGCAAGAGCGAAGTAATATTGTTGTGTAGGGGTGAGCGGCCCGATACGAAATCAACTACTCACGGCCATAAGCCACGCGTTTGAAGTTATATTATTACATAGGTGTGAGCAGCCCGATACGAAATCAGCTACTCACGGCCATAAGCCACGCGTTTGGAGTAACTGTTGCGTGGGTGTGAGCAGCCCGATACGAAATCAGTTACTCACGGCCATAAGCCACGCGTTTGAAGTGATATTGTTGCGTAGGTGTGAGCAGCCCGATACGAAATCTGTTACTCACGGCCATAAGCCACGCGTTTGAAGTGATATTGTTGCGTAGGTGTAAGCATCCCGATACGATATCAGCTACTCGCGGCCATAAGCTACGCGTTCGAGGAGGTAGTATTACGTAGGGGTGAGCAACCCGATACGATATCAGCTACTCACGGCCATAAGCCACGCTGTCAAGAAAAGTAGCCATTACATTAGGTGAGAGCGAGACAACTAACCACTACTACACTAAACTAAGCCACAGCTAGCGGCGGAGAGAAAGTGACGCATAGGAGCAGAGAGTGGTGGGGAATAGAGAGAGACGTGTTTTAGTTATTACATTATTATATATATTTAGAGAAACCGAATATAGAAATGAGATTGAATTATGTAAATAAAACCCTAACCCGTGACTTTGAATTTCTTTTATAAATTTTTGTAGCCAAACCCCTGGCCACCGGCGAGCAAAACCGTTGACTGAAAGGTTCGTTACAACATGTTTGTAGACACCATGCCAAAAACATATAAACTGGGCTACGAACTGCAACCCCATTCAACATATTCTCCAAACACTAAAAAATTATAGTTTACTTTCTTACTTTTGATTTCCTTTAGTATTGATTTTAAACTTTTTTGGTATTAAATCACGATTTTTTTTCCAAAAAAACTTTAAATTTATACCAGAAAAGTATGAAATTTATTCCAAAATGGTTTAAAATTTATATTTTTTTTGGTATTGTTCTACAAAAATACTTTTTAGTTTTAAAATTAAACTAAAATTTTTGCTGTGCAGCTTTAGCCTCCTGCGACTATTAACTATTTCAAGAACGGAAGAAATACCGGGAAAAATGGTTCAAATAAAAAGTTCATCACTGAAACAAGCGCATATTTGGAGGGCGTTCAGAAAACCTATTATTTAAAAGGAATTAAAAAAATTGAAAAAACGCTAGACAAAATGTATCAAGCTAAGAGAATACCATGTATGTTGACAAATACTACACTTTTTTGCCGAAAAAAAATATATTTTATTCAAAATGTCTTGAACTTATCAAACGGCCCTCGTGTGCATGCCATGCTAAGTGGATTTGCGTAACTAATGCAGTTTGGATCCAGTGTGCGGTTTTAGAGGCAAAGTCGCAAGTGACCTCGTAGAATTTTTAACAAGCAAAGACAGCACTGTGTGACAGGCTGTTTTAAACGGATTTCTATTTAATATCGATACATCCAACGTAAAAGTTTGTAACTCAAGTTACCAACTTTTTACGGGACAACGATTTTCAAAATCTGCGCATTAGACTCCATCTTGTGTCAAATTTTGGTACCTCTAACTTGAAATTTGAAGGGCTGGGAGCAATTTTTGAAGTTACAACCTAATTATATATTACTGAGGTCTCCATGCAAAAACCTGGCAACTTAAGTTGATAACTTATGCACGGGACAAAAATAACAAATTGCGTTGGTAACTTAACATACAAACTTATTAGTTAATTTTTCTTTAAAAATCAGTCATTGTAAGTCCTACATACCAACGTAATGTCCGTAAAATATTTTTTATGCTAGTAGGCAAGTTAAGTTACCAACTTTCCTCATGGAACTGAAAGAGAACATTAGTTGGTAACTAGAGTTACAACTCATATGTATTCATTTTATTCAAATTTATCCAAATTATAAGTTGAAATTGTTAATATCTCTGTAAATCAATTTGGAATATTGATACCCGCAAAAAACTTTATTTTGTCTACAGATTTCAAAAGTACTTATTTAATTTTTGTTTTTGGTTTTCTTGTTTTAACGAAAACAATACAAAAGTGATCATAACTAAAAACTACGATTTTCGAGTTACCATCTTTTACGTTGGACGTATCGATATTTCCAATTTAGTTTGTAGTCTAAAATTGTTCCCAAAAATTTTACTTTATAAGATAGAGGTAAATTGATATCATCAAGAGATATATTCTTAAAAACAGAAACTTTACTTTTCTATCAAAGGTACTGAGGGAATCTAATTCTGTGAAGTGCCATTCGAGCCTAAAAAATAGGCACACTACGAGTTTTCATATTGTATAGATCTATTCAGGGGGAATGACTTTCGATATGGCTTATCAGTTCAGAAAGTGCATATATATGATAACTTTCTTGCACATTAACCTCGAAAAACATAGAACTTAACAGAAAGTACCGAAATTGTGTCTAATGCCCCAGACAGACACAACAATGTGAAACTTTTTATTGCATGATTTTAAGCATTTCTCAAATACATATTTCATAGACATTGCCTAAAAGTAAATTTCCCAATTCAGGGTCAAAAAAATTCTAATTAGCTTTTCTGATGCTTAACTCACTATTATTTAATCTTGTTTTTGATGTTAGAATTTTTTGGACCCTGAATTGGGAAATTTTCTTCAAGTCAATGTTAATGAAATATGTATTTAAGAAATGCCTAAAATCATGCAATAAAAAGTTTCACATTATTGTGTCTGTAATGTGCATTAGAGCTGCTATCTGTCTAGGGCATAAAACTACTTGATACCGTTGCGTTATTTGAATTTAGAAAAATGTACACTTATTTTGTTTCACAGTGTTTGTAATTCAAATATTTTTTTGTTGCTTGTATGGTACTTTTAATCAATTAATGCTTCAACATAATACTAGATTAAATTTTAAATTGTAATTTAAATTTTATCAAACAGAATTTAATTTAAAATAAAATTTTTCTAAAAAATAGAATTTTATGCAAAAATGTTAAAACTTTCAATGAAAATATAAATTTTTTATTTATATCGCAAAAGTTTCGTTTTTTAATTTTGTCTAAAAAAGGAAAAAGTTTAAAAGCCAAAAAAAAAGTTAAGAAGCTTAAGCCAACGAGAATGCGTCGTTGCTTAACTGTTAACCGGAGCGTATGAGTGACATGAATTCTCATTAAATCGTTCATCATACGCCATGTTGAACAGAGTGCAGCACAATAATACGTTAATGAGAATTGAAAAGTAAAGTAAACATGAATGTTACAGTCGTCGTCTAAAGGTCAGCTAAAAGGACGAACATTTTATTATTTTTTCTCTTTTTGATTAAAAATTTTACTTATTTTCAATGCGAATTCAGACAATTCTGCTATTATTTTAAACTTGTGTTTTTGTAGTCAATAAAAATACGAGTGATTATATTTCAACATGCGGTATTTTATTTTGTTTTAATCAAAGCAGCTTTTTTATTAATTTTTAGCATTGTATGTTTAAGTGGCTCCCAAAGTTACTTGTTTTTTTAACATAAATTATTGAATTTCTAAATTTTGAGGATCACATTTTTATTTCTTTATCCACTTCTAAGCAGCTTCTTAGTGATAAATGTGTCGTTGATTGTAAAAGTGGAGTAAGTCCATTCTATGTAATGTCATTATATGAATAAGCTGTTTTGTTTTTTGTTTAGAAACTCTTGGAATGAATGATTTTGCTTGTCTTTTGCCCATGGTGTCGTCCCAACTCGTTCTTAAACTTTTCTGTTCAGCCAATTGTTAAGGTTAAATTATATAAAACGCCATGGTGGATCGCAGCATAGAGTAGGTGCAATAAGTTGTGTGGATGATCCTTTCCTAAGTAGCAATCTTACATGCAGTTTCATTACCATCACTTCCACTAAGTCCAGAAACCCAAATTAGGTAAATCTTATATCGGGAGGCAAATCTGATTACTTACTAGTTGAAGGCACTCTCAAACTAACATGAATGTTATTTAGAAGTTTAAGCTTAAGGCCACTTTTTTGTCTGATAGAATATGCTTAGATGTTTATTTCACTTTAAAGCCTTCTTTAATATTCCCTCAGGCAAAGCTAGTTAGTATGTATTGTACTTCCACCTGAAATACTGAGTTTTCTTGGCACATAAATGCATATATATTTTTATACGGCCTGACCCCATACACACCAGCGCCAACTCCTTCATTCGTTAAGGAACAGTCTGTGTACCATAGATGGTAATCACCAATGAATTGGGGTCATTTCTTTCCCGAGGCATGTAACTTGGTAGTTGTGTAGAAAGTTGTTTATGTTATTCAGTTCAGTCCCTAGGTCGAAATGTTCGATTGTTCCAGCCCTACCATTGCCCAGTAACATAAGTTTGGCTACGAACTTCAGCGGTTTCTTACTTATCTTCAGATGCAAATGTGGAATATCAAGGGTAGGTAGGGAATAATACCCAAATTATTTTCATATAAATTTTGGTCCAAAACTTATTTATATAAAAATATTTCGTTTTTTTTTATGAAATAACGCCCAAATTTTTAACGAAATAAATCCCAAATTTTGGGCGTTATTTCTGAAATGATTATCGGCCAAATTTATACGAAAATAATTGGGCGTTATTTCATATTGTTTGGGCGTAACTTATTTTTTTATAATGAAATAACGCCCAAAATAAAATCGAAATAACGCCGTAATTTGTAACAAAACAAAGCCCATATTTTGGGCGTTATTTCTAAAATGACTATCACCCAAAAATTATATGAAAATAATTTGAGCGTTATTTCGTCATGGGTTTTGGGCGTTATTTCATATTTCTTGGGCATATTTAATTTCAAAAAAATGATTTTAAGCAACTAGTAAATATTATGTAAAAATAATTTCTTCTAAAAATGTTTTTTTTTTTTTTTTGGATCAAAATTTTTCATTTATTATTAAAAATCCCTATTTCAAATGGGTACACTCAAATTAAGCTACTTCTCCGCCTCAGAAAAAGTTATAAAAAATATGTGGGCACTCTCGTCATGTGTATGAACTATATTCCAGAAAAAAATTGGAGTAATCGGTATTGGTTCAAAAGTTACTAACAATATATAGGTAGTGTTGTAAGTGTTTTTACAGTAGTAGAGAAAAACAAGGCATCTTACGAAAAAAGTGCATAAAGCATAAAATGGTTAGAATCATCTCAGGAATACGTGTGAGTTTTTTGGAACTTTTTGGAACGAAATAAATTTTTTTTATTTCGGACCAATTTTTGAAAAAAATATAAAATGTCTTAAAAAATTTTGAAAAAATTCACATGTATTCTTTAAACAATTTTAAGCATTTTATGCCATATACATATATTTCGTAAGATGCTTTGTTTTTTTTCTACTACTGAAAAAAGACACGCAAGGCATCACTATATCGTTAATAACTTTTTAACCAATATCTATTACTCCATTTTTTTCTGGGATATAGCTTCTACACGTGTGGAGAGTGCCTACAAATTATTTATAATTTTTTCAGAGGGGGTGAAGTTGCCAAATTTTTATGTACCTATTTTACTGACGCCACTTTTAATATGAACGACAAAAATATTGCTCAAAATAAAACAAACACAGAAATGACCTAAAAATTTCAATGAAAATTCATTTTCATAAAGAATAAAATTTTCTTGGCCTAAAAAGTGTTGACTTGTTCGCTCATTTGTTGCTACGTTGTTATTGGCCCAAAATCAACATACCATGGTGTACATAAATATTTATGCATTTTATATACATATTTCATATTTTATCTAAAACTCTATTCAAATTATTTTCATTTTTAATTGATTTGTTTTACAGCAGCTTGCTGAAAACTTTTGATATAATAAATTCATATGGTACACTGTTTTGTTAATGCTGAAATATAACATTGCTGGAAAATAAAAAAGAAAATATAGTATTTACTGATATTTCAGAATTTAATTAAAAGTTTGATATTGATTTCTATTCAAGGTTAATTCTATTTTTATTAAATTTTTCTTTAAATATCATGTGTACTTTAATAAAAAGCTTTATTTATATACTCTTATTAAAGGTCACTCATACGTCATGCTTTTCAACGAAAAATGTATTTAAAATATTTTTTTACATTGTTTTTATCATCCCATGACAATAAAGAAAAGCCGGTAATTTGCATAAAATTTCATTTCCTTAAGTGCTTTTAAACTTCAGCAAAATATGGCTTATGAGAGTAACTTTTGATTCAAATGAAGAAATTTGTTGTTGCTTGTTAAGTTGTTCAAATGAATACTTAGTATATGGGCAGCACATTGTTTCTACTTCTTGTTGCCTTAAGATCCTTGAAGAGCAGTGTGTTCCCACAAAACTTATACGTTGTACATGGTAACTAGCTATTGCCATCAGTTCTCTTTAAAGTTTCCTTAATTTACTTATTCATTATTTTAGACTTCCGTAGGGGCTTGCGTTGCATATGACTCTTATCCACTTTCATTTTCGCTTGGTTGAAACAAATTCAAACATTTAAAAAACACCGTTAAAAAATTACGTGTATATCGATAAAAACATTGGTTTATATTCTCTTAATTGCACACTAAAATTCTTCTTAACTCACAATTTGCTTTTCGTAGTCATTGGGGCATTTATTTCCATAGATATGAACACACTGAATTTTGAATTTCCTTAATGGAGAAGTGACACGTGGAATGGCACGTATTTATATTACAGTGATTAGCTTTCAACAAAAAAACTGCATAAGGAATACTATGGCTTTATCATAAGCTTGGATTAATCTGCCTTATTTTTCCAGCTTTTGTTTGCTAAAACGCACATTGCAATTTGAGCATTGAGCTACTAAGGTAAGCTTACGGAACGTATGAGTGACATTTAAGTAATTAATTCAACCATTTTTCTTTTTCATACTAATAAATAAGCTTTTAAAGATTATACTAAACCTATATAAAATACCCTTTTGTTTTTTCTTTGCTTCAAAGAAAACTCTTGCTTCAAATTTTAGAAGAAATAACTTTTTTATATTAAGTTTTCAACCAGAAACATAAAATATTCAAGATTGTTGTTAGCAAGTAACAAAAATTCCTTTCCACTTGCTGCTTAAAAACGCAAACTCATGTCAGGGTTATTCGGGTTAAAAACTGCCGGCTCATGTTATTGAAAGCTTTGTAATTTACATAAAGTAGAATATCATATTTTGACTTTATATAAGCACTCGTGCGTACTCAAAAGAGTACACAAAACAAACTCAGTGCGTTACTTGCGATGACAATCATAAAAACAATACAAAAAGGGATTTTACTCAGCGCCTAAAAATATGCAATATACACAGCTGTAAGTTTTGTCTGTCATTTGTATTGAATATTTGAAAATTTTTTGTTCAATAGTTTTAGGCGCATGTTAAACAAAATCTTTTTAGCTATCTTACGAGTGTTATTCGAGTTATAAAAATAAAAAACAATTTTTTTAAGCTTTTTAATGAAATAAAGTAGGCATGAATCACATAAAATTAAAGCAAAAAGTGAATATGAGTGATTGTTTAAATTTCTACGCCATAAAACACGAAATTAATAAAAATTTTGACATAATTAAGAAGGATTTTTTTTTTGTTTGCCATCAATGTATGTATATTATATAGCAGCCATCATATTTTTCATGTACTGCATGACACTCACTGTTTTGACATCAAGTAAAATTAATTTTTGTCAATGGATTCAGACAGCCAAATTTATTGTCAACTAGACATAATTTACCGTTTTTCAATTGGATTCCCAGCTTCCGAGTTATAAGCGTTTAAAATAAGGATATCTTTCGATAACATACAAAGGATTTTTTGAGACCGAAAAGTTACAAAAAATCAAGTTTTATTATACTTATCAATAACATATTTAATTACAAAAATTTCGAGACCTTGCAGACCATAATCGCATGAAAAATAACAGTTCTATGCTAGATTTAGTGAATGACCCTACTAAACTACTGCTTTGCAAATTAACAGAATGAAAATTTCATCTGTTCATTCACTAAATCTACAATAGAGCCTTATTTTTTCATCCGATTTTAGTCTGCAAGGGCTTAAAATTTTTGTGATATATTATATTTGTGATAAAAATAATAAAACTTACCATTTTTGTTAATTTTTCGGTCCAGAAAATCCTTTGTGTGTTATTGAGAGGTATCCTTTTTTAAAGGCTTATAGCTCTAAAACTAGGAATCCAATTGAAAAACGGTAAATTATGTCTTGTTGATAATAAATTCGGCTGTCTGAATCCATTGACAAAAATTAATTTTACTTGTTGTTGTTTTTGTTCTATAGCTTTAAGTAGATGTCAAAACAGTGATTTTTTCACTTTTAAGCAAGGATAACTAAGGATACTGATGTAATAGAAAAAAATCAAGATCAAATTCGTAATTAGGAGATCCTAATCCACCATAAACGGCTATAAAAACAGAGAACAGGAAACCATTGTTGATCTTTAGGACGATAGGATTTAAAAAATGGACCACTGGAGACATGACACTGTTGCAAAATTAGTCTTGAAGTGTAAATTTGTCATTATATGCAATATATCTCTTATCAAAACGCTTCAAAACCATAATTTTTCCATACTGTGGCTAAAATGTCACAAACGTGGCAATTTGGTCACAAACGTGGCAGCAAAATTTCTTAATTTCGACCTCAAAGCCGTAAATTCACACTTGTAGTTGATCTACTTAAAAGGTGAGTTTTAAGAGTGTGTTTACACAAGATAGCATGAAGAAACTTGCAAAAATCCAAAAAAAATATCTGCCAATTTTACAACTTGAAAAAGCACAGTTATCTAAGAATCACCCATATACAATATAAAAAATTATAAAAAATAATTTCTATAGACTTTAGTGACAGGGGACTGACGATTTTTCATTATTAGCAGGAAACAAAGAATGTAATTTACTAAGTATTAGTTAACAAGTACAAAAACCATAAACTCAACTTGACAGAAGTAAATGTTTTTTGGGACCTCCGACAACTTGAAAAACTCTTAAAAACTTGTGCCTACTGACATCTCATGGGGACGGTCGCATCATTTTGCTTGCTACTAGGCCTCAGAAATTATATGCGTCAAGAGCCAGGGCCACTGCTAATCTCGTTTGTTTGCTCCTCACAACTTGCAATTCAAAGGTTTTGCCAAGGGGATTGAATGGTTGATGATGAAGTTCCATACGCTACACTGAGACAACATAGACGACTTTAACTGTTAAGTACATAATGACTTGAGCAATGCTCTGCTTTAAAATAAAACACAACCTCAAACAGAACAGAACCGAGTTCGGAAATTTTAATTTGTGAACGCTAATTCAGCTACATTTATGAGTTTGAGAAATTGAAAAAATCTTCGATCGCACAAAAATTTTTATGACCGTTTTGGGACCATTTATATAAAAAAAATTGATTTCACAAGCGATGGGGAAAGGTCAGAAAAGTGTTGTGGACGTGACCAAAGGTGGTTCCAGGCCCTCTAAGGGAACATTTTACGCCCATATTTAAAAAAAAAAACTTTATTGCGCCAATTGATGGGGAAAGGTCAAAAATATATTTGGTACATGACCAAAGGTAGCTCCGGGCCCTCTTTGTGATTGTTTTGACCCATTTTTGTAAAAAAAAAATTTTGTTGCACCAATCGATGGTGGACATAACCAGAGGCGGCTCCGGGTCCTCTAAATGATCGTTTAAGGCCCATTTTTGTGAACAAAATTTACTGTGCCAATCGATGGGGAAAAATCAAAAATATATTTTGCATATCACCAGAGTTGGTTCCAGTTCCTCTAAGGGAACATTTTGCGCCCATATTTGCAAAAAAAAATTTATCGCATCAATCGATTGGAAAAGTCGAAACACATTTTGGAGATTTTTGTAAAAAAATTTTACTACACCAATCGATGATTGGCATGACCAGAGGAGAAAGGTCGATAATGTCTTTGGGACATGACCAGAAATGGCCCCGGGCCCTCCAAGTGACCGTTTTGGGCCCATTTTTGTAGATTTAATTTATTGCGGTAATCGATGGGGAAAGGTCAAAAATACAGTTTGGGCATGACCAGAGGACCAGAATCGGGAAAGTCGTGGCAAGAGATCAAAGTCATTGCAAGGGCTCGCAACAAATGGAGATGTTTCATATTGGCCCTATCTCTTTCTAGGAGTTAAAAGAGGCCCATGTTTGTAAATAAAATTTTTATTCCACCAATCGATGATGGACATGACCAGAGGCGGCTCCGGGCTCTTATTGCGCTAATCGATGAGGAAAGATCGAACAAATATTTTGGACATGATTGTTTTGGGCACATTTTTGCAAAAATGTGTTATTGCACCAGAATTATTTTATCATAAGTCTATTAGCGGTTTAAAGAATACATTGCCGAAAGTCATTATTTTACACCAAAATATTCACGATTTCCTACTGGGTTATCATAGACAACCGCAACCAGCTAGCTTTAATATGATTTTCAATAATGTTGAATTTTTTTTTTTTTTTCTTTTTTGCCATGGAATTTTTGCATAAAAGTTGAAAGCAAAAATTTTATTACTTTTTTTTTGCATCCTTAGTGCATTTTTTTTTTTTTTTTTTTTTTTTTGTTCAAAATGAATTGACAGAAAAATGTGTGTAGTTGGTTGCTAAACTAAAAGGAAAAAGAAAATTATAAAAATAAAAAGTGGGGAAAAGTGGTAATATAATGGAATAATATGAAAACTAGAACAGAGAAAAAGAACAGAGGTAAAAAAAAAAACGGAAAATAGAACACTAAAATTGTTAGGAAATGCAATTGTGTGCATTTTTATTGTGTTTAAATGCGTGAAATTGCACCATTTTTATGTTTTACCTAAAAGTTGGCTATAAAAAACTTGATGGTTTCAGTTGGTTGCACGCGTAAGTTCGCTGTTCAGAAATTCCCTTATGGGTACGTGTGTAGGGAGGGAAGGGATGATGAGTTATTTGACGTGACTTTTATTTGAAAACACGCTGACATTATTGAGGCCAATTGTAGAATGCATATTGAGTGTGTCAGCGTCTATATAAAATATGAATGGCATTTTTTATTGGTATTGGTATTAATCCAAAGCATACAAATTCTTTTTATTTTTATAAATGATAAATCCAGTTTTTGTCCAGAGCACCGGAGCACTACCGCAAATTGGACTGTCTGGATGGAACAAATATAGCAGCGAGTATCGTTAAAGTTTTGTCTTACGACGAATGAAGGCATTGGAAAAAATTGAAAAGTGTTGATAGGGTCGTAAGCTTATGAAATTACAAAACATTAACGTTGATATTATAGAAACGGTCAAGAAATTTTTTAATAAAATATTTTGAAAATGTCGAATAACTTATGTCGAAAATGTTGATAATTTCGAAAATATGGAAAAGGTAGAAATTTCGAAAGAGGCGAAAAGAATTGAAAGTTTGAGTCTTATTTATGAAATTTTAAAATTATTCCAACAGTCGAAATATGTCAAAAAATATTGAAAACTTTGTCGAATTATAGAAAAAATGTTAAAAGAGTCGAAAATTGTCGAAATTTATAAAATCGCTGATATATGGAAAAACTCGATATATTTTGAAAAATATTGAAAAAGTCGAAAACTCGAAAAGATTGATATTTTGAAAAGTCGAAAAGGAACAAAAATGTCGAAATGAGCCGAAAAATCTTTGGAGTTTCGAAAAGTGTTGAAAATGTAAAATTATTGAAAAGTCGCGAAATTTCAAAGAAGTTTAAAAATGTCGAAGAACTCGGAAAATATATGAAATATATGTATAATGGAAATTATATCAGATTCACCGAACTGACTCTAGTTCTCCAGCTGTTTTAATGCATATTTGAAGTAGTATAACACTTACAGTAGACAGTGTAATGAACTTTTGTTAATGAAATTGAATAGGCGTATAGATAATGAGTAATTAATACCAATACTTCTTT
The DNA here is from genome assembly GCA_951812925.1 of Calliopum simillimum. Lineage (NCBI taxonomy): Eukaryota > Metazoa > Arthropoda > Insecta > Diptera > Lauxaniidae > Calliopum > Calliopum simillimum. The sequence goes on from OX638370.1 coordinate 12,052,058, forward strand.
GTCTAAACACTGACATCCTCTCACCGAATACTTGATTTTCTTCCACTTGTCTCAGATCGCCCTTTGCTTTTATTAGATCTTAGACTTTTTAGTCAACTGTCTAATATTCCTCTGTCCTATCACGAACATCCTCTCACCGAATAATTAATTTCCTGCTTCCTGTCTCAGATTAGATCTCAGACTTTTTGGTCGACTGTCTTAACTCAGACATCCTTTCACCGAATGCTTAATTTTATTCCTCTTGTCCCAGATCACCGATGCTTTGATTAGATCTCAAATTTTTTGGTAGACTGTCTCATACTTCTCTGTCCTAATTCTGACATCTTCGCGCCGAATACTTGATTTTCTTCCTCTTGTCAAAGATTGCCCTTGCTTTTATTAGATCTCAGACTTTTTAGTCGACTATCTTATGTTCCTCTGTCCCTACTCTTACATCCTTTCTGTCATAACTCGGATATCCTCTCGCCGAATACCTGATTTTCTTCCACTTGTCGCAGATCGGCTTTTGCTTTTACTAGACCTCAGAGTTTTTGGTCGACTACGTAATACTTCTCTGTCCTAACTCAGACATCCTCTCACCGAATACTTGATTTTCTTCCTCTTGTCAAAGATTGCTCTTGCTTTTATTAGATTTCAGACTTTATAGTCGACTATATAGTAATTCTCTGTCCCTACTCGGACATCCTTGCGCCATATGTTTAATTTGCTCCCTCCTGTCCCAGATCGCCTTTGCTTTTGTTAGATCGCAAACAAAATTATGAACAAATTTATATAAAAGTTTATCGAAATAAGAAATAAAACCAAATAATTATACTTGAAACTCACTCTCCTCTATCTTAAAACGGAGAAAGAGCAACCCTTCCAGACGAAAGAGTTTTTTTAGCGGGTTTGAGTTTCGCACGCAGGCTTTAAATGCTTTTCCCCTTCGTTAAAAAAAAAAAATCCACTACAGCTCGCCATAGAACTTCGAAATATCAGTTTTTCCCAATATTTCTTAAATTTTTTCGAGAGCCATGAAAAACAGAAAGTTTGATATAGCGGTACTATTGGCATAGGGTTTTTGAAATTAGTTTTTGTTTAACCTACTCCTGGGGTATATTCCCTCAAGCCTTTCGTTTGTAAGGCATAAAAGGAGGCATAACAGGTGCATTCCTATAGTAAAGTATATGTTTGCGTATTTTCTTGATCAGCGTCACCTTCTGAGTCGATATAATCATGTACTGTACACGGACTGACATATATCAGTCCGTGGAAATAATTTGTAAGGAAAAACTAGTGTAGAGCAAACCAAGACCATAGTAGTCTTGGTTTTGGTTTTGATCTTGATCTTGGAGCCTGAGACTTGGTCTTGGTTTCAATGTTGAGTCTTAGTCTTGGTCTTGGGCAATAAGTTTTAGTCTCGATCTTGTTCTTAGTTTTGAAAAAATTTCTAAAGATTTTTGGGTATTCGAAATTTTTAACCTTATTTTTACAAAACAGATGGATTTTTAAGATGCCAATTTTCGAAATGAAAGATGTTTTTATGCTCTAAAGGGCCGTGACATACTTGTTAACTAAAAACTTCCAAGACTGAAAAGCAGTCTTGGTCTTGATGATCATTGTGACCAAGACTAAGGTCATAGTAATCTTGGTATTGGTCTTGAAATTATATTAGCGTCTTGGTCTTAACCTTGGGGACGAAAAATGACCAAGACCAAGACTAATTTTTCTCATTACTAGGAAAAACAAAGCAAGATAATAAGATGATACTATGCCGTGAACAGCAGCTAAATAAAATCAAGCTTACAAAGAACCGAACGAAAGCTTAAGTGAAGAATGTCAAGAAAAAGTTAAATTGGAATGAACCAACCAACCAGCTACCAACTTTAATAAAAAATGTAGATTATATCAAACCACAAAAAGTTGGAATAATAAAAAATAAAAAAAAGTCTACACAAAAGGATTAAAAATTAAAATACCATGACCTCTGCAAGCATTTTGGCAAAAAAAGAAAAAACTTAAAATGAGAATTCTTTTAAAACTTTCAAAGTTATTGAACTACAAAAAAAATGTGAAAGAAATTAAGAAATCTTTTTTATTTGCCTGTGTGCTGTAAAGGAATATTAAGAGAAGAAAATTCATTAGAAAAGAAAATAAAAAAAAATAAATTTTAACAAAATATCCGCCACTATTCAAGTAGTGGATAGGTAACAAAAAAAGTAAAGAAGAAACTTAGCAACTTGTAAGAAAAAGAGAAGGATTGAAAAGGATTTTACAAGGCAAAATCATAGAAAAAAAGAAGAAACAAAATTCTAATAAGCAAGCGGACTATAGACAGTCATAACGACTTTAATAAATGCAACACAACAGAAGCAAGAAAGCAGTTTAACATGACATAAATAGTCAAAGAATTTATTAGAAAAGTTTAATTTTGTAAGAACATAGAAGCCATTACTCTATACTTCAATGAAGTTTATTAAAATTATGACATTTTTCCTTAAATCCCACACAAACTTCCAAGCATGCTTTTCATATACTACCTACCCAAGTAAATGTAGGGTATGCAAAATAAAAAATAAATTCTATAGGAAAAACCGTATGAAAAGAAAAGGATAGCCTTTCAAAAGGATGCTTATGCAAACTACTTAAGGACAAGCATGAAAAAGAGAAAGTGCTGAAAGCAAACAACTTAACGACTTGTTACAATACAACAACTGCCTCAGTTATACAACTTGACAAAAGGAAAATTGCATAATAAAGGCACTATATGATATATGTAGGCGGACAATTTTTATGCATTTTTAAATATTACAGTTTAAGAAATTAATATTCAATAAAAATTTAAGCATAGAACGAAACATTTTTGAGAAAACTAAATATCTGGGATATTTGACCACATGTGGTAAAACAACAAAAATAATAGAAATTAAAAAAATTAAAATATAACCCCATTCACATGGCGTAGGTAAGTTAGACTGTACAGTTAGTTTAATTTAAGAACACACATCGGAATAGCTCCTGCCTAAAAATACTGTGAAATGTGATGGGGCTCTTATACTCAAATATCAAAATTAAGCATGCTGGAGGCAGGAGCTAGAAATACCAGACTTTTGTAGAATGTTCACGAAAGGCTGCGTCTTTGTAATAAGATACGCGGACTGTTTGGTAAGTTCGAGACTTTTTGAATAAGTTTTTATATTTTTTTCGGCAAAAAAAATGTTGTATTTCTCAGCATAGCCTTCTTTTAGCTTGTTACAGTTAGTTCGGCGTTTTTGAAATTTGTTTATGTCTTCCAAATAATAAGTTTTTCATGGCCCTCAAAACTATAATTTTTTTAGTAATAACCTCTTCGTTTAATCCAAATCAATTTCCGTCTAGCCATTTCTTCAGGTCTATAAAGTGAGCTATGCAGGTGTGAAGAATTTCGATGTTTTTTGGTTGGGAATTTCGAGCTATTTTCGAGCTTTTCAACAATAATTTCGAGCTGCCTGGGAAATTTTCCATTTTCAGGAAAAGCGGAAAAATTGTTCTGCATAGCTGAGTTTATTTTTTCAGCCAGACGAATACGCGGGAAGAGTTAGCGATGAAATCTTTTTGCGCAGGAATTTCGAGCTACTTTCGAGCTAATTTTGAGCTAAAAGCATTTTCCGGAAAACTCCCAATTTTCCCGGAAAATCCCAAAAAAAAATTTTTTATGGCAAACTTTATTTTTTTCAGCCAGACGAATCCGCGGGAATAGTAAGGGATGAAATCTTTTAATGCAGGAATTTCGAGCTACTTTCGAGCTGACCTTGAATGAAGTGTTTTCCTTAAATTTCCCCGGAAAATCCCAAAAAAATTTTTAAGGGCTTGCTTTATTTTTTCAGCCGGACGAACCCATGAGAATATTTCGCGATCATATCATTTAACACACGAATTTGGAGCAAGTTTGGAGCTCATCAAAAACGAAAAGTGTTTTCCGGAAAACCCCAAACTTTCCCGGGAAACTCTAAACTTTCCCGGAAAATCCCAAAAAATCTTTTTTTATGGCGGTGCCATGACATAATCTCCATTTCGTAAATAAGTGTTATGTCCGCAAATTATTGGATATATTACCGACTGATCGAAAGTAGCTCGAAATTCCTGCGTTAAAAGATTTCATCCCTTACTGTTCCCGCGGATTCGTCTGGCTGAAAAAAATAAAGTTAGCCATAAAAAAAGTTTTTTGGGGATTTTCCGGGAAAATTGGGAGTTTTCCGGAAAATGCTTCCAGCTCAAAATTAGCTCGAAAGTAGCTCGAAATTCCTGCGTAAAAAGATTTCATCGCTAACTCTTCCCGCGAATTCGTCTGGCTGAAAAAATAAACTTAGCTATGCAGAACAATTTTTCCGCTTTTCCGGAAAATGGAAAATTTCCCAGACAGCTCGAAATTACTGTTGAATAGCTCGAAAATAGCTCGAAATTCCCAACCAAAAAATATCGAAATTCGTCACACCTGCATAGCTCACTTTATGCACCTCATTTCTTCAGGTCTGGAAACAAGACACACTCGCAGAGAGAGAGCTAAACAGAGGAGAACATGCTGGTTGGGCTTATGGGTTTTTGCCACGGTCGCTACAAACGAGTCAACCCAAATTTGCGTTTCTGCTTCAAATCAATATCGATTCTGTTCTTAGGATAAGAATGATATATGGGCATTTCCGAAAATAATGACCCAGGTTTTAAGAAAATTTTTTTTTTTCATGTTCAATAACCAAATGTGGTGGAATATATTCTTAGACGTATAAAATAAAATTCCCAATAAGTGAACAAAAAAATTTTGACCCGAGAGGGTTTCAGGAGGTCGCCCCCTGTCGAGTAAAAAACAAAAAACGGTAAATTTTGTGTAAAATGTGCATTTATTGGCGATATGGGATCGAGCACACCATAGCGACACATAAGGCATTTTGGGGCGTATCTAACAAATATTCCGGAGTAATATTCAGAAAAATCGTATGTGGGTCGTGGCGACAGACAGATCCGAAAATTCTGAAAAAAAATCAAGCAAATTCGACTTTGCTTATAAGGTATTTTTAATTAAAGCCCCCATGTTGAGCAAAAAACGAAACATTTGACATTTCAAACAGTATGCAAATAAATAAAAAAAAGAATCTTGCATAGTTTGTGAGGGCGATTTTAGTTTTTGAAACAGTACCGTGACATAATCCTCACGGACACAAAATGGGGATTATGTCCGCCAATAATTCGGACATAATGCCCATTTAAGAATTGGGGATTTGGACATAATGCCCATTTAAGAAATGGGGATTATGTCCGAAAAACTTGCGGACATAATCCCCAGAAACAACGGTCATCATCACCATAACGTTAATTCCTAACACCTTTTTTTGTTATCGACGGCAGCCGCAGCTCAGGATTTAAAACTCCCAAAAAATCCAATACCGGCTCCGCGGTGGCCTTCAGCCGCGGATCAGTCTATAATATATCCAACACCTAGTTTGCTAGCCACAGTAGTTTTACATAAGAGTAAGGATTATTTCCGAAAAATTTGCGGACATAATCCCCATTTACGAAGTTGGGATTATGTCCGTTGGGACTATGTCCGGTAACCTTTGAAATATCCTGTTTTTCATATTATGTACAGAGGTTTTAGATTCTTCAATTTCCACAATTTCCACAATTTTATGATTTTTTATGGGCTTCAATATGAAGTGCCATTGGCACCTTAGGGTAGTAGATACTGAGATAATGAGTATAAATAGTCGAAAAAAACATTTAAGATAAATTACTTTTATGAATGAAATATAGCTCACATCGAGGCATTTACAACGATATACCATACTTGATGATCGAAGGTCAAATGGCGGGGCAAAAAGCAAACAAATCAAACAGCGTATTATTTAGAAGTCGAAAAAAAAATGTTTTTTCACTCAAAAATCAAAACCGATAAGCTTTCGAAATGGGGGGCTTACAGCGAACTTTTTTTTTTTGTATGTGGACCGATACCATCTAATGTTTATCCTGTTTCCTACACATTTTTGTGGATTAGTTTTTTTTTTTTTAAAAAAAAGCAAAAGTTCAGAAATTACAATTTTCTTTAGAGAGTTCCCACTCAAAAAACTTTGCAAAGTTATAAATTGTGATTGATGGCAGGATTTTTTTTTTACGAAAAATCCTCAGTTGTGGTTGTTGCTATAAAAACTCTGTAGCTCAAACTAAATTACAGCTCAAGGTTATTATTAACAGCCACTAACTGAAAAGAGGGGGGAAAAAAACAGGACACGTGCTTAATCCTCTTGCCTAAGCAAAGAAATGAACTTTATTATAAAAGTAAAAACTTTATACAAAAATTTCTTTCACCAAAACTTCAACCCACATTTTATATAAAGTGAAAAAAAACACATAGTGAACTTGCATTTAATTTTGCACACAATTTAACACAATTTTAGTGCTGTTTTTCATTCATATTTATTACAATTTTGTTGTAATCTCCTGCTGTATATGATGTGTAGCATTTGCCTGTAACTGACGGCTCAAGCATCCTTGTGATAAGTGAACCAGAGAATATGAAAATATGAATTAGCTCTCATTTTAATTGTTTTGCTTCTTACAGCGATGATTTCACTCTAAGGCGACAATTAAATTAATTAATGAAAAATAGAGAGCGAAGGAAAAATATTAAACCATGCAACTGGAAATATGTGAATTTATCACAACAACTTAGGCCGAAGCTCCAAAGAATGCGTTGTCTAGTTTTAGGCTATGGTAATAATCAATTTAGTAAGCATTTGCACAAACCATTGATTATTTGAAATATTTGTGCTGAAAAATATTTATTGATTTCTACACAAATGTATTTGAACATTTGATTTAGTTGTCTTCATTTCATTTTAATGATTATTTTTTTTTTGATGATATTTATATAGTTATTCTGCTATATAAACATTTAACTTTATAGTTATTCAGGTATTCATGTAGGTAATCAGTTATTTTGGTTATTAAACTTGTTATATTTGTAGTAACCTATATAAATACTAGCCTATATAGCTATTTTTACATTATTCTATGTAAGTACTTAGTTATTGAGCCATTTATGTAGCTGTTTAATTAGTTTGGTTATTTATAAAGTTATTGCTTAAATTAGGTATCTATTTAACCATTGTAATTCAGTTGTGCAGTTATTTTAGTTATCTCAGCAGTTATTAACTAATTTGTTAAGTAACTCCTATAAAACTATTTAGCTTTTCAGTTATTTTGGTTATTTGTGTAGATATTTAGTTTTGAGATTTTGATTTTTACTTTCCAGTAATTTTGGTTACTTAAGCAGTCAATTAGCTAGTAACTCATATGAATATTTATTCATCTATCTTATCTAAGTATATAGCTTTTCAGACTTTTATATACAATAGAATCACGGTCCAAATTTTACCACAAATGTATTAAATAAATTTGGTACTTTTTGGACAGTTTTAGTACTTTTTTTGCTATTTGGTACAAAATAGAAAAACTCATTCATCATCCCTGGTACAATGACAAATGTGAAATGAAAAGAAAACAAAAACATGAAGTCAATGTCAGTCAGCTTTTCGTCTTTTTCTTTGTGTTGTATCTTCTTGTCAGCTCTGTGTGACCGCTTATTTTGTCTGTCTTAAGGGCAAAATATTAAAGTAATTTAAACTTTGTGCACATTTACACACAAATACCTTTCCAATGGTGTATAATTCATAGTCGTGCTCCATTTCTAACATAGTCAAAATGGAAGGACAATTTTTTGTCTTGAGTATTTATATATATGGATTTTCTGTTCGCACTGAAACTGTGACAACTTTAAGCGACCATATGCCCGAAAAAAAAGTTTTGACCAAAAAAGAAAAAAATTTGTATATAATTTTTGCCGGCTTAAAAGCAACATATTAAAATAGTTTTAGCTTTGTGCACATCTACACACGATTACCTTTCTAAATGCGTATAATTCAAAGTTGAAGCGCATTTCTAGCATAGTAAAAAAGATGGACAAATTTTTTTCTTATTATTATTCAGTTATTTCGCTTATTAATGTAGTTGCTTTGTTAGTAATCTATATAATTTTTTAGACTTAACTATTAAATCCCTTTCCTAATGGGCTACTTACAAAAAGACTTGCGGAAAAAGAAAAAAAAAATCTCTAATAAAAGTGAAAAACAACTTTGCAAGAGCATCCTAAAAGTATGCCTCATTTAGGTACTTGATGAAACACAAAAACGTACTTTCCTTTTTGTTGCTTCTTTGCAACATGCGTTGAAGTCGTTTGTATGTACCTTTTTGTTAGTTGTCATCGTTGTTGAAAACTTAACACAAGCAAACAAATGTATCTACATACATAGATACACACATACATATGTATATGCACACACAAAGGATGCGCCAACACAAACAAAATCTTCAGAGCACAATCAAAATTAATGCCCAACACAAACGTGACTTACGCTTACGCTTTTTATGACTTTTTTAACATGGTTTCCTTGCCAACAATTTAAAGTTGACTTTAGTAGGTAGAAGGTAGGGAAAAGTCTATACCGCAGCCACACAAGTCCTTAGCTGAAGATGCGGCACTGACAGACAGACAGACAGCCAGTCTGTCAAGGTTGCCACGGCAAACTTGTTAGAGTAAAACTAAAATTCATCTAATTGACTTCAGCAGCTACACTTAGCGCTTTTAATTTGGCACATAAGTTTGCATTACAAAATATTCAAGTATTTTTACAAGTTCATTAAAAAGTCAAAAGTTTTGTTTTTGATTTGAACTCTTTATTTTTGTTTGTTTTTTTTTTGCGAACGAAGCATTTGGTCTAATTATGAAAACAATTTAAAAGTATTTTAATGAACGAATGGGATTAAGGCCAAAAACAAAATTAAGCATAAAAGTAATCATTAGTGGTAATTAACTCGATTGCTTGGCTCTCTTTTTTAATTAAAAAAAGTAGGTTTTTAGAGTACATACAACGTTTTTTTGTATAATTTATCATAAGCCTAAAAATATGCTATGGTTTTCGCTTTTGTTCAATTTAAGCTTTAAAAAGTGTAATATTCAAATGAGTTAAATTTTATTTTATTTTTTGTAAAAAATGTGAATCTACGTATAAACCATATTTTCTTTTTTTATTTCAGGTAAAACTTGCCTTTCTTGCGATAATTTAATAACCAAAGAGATACAAAAATTAGCGCCTAAAAGAAGACTATAAATAAGTACTGGTATGTATGTCATAGTGTGTCATCTCTTATTTTCAAAAGCATTAACGAAAGTGCCGGATTTCTGATATTTCTTTCACTTTACTTAAGTTCAGTGGTTTATAAAAATTAACGTAAAGGAGTGGGCGCCAGATGGACTCCAGTATGCAAAATATGAGTACCGAAAACTGTGGTCAGATTCTTATTGGCAAGAACCCAATTAAGAAAAAAGTGATATTGTGGTCCATTTTTCTTTTATCCCCTTCCTCATGCCAAGTCAACAATGATTATTCGTTGGATACTCAAAGTCCTTCTGGCGCCCTTTATATAAAGGCATTTAATCGAAAAATGTCTTAAAGATCAAACTTTTTGCATATAGACTTGACATATTAGATATTTACAGCCGAATCATCTAAAACGTTCATTTTTATAAGAAGGTGCCGTTGGTACTTTTTCTAAAAACACATGTTTTTTCTTCAAAAAATTGGCGAATGTTCCTTAGAGGTCGTACGTGTGAAACTGATTAACTTTTTCGTGCAACTCAGTAGTACACATATTTATATACACTAGAATCGCACAATGTTTTAAAAAATTTTAGTACTTTTTGGACACTTTTAGTAATATTTTTTGCTATTTGATACGAAATGGAAAAGCTCATTTATCATCCCTGGTATAATTCGAGCGAAATATAAACAAAACAATAAACATGAAGTCAGTGTTATGCTGTTTGTCTTTGTGATCTATCCTTTTTTCAACTCTGTGTGATCGTGTATTTTGTTGTTGTTAATATTGAAAAATTTGTATATAATTTTATCTGTCTTAAAGTCAAAACATTGACTTAATTTTAACTTTGTGCACATCTACACACAAATACCTTTTTAATGGTGTATAATTTAAAGTCGTACTCCATTTCTAACATAGCAAAAAAAGATGGACAAGTTTCTGTCTTGCATATTAATATATAGATTATTTGGTATTTGTTAATTAGTTTAAAGGAAAAATTATTTGGATTAAAACAAGTATTTAAAATGTCTCTATGAAATGCAGCATTTACGATTTTCCTTAGAAAATTACTAAGTAAGCTACGTCTATCTATGCTTTCTAACTATTAAATGTCAACATCTACTTTTTCAATTTAAGTCAAAAAATTTTTGGCATATTAAACCAATTGAAAAGCTCCTAAACTTTCCGAAATAGGTCATGTGATTTTCAATGCGAGCTTGCAATGTAAGTACTTGTTGATAGAAATATTGTGTTGCATACCTTAAGGGTTAAAGAATTTCACTTTATTTTCTATCGGTGTCCGTTGATATGTCACGACCATTTTCCTTAACTATCTATATTTTATACGCATTTCATTGTTACAGGAGCACTCCTTCTTTTTTTTGCATCGTTTGAAACTTTTCATACAAATATTTATGAAATTTCTGTATAGAAAACATTTTTCAAAACCTTCAAAAAGCAATCAAAAGTTCGTTTTCATTGAATATATCCCAAAAGCCTGTTTTGTATACATTATTATTATTACTAGAATCGCCCAGTGGTCAAAACTCGATCACAAATGTATTAAATAATTTTAGTACTTTTTGGACACTAAGTACTTTTTTTGCTATTTGGTACAAAATAGAAAAGCTCATTTATCATCCCTGGTACAATGACAAATGTGAAACGGAAACAAAACAAAAAAGATGAAGTCATTGTCAGTCAGCTTTTTGTCTTTCTCTTTGTGCTGTATCCCTTTTCCAGCTCTAAGTGACCACGTATTTTGTCGTTGTTAATACTGAAAAATTTGTATTTAATCTTAGCAGGCTTAATGGCAACATATTAAAATAATTTAAAAAAAGGAGGACAAATTTTTGTCTTCCGTATTAATATACAGATATGCTTATTGAGAGTGTTTTTTTCCACAAAAGGGATTCTAGTGTTTTTTATCGTAGAGTAAACGATAAATAGCATACTTTTCAAAGTCAAAGCTTATTTTGAATTAATTTCTTAAGCTGATCTTAATAAAAAAGTGAAGACCAAAAAGCCCTTTTTCCAATCAAATTTCACATTATTTGGAATTCTCAATATGAGTGAACTCTTATTGAAATGTATTATTAGAAAAACAAATGTTTTCCGCTACCCTTAGTGTTCTTATTTGCAAGTTAAGGGATCGCTTAAGGAAATTTTAAAGGAACCACTAAATTATAAAGTAAGCCATATTTGGTGAAAAAGTAGACTTGGGCTTAGCCTATGATTTGCTTAATGCACTCAAAAAGAAATGGTCAATAAAAAAGCAATTAAAATACCATTAGCTTTAGGAAATGCCATTAACAAATCAATATTAAACCAAATAACCATAAAAGTAGTTACATTTAAGTGACCAATTTAACCAAATGTTCATACATACTAGTAGTATATATGACTACTAACCATTCAATATTAACATTTCTATAAAACATATTTATTTTACGTCAGTACAAAGCGTTTAACTTTAAACTCTTACTTTGGATTTAAAAAAAAAAAAATATTTTTTGTTTTTGTTAACTGAGGAATTTTCCATTTCGCTTGCAACTCACGCTCTAGGTTGTTTAATGAACCTTTACAGTAACACCACATTATTATTAGTATTGACACACCCACACATAGCGACACTAACTTTGAATAGAAAGCAATAAGACGCCCCGTCCTTTATTTATAAGCGCATAACTAGACATAGGCACACACACGGATGTTTTGAAATACCCAACAGGAATTTGTACACACTAAAAAATTATAGATTATTTTTCTTAGTTTTGACTCCCTTTAGTAAATTTTATTCCAGAAAAGTATGAATTTTATTCCAAAATAGTTTAAAATTAATACGTGTTTTGGCATTGTTCTATATAAATACTTTATGTTTTTAAAATTAAATTAAAATTGTTATTGTGTACTTTACGATAATTCGCTGTGTTAAATTTAAATTTGTTAAACATTTGAACCAATCAAACCTATATCTCAGCCTAGCCGGATACTACTCTGGAGAAGTCTTTTCTTTAGTTTAAAATAATATAAAACTGGTGGCAGGGCTTAAACGAGGACATACGACCTATCAAGATGGTTATCGTAGTGGTCAAATTATTGACTAATATTTAAAGAGCCGTCAACTGAAAGGAAATCAGTTTTCAAAAAGTGCTATTCATCGCATATTGACTAAAAATTTGGCCACGGGAAAAGAATGATAAATTTCTTACGCATCCACTTTATTCGGCAGATTTAGAAACTTGAACATCTTCTGAAACTATTTTTGTCAAACAATTGTGTGTTTTGTCACCTCAGCAACATTTCCAACTGAGCTAATTCATATATAAATAGTTTCTTTAATATAATTCAGTGCATGTGTTTTTCGTTGTCCTTTTGTCTGTCTGTCTGTGTTGTCTATCAATCTAATAGTCGTCTGTCTGTTTGCCATGTAGTTTACACAGCAGTGCTATGTCAGTGCCATGATAAAACTTTGATGAATGTCAATTAATGCGGCTAAGGTCCCTTTGCCATTGGCTATTGCTCATACATACATATACGCATATCTATACACACATAGAAGACGATGCATATATTGTATGTATGTAAACGACATTTTAACATTTATGGGATAGTAAATTTTATGGTTAAATTTTATTTATTGTTTTATTGATTTTATTTATCTCTCTAACCATTATTGTTAACGTACTGAATATGACTTGCTTTAAGTCATTTGACATGACGGCGATAAAAAATCAATAATTTAACCCGTTTTGACATTAATTATATTGATATTTCAATATAAAAAATAAAAAACAATTCCTAAAAACGGACAAACAAATTCATTTCATTCCAAGAAGAATATTCCATTCTTAATATTTATTCAGAATTAGAAAAGTAGAAGTAGAAGTAGAATTAGAAGTAGAAGTAGAAGTAGAAGTAGAAGTAGAAGTAGAAGTAGAAGTAGAAGTAGAAGTAGAAGTAGAAGTAGAAGTAGAAGTAGAAGTAGAAGTAGAAGTAGAAGTAGAAGTAGAAGTAGAAGTAGAAGTAGAAGTAGAAGTAGAAGTAGAAGTAGAAGTAGAAGTAGAAGTAGAAGTAGAAGTAAAAGTAGAAGTAGAAGTAGAAGTAGAAGTAGAAGTAGAAGTAGAAGTAGAAGTAGAAGTAGAAGTAGAAGTAGAAGTAGAAGTAGAAGTAGGAGTAGGAGTAGAAGTAGAAGTAGAAGTAGAAGTAGAAGTAGAAGTAGAAGTAGAAGTAGAAGTAGAAGTAGAAGTAGAAGTAGAAGTAGAAGTAGAAGTAGAAGTAGAAGTAGAAGTAGAAGTAGAAGTAGAAGTAGGAGTAGGAGTAGAAGTAGAAGTAGAAGTAGAAGTAGAAGTAGAAGTAGAAGTAGAAGTAGAAGTAGAAGTAGGAGTAGGAGTAGAAGTAGAAGTAGAAGTAGAAGTAGAAGTAGAAGTAGAAGTAGAAGTAGAAGTAGAAGTAGAAGTAGAAGTAGGAGTAGGAGTAGAAGTAGAAGTAGAAGTAGAAGTAGAAGTAGAAGTAGAAGTAGAAGTAGAAGTAGAAGTAGAAGTAGAAGTAGAAGTAGAAGTAGAAGTAGAAGTAGAAGTAGGAGTAGGAGTAGAAGTAGAAGTAGAAGTAGAAGTAGAAGTAGAAGTAGAAGTAGAAGTAGAAGTAGAAGTAGGAGTAGGAGTAGGAGTAGAAGTAGAAGTAGAAGTAGAAGTAGAAGTAGAAGTAGAAGTAGAAGTAGAAGTAGAAGTAGAAGTAGAAGTAGAAGTAGAAGTAGAAGTAGAAGTAGAAGTAGAAGTAGAAGTAGAAGTAGAAGTAGAAGTAGAAGTAGAAGTAGAAGTAGAAGTAGAAGTAGAAGTAGAAGTAGAAGTAGAAGTAGAAGTAGAAGTAGAAGTAGAAGTAGAAGTAGAAGTAGAAGTAGAAGTAGAAGTAGAAGTAGAAGTAGAAGTAGAAGTAGAAGTAGAAGTAGAAGTAGAAGTAGAAGTAGAAGTAGAAGTAGAAGTAGAAGTAGAAGTAGAAGTAGAAGTAGAAGTAGAAGTAGAAGTAGAAGTAGAAGTAGAAGTAGAAGTAGAAGTAGAAGTAGAAGTAGAAGTAGAAGTAGAAGTAGAAGTAGAAGTAGAAGTAGAAGTAGAAGTAGAAGTAGAAGTAGAAGTAGAAGTAGAAGTAGAAGTAGAAGTAGAAGTAGAAGTAGAAGTAGAAGTAGAAGTAGAAGTAGAAGTAGAAGTAGAAGTAGAAGTAGAAGTAGAAGTAGAAGTAGAAGTAGAAGTAGAAGTAGAAGTAGAAGTAGAAGTAGAAGTAGAGGTAGAAGTAGAAGTAGAAGTAGAAGTAGAAGTAGAAGTAGAAGTAGAAGTAGAAGTAGAAGTAGAAGTAGAAGTAGAAGTAGAAGTAGAAGTAGAAGTAGAAGTAGAAGTAGAAGTAGAAGTAGAAGTAGAAGTAGAAGTAGAAGTAGAAGTAGAAGTAGAAGTAGAAGTAGAAGTAGAAGTAGAAGTAGAAGTAGAAGTAGAAGTAGAAGTAGAAGTAGAAGTAGAAGTAGAAGTAGAAGTAGAAGTAGAAGTAGAAGTAGAAGTAGAAGTAGAAGTAGAAGTAGAAGTAGAAGTAGAAGTAGAAGTAGAAGTAGAAGTAGAAGTAGAAGTAGAAGTAGAAGTAGAAGTAGAAGTAGGAGTAGGAGTAGGAGTAGAAGTAGAAGTAGAAGTAGAAGTAGAAGTAGAAGTAGAAGTAGAAGTAGAAGTAGAAGTAGAAGTAGAAGTAGAAGTAGAAGTAGAAGTAGAAGTAGAAGTAGAAGTAGAAGTAGAAGTAGAAGTAGAAGTAGAAGTAGAAGTAGAAGTAGAAGTAGAAGTAGAAGTAGAAGTAGAAGTAGAAGTAGAAGTAGAAGTAGAAGTAGAAGTAGAAGTAGAAGTAGGAGTAGAAGTAGAAGTAGAAGTAGAAGTAGTAGTAGAAGTAGAAGTAGAAGTAGAAGTAGAAGTAGAAGTAGGAGTAGGAGTAGAAGTAGAAGTAGAAGTAGAAGTAGAAGTAGAAGTAGAAGTAGAAGTAGAAGTAGAAGTAGAAGTAGAAGTAGAAGTAGAAGTAGAAGTAGAAGTAGAAGTAGGAGTAGGAGTAGAAGTAGAAGTAGAAGTAGAAGTAGAAGTAGAAGTAGAAGTAGAAGTAGAAGTAGAAGTAGGAGTAGGAGTAGGAGTAGAAGTAGAAGTAGAAGTAGAAGTAGAAGTAGAAGTAGAAGTAGAAGTAGAAGTAGAAGTAGAAGTAGAAGTAGAAGTAGAAGTAGAAGTAGGAGTAGGAGTAGAAGTAGAAGTAGAAGTAGAAGTAGAAGTAGAAGTAGAAGTAGAAGTAGAAGTAGAAGTAGAAGTAGAAGTAGAAGTAGAAGTAGAAGTAGAAGTAGAAGTAGAAGTAGAAGTAGAAGTAGAAGTAGAAGTAGAAGTAGAAGTAGAAGTAGAAGTAGAAGTAGGAGTAGGAGTAGGAGTAGAAGTAGAAGTAGAAGTAGAAGTAGAAGTAGAAGTAGAAGTAGAAGTAGAAGTAGAAGTAGAAGTAGAAGTAGAAGTAGAAGTAGAAGTAGAAGTAGAAGTAGAAGTAGAAGTAGAAGTAGAAGTAGAAGTAGAAGTAGAAGTAGAAGTAGAAGTAGAAGTAGAAGTAGGAGTAGGAGTAGAAGTAGAAGTAGAAGTAGAAGTAGAAGTAGAAGTAGAAGTAGAAGTAGAAGTAGAAGTAGGAGTAGGAGTAGAAGTAGAAGTAGAAGTAGAAGTAGAAGTAGAAGTAGAAGTAGAAGTAGAAGTAGAAGTAGAAGTAGAAGTAGAAGTAGAAGTAGGAGTAGGAGTAGAAGTAGAAGTAGAAGTAGAAGTAGAAGTAGAAGTAGAAGTAGAAGTAGAAGTAGAAGTAGAAGTAGAAGTAGAAGTAGAAGTAGGAGTAGGAGTAGAAGTAGAAGTAGAAGTAGAAGTAGAAGTAGAAGTAGAAGTAGAAGTAGAAGTAGAAGTAGGAGTAGGAGTAGAAGTAGAAGTGGAAGTAGAAGCACAAGTAGAAGTAGATTAATGTACGTTTTAAAAATGTAGCCATCCGAATATATTGTGGAAACAATCTATGGGACAAGAAATACGTGAAACAGGAAGATGTTTGAGTAAATTTAATAGTAAATCAACGTGCACCATGAAGAAGTTAAGAGGAGCTTTATCTAAGTGGGGATAATTTCCCTCTCGAAATCTCTTTACTAATATCGCCTGAATATGCAAGACAATGCGCAACATATGCAAGTCCTTTAAAGACACCAAAAACAACTGCAATTTAATTAAATGAAATTTTAATGAAATTACTACGTTAATGAAAACTTGAAATCGAAAAATTATCTAAAGCAAAAAATCTTTAATTAAATGGATTGGCACACACACTTTGAGACATAGTTAGTTGCATATGTATGTACTCCTATAGACATGCAATATAGAAGCGTCTAGAAAATTAAAACAACAGCTGTTTGTAAAGGCAATAATATCTATATCCATATAAGGGTGGATCTAATTGCTAGAGAAATTCTTATATGGTGCAAATTTCGTAAATTCGTCGTGAAAAGATCTACAATCATTACATGGCGCCATTTTTTTCATTGTCAAAAGATGTCTGCACAAAACATCTTGTTGGATTTTCAGGACATTTCATTTCAAGATACGCAATGAGTTGTATTTTTTTATTTTTCAAATACTTCAGTTCAGCATCCTAGGCAGTACTTGACAGTACTTGGTACAAATAATGCACAGACCTGATTTAATTTGCTTCACCTCCGTTCAGTGCAATAAAGATATGAATTTGAAGATTTGAATCTTGAATTTATTGGATCAAATACTTAAGTTCAGTGTCAAATATGCGAGTGAAAGCAAATACACTATATATCAAGAAGTCTTGTGCAGGCCCTTAATTTGTAGCCCTGTTTTAATTTATTACATTGAGATAACTATGACTTGTAGCGCCAAGTAAATAAAAATGCATCCTTTTGTATATGCTTTTGAGACGGGGCTCTACATCGAAGGGGAGCTGGAGGACCACTTTTCATAGTTTTTATGAATCTTTTTAGAAAAAAACTAAATCAAACTCATTCTTTCAAAGTCAAAAAATTTCACTATAAATTCAATTCACCCTGAAATGCACAAACAAAGACAAAAACCAACTGAAATAACAGAAAAACAACATCAAGGACATTGCAGTTCAAGCTTTGAATAAGGGAGCTTTGAAAGTACAAGCACACATTTCAAATACCTCTATACCTGCACAAAACTTTTGCATTTTTTTAGTTTTTTTAATAATAAACACGATTATACTTGAATTTGTGATGAGTCAATGCAGGAAATGTTTATTGATAAAACACACTTTTTAACAACAAATGCAAGTACATACATATGCACGTATAAGCTTAAGTGTAATCCCAGTGAGAAATATATAACATGGTGCAAAATTTCTATGAGTATTTTTTTTATGAACAAATTATTACAATCAAATTACTGTGACCTATCTGAGCAATTTAAGTTTCAGATAATTAATTTTTGGATGTAATTTAACTTATATTTTGCACTTCTGTTTGATTAACCAAACTAATGACTTATTTTTCTTGGTTCTTATGAGCTTCTTTTTGTCCGAATTCTTTCCAGCAAATGGACTCTTTACGATGACATTGATTCATCTGTACAAATTTTTCGATTTTAAGATTGAACTTTGACGGTCAATAATATAAAACTAGTAAGGGTGCTATCTTTGGCCTGGCCAAAAATTAAATACCTTACACTATAGCATTTAAGAAATTGAGCTTGTATGGGAGGTGCCATATTCTGTTATCAAAATGCAGCTAGTTGTTGCTCAGTTTGCATTGGGGTAAGCCCGGCAGAAATGGCACCTTTTTTGTTTAACTGCTATATAACTAGAGTTAAAAGAGATTTTTAAACTAAAATAAAAATTATTGCAAATAAATTTTTTTTTTTTTTTCAATTTAAAAAAATGCCATAAAGTGCCAAATCACTGGAAACTATGGGTGATATGGCACCATAAAATGTGTGGTTTGGCACCCTAAGTGGCCATAAGTTTCGATAGGGTTATAAAAAACCTCCAATTAACCAGGTTAAACTAACAAAGGAATTATTGATGGTACTATCTGACTAAAATTCTGTCATTCTGGAGTGGCGTTCAAGTGCTTTATATTTGTACTCCCAAATATCATATAACATGCATAGGGAGAAATGGCACCCAAACTATATCGCCCTCAGTAATGGGGTGACATTTCTCTTCTTTGGTATATACCGAATAAAAATGCTACGAAACGAATAAATAAATTCACTCGTGCTCATATTCATCCGAAGACGAAATCATATTCAATTCTGTTGGTTTTGATATATGCACCACATAGTTATATCAAATATATCCAAAAAAAAACAAAAGTCGGACGTTTCCACTCCCAACTTCAGCTAAGCGAACTTTTCACCACGAAGTCTTTAGCGCAAATGAATTGAATTTTGTTCATGTTTGAATTCAACGAAAGCTGCAAGCATTGAAATTGAAAGGGGTGCTATATATCCTGGACTTACCCAAACTGTGCGAAGTTTTTTGCATTACTTCAAATAACGCTTAAACTATAGCATTTTAATAATTTTGCTTGTATGGGGAGTGTCATACCTGTTTCTGGGACTATTCTGAACAACTTTTCTTTGTTCCATTTTTCGAAATTCACAAAACTGACGGAGATATAGTCGTTGGAAGATCGGGATATAGCTTTATGATAACCAATGTAAGTTCGGAACCCCTTGATGGATTTTAATAATGACATATGAAAGGCACCATTGATGCGTTAACGAATCACGAATATTGCTTATGTTTGCCAATTTTTTTCGGTGAATAATATGTAAATAATCGAAGGTTTATATTTTTGGTATTAAAGACACATCTATAAGCTTTTTTATAGATTTTTTTTTTATGTCACGCCTTATTTTAAAGGTTGAATGGGCATCAAAGCATTTTTGGTACTCTTTTTGAAAATCAGTCAAAAATATTAAAATTTATCAAATGTGGACAAAACCCACACAAGACGGATTGAAAATGACTAAGCTTATTTTCTGCAGCAATGGTTAACATTGCAGATTTCTTAGGTGAGTAATATAAGGCGCCGAATTAGGTGATGGGTTAAAAACCATTTTTCACTACGGTGGGTAAAATACCTAAGAGAAAAACAAACAGAAACTGTGAAGTCCATAAGCGGCATAAAACCAACAAGTTTTTTTTGCATGATAGTATAGAAAGTGGCTATTAATGGGTTAAAGCATCAATTTTAAATTTGCAATTCTATAAATAAACATTATTCGATAAAGCTCAAATTTATTTTCCGCCACTTTTTTTACTCAATTAACGTTTTTATAACAAAAATTAAAAAAAAAATGCTGAAATTTTGGTACAAAACTTTAAAATCCGAGTCATGATTTTCCAGATATGGCGAATGCTCGGTGCTATTGTAATGTTTTGGTAAATGGCATGAAAATTCCTTTGGATTCCTTTTTTGGAAAAAAAAAAAATTTTAAAAAAAACTGGCTAAAATCTTCGAAAATTTGCCATATCTCGAAAACCAATTTTGTAGCCAGCTAAAGCACCTTTCATATGACACCAATATTACTAAAATCCATCAAGGCTTTCCGATTATCCAGTTCCGGTTTTCATAAAGCTATATCCCAATCTTTCGATGGCTATATTTTCGTCAGCTTTGCGAATTTCGAAAAACAGAACAGCGAAAAGATGTTCAGAATGGTCCCAGGAATCTAACATTTTCCGGTGTTCTACCGATCACCAACCACCCTGTATACTTTTTTATACCTGGCATGCATACTTTTCTGCGCTAAAAATGGAAGGGTATAAAAACAATTAAGTTCACCAATTATTCCAATCTCCTTGCAATGTCTTTATTTTAATTCACTTTTACAAAAATTATCACAACAAATTGCTTTCATTATTCCTAAAAAGTGTAAATGCCTCGAAAACTTCGTAAACTCGAATAGTTGTTGAAATCAATACGAACTTTGACAGTCTTACGAACTTACCGGGCTTTCGAGGCTTTTACACGTTATAAGGAATACCCTAAATACGATTAAAACAATACCGTGAAAGCTCTTTAAACTTCTATTCGGTTATTCAACTTTATACAATACAAAACGATACATTCACTATGGAGACTTTTCTCCATGATTCTAGTAGCTGCTGTTTCACCACATACTGCTCAGTTTATGCAAATACCTCAAAGTTATTGTGATTAGTATCACAGATTGATAATACATAAGCTGGTATGGCGTGTATCTTTATTCAAAAATGTCCAATTCCTGCTAATTATTTTTGCTGCATTATTTGACGTTTACGTTACTGTGGAAGTTTTTTTTTTTTTTTTTTTGTATGTAAATTTAATAGAATTTAAGAAAGTTTTTTCAAGCAAGTAGTCTCCGGGTCCAAACATCCCATTTGACAATGGCACGTCGCAAAAGTGAAACAAAACTATAGAAACATATGAGCGCAATTGTTATGGAATTGATGGCAATATTATAAATATACAAATCGCCTATGAAATCAACGTCCAGCATATCGTTCGTAGTGTCCATTGAAACCATTGGTGGTTGCATTACTGCCAGGAAGTATAATGTAACCAATTTGACCAATAGCGCAGTGTAACAGAATGTAAAGGAATAACTTATAGGCGAGTAACTTTTGCCGGAAACAGCTGATATATGTAGATTTTGATATTGAATCGAACGATCAAGCTGTAAAATTTTTAAATGTATTTACTTCATACAACTTCTGCGGCATAAAACTCCAGAGTATAAAACTTACTTTATGTTGTAGAAACTTTAGTGCATTTAACGAACTGGTACACTTCAAATGCTGCGTCAATAATGTCAATTGGCTTGCAATTATATATAAATTGTCCATGACACGTTGTTGTTGTTGCCTTAAGTAATCAGCACAATTTGATAATGTTAAAATTTCCACTGAACGTAGTAACAGCAAACAAAAATACATTTCCTGATCTAATACATTTTCACTTTCAAAGTGTAAAATATGATGAAACCACATTGCAGACAGCGTAATGTTCAAATATAAACAATGCAATAATGGCATTACAAAATGTTTAATTTCTGCTTGTAGTTTTGTAAATTCTGACATCAAATCCAAATAGCGCAATAATAAATGAAGTTGTTGCGTTGTTATTTGCCCCGCTTGACATTTTGTTGTTAAGGTATTGAAGAAAGTGTAAAATGTTAAAACTTCCGTGAACAATTGTATTGTTGTAAATAGAAGAAATATGTAATAAATCAGGCTAAATATGGCATTCATACCATGAAAAGCTATATTGATGGCTAAATATGGTATTTGTATCAGCAACGACGCTAAGAAAGTAATCACCAAGCGCATGCGCACCGATCTCAAGTTCTTAGCATACGCATAGTTTTGCTCCTTTTGCTGTTCTGCATCAATGCATACAATACGTTGTATCCTCAAAATTTTATTTGTAATTTTCACTAGTTTTTCACTATTTCTGAGAAAAACATAGCAACAAACATTGAGACAGGTCATTTGTTGCAATGAACTCATTGTTAGATTAAATACATTTTGCGCTTGATAAACGCCTGTGGTGGTGTATTTTGTGTAAGTGAATTTGCCATAGCCAACAATTAACATCCAAATATTCAGCAACGAACTGCAGTATAAATATTTTAAGAAAATACGCCCATAACCGCGGGCGTAGATGAAGACAAAACGTTGATTGTTTTTCTGAAAACGTACTGTCATCAAGCCGAGTTTGTCACATAAATGAAATAAACGCTGAAAACGTTGCAGGCACTTGTCTGCTGCCATCAGCGTTGTTGGAGAACTACAACAATTTTCGCATGCCAACGAAGCTGATGAAACGATTTTAGTTTGGGCGTAAAGCAACTAATGGGGTCATCATCAAATTGATTGTTTGCCATTGCACAAATTGTCATAAAATGACCTCGACGTTTTACTGACGATGTGAAATAAATCAAAAAATTTATAAAAATAAAAATAGTTGCCGACTCATAAGAATGTTAAGAAGTCGAAAAACTTTGAAAATTTCCGAAAAACAAATTCTAAATAATTTTCAATGAATTCAAGCAAAGTTATAAAATAATTCCAGATTATTTTTATAAATTAAGTAGTATCGCAGGTGGCCATATTATGTTCATTCATCTAAAGATACAAGATAAACTTTTTCCGTACCAGAACATTGACAGAATTCAATACTGACAGCTACCTTATTTGTATGCAGAAGGGTTAGTGTTTCTCCAAACTAATTTGCATTAACTATTCACTTTTTCTTGGTGAGGCACTGTTAAAAAAAAAAGTATTCTCTTGAAGTTCAGTCTATCTCCATTCCGAATTTCATGAAAATTAGCTTACATGACTCCGCTCATGTATAAACTATTCTTTAGTTTTCTTCAATACAGCTCTACACCAAATTTCATGAGAACCGGTGTCACAGTTCAGATGTAGTAGAGTTTTTTTAAAACATTGATTCATCTCACAACAAAAATGGCTATTAAGCAGTTATTGAAAAAAACCGAAAAGCACTACATACTACATAATGAGAATACGCACTCTGTAACAGCGAAAAGTATCGAAAAACATCTTAAATATCGGTGGTAAAAGTCCGAAAGTAACGAAAAACATCCAAAATATCGGTAAAAGTCCAAAAATATCGTTTAAAATACAAAAGCAACGAAAAATATCTAAAATATCGGTGGTAAAAGTACGAAAGTATCGAAAAACATTTAAAATATTGGTGTAAGTCAAAAGTATCGAAAAACATCTAAAATACCGGTAATAGTCCATAAGTATCGAAAAACATCTAAAATATCGGCAAAAGGCCAAAAGTATCGAAAAACATCTAAAATATCGTTAGAACTCAAAAATATCTGGAATACCGGTAAAAGTTCAAATGTATCGAAAAACATCTAAAATATCGGCAAAAGTATCGAAAAAAATCTAAAATATTGGTTAGACCCCAACAGTATTGAAAATCATCCAAAACATCGGTAAAAGTCGGAAAGTAACAAAAAACATCCAAAATATTGGTAAAAGTCCAAAATTATCAGAAAACATCTAATATATCGGTATAGTTCAAAAAGTATCGAAAAACATCTAAATTATCGGCAAAATTCCAAAAGTATCGAAAAACATCTAAAATATCGTTAGAAGTCAAAAATATCGAAAATATCTAAAACACCGGTAAAAGTCCAAAGGTATCGAAAAACATCTAAAATATCGGCAAAACTCCAAAAGTATCGAAAAACTTCAAAAATTCCGGTTAAAGTCCGAAAGTATCAAAAAACATCCAAAATATTGGTAAAAGTCCAAAATTTTCGAAAAACATCTGAAATATCGGTAAAAGTTCAAAAGTATCGAAAAAAATCCAAAATATCGCTAAAAGTTCAAGAGTATCAAAAAATTTCCAAAATATCGGTGCAGAACGTAGACAAAGTGCAATGAAACAGGTTTTTGCAAGCAAGAGAAAATCACAAAAGAAATGTCTCTCCCTCCACTGTCTTCCACATTCTTAACGACACAGCATAACACTAAGTGTTGTTGTTGTTGTAATTATATAGGAAATTCCCTGTGCTTTAGGCGGCAGCGTGTTAACACATATCACTGTTCATCTAAAACGATTTTGTATGCTATCTCCTTATTTTTTTTTTTTTGTTTACTTTACTCTGCTTTTTGTTTCCGCACCACTTCCCTCCGCTTGCCAAGACAATCGGTAAAAATGTGGTGCCACTATGTGAAAATCCTATAAAACACAGCTAAAATTCAGTGAATATTCAGTGTAGTATTGCAACATCAACAGTCTACTTTGTGCTTAAAAATTAAACACTCAAATTTATCTGCGTTAAGTTAAGCACTTTATTTGTTGCTTTCCCAAACCGATATAGTTTTTACGAGCAACTCAACAATAATTTTCTTCTTTTTCATTACAAGATATTGTCTCTAAAATGGACATAATGTCAATTGGTATTAATACTATTGACATCAAGTCAGCATAGTTTTATAGCTATGAGCTAATTATAGGAGTTATACTGTCCCTACAAGTAATATAGCAGTAAGAAAGCAAACTAGTTCAGCACAAGTTGGTTGACATGCATTCATATTCCAAAATGTGTCATATCCTGTGTTACTGTCAAAATACATTTTCAATGCTTGTCATCACAAAGTCATATCTCTCTGCAAACGAGCACAAGTGTTTGTTTATGCCAATGAATGAAGAATACATGCGTACTTTTCAATTGCTTTTCCATTTCCAGGAATTTTGCATATTTTACTCCTAAAAGCATGCTATGTATGTAAATTTGTTTTCTCAATTAATGACAGACATATCATTGGAATTTTTTATTGGTGATATTGCTAGACATTCTTCAAAAATTATTTTTAAAGCAGTGCATAATTTACCTGTAGGAAAACTTCACATCTTCGTAAGATATTAATTTCTTGAGAACTTAAAGCCGAAATCTGCAGTTGTTTCATTGCAAACTTAATTGAATTAAATATTGAACCCTTGGAAATTCTATATTATCCAAAGCACTACCTCTGGAACGTAAATTTATATGCGTATTCAAAAGTAGACAGCTTCACTTGATTCTTGACTTCCCTGAGAGATTTTTATCGGAGTCAGACTGAAACAAATGTTCGATTTGCCCAATAGATTGATGTACCTTAAAAGTCGACATTTTTTATTTCTAAAATAAATATTGAAAATCTGAGATGTTGGTTTTCTGGAAATATAAAAACATTTAATCTGCCAAAAAAGTTTAAGTTATTTTCAAGTCCACGAGTATAATATGGTACTCGAAAAACTGCATGTCTTAAAAATACAATTTTTTCAGTAATGTTAATTACTCCAAAATGTCTATCAAATGAACAGTACGTAGCCTTCAATGTTAATTTTATCAAAGACTAATTCTGTATAAGTGCTTCCGAAATGTAAATTTCCAAAAATTTTGGCTCTTAGAAATTCTGTTTTTAATGCGAGAATTTGAATTTCCTTGAAATTTAGATAAAATCAGGTTTTGAAAGTAATTCGTATGTTCGGTGTATTTCTTGAAAAAGTTTATTTCCTTTCTATAGGTTGTATTCTCTAAAAAAATGGCAACTGATTTGCATCGAAAAAATTATTTCCGTAAAAGTTGGATTTTCTAAAATGAGAAAAGTTGATTCTTTCCAAAATGTACTTACGTTTCAGAGAGTTTGACTTTCTATAATCCTTATTTTGATATGAAGCATTATGTCACATAAAAAGAAATATCCCGAAGTGAACGCTCCATAAAATGTTAGTTTTTTCTTGTTTTTAAAATATTAATGTATTAATAAATACTACGTTTTGAGGTTTAAACTAAATTTACTGTTATACACATAACTTAAAGGGCTACTCTCCAAAACTCTACTTCTAAATAAATATTTTTCTCAAACATCTACGAGGAACACTACTTATATTTCGGGAACTGGCAACACTAATGTCAGTAGCTAAAATCTGGCAACACCATAATAAAGTCTGACATTTTTTAGCATGAACGTACTCACAACGTTTTGATGTACAAGTGCTAATTGTTTTGTTTCCAGTGAGTTAAGAAAATCAACTTGGCCAAAAAATGGAAATTTCAAGAAAAGGTTTTCGTTGGATTATTTTTCACAACTTTCGACGTGGATTATATCAACAAGAATGTGTCGATGAACTCAGTTCTTTATATGGCGATAAGGCACCATCAAAAACCACAGTATATGGTTGGTAAAGTGAATTCAATTGTGGTTGGAGTTCGGTCACCGACGAATTCCGTGAAGGTCAACCAAAATCGGTTGTTGTGCCACAAAACATCGATGCAGTGCATGAACTGATAATGAAAGATCGTCATATGGCATATTGTGAGATAGATAGAAATGATTGAAAAATTCAACCGTGGTGCTTCAAAAGACGTGTATAAGATCGTAACAGGTGACGAATCACGGATATATGCTTATGAGCCAGAAACAAAACAGCAATCGACCGTGTGGATATTCCAAGACGAGCTAAATCCAAAAATGTCGTTCGTGGAAAAAGCACAGCGAAGCAAATAATCGCCTGTTTCTTTGGCCAAATGGGTCTCGTGGCCACTGTTCCGCTGGAACAACGTATGACGGTCAATTCTGAGAAGTACACGACCATTTGTTTGGCAGAAGTCTTCGGAGAAATTCGTAAAACCAACCCCCGAAGACGAATCATTCTCCATCATGGTAATGCGAGCTCTCACACATCTCGTGAAACGGGTGAATTTTTGAGCAGTCAAATCATCGAATTGATGACTCATCCTCGGTACAGTCCTAATTTGGCACCCAATGACTTCTTCTTGTTCCCGAACATCAAAGGTAAACTGCGTGATGAACGATTTACGAGAGCCGAAGAAGCAGTTGAATCGTTCAAAAACCATGTTTTGGAGGTGTCTCAAGAGGAATGGGAAAACTGCTATGACAAATGGTTTGAACGAATGCAATAGTGAATTGATCATCAAGGGGAATATTTTGAAAAATCATAAAGCCATTTTCAATTAAAAATATTTGTTATTATTTGCTATTCCTGAATTTGCTATTCCACAAGATTAAAATTATTTTAATATTTTGCCATTAAGTCAGGTTAAATTAAATGATAATTTTTCAATATTTACTATGCAAAATACGCGGTCACACAGAAAAGAGGATGATACAGCATGAAGAGAAAAATAAAAAACCTGACTGATACTGAATTCATGTTTTTTGTTTTCTTTTTTCATTTCACATTTCTCATTGTACCAGGAATGATAACTGAGCTTTTCTATTTTGTACCAAATAGCGAAAAAAGTACTTAAACTGTCCAAAAAGTACCAAAACTATTTAATATATTTGTGGTAAAATTTCGGCCATTGGGGGATTCTTGTTTTTACTAATTTGGTATGCTTTGTGTAAAAAGATAAACTTGAAGTTTGAAATCAACAACCTCAGAATGTCTGGTTGTAAATTTTTTTTTTTTTTTTTTTCTTACGTTGAACTGCACACAAATTGAAAATCCATTTATCTTAAATTAAAATGAACATTCCAATGTTACCAGTACTAAAATCTGGTCAGCAAAAAAAAATTTTCAAAAGTTTACAGACTTTTTTGCTATCAACAATGTTAAAAAAAGCTGTAGTTTTTATCTACATACATGACATATCCACGATAAAATAGAAATAGTCAAGTAACGAGAAAATTGATTTTGGTAGCTCCACTTAATGTCGAAAGCATACATAGCAAATGGATTGAATGTGCAGATAAAAGTTGCGAAAAACCAATCAAATTGCCATCAACGTTTTTTTTTTTATATATCACGTACATATCATCAAATACTTTAGTCGTTTTAACGCATTTCTACGTTAAATCAGTGAAAAGTTTAAAGTCCGTAATCTGTTGAATCTCTCTGAAAACAAAAGCATCAGAGAATGGACAGAATAAGAAAAACGAAGCCATTGAAACTGTTGCAAACAACAAATCAAATTTATCGAATTCATCAAATTTAATGAAATCGTTAAATGACTAATTGAGAGACTAAGAGCGTCAGACAAAAAAAAATTTCGGATTATGATACAAAAATAGAATGTGATCAAAAGAACATCATCAATTGTGGGCACAGGGTGTAATGCATAAGGCTACGAAGCTTCTAGGAAGTGATAGACACGGCCTAGACTAACAAAAAATTGCACCTGAGGGTGGTCTAAAATGTACCCACGATGAAAAGACTTTTTGACTTTTTTACAAATAAAAAAATGTTTGGATCGCCCTATCGTTTTAAAGAAAACCTTTTTCTGTGAAACTGTATTTGGTTTATAGGGCTTAAAAAGATTTCTCAAAGTTCTGGAGCTTTAAAGTAGATATTTTCAATTTTGTTACCTACTTTTTGACTTTGTCGACAATTTTAGTAAGAAAAAGGTCCTATTAACACACCCTTTAATAATTTGTTTTCGAATACTCGTTAAATTTCCTTCAATTCGGTAGTACATTTGTCTAACATATTTTTTGAGTTGAGGTCAGAAAAAAATACTTTTTACACGCGCTACTCGCATGCTTTTATCTACCGGAGACTTCAAACTGAGTGTGCATGAAAAGCATTTTTTCTGACATCAAATCAAATAATTGGTATGTAAAATGTACTAGTGAATTAAAGCAAATTTAACAAGGATTTCAAAAAAAAAATTATAGAAAATTAATAAGATCTTTTTTATACTAAAATGGCCGCCAAAGTCAAAACTAGTGAAAAAATTTGAAAATATCAACCTTAAAGGTCCACAACTTTGCGAAATCTTTTCAAACCCTATCAACCGCAGACAGTTTTAAAAAGCTCATGCAATTAACTTAAATTTTCTTACAAAAAATTTTCTCCAAAACGTTTTTCTCCAAAACTTTTTTTTAAAATAAGTTTTTCAGTTTTTTCCCTATTACTACTCGGGGGTACATTTTAGACCTCCCTCCTCGGTGCAATTTTTTATTAGTCTAGACCTCCTCTATCATCTCCTAGAAACTTCGTCACCTTATACATTACACCCTATAATAATCTTCCAAAAGGTCGCCTTTTTCATTTACTACACCAAGACCGTTCTTGCTGGTATAGCCGCTTTGAACATTAACATAACTATATCATTTTTAATGATTGAGCCAAGAGTTTAAGTTAATTTGCCAGTTCTCTACGTTATTCGCTTATATTATCTTTAGTAGAAAGTTTTTTTTATTGCAACGTTAAATTTTATGAGTTCCGTAGTTAATAAGATTTTCATATCAGCTGCGTTTCCGTTTCGCAACTTTTCTTTTTTTTTTTCAAAGGAACTTCTTGTCTTTTAATATTTCACTGTCATGGAGTAAATTTTTCATTATCAATTTAACCAGCGTGCGCGTAGAGTTATTCAATTAGGTGGAAAATGATGCTCCCCTCTTTAACCTACTCTCACTGACATCTAACATCCGTTGTCAGTAGCAAACGGATATAGCAGCCATTTGCAATAATTTAGGTAACATTCAGTTGGAGTTCACACATAAAATCAACCAAATGGAAAAAAATCGAAATTTCTTACAAAAATACAGAATGTATTAAGTAGGCGCACGAATATGGAGTGCATCGAACAAAAGGAAATCATTTCCTTCAACAACATCTTCCCCTATCAATGTAATGAATATAAAATAGGCAATCCAAGTACCGAATGAAAGAAAAAATCTCACATCAACACCAACCAACAAGAATAAGCCACCATTTCACTAAATCTGTCAGTAATAAGAAGAAAAAGGCCAAAATACATAGGTTACTATTTATGTTACCGGATTTTATAACATTAAAGTACATAGATACAGTTTGACATTGGCAGGATATAGTGAAATATGGAAAATTAAAAAATTTAAGAGGAGGTGCCACGCCCCACACTGGTTCAAAATCTCTAAAAGCTGGCCAAAAGTCAAAACAATCGAAGTTTCGAGACGAAATTTTTTACCTGGACGTTTTTGAGGTCGCTGATTACGAATTTGATGTTAGATTTTTAAAAAATAAAATGGCGGCCTCAAAATGGCGAATGATTTTCATAAATATTCAGCCAAATCCAACAAAAAAATTTACTGGGGGGTTTTTGGGGTCACTGATTACGAATCTGATATTAGATTTTTTTAAAACAAAATGGTAATCTCGATTTGTGTATCTAATTTAAAGATTTATTTCAAAACTTTAACTTTGACATAGTTGTGTAGAACGGTAAATTGATCTACATAAAAATGGGTCCTAAATTCCTTTACCATGGAGTATAAGCTGTATAAAAATATAAAAATTTTATCATTTTGGGCGAGCAACATATATTGGCACTTGGAAAGCAATATGAGTTTAATTTTCCTACGGGCGCTTTAGAAAAAATCGCGTCAAACAAAAAAGGCAAAAAAAGGCACCCCAATTTTTTTTATATGTGTTAGAAAAGGTTTCAGTCTTCTTAAATCCAAAAAATCTTGGCGGTATGACGTGGTATAAATTAGTTCTGGGCTTTTTTCATAACCATTCCAAACTAATTTTGTAAAATAATTAGATTTTAAGTTTTTAATGTTAAAGTTCGATAGTATTTTCTTTAACAAAGAGATTCCGAATTCAAACATTAAAATCGGATCAGGTTTACAGTTACCACACAATTTTTACAGTGAAAACTAAATTTTCACTTTTAACTCACAGAATTTTGCGTCTGGGTAGCGCACTTTTGGGGAAATCCCAAGAGCATTGTAGGAATGCCTGGATCTTTCTTACAAATTTTTTGAGGTCTATGAATATCTGTTAGACAATATGGTCCATTAAAAGTTAATTTAAAAAAACTTGTCTTTTCGACTTTTGGCCAGCTTTTAAGGATTTTGAACCAGTGTGCGCCCTCTGGTCCGATTCAAATAAGTTTATGATCAGTGCTTGCATTTACTAGCCCTAGTATCTGAGTGAAATTTGGTTGGACTATCACTAAAAATGCTTTTAGTATTGCACTTTAAAAGTTTTCTCATATGGGAGGCACCATATATCCTCCTGTTCGAGTTCATTTAGATTTTGCTCGGAGCTTGCGCCTAGTATTTATGTGTATTTTGGTTGTGATTTCATAAATAATGCTCAAATAAGTAATTGCGCTTTAAATGTTTTTTTTTTTATATACTCGTATATCAGAGACCAATTTCGCTCATTTTCAATCCCACAAGCTAACTTTAAAGATGGAGTCAGTGTACAAAATTTTATCGAATTATCTTACTTCAAAACAATATTAAACATG
The DNA here is from genome assembly GCA_951812925.1 of Calliopum simillimum. Taxonomy (NCBI): domain Eukaryota; kingdom Metazoa; phylum Arthropoda; class Insecta; order Diptera; family Lauxaniidae; genus Calliopum; species Calliopum simillimum. The sequence goes on from OX638370.1 coordinate 12,083,011, forward strand.
ATTTCTACGGATCGACAGACAGACCGACACGGCTATATCGATTCATACAATGCCAGCCACGCCTCCTTTTCTGCATTACTTACAGAAGTATAAAGTGAATGTACCCAGAGTGTACGGTATAAAAAGTCTGTTATTAGAAAAATGGGCAATGTCATAATTCTTCTTAACTCTGTAAACCTTTGGGCGGATATATTTTGGGACGTGGAGTATTCCATTTTTCAAACTCACGATTTTCTTTTGGGTATAATGCCCCAGACAGACAACAGCTCTAATCCAGATTATAGACGCAATAATGTGAAACTTTTTATTGTATGATTTTAGGCATTTTTTAAACACATATTTCATAGACATTGACTAAAAGAAAATTTCTCAGTTCAAGGTCCAAAAAATTCTAATTAGCTTTTTTGATGCTAAACTCACTATTAATCTTGTTTTTGATGATTTAGAATTTTTTGGAGCCTGAATTGGGAAATTTTCTTTTAGTCAATGTCTATGTAATATGTGTCAAAAAAATGCCAAAACTCATGCAGTAAAAAGTTTCACATTATTTCGTCTATAATATATGTAGATTAGAGCTGTCGTCTGTTTGGGGCATGAGAATGACAAGCATACATAAGAAATTGCATTTAGCAATGAAACAGATTTCTTCCTTTGTTTAGATTCCAGTGAATGCAAGTTAAGTTGGGTTAGTTTAGGTTAGGTTAGGTTAGGTTAGGTTAGGTTAGGTTAGGTTAGGTTAGGTTAGGTTAGGTTAGGTTAGGTTAGGTTAGGTTAGGTTAGGTTAGGTTAGGTTAGGTTAGGTTAGGTTAGGTTAGGTTAGGTTAGGTTAGGTTAGGTTAGGTTAGGTTAGGTTAGGTTAGGTTAGGTTAGGTTAGGTTAGGTTAGGTTAGGTTAGGTTAGGTTAGGTTAGGTTAGGTTAGGTTAGGTTAGGTTAGGTTAGGTTAGGTTAGGTTAGGTTAGGTTAGGTTAGGTTAGGTTAGGTTAGGTTAGGTTAGGTTAGGTTAGGTTAGGTTAGGTTAGGTTAGGTTAGGTTAGGTAAGGTTAGGTTAGGTTAGGTTAGGTTAGGTTAGGTTAGGTTAGGTTAGGTTAGGTTAGGCTAGGTTAGGTAGGTTGGGTTAGGTTAGGTTAGGTTAGGTTAGGTTAGGTTAGGTTAGGTTAGGTTAGGTTAGGTTAGGTTAGGTAAGGTTAGGTTAGGTTAGGTTAGGTAAGTAGCACTAAATGTGCTATTTTAATACCACAAGCGCAGCGATCCAATTTCAATGTCGGCGATTTCGCTGAGTGTATTAAATTTAAGCTCTACTACTACTGGGTAGTCACAGAGAAAGTGTTCAAGAGATTCTTGCTCGTTTGCATCCAAGCAACTCCGACAAAAATAGTTGAAAGGGATACCCAGTTTTTCAGCATGCTTGCGGATAGCCCAGTGTCCAATGAAAACTGCTGTAGATCTTTCTATATTAATACGGTTATTAGCTAGTAAATAAGTAGTTCTTGAACTGTTATATGAAGGCCAGATTGACCTGGATATGCTACATGTAGTCAATGCATTCCAATTAGTGTTCGCCTCGATTAAGTAATATGAGAAGATCCGTGACTTTCAGAGAGGAGCCATTCCTTGCCAGTTCGTCTGCTTTTTCATTGCCTTCGATGAATCAGCGATGTATTTTTGGATTTATGAATTACTGTTAGTTCAAATAATAATCATTTTTCCACTAAAGTTGTCCGCACAAGAAGTTCTTCGAAACACATTGTCTGTCTTCTAGTCAAATATCGAAGAATGCTCAGTTCTGAAACATTAGTTTGTCAGCAGTTTTTGAAGAAAGTATTTTTGGATAAAACAACCAATAACACAAGGCAATTCTTTAATACCAACTCACGCAATATTTGACCGGTCAAACAAGCGAATTCGCCGTGCACCCACTATTTGGGCCCAAAGGATTCACTTTTGTTTCCGTCCTTAAAGCTTTTTCTACGTCAAAAAAAGCGGTAACAAAACGAATGCTTTCAAGAAAAATTAATATAAACAATAAAAAACAATAAAGTCGTTCTCAATAATAAATATTCATATGTTTTGTTTGTTATAACGAGTACATAAAGAGCATATCTCGTATTTACGAACGATTCGTTCAGCGAAAGATACTTAAGTAAGCAAAACCTGACCTTAATTTAAGTTTAGTCCTTGATGGTTCAATTTTTTTCGTTTTTCTTGTTGCTGTTATTTGTGTATTTGTTGTTGTGTTAACGGTTCGGTAGGTGGAAGTATAATTTTATTTTATTTCGCTTCATTTAACTTTTGATTATAAGTCGTTTTTCTTAGATCCACTGTCAGAGTTCGGAGTCAGGGTCAATTCCTGAACATTTGCAATGATGTTTCAATCGTTGTGTAAAAGAAGTAGCAAAATGTATCATTTCGAATGTATTGTGCTCGCAATTTATAAGGTTTTTCTTCTTTTTTTTTAAGAAAAAGAAGAAAATATTATAATGGGTAAGCCATTAGTTTAGTAATAGAATTTTTTATAACTTTGTTAGCTTAGCCTTTGGCATGGTCACAAAGTTAGTTAAGAAAAATACTAAAAGTAGGCGCGATATGACAACGGAGACACCCATCTCCCATACAAAATTAACTGGAATTTTTTCCAACCCTAAAGGTATGCAACACATTATTTTCATAAACAAATACTTACAAAAGTTATTACTTTTAATAAAATATAATTTCTGTTTAAAGTGCTGAACACATTCGGTGCGAGCTGCGAGTGCGAGAGTAACCCGACCGAGATAGCACGATTTTCTCTATACGTTAGAGTAAGATGATAAATTAAGCTTTTATTAAACGTCATTTAAAAAAGCTCTCGCAGTGCGAAGGAATTGATTCTATTTTTCTTGCGATTTTTAAAAAAGAAGAACAAGACCAAACACAAAAATTTAAATAAATTTTTTTCAACTGAATTTTTTAATTTCAATTTGAAGTTTAAATAATTTTGAAAACCAAAACGTTTTTTTTTATTTATTTTTTGTTTTCATTTGTTTTAAATTTTCATAAACAAAATTTACTCGCAACGAGTTGATTGTGTTTTCACGCACGAGAAAAAGCTCAAAAAATCGTTTGAGCAAAAGCTATCTTCTCTCGCACTCGCAGCTCGCACCGAATGTGTTCAGGGCTTTAAAGCGATTTTGATTTTTATGCTTTTTTGTGATTTTTTCCAACTTTATTATTTGTTTTTTTTAATTCGCTCTCGTGTTCTGCCTTCAAAATTTAATGCCAAAATTATGCATGTTAACAGCTTTATTGCATTTAATAAAGAAATTTCAATTATTTATGGGAAATTCTTATGCTTTTCAAAAGCATTAAAGCTTAAATTTATTAGCATAATAATCTGTGTAAACACCTCAACACCAACTTCATACTATGTGCACATCATGAGTAAAATGAAAATACCAAATAATTTACTGCATCAAGAATATCGGGGAGTAGCTTTAAAGTATCCCCTGGTCGCACTTCATCCTATCAAATGCTGTCAAAACGTTTAACCTCATAACATGTAACACAAACGACAGACACCATCACCAACGCTACACAATAAGCACACACACATGTGCACATAAAAAAAATCCACATAATCTGCTATAGAATCCCTATTGTATAGGAAAATATTTTATTATCCTGTCTAACGGCCAACAACACAAAAACACTTCCTTTGCTTACGGTTTTAAGCTTTTGCTTGATATAAAAAAAAAAAAAATTAACAAAATACAGAAAATATCCATATGAAAGCATACGTGTTTAGGGTGCTACAAAAAAAAATTACAAAAATTTTAAATACAATGCAAATTATGTGACACTCATGTATGTAAGTATGTATATTCCTTTAACTCCTAGGAGGAGCATAGGGCCAATATGAAATATCTCCATTTAATGCGATCCCTTGCGATGACTTTGATCTCTTGCCACGACTTTCATGATTCTTGGATTTCCTTTTCCAGCGACCTTTTCCAGTTGGTTTTGGGTCTACCACGTCCTCTACTGCCTTGTGGATTCCACTCAAGAGCCTGGTGGTTTCCGGGAGTGTGACCAATCCATCTCCATTTGCGCAGCTTGACATCGTTTGCCATAGTCTTCTGATTGCATTTTTTATGTAGCTCGGCATTTGATATAGTGCAAGGCCACCAAACCTTTAGTATACGCCTTAAGCTTGTTCGTTAGTTGTTCAGTAACAAGCCATGTTTCGCACCCATATAACAAAACCGATTTCACATTCAAATCAAAAATGCGCACTCTCGTTTTGGTGGATGAAGACCATATTTTGTTCAATTGAGCAAACGCGCCTTTTGCTTTTGCTATTCTTGAGTTGATATACTCTTTTGCTCCACCATCCATGGAGATAATGCTGCCTAAATACGTGAAGCTATCGACGTCTTCGATGTCATCACTGGCAGCTCTAAACGTAATGTCATTCCTGTTTGCGTTTAGCTTCATTTTTATGCCGGCCTTTTGTGATTCCACGACAAGGTCTTCAATTCTGCTTTACATATCTGAGTGTTTAGGCGATAGGAGGCAAATGTCGTCAGCGCAGTCGAGATCTACTAGATGTTCGGTAAAGTTTCATTGGATACCCCTTTTGACCTTATTAATAGCTTTATTTAGGATATCGTCAAGAGCGATAAGGAAGAGAGATGGTGATAGTAAACACCCCTGCCGTACGCCTGAATTAGTGGTGAATGTCGGTGACACCAACCCGTTGTGTAACACACTGCATTTAAAGCCTTCATATTGTGCACGTACTAAGTTTATGGCCTTTGTGGCAATACCTCCTCGCTGCAGTGAAACCCAGATGTTTTCTCTGGAGACACTGTCGAAGGCAGTGCCATAGTCTACGAAGACAGTTTGAAGTGCAGCACGCCACTCGCATGATTGTTCGACAATTATTCTGAGGGTGTTGATTTGATCCACGCATGATCTGTTTCGCCGGAATCCTGCTTGCTGCTTTCGAATGGCCGAATCAAGTTTTTCGCCTACCCTGCTCAGAAGCACTTTCGTCAGTACTTTTGATGGTACTGAGAGCAAAGTTATTCCTCTATAATTTCGGCACTCGCTTAGGTCACCTTTTTTCGGCAATTTGATTAGCACCTAGTTTGCAGTAACTATCCAATAATTTCTTAACGATTTTTTGTTTCCAATGAATTCGTCCACAATTCTTTTGAAAGATTGCCATACTGTCGGTTCTTTCTTCAATAAACTTTTTGAAAAATTGTCATCATTCAATAACTTCCTAACCTGAGGACCAACAAATATGCTCTCCTTAATTTTGGCATATGAAATTTTATGAAAAAATAACCAATAAATATTTAAAAACAGCACCATTTCCATCTAGGGGCATTTACAAAGTTTTTGAAAAGTCCCAATTTTATATGCAGTGGCGGAAGAAGAACGTCATTTGGATCAATCAATGGTTTATTCGAAATGTTTTCTCTGCCAGAAGAATGCTCTGTTCTTTGTGACCACTTTGTTCTGACGTAATGATAGCTTCCCATAGACAAAGGAGACAGCAAAACTTTGTGAAACCTTCTTGCATACCAGTTAACAAACCAATAACCTACAACAGTTTTGATTAAAAAGCTTGTAATTACGATGATTATCTATCTATCTATGAGCTATTGAAAAAAAAATTACACTGAAAAAAAAAAATTTTATTTTAAGTGGGAAAAAAGATTTTTTTTAATGACAATTTGGGGCTTGGTGTACCCTTTTTATTGTTTTTGAAATATTTTTATTTAAAATCGTGGTATCTTTTACGGTTATTAAGTGCGCTACCATATACAGTTGCCACCTTCCTAATATTTTTTTTTTTTTCGGTGGCTCCTAGTAAAATTTTTTTAGTAGTTTTGAAGAATATTTTAACCCATTCTAACCAATTTTCACGGGAAAACTAACCAAAATAATTCGATGAAATTTCGTACTGTGGCTTTGTTATAAAAGTTAGCTCGTAGTATTGAAGATAAGTGAAATCGGTCAACGGACACGACTACCGTCCATACAAAAAATATATTCAAAACGCTGTTTTTGAGTTAATCCAACCAAGAGCAAAAACTAAGTGAATTCGGTCAAGAAGGCGTGACACCTCCATTGCACTGTAGGGTGTTTTAATTTTTGACCAGGCCAAAGGTAACACCCTTACCAATCTATTTACAACATAAAAAAGCTCAAGACCTAGCAAAAGAATTAGTCATCTTTAAAATTTCAAAACACCCTGGTCTTAATGTGCCTACATATTTTTTTATACATACCAATGACATGTCCCTTTTCGGCGTTAATGTTAGTTAGTTCTTTCAGAATTGAGAAAGGCTTTTTGCCCTTATATCCATCTAAATTTCGTTATTTTCTCCTTTTTTTTTTGTGTCAAATTTTTATGTTTTTCTTCACTCTTTTTCTTGTTAGTTTTAATGAAGGGTTACGCTGATTTGTCAAAAGTAAATGTTACAAATGATCCTGTTTGTAGGTTTCTAAGTACATTTGATAGACTAAGGTTTAGGGAGAACCTCCTACGCTAATAAAAATATAATAACATTTTAAACAAAAAAGTGCTGATATGTTTATGTATTGTAATCAAAAAACCTTTAATTTATGGAGAAAAAAAGACTATAAAAGAAAAAGATTGTTTTTTTGAAAAAAAAAAAAACACTGTGTTTCATACAATGAAGATTTGCATAACTTTGACCTCTTTGCGTGTGGTCGGAGGAGAAGGGTGGAACATGGCAACTGATTCTTAATTGAGCTGATTTTTGTTTAAAGAAATATCACTGTAGGACCGGCACAGACAATTTTCTTAAAAGTCTCATCTTTGGTATAGCTATTTTGTAAGTAGACCAAAGCGGACTACACCTAAAACTAGAAAAAATTCACATTTGGTCACAAAAATTGACCAAATGTAATACAAAATCAGTCATTTATATCGAAAATTGGCCGGAAGTAATGACTAATCCGTCATTAGTACCAAAAGTGGTCCGATTGTGTATCGATTGTGTCAGTGAAATTATAGCGTTACTGACTTCGTATGTATTGTTTGGAAGTTCGTCGACTATGAAGAAAAGCAAACTATAGTGTATCGGTCTAATGGCTTGCGCTGCGTAGAAAAGCCAGGGTTCAAATCCTTCACTCGGAAATTTTCAATTCCAATTTTTAAAATTTCCTTTTATGTGTAAACAATTTGTTTGAAGGGTCTTCCGAGCGGAAAATGAAAAATGTGTCCAATATAGCCGACGTATAAAATAAAAAAAAAAATTAATAAATAAAATTTCATCCGCACTGAAACTTGAACCCGAAACACAATGCTCAGAAATATACTATATAACAAAATCTTTAGCACATTCGTCTATGAAACCTTTTGACGTTTTTGTGTAAAATTTGTATATAAAATTAAATTCTTTAAAATTTATAAATCAGATAAAAAAAAATTGGCTTTTTTCTGGTCCAAATGTAGTACACAAGAATACAATTGGTTACGCCCAATGACAAACAATGTAAAACGTAAATAGAACTCTATATGTGATGGGACCAGAATTTGGACTAGTCGGTCGCAACCATGGAGTAGTTTACAAACTAGTTTTGGAATAGTCCACGGTTCTGCAGGGATACCCTTTTTAAGACACATTAGCGCTAGTGTTACTTTTAAGATTTTCATGGACTTTTTCATATTTTATAATTTTTTTTTTTTTTTTTTGGTAGGTATATTTCAACATTTTTGAACTTTAGTTAATATTTTCCATTTTATGCGGCATTTTAGATATTTTCTAGTTTTTTTCCACTTTTTAAATTTTTTTGATTCTTCTCGATATTTTTCGAAATCTTCAACGTTTCGGTAATTTTTCAGTATATTCGAAATTTTAGATATTTTCAAAATCTTAAACATTTGCTGGCTTTTTTAAAGTTGGTTGACTTTATTTGAGAATTTTTCAATATTCAATATCATTGGCACTTGACTTGAACGAAAAAAAAAGACATTTCCTGATGCCACCAAAAGCCAAGTACGTACTTCGACTCTTAAGACCAAGTGTAATCAGAATATAATATTTATGAAATGGTATCAGTTGTTTCTTGCGTTTTTTTGTATCTTTTCTGTTGCGGCATTATCTCTATACAAAACAACCATACACAACGGTTTCTGATTATCAACTCAGTTCGTGTAATAGTGTGGATAAGCAACGTTTTGAAACGAGCCGACTCCAATGTTCTTGGTCTTTTTCAATAGTTTTTGACATTCCATCACCTTATTTCTATCTTATCTTTATATCCGCAATAAACCAAATTTATTTTTGCAAAAAAAAACGTGCCGTTATTCCCTTAACCCTCACAAAAAAACTACATCATATAACATAATCTAATGTTACGTCTTATAATCATATGTTTCGTATAGATATTAAACCTGTGAAGAATCAAAAAATGTCATAAACATTAAGTGAATCGGATGATTTCGAAAAGTCGATTAAATAGTGTCAAAAAAGTCAAGAAAAAGTATACAAAACTATCCAAAACATTTGTTAATTTTTAGTATGTAAAAGCCAAAATGAGAGAAATTTTAAAAGAAATACGAAACATAAAATAATAATAAAATTTAAAAAACGATAGAATAAGTTTTGAAAAAGTAAGAAATATCAAACAAAAATCCAAAAAGTCTAGAAAAACATCAAAAAAAATCGAAAGAAGTCAGATAGTATTGCAAAGCTCGATGAAATTGGGCGCTATCGGAACGCATAGAATATCGATAAAAGCCACAAGGTATCTAAGAAGCTGAGAAAAGTTCAGAAGTGTCAATAATAAATCTATACAATAAGTTTTTTACTGGCATATTTTCTAAAAATTAATCTTTAGTTTGATTTTGCATTATCTTACCATTTCGTCAGAATCAGTTTGATTTATGACGTATAATTTAGAAATAATTTCTGTGCGAATATCTTATTTTCTAACTGGATAAGATAAAGACTTTTAACCTTATTTACATACATTTATTGTTATATCTCTGATCGAGATTGCAATTTAAGTAGCTAATACCACTCAATACCAATCAATATCATTCAATGTGGTATTGTTGCGCATTGAACACTGCAATTTGAAAAATTCCGGTAAATCAGATTCCAGCTCAAAAGCATTCTGCTTATCCGAAGGCACCCGTAAATCTACACGATCATAAATCACACCTTCTGGACCAGTGTTTTTGAACCACGCTATAGATTCGGTGTCTCTAAGACTATCACCCCAAAGGAAAATCTTTTTGTGTTGACGATGCGCCACTTCAATCAAACTGGGATCACTTTGAATTGCCACCGCATTTGGCACTATACCAGCAAGATCGAAGGCTTGTGCATTATTAACCGTATCATAAATCGAACGTGTACGTGGATCAGCATAAATCGAAACACCGCCAGAAGAGAGGAACATTACCGGATACATATTCTGTTTAAAGCGCAACAGCGTACAGATGTCCGCATCAAAGCTTGTAAAGAAACTTAAACGTCCACAGCCATGATGTAACATGACCTCAAGTATACGATCGATAAAAACATTCTTATCAATTGTCTGTTCGCTTTCATATCCACCAGTTAATCTGATTTGTTGTGGCCATTTGATTTCAATATCAAAACCAACGCTCAAATTTACTTGCGTCAAAAAGTCCTCGAAAAGTGGAAACAAACGTTGATCAACTTCTTTAACATCATTGTGCGCTGGATACTCAATTAGCGTATTGCCAAGTAAGCCAAATACCTGATAGGTTGTATAGTTCTTTAGCTCCTCATAGGTCACATCTTTGATAAGTAATTGCTTCAAGTCCGATCTGCTAGTGGGTGTTCCTGTTACATTGCTTACGTACACAGAGTAATCATGCGCAATTATAGGCACCAAATCCTTTGTCAGCATAACATCGAACTCCACCATTTCAGCGCCCAATTCGCCAGCAGCTTTCATTGAAGCAACAGTATTTTCTGTTATTGGAGGCGCATTGCTTGTAACTTGTAAACTCTTTCCCAAGCCGCGATGACCAACATCCAATTGAGTCCAATTTGCACGCCAGTAATCGACGAAAGAGGTGCGGAAATCAACAGTGTCATTCGGTAGTGGTGCTATAACCAGATATTTTATATCAATACTAGCGATTACATTTAACCAAGTCGGTGAGATAAGATTAACGCTAAAGCCTCCCTCGCTGCCTTGCAAAACATCCGGATATATGTATTGATAGCCCAGAAAACTCACCAAATCGCTACCTTCTTGTGTGCTATAAAGTTTCAGCAAATAGGCAACTCCATTCAATTGGGCCACATTGGTGTGAAATATTATTATGTCACTATCCTCATAAGGCACGCCAAACTCCGGTTGAGCACGTATGAAACTATCACCATAACGCATGCGCACATATTCCGCATTGGCGCGTGCTGAAGGTAAAATCGGTGTCAACATTCTCGATTCCACTGGCTGCAACTTTACGTAGATGCGAACGTTGGCTGCAGGCTTTTCGACAAAACTTATGGGATTTGTAAAGAGTTTAAATTGAACAATGCGTCCGTGACGATGCAACCAACCACGTTGTACCTCACTTGTTTGTTGCGACTGCATGCTGCGTCCAAACATATCAGTCGGCCTCTGGCTTGCAATAGCTGTCGTATTGAAGGCACGTGCTTGCAAACTGGACTCCCAGCGTCGTATTTGCAATGTACCTGTTTCATTATCCAGTGCTGCTATAAAATAACGATAGCTGATGCTGGTATTTGCTGGCAACTCTGCTGTTGCAGTCCAAACATTATGTTCACTCGCACTGCGATTCATTCTGATGGCAGCTTCCGGTGCCCAAGCACCAAGTTCTTCGATATCACCCACCAACCATACACTTTCAAAGGTGTCTACCTTATCAGCTTGAGAAAATTCAACAGCGAAATCGTGTTGCTGCAAAGAAATGCGCTCAAGCAGTAAAAAACGGTGTGCTGCATGGTATTTCTCATGATAAGATGAGTCACACTGTATTGCCGTTGGTAAAGTTGTGAAGATCACAACGAACGCCAGTGTTGAGAAGACAGTTACTTTGAAAGACACCATGGTGCAGAAACTTTGTGTCGTTTGTCCTTCCGAAATAAATTGATAAGCAGCCCACTCTAGTGGCAAGCAACGCTCACAACAAGTCAACAGCACGGGAGCAATGAAACTTCTAAATGATTGGTGTCAAAACTGCTCTATTTATTCGATGAATTTTTGGTTTTAGTTTATCAAAGATTAAAAATAATTTTGTTTTATGATTTTTATCAATTTCTCACGTGTTGTTAATTTCTATTTTTGTTTTCTTTTTTCAGGAGCTATGGTAAATTTTTAATCAATTTTGTGATAAGACTTAAACTTTATTGGTTTTTAATTAATTCATTATGTTCGGTTTCGCAATACCTACATGGGTCAACTCAACACATGGGAGTTTGTTAAAATAGTGCTGAATTTCAAAACATACAGTCTCTCTACTTAAGTTTACTGTATCAATTGGACAAAATTTTTACTGGGGTTTTAGATCAGTGAAATTAGGCAAATTAGATACTTAATGTCTCCCACCGGCGGTTTTTATAGCGGCATAGGTCGTTGAGCTGCTTGAACATGTTTGAGACTGCCCTTTCAAAGTCGTCCGAGAGATAGAGGAATGCCAGGACTATAGTTCTCTGCCTCGGGTTGGGCTCTTCTGACTGGTTAGCCACTAACATGTTTGAGACAGCCTTCTCTGAGTTGTCCGAGAGGTAGAGGAAAGCCAGGACTATAGATTTCTGCTTTGGGTTGGGCACTTCTAACGGGATAGTTACTATGTCTTTTTGCAAGAAATATGAAATGAGAAGAAATTTAATATGTTAATTGATTAAGATAGCCGCCCTTGGACGATCGACTTTTCTATTGTAGATCAAGTTACAACTTTTAGTCTTAACACCATTTACAAAGCCATTAAAGGCTCAGAGTTCTTGGATGGCTATGAAGTCCAGTAATTTTTTCTCTCACAAGAGGCTGCTATTGCGCTGTGTAGATATATTTGGAGTGGTTCCGAAATGGGGTATGAGTTCCCCTTCGAATTGAATCCTTATGCCCCAGACAGACGACAGGTTAAATCCGGATTATAAACGTAATAATGTGAATCTTTATACTGCATGATTTTTCTGATGCATAACTCACTATTTATCTTGTTTTTGATGTTTTCGAATTTTTTGGCCCTGAATTGAGATATTTTCTTTTAGTCAATGTCTATGAAATATGTATTTTAAAAATGCCTAAAATCATAAAATAAAAATATTTGCATAGTTACGTCTATAATCTGGACTTAAGCCGTCGTCTTTCTGGGGCATTACTTTCCGAGTTATCATTCAAGCAAAATTTAAACATAAAATATACATGCATCTTTTGCTTCTTCAAAATTTTTGTATAAATATCAGGTAGTTCACAGTCCATGATTAATCTGACTTGAGCAGCCACAGAAGCAAAAGCTCGATCAGTTCAGACACTCGTATAGTTGAGTCAGCTAACCTTGCACTTCGTTAGGATCTGATATTTTTGTCGAGTTGCAAATGCTTCAATATTACGTCATTGCCCCAGAATGAACTGTTTTTATTAGGGATCAGACGTTCTCGTCGACCACTTAATATTTCGCTATACCATTTCACTCAACCTTTCGTTAGACATCTCACTTCCCTAGCATTGTTCCAAATTACTTTGCACTCCGTTAGAGTTCGGACATTTCTGTCGAATGCTCCACGGCATATCATTGTTCCAGATCTCCCCTGTTTTTGCTAGTGTTCAGACTTCTTCGTCAATATCTTAGCCCGATCGAATTTGCATTCTTTAGGGCTCAGATAATTTTGGCAATTACCTGATCCTTGCACTGTCGCAGTTCGTCTTTCTTATAAGCTCAAGCAACATCATATACCTATATAAACGCTAACGTAACAGTTCATAAAATTATCTAAATAATTCAATAAATTAGTGTTCAACAACCATTTAACAACAAAAATATTAAAGCTTTATTAGTAAAAATCTAAGTTTCATTTCACTCTAACAATGAAATATTAAATCACAAACTAAAACAAATTAACATTACTCAATATGCTCTCAATTGTCTTGTTGCCCTCATTACCGACCCGCGGTGGGCATTGCAATTTAAAGAATTCCGGTAAATCAGATTCCAGCTCAAAAGCATTCTGCTTATCCAAAGGTAACCATAAATCTAAACGATCATAAATCACACCTTCTGGGCCACTACTTTTTAGCGACGCTATAGAGTCGCTGTCCTTTAGAGTATCACCCCATAGGAAAACCTTTTTCTGTTGCCGATGTGCCACTTCAATCCATTTAGTATCATTTACTATAAATACCGCATTCGGTACAATACCAGCCAGATCAAAAGCTTGTGCATTATTTACTGAATCATAAATTGTATCAGATCGTGGATCCGCATAAACAGAAACAGCGCTAGGAAAGAGGAACATCACCGGATACATGTTCTGCTTGAAACGCAACAGCGTACAGATATCAGCATCAAAGCTTGTGAAGAAACTTAAACGGCCACAGCCATGACGCAACATAACCTCAAGTATACGATCTATGTAAACATTCTTATCAATTGTCTGTACGCTTTCATAGACACCAGTCGACCTAAGTTGTGGCCACTTGATTTCAATATCAAAACCAACAGTTAAATTTACTTGCGTCAAAAAGTCTTCGAAAAGTGGGAACAAACGCTGATCAACTTGTTCGACATTATTGTGCGCTGGATATTCAATGATCTTATTGTTAACCACTTGGTAGGTCGTTAAACTCTTCAATTGCTCATAGGTGACATCCTTGATAAGTACTTGCGTTAAATCCGCTTTGCTAGTAGGCGTTTTCGATGCAATGCAAACGTACACATAGTAATCATGACTTATTATTGGCACCAAATCGCTTGTCAGCATAACATCGAACTCCACCATTTCTGCGCCCAATTCCGCAGCTGCTTTCATTGAAGCAACAGTATTCTCTGTTATTGGTGGCGCATTGCTAGAAACTTGTAAACTCTTTCCCAAGCCGCGATGACCAACATCCAATTGAGTCCAATTTGCACGCCAGTAATCGACGAAAGAGGTGCGGAAATCAACAGTATCATTGGGTAGTGGTGCTATAACCAGATATTGTATATCAATACTAGCGATAACATTTAACCAAGTCGGTGAGATAAGATTAACGCTAAATTGTCCTTCACTGCCCTGTAAGACATCCGGATAAATGTATTGATAGCCCAGAAAACTCACTAAATCACTACCCTCTTGTGTGCGATAAAGTTTCAGCAAATAGACAACACCCTTCAGTTGGGCCACAGTAGTGTGAAATACTAATATGTCACTATCCTCATATGGCACGCCAAACTCCGGTTGAGCGCGTATAAAACTATCACCATAACGCATGCGCACATATTCCGCATTGGCGCGTGCCGATGGTAAAATCGGTGTCAACATTTGCGATTCCACTGGCTGCAGTTTTATATAGATACGTTCGTTAGCAGTACGATTTTCTAGAAAACTAATGGGATTGCGAAAGAGTTTAAATTGTACGATGCGTCCGCGACGATGCAACCAACCACGTTGTACTTCGCGCGTCTGTATACTGTGTCCAAATGTATCAGTCGGCCTGTGATTTGCAACTGTTGTGGTATTAAAAGCACGCGCTTGCAAACTGGACTCCCAGCGTCGTATTTGTAATGTGCCCGTTTCATTATCCAGCGCTGCTATAAAATAACGATAATGGATGCTGGTATTTGCTGGTAACTGTAATGTGGCGGTCCAAACATTGTGTTCACTCGCGCTGTGATTCATTATGATGGCAGCTTCCGGTGCCCAAGCGCCAAGCTGTTTAATATCACCCACCAAAGCCACACTTTCAAAGGCGTGCACCTTGTCGGTTTGTGTAAATTCAACAGTGAAATTTTGTTGCAACAATGAAGTGCGCTTTAGCGGCAAGAAACGACGTGCTGCATAGTATTTCTCATAATATGATGAGTCGCACTGTGTTGCCGTCGGTAAAGTGGTAAAGATCACAACGATCGTCAGTGTTGAAAAGGCGATTGCTTTAAAGGACACCATGATGTAGAAATGTTGCGCCGTTTGTTTCGTCGTTCGGGAATAACTCGAAAAGCACAATCCAGCGGCTAAGCAACGCCAACACGTTGTGACTGCCACGAGAGCAGAGAAACTTCTGATTGGTGTCGCAACTGCTTTATTTCTTGAAGAGGTTTTTTTTTTTTTTTTTGATAATAAGTTTATCAATCAATAGAAAGTTTTTTTTTGCGATGATTTATTATTTTTTATCAGTTTTTCACGTGTACATAATTTTTATTGTTTTCAGGAGCTATATAAGATTTATAACTACTTTGATGATAAGAGCTAAGTAATTTATATTCTTTTTTTATTTAGTTTTTAAAATTTTTGTTTATATTTTTTAAATAACACATGGCAACCATATTTGGGTCTCAATTCAAAAAGTGCATTCTGAACGCAAAGAAGTTTCTTAAAAAATGCCGAATACCAAAATAATTAATGAGATCAATGTATCAATTACAGAAAGAACTTAGTAGAGTTACTCTCAATCTGGATATTCTAATTAAAAATTTTGAATACAATTTTGATCAATTTTTTGCTCAATTAACGGTCACTGGCACGTCTGACAAACGTTTTTCTCTCTAGGTCTAGAATCCGAGTTGTCCTTGCTTTTGAGTTATTTGCATTTTCAGACACATCATCGGCTGAATATTGTTTTGCCGTGAATGCCAAAACCACCATTATGCTTCTGAATGCGTTCTTTCTAAATCTTTTATCCATTTTTACCTATTTCTTTCCAGTCCTGAGCTAATAGACGGAGAGCCAGCGCTTGGCTGACCCTCCTCATAGTATCAAAGCTGATTTTTTTTGTGAGTGTTCTTCCAATAGTAGGTATGAACTTCTGTTCTAGTAAATTCCTGAGAGGTGGTGCCTACGTGAGATATCGGGCGCAAAAGGTCGAGAAAAACAGTTTTTTGCAAATATCTCGCTAACGGTTATATCTACAAAAAAAATAACTTCCACATTTTTGTAGCTCAGAAAATTTCATATCAATAGTGGTGCAAATTATTTTCGTACGACCCACAGTTTAGGAGATATCCTATTTTAAGATATTTTCCGCATGCAAGCGTTAATTGCAATATGAATGTTGATTTTCAAAGTACTCTAACTACGCCTACGTCATAGAATCATGGCTCAATTTTTTCGTGGGTATTCTTCTAATAAGGAATTCTAACTTTTGTTTTAGTTAGATTGTGAGAGGTGGTGCCTTCGCGAAATATCGGGTGCAAAAGGTAGAGGAAATCAGTGTTTTGAAAGTTGATTTTGAAATTACTGTAACTATGCCTACGTCATGGTATCATGGCTGCATTTTTTTGTGGGTATTTTTCCAATAGTGGGTACTGACTTTTGTTTCAGTCAAACCGTGAGAGGTGGTGCCTTCGTGACCATCGATAGAAAACATGGTTCGGGAAGAAAACAAGGACCACATGATATTGGGAAAGCCAAGAAAATTGAAAGCATATTGAAAAGATCTCCAAACACATCTGCTAGAAAAGCTGCACGATTAGCCCAGTGCTCTGACTATTTGGTGCGAAAAGTTAAAGCCAGTGCAGGTATGAAAACATACAAAGTCCAAAAAGTTCCAGACAGGAATGCTGCAAAAAATTTAGATGCCAACAGTAGGGCTCTGAAATTAAAATCGAATTTCACACAAAAATATTCATGTTGTATTATATTGTTATATACAATGCAACATTTTTCAAGTCATTGACGGTGAACTAAAATCCGTTGTAAGGCGTCGAAAGTACTCGCCGAAAGAAGTAATTCTGCTAGAGCGTTTTGCAAAGTTGACTCATATAAGGATTTTATGGTCATTTTTGCGATTTTAAGGGACTAGATGAATTTTTATCGGTTAAGTTTGTTCGGCATTTTTTTTCTTCTATACAATAGCTACAACATTGCTGAAGTCATCAAAATAATATCTCGGCTCGTTACCGAGATATAGACATATAAAAAAATCAAAAAATCGCTCAACATCCAATTTGAGGCAAAAAGTTGCAATTTTCAGCATAATAATTATAATTATCCAGCTGAAAATTGCAACTTTGAGCGATTGTGAGGATTTTGAGCGATTTTTCGACTTTTTCATATGGCTATATCTCGGTAACAAGCCGAGATATTGTTTTGATGACTTCAGCAATGTTGTAGCTATTGTATAGAAGAAAAAAATGCCGAACAAACTTAACCGAAAAAAATTCATCTAGTGCCTTAAAATCGCAAAAATTACCATAAAATCCTTATATGAGTCAACTTTGCAAAACGCTCTGGCAGAATTACTTGTTTCGGCGAGTACTTCGACGCCTTATAACGGATTTTAGTTCACTTTTCATGTGTCGCACTGTGTTATGAACGACGAAACGTATGTACTGGCAGATTTTACGCAGCTTCCGGGTCAAAATTTTTATGTTGCTGATGCTCGAAGAAATGTCGAAGAATAATTTAGAATCCAAAAGCAGACAAAATTTCCTAAAAAATTCCTAGTATAGCAAGCTATATGCAGTTGCGGCAAAAGAAGCAAGTCATTTGTTACAGTGGGCTCTATAAATACCGAAATATACATCAAAGAATGTTTGAAGAAAAGTCTTCTTCCTTTCATAAGAGAGCACAATAAGTCCACATATTTATGACCGATTTGGCACCATATCACCACGGCAAGAAAGCTCCGGAGTGGTACTAAAGTAATAAGATAGTTTTTGTACCAAGAGAGGCCAATCCTCCAAACTGTTCGGAGCTAAGACCAGTGGAGAGATATTGGTCTCTTGTGAAAAGAAGCTTAAAGAGCACAAAAAAGGGGTCCCAAAATTTTCGAAGATTTTAAAAGGAGATGGGCAAACTGTTCCCAAAAGGTGTCTGAAACAACTATCTAATCTCTAATGGAAGGCTTACCAAAAAAGGTCCACGAGTTCATAAATAGTGGTTAGAACTATAAAAGTTATATTTTTCTGTAGTTTGTAAAATTAGTACAGGCAAAATAGGAAACGTCTGGCGATTTTTGGAAAGGTGCTTGAATCGTCTTGGTTATTGTTAAGCGTGTTAAGCTGAAGCTAAAGCTCGACTTGCGGGACACAGGGGGGTGTGCGATTGCCGCCATCTTGAAAAGAAGGGTGTAATGTTCTTTCTTAATTTTTTCGGAAAAACACATTGACACTTTTGTGTTGACAAAAAATAGATCTTCATTTTTTGTAATGAAGTTTTTACTCTAACTTTATTATTTTCCAAGTCATTAACGAAAAGCTGAAAAATTTAAGGAGTTGTTTCTGTTCAACCTTGAATTGCCATCAAAGTGTTTATTTTACGGAAAATATGCTTTTATGCTTTTTTGTAGAGCAGTTTCAGACAAACAAATTGACATATATTTTGGTAAGGGTAGAGCGTTCATATCCAATTTTGAGTGGAGTCTTTTTTTGCTTAACCGACCAAGGCTCGACTTGACATCTCCGATTTGTATGAAAATTGGTGGAATGTTAGTATTTGACACACATATAACTGTGGTAAAATGATTTTCCAAAACTCCGAAACTTTCCAAGATGGCGGCCACACGAAGTTCGATACAACCATTGGATACTCACACATTTGAAAATTCATAGCTCCTCGGTTTTTTATTCGATTTTGATGAAATTTTCAGGGTTTCTGTAGAAAAGTATGTGCTTTTGAAAAAAAAGCTTCACTGAAAAAAAAAAATAATTTTTGGTGGATAAAAACCTTTTTTCTTTTTCAAAGCCGTTTTTAGGGCTTGGTGCTCCCTATTTATTTTTTTTAAATATTTTTATTTAAAAGTAAATTTTATAACAATTATTTTCCGGTCCTCAAATTTGTAGTAAGTTTTACGGTTATCAATTTATGAGATTTTGAAGTTGTATAATCTTGTGTTTATCATGAGTCGTTGAAGCGCTACTATAGGGTTGCCACCGTCCGGACGGAAAAGTATGTCAATGTGTTTTTCCGAAAAAATGAACGGCTTCCATGTAAATGAAGAAAGAACATTACACCCTTCTTTTCAAGATGGCGGCGATCGCACACCCCCCTGTGTCCCGCAAATCGAGTTTTAGCTTCAGCTTAACACGCTTAACAATAACCAAGACGATACAAGCACCTTTCCAAAAATCGCCAGATGCTCATTTTTTTGTGCTATTTTGCTTGTACTAAATATTATCAATTAAATAAAAAAACAAAATAAAACTCCGTTTAAAAATTATTGAATTTCATATATGTTCAGATTTTTGCGATCTCACTCCTTATCCTGTGTTTTTTAGCCAAAATTTTATATGCAAGTGCGATAACTTAAACGTCATAAAACGTTTTCTTAAACTGTGGATGCAACTTTAGTCTTCCTAGTACACTCCTTCTAAATCTTTTATCCTTTTTGTCTTATCATTATCCAGTATCGCAATATCGACAATAGTTGGTCTTGCTTGCGTTAAAATCGACCCGATAAGCAAGACCCCACTTGAAGATTGTTTTGAAGTCATTTGAAATTGTGTTATTCATATGCCGCCTTTTTATCTAAGCCTCCGCAGGACTGGGACGCTTTTTATAGCAATGTGAATAACACATGTTACTGTCATTCGCAAAGGAATGTATTGGGCTTGAAGTAGAAGACAGAAGGTGATCGATAAAAATAAAGGAAAAGGGTTGGAGATAGGATCCTCAAACCTCCAGCATAAATGGAGTTTTCAATGCAAGTGAAAGAAAAAATCTTTACTTTAATGTATGATATTTTGCAAAGTCTTTAGAAAGGTAAAGCTTACTAAAGAAGATTATCGGTATCCGAAGCCGATTACAAAAGTGAGCTAAGCTTATCCTTGAGTACACGCCAAACGTCTGAAAAAGCGTTTTCTGCACTCTAAATCAAGGATTACACGGATCACAGACCTGATAGAGAAAAACGGTTACCCGATTCGAAATCAGCGACTGCAAATTAACCGAAAAAAGTTATTGCGATTTCATTCAAAAGTTTTTTCTCTCAATTTGTTGTATTATGGATGGAAATTTTACCCTATTCACAGGCCAAAGCCCAGACAACTGCGTTTATTTTTTCAACAATAGTCACAATTCAAAATATGTCATTTTATCGAGGATATATCAAAAAACTTCACAGCATTCTGTTGCAATATTCTACTAACGATGTCGGTTTAAAAGCTACCTTCATGAATTTTTTTACAAAACAAGAATTAGCGGTAATTCTGCGTATTTATTCCGAAATTTTTAATTTATATATTATCATGGCGGTCTTTCTTGCACAATTTGCTGAACTTTTGCATTAACAACTTTGCGATTAGAATGTTTTTATCCAAAATTATGTTGCCTTGTGTTATTTCAAAAATAGTTTAGTCCTTTCGATTTATGTCTTTATTTGAGAAAATCAATTTATTATTTATTTATATTCTTTCTATGTGTAATTTATTAAATCGGATTGTTTTGATGTTGTATTTCACTATTTTTTTATTTCAATATTTATTACTTGATTATTATGATTACAAATGTCTAGTACCGATTGCTGCTCCAAGCAGACTGAAAAAGCTTTAATTCCCTAGGCGCAATTTCGCACCCATCATCACGTTTTTTGTCATTGTAGTAGCAACATCAATAGCAGCAACATGTACATCACCAATAAATTCAGCGGCAACTTTTTTTTCTTTTTTGTAGTACGGAGCAGATGCTGTTGCTCGTAGTAAAATCAATTCTTTTTTTTTTCCTTCTCTCATCAACATTAACGCCGCGTGTTATCAACGTAATTGTTGTGTTCATTGTACCAACATTCGCTTTGTTTTTGTTTTTGTTTTATTTTTATTCTTATTACACTGTGAAAAAATGATAATTTAATTGCAATTACCTATATACTACATGTATATTCAATTCAATTATGCATTTATGCAGCTGCAAAAAACATAAGCAACATTGCTAAGAACACATCAGTAGCTGTAATCGAGTAACTTAATCAAATTTGCATTTGTGTCACTCATCAAGACGTCAAGACGTTTCAATATCAAGCATACGAATAAAGTAAAGGTGTTGGTTGTCTTCAGTATAAGCGAAGCTTGCTTGAATGACAGCATACACGTACACAGAAAATTGCATTTTATCTACATTGTTCAGAAAATGCTTACTTTGGAGCAACATATTGCTTTAGCGAAAATATTGATAAACATTCCGGCTTATTTCGTAATCTGTTCCATTTCATTTACTTTTCATTTCAAAAACTTTTCGTAGTGGAACTGAAAAGCTTTTATCTTCTATTCAAGACATTTTACTTTTAGTACGAAACTCACCCTTAGTGATAACTCTTTCAAACAAATATCAATCGAAAGTACATTACATGAGAATACTATAGGCAGAAATTACTAGAAATTACTGATGCGGAACACACCTAATTTCAAGATTAAAGGGCATGAAAATCAGTTTTTTTAAATAACTCGCTAACGGTTACTTTCACATAAAAGTTTCACAGTTTTTTAGCTCGGAAAATTTTCTGTAAAACGATGTAAAAGCTATTTTTATTCGAATCATAGTTTAGAAGATATCCCAATTGCAGGACCTAACTGTCCAAAAAAAAAGTAAAAAAAAAACTCTCAACAGTACCTAACCATGTCAGGAAATTTTTCAATAACCTTTCTTTGGGTGCAGTCCGTCTTTATTTCGAATTTGACAAAAACCGGTGTAGCAGTTTAGCCGTAACAGCGTATTATCCAGTAAGGTGCCACGTCAATTAAAAGCAAGTTTTCACGTCCATATTAAATTTTATAAAAACCAGTGCCTCAGTTTTCAGTAGATCTTTTTTGTCCCAGCATCTTCTACATATCGACATTTACACCAAAAGGTCCACCGTGAGCCAAAAAATCACTTCATCATATCTCCGAAAATATTTATCGTACATGAATGAGATTTGGTACATTTTTACAAAGCGCCAGGACAAATAGTGTTCCCTGAAAAAATGGGCGATGCCACATCCCTAAAAAAAAAAATTCATAATTTATGAGATTTGGTACACATGTAAAATGGATAGGAACAAATGACATCCTTTGGAAAAATTGCTGATGCCACGTCAACTTAACAAGATAAGGTGTTCCAACGTTCACTAGGAAATTCTGATTTTTTGAAAGATTTTCAATTTAAAATTTGTATGGTGGAAAAAATGTCACGTTCATATTGTCACATATCGATTCAGATTATGATCAACACAAAGAAAAGTACAGAAGATATATGAATCAAACAAAATATATTTTAAAGTAACAATGCATAAGATTCTAAGATTAGTCGCAATAAAAAATGCTGACTTGTCACGCTGAATTCTGACGAAAGCTACTTCTATTTTTGTCACGTTCGTTCTACGTCTTTTTTTGCGTGTATCTTAGAACCATGACTTCGCCTGCTATTAAAGTTGGCACTAGTTTTATTGCTCCCTAAGAGCTATAATGTAAAGTAAAAACTAAAATAAAAATATGTTTTACTTCCACTTTTTTTGCACTTTAAATGTGTACGACGGTCACGTTCGTCACCTGGGAAGTGCTCATATCTGTCAAATCTCATCCGTATGCTTAAGAGATATATTGAATATTGTTTGAGGGACGGGGTACTACTCACTGTTCGGTGCCTTTTACATTATTACCATAGTTTCAGAAATATGGCGAACAAAGTTGTATGGGCCTTACTCATTTTTTGAATAGATATTGTATGTTTCCATGGCTTCTATATATGTAAATACCTAATTTTATCTATGTATCTGCGTCAAATCTATTCAGAGATATGACAAATTGTATTCTTGTGAGTGTGGCACCGCATAATAAATTATTCTTTTTCTTTGGATGTCGGATCGAAAAATTTTTGATCCATTTTTTTTATTTTTTTTTTTTGTTTTTCCTAGTTTTCTACGTGTTTAATGACTTTTAACGACATTTTAGTGGAAACAAAATATTTTTCACTTAAGGGTTCCCTTTAGATGTCGAAATCAAAAATATATAAAAAAAATTTTCGTTTTTTTCAAAAATTTACACTTAGCCTTAGAATTTTCTGTTTGAATCTGCATTGTCTTTTAATTTCTACCCAAATTTTTGAGATTCTCGTAGTGTATTCAATATGAACTGCATGAATGTTCATAGTTTACATCCCACACACAGTACATCATGGTGGGAACTATTCAATTATCCATTGGCATTGATGGTTGAAATCCATCCATGCCAATGACGTTTGTCTGTTTTTCTATTTGTTTGCGCGCCCCCAGTTTGGGTTGAATTTAAATCCACAGCAGCAGAAATCAGCTGTACTGGCTGGCTTCTCTATGAATATGGAATGAATTTGCAAAATTTATGTAAATAAATTTTTTTTTTTTTTTTTTCTTTTTAATTTTAACGTTTTTGCAAGCTCTGCTTATATAAGAATTATTATTACACTTACATATGAATGAATGTTTGTTGTTTTTTTTTTTTTTTTGTTTTTTAAATTTTTGTCACATTACAACCCCCAAGTTAAGGCCCGAGGGTCATCTTTTTATTTGACTGACACTGCTGTTGTGGTCAATATCAGCAGCAACAACAACAAAACAATAACAAAATATAACTTGGTGATGATGGTCACGTGTTTAAAATTTTTAAACAAAAACATTAAATTTAATTTATTATGATATTGTGCTTAACCCATTTTTAACCAAAAAAAATTTTTATTGTTAGAAATGCAAGGTATTTAAAAAGCTTGCTCCATTTCATTATGGAACACTGATGTCTCAGTGTTTCTCACACGGACAAAAATGAGTGTCATCATTTTTACTCCACTGGAGATGTAAAAAAATTAAAGTAATTAACACTAGCTTTCAGACATAAATAAATATACGTATAAAGTAATATTCACTCTGTATTGCCCACATTTTCCTATACGAAGAGTAAATTATGCTTTCCGCCAGAAAAATGTGTAACCGTTTTTGCTTTATAATTCTAGTAAAAATATCTATGATTGGACAGACATTTGCTTAATATACAAATTTTATACTTCTTCATCGTAAAGGTAAGTGGTGTAGAGGTCTGACAATATGTTTCTATGTATCATTGACGGACCCCGGTTCGAATCCTAGTGCGATTAGTTTTTTTTTTTTTTGTATTTTACTTCATCTCTTCAATTTTTGAAAAAAAAAATTGCTATACTGTAAGATTATTTGAATATTATGAATTTACAGCAAGGTAAAATTTATTTTATTGGGAAGTTGTCACTATTTTGACTTGAAATTCTAGTAAAATTTACTAGAAAGATAGGAGTACGAACTATTTTTTTTTCTACGTGCAGCAATTTTTACGTTTGATAAAAATGTTGGAGTATTCTGGAAATGAGGTTGTATTGCACAGTGCGACACATGAAAAGTGAACTAAAATCCTTTATAAGGCGTCGAAAGTACTCGCCGAAACAAGTAATTCTGCCAGAGCGTTTTGCAAAGTTGGCTCATATAAGGATTTTATGGTCATTTTTGCGATTTTAGGGCACTAGATGAATTTTTTTCGGTTAAGTTTGTTCGGCCTTTTTTTTTCTTCTATTCAATAGCTACAACATTGCTGAAGCCGGTAGCGAGCCGAAGATATTGTTTTGATGACTTCAGCAATGTTGTAGCTATTGAATAGAAGAAAAAAAAGGCCGAACAAACTTAACCGAAAAAAATTCATCTAGTGCCCTAAAATCGCAAAAATGACCATAAAATCCTTATATGAGCCAACTTTGCAAAACGCTCTGGCAGAATTACTTGTTTTGGCGAGTACTTTCGACGCCTTATAACGGATTTTAGTTCACCGTCAATGACTTACAAAATATTGCACTGTGTTATTAGTCGAGTATGGCAAAATATCCTTGGTCTTAAAATCAACTTTTCGGTTAGGATATCTCAAAATCCAGACGTGTTATGTCAAAATTCCGACGGTCTATGGAAATTTTACGACTGGATTCAGATTCAGCACTGAAAATTGGAAGGGACTATTTCTGTATCTGTTTCTTTCTTTTTTTTTTTTCAATTTTTGAAGAAAACTATAAAATGGGTTAAAATTCAATATATTTTGAATGGTATCAGTTTGGATTTTCCAGATTGCGTTTTTTGTATTCTAAAGATTTGTGCGCAACTTTCTGCAACCTCGTTTTTTGGACTCATTTTCAAATTAAGTAACATTTGTGGCCCACTATTCGGGGTCATACGACGATAAAGGAAGTAGTTTCGATTTTAGGTCCAAATACATGCCGTTGCTTGACCTGCTTTAATAGTCGCAGATAAATATTTATGTAGCTTCCGTAGAGCATCGTCTGGCTGATATCACAGCTGCAATGTCATCTGCGTTGAGCATATAATGGGTTAATCACTCTCGCTGTCGTTACATTTTTATTGTGATTTTACATGCTGTTGACATTCAAAATAATGATAAAAATTAATCTTTGAGTTTAGGAAAAACTAAGTTGTATTGTTGTTGTTGTTTTATATTTCACTTGATACGAATCGAACGTGCTTCCTTCAATTTCACATTATTTATATTGGCTATTAAAATGTTTATTTTTATTATTTACTTAATTAATTTATTGAACCATACATGTATGTTGGTATTATTAAGTATTTGAGTAAGTTGTTTTGATTTTTAATCACGTGTTACATTGTATTTGTGGTCTATTTCGCTGAATTGCCTGCCTTTATCTCAATATATAGACAATATGCACCACAATAACTATCAATACTTTTTTTTTTTTTTTGTTTTTTGCTGATTTTTCTTTGTTCATTACAAGATTCCAAAGTCAGTTCAATATTTTTATTTTTTTTTTTCTTAAGTATATTCTGAGGCCTTTGGTGCCGTGACAATTTGTTAAGCTTCCTTGTCACGATTCCGCTTGGGATGATCGAAACCACAACGAGCTTCCATTATATCTTTCAAGCTTCTCTTAACTCAGCGGAGTACAAATTTTATTTATTTCTCAGCATTTGTAATGATCACAATGCTGTAATTCCAGTAATTGTACAATGCTCGCTGAAGTTATGATTGTTGTTTTTCCTGGATCATGCCTTCGTGTCTAAGTAATTGAGTTTATTCGATTATTTACATTCTGTTCCTTGGAGAGCTTTTCAGGTTCTGTTTCGTTTGTTCTTCGTCGCTCACAGTTGCAGTTCAGACAGCGCCCATTTAGTTGCTTCCTTGTTCCTTTTTCCAACGATCAGCATATGCTTATACCTCGTCGTTTCTTCAAAATTTACTTCTGAACAAACGCATGAAGCCTGATAAGATCCAAAGGATCAAGTATATGAGGTTGAGCTAAAATCAATTCTAAGCATATCTTCTTCGAGACCCGTCGAAGCAAGCACACCTTAGATAAATTAACTGGTAATCGAGATTATGTATCGTGTCGTAGAGGGTATTACTGCAAAACCAGAGTTTATCGACTCTATTATTTTCAAACAAATTAATCTTTTTCTTTATCTCGCCGGTGCTTACGAAGAAAATCTTCCAACCGAAAGTTGCGGCGAAGAAAATCTTTTTTGTAATATGCGGACAAGAAAACCACTTTTTATAAAAAGTTTGTAAAAAGACCCAAAATTATTTAATTTATTTTTGGTCGAATTTTAATCACTGGGCGATACTAAGTAGTTTAAATAAAAAACCTTAACTGTACTGTGACTCTTTGAATGCTTTCAAATATTAATCCATGTCATTTTCTTTTTCATTTCTTTCTTTTTTGCAGCGCCAACTTATGGAAGCCTACATACGACAGAAACGTGCATCACCTGGCATGGTGCAAGCAAGTGATTTACAAATTAATCGCCCAATGTCCGGTATGCGTTCCAACAGCCGTGAATTGCACGCCTACGATGGCCCAATGCAGTTTATGAGTTCACCACAAAATCCTGATCAAATATTAAGCAACAGCGGTTTGCAAGGGAACTATGCAAATGGTTTGCGTAGAACAAGTAGCAGTCAACAACAAGAGGGTAAATTACAAGTACCTTATTATTAATGGCTTACAAAACCTCAACCTCATGAATCAACATTCTTTAAGTACAAAACGCATAACATAAAAAATTTAGATTTCTTAGGAAAGGATGTTCTAAAAACAATAATAACACAGGCCCACAAAAAAAAAAGTACCATGCGCGAAAGATCAGACCACCTGAACTTTATGTTTTCGGGGTCGCTGAATCCGAATATGGTGTCAGAATAGCGAAGTTGGTTCGCGTTTTTTCAGAAATCAACAATAATGCTGAAAATTACAGATTTTTGGATTGTCTGGATAGTCCAGATTTTGCGTCTGATGTCCAGAGTTCAGATAAAAAGAAATATGTCCAGCATAGAATTCGGATTGAATATATCGACGCATGATACGAAAAGTAGGATAATTCAATTCTCCTATGAAAAGTAGGTTTTCAAAAATTCTTAGACGAAAAGTAGGACGTTTCAAACTTATTTGGACGAAAACTAGGTTGTTTCATTATATATGACGAAAACTAGGTTTCTTCGAAGTTTTATGTATAAAAGTAGGACGTTAAAGTTTTTATGTCGAAAAATAGGATGTCTGAACATTTTGGACGAAAACTAGGACGTTTCGATGCTTTGCAAGAAAGCTAGGTTGACGTTGATTCTTGCAGCATATTTTTGGCGAAAACTAGGGTGTTTCTTATTTTGTTGCATCAATTTCCTAATGTTAATGAAATATTTATATTAAACGAAAGAACGATGAGAAAACATAACATATCTGCATATAAAGAGGTAAACGAAATCGGTTCAGTCCCTTTCTATGCCTAAATTTCAACATATTCACTTGATTTTTTTTGCTGAAAGAGCAGCAGTGCATAGGATATTTTTTTTTAAGTGGGCCCCTTAATAGAAAAAACCTTCTCACGTCCAAGCCACCGCATCGATTTTTATGAAATTTGGTATGGAGATAGGGTTAGCACTTAGGAACGATAACCATAATGTTTTAGATACGCGGTGCCACACCCACACTGTGATTTAATTTTCTTATAACATTTATATAATGAGTCCACCAAATCAAAATTACTTTTTTTTCGACACTTAGTATACAGCATAAGTACGCGGTTCATATAATTCGAAAAATGTGCACTTTCTCAAGCTCTGAGTATCAACTCCTGTAGGTGCTGTGCAAGAGATTCTCAAATATCCAAGGATAAAAATAGGGTTATACTTTACGGATAATCATTTTTGAAAATATTCTGAATTTAATCATATTCATCTGTTATGTGATTGTTAGTTTGCTGTAGTTTTGTTTAGGCTAATCCACGTTTTATTTTAGCCATCTTTGTTGCTGTATGTTCAGTTCGAGCATCAAAACAATAAATATTTAAGCAGATTTGTTAATGACACAAGCGTTTTAGGTCATGCATAAACTAAAAGAAGCTCACAGGGAAGGCTAGGGTTCATTTAAATACATAAAATAAGTTAACAAATTTTTATATGCGCTTATGATATGATTCACCCTTTTTTTTTGTCGTTCAATATGAAACATCCTATGTTTCGTCTAAAAGTTTAACACAACCTAATTTTCGTAACAAATTATGAAACTTCCTACTTTTCGTAAAAAAGTTTGAAACGTCCTACTTTTCGTCCAAGAATGTAAATCATCCTAGTTTTCATAAAAAAATATGAAACATCATACTTTTTGTTAAAAATTATGAAACGTCCTACTTTTCTTCCGAGAATATAAAACATCCTGCTTTTCATAGAAGAAATGAATCATCCTACATTTCGTATCATGCGTCGATATGAATCTTAATGATTTTCCTTATTTCCTGCTTTAGATCGCACAATTTACAGGTATCCAACTTTAAAAAGTTATTTATCTAATTTTGAAAAGGTCCGAAAATTCTCAAAGAAAATTTTGCGAGTTTAACCATGTCGTTGCCAATGAAGACGAACTACATTTTATACATGAAATATCAGAGGGTTATGCTTCGTTCCTACACTTTTCTTTTCAAATAAACCATAATATATTTTCCAGAAAAATCCAGATTTCTTTTTTCCAAAAGTCCAGGTGAACTCCAATTTGTATCTAGCAATCCTAGCCAAGTACTCTTACGATATAAGCATTTTCAATTAATTCTTACCATTAACATCTGTGGACGTTGTTATTAAGTAAAAAATAACTTTTCTCTTTCAAACAATTTTTGCCATCTCATGGAATCTTCTCGATTTATTTAGTGCTTGGTCTTTTAAGAAACATCCAGAAGTATTCTGTGTGAGTATTTGAGAATGATGAATGTTACTCACTGTGAGAGTGTGCTTATACTCAAGCCATATTCCGCACTCTCTAATAAGGCGTGCTTGTGTGATAACTCATAAGCTCCTACTTGTTGCTCTGTTTA
The DNA here is from genome assembly GCA_951812925.1 of Calliopum simillimum. Taxonomy (NCBI): domain Eukaryota; kingdom Metazoa; phylum Arthropoda; class Insecta; order Diptera; family Lauxaniidae; genus Calliopum; species Calliopum simillimum. Next base: position 12,112,460 of record OX638370.1, read on the forward strand.
TTTTTTCTCTCTGCGAGCTCTTCGCTCTTCTCTAGACTGTTTCAGCATCTGCCCTCAGGGAAGAAACGACAACTTTCACTGTTGATTCAATAGATATCAGTTGCGATTTAGCTCTGAAGGCGAAATTATTTTAATTAAAAAAAAAAACTATTGATTTGAGGCTATTAAATTGAATGTGATTAGTATTCAAATTAACAAACATTTGAGGTTGATTCAAAGAAAATTTCCTTTTGATTTAAAAACATTCGCGGTAGGTTCAAATGCATTTTTATTTGTTTTATTTATTTGTTTTTTTTTTTTTATTACTTTAAAAAGTACCTGATGTTCATCATCCGGATCGGTTTCTTCGTTAATTGATATGTTTAGGTTTTCAGCTTCCTCGTACTCGTCGGTGTTATCCATTTTAAATTTTTTTCGGCACGACACTCTCACACGGTTTTGTTAAACTTTGCAAATATTTCGTCACTCTTATTCTTATTTAAATTTTTTCGTACTATATGGTTAGAAAGCATAAAAAAAAGAACAAGGCCTAACCACGTATGTCACGTTGTCGTATTTTCGTTGAACTTACCAACTAATTTTTGACATTGAATCAACAGTAAAGAAGTTGATTCGACAAAATAATTTTTCCATGAGTGGTAACTGCTTCTCGATGGTTCAAGTTAATTTAAATTTTTGCGACAAAGTTTTCGCAATACAACAATTCCATGACTAGCATAACAAGATTTGATTTGGCTCTCCCGGATTTAGTTTAGAATATAAATTTTCCAAAATAACATTTTCACTGTTGTCTGGTGTAGTCATCATTCTGCATCATTCAGTCTTCAGTCAATCATCGGTTAAGATGCAGTCAATGATGTAAACATTTTGGTCCAACACTGATATGTATATAAATTGCATACATATGTATACAAAATAGTAGTAATTTTCATTACTAAGTTATATACCAAGCCATAAATGTCAAAAATTATTTATTTATCTCCATTTGCATCTGTTACTCAGTGCTGCAGAAAATTGTTTCTATTTCCGATTTTATGTTTCCGGTTTTGTGCTTCCGCTTGTCACATTTCGATTTCCGTCTTGAATTTATTTCCTTTTTTTTTTTTTTTTGTATATCTAACTTTATACTCTCTCTCTTTTCCGCATTGCAGACTTAATCGAAGAATTATCCTCACAAGAAATCGAAGATGATGAAAGTAGTCCCATTGGCATTGACATGCATCACAACACCCGTACCCACGGGAGACAACAATTAACAAAACGTACTGATACACTAGATGAGGATGACTACACCAATCGTAATGTTTCATCAGCGGGAGCACCCATAACACCATCATCACTTTTAACCGGAAACACACGAACAGGTAGTAGTGGCAGCGATGTATCGAAGCAGCACAATTCACCACGTGCAGCATTACAACATTCGGCCTCATCATCGAGTACAAAGGGCGGTGGAGATGCTGGAGGAGGTGCCAATGGCAGCAGCAACAATGAACCTGAAGGCGATGTCATCGGCAACATCGAACAATTTGTAACACAACCCGCAGCACAAGGTGTCCTTTTCAAATGTCGCATAACACGCGATCGCAAGGGTATGGATCGTGGTCTTTTCCCTATTTATTATCTACATTTAGAGCGTGATTATGGCAAGAAAATATTTCTATTGGGTGGACGCAAGCGAAAGAAGAGTAAAACATCGAATTACATAATAAGTTGTGATCCTACGGATTTATCACGAAATGCCGATGGATTTTGTGGCAAATTACGTTCAAATGTATTTGGTACAACGTTTACGGTGTTCGATAATGGCAGCAAGGAAGATGCGGAGAGTCCACGTGGGGATTTGGCGGCAATTATTTATGTGAGTTTTTGTATGAATAAAATATAAACCTTAATTCAAATCTTGCGTGAATTATGGGACATCCTTTATCTTGAAAAGTACGACAAACTTCAAATAAAGTTGTTCCAACTTATACCGATTTTAATGAAACCTATGGATGGCAATATCTTTAAAACTTTATTCGAGCACAATTATTTTACGAGTACATCTAGAATCTCTTGAATAATTCTTTTGTGAATAATTTTTTTCTTAACATAAAATAATCTCAAATTACTTATGTACTTTAATTTCTTTCTTAGGACACCAATATATTGGGCTTTAAAGGACCACGTAACATGACCGTAATACTACCCGGCATGACTGAAGATGATCAACGTGTTAAAATCAGTTCAGCGGATCCTAAGCAACAGGGTATATTAGACCTGTGGAAACTTAAGGTTAGACAAAAACGTTTCTTTAACAATTTAATACAACAACGTGTATTCACAACTCTTTTTCCTCATGTTACAGAATATGGACAACATTGTTGAATTGCATAATAAAACACCCGTCTGGAATGATGAAACTCAATCGTATGTGCTCAATTTTCATGGACGTGTCACACAGGCATCTGTAAAAAATTTCCAATTGGTACATGACTCAGATCCGGAGTATATTGTAATGCAATTTGGACGCACTTCAGAGGATGTGTTCACCATGGATTATCGTTATCCATTATGTGCTTTGCAGGCATTTGCCATAGCGTTAAGCAGCTTCGATGGCAAAATTGCTTGCGAATAGTTAAGTTATAACTATATACATATATAGTACATAAGTATGTATGTGTGTATGTATGTATTTATAGTGCTAAGTCTTAATTTAAATTTGTTTAAGAATTATTTGTCTGTATTTAATAACAGAAAGTAGAGAAAGCAAAGGTGCAATTTTTGCCAATGGATTAGACCTGGCATTTTTCTGCAAAAGTACGGTTTCAAGTACATAACTTTTCTGACGAAGCTCTATTGGATAGGTTATAAACTTTAAAGATATTCCACATGATGTGTAGGTCCTTCAGAATTAATGATTTGACTACTTTGTTGACAGATTTCATTTCAATAAGAATTTAATTTGAGCGTGTGATAAATTGACGTCACTCAAAAATTTTCACGATAGATGTTGCAGAAAAATTCTATTGATTTATTGTAGTTTTAATGATACATGATATAGAATTTCTATGTACCACAAATAAATTGGTTACGTGAAATTTTGTGGTACTAAGGGTTTTGCTGAATTTGCATGTAACTCCATAAAAAAGTTTCGAATGAAAGTTTTCTCCAAAAATGTTTGATTTCACTTAAAAATCGCTTCTAATAAATCAATGACTTTTCATCAAAAATATATATTTACCGATTTTTGCAAAATTCTCTTTACAAAAAAGGAACACAAATACATCTTTGTACATATTAGGGGTCTGCACAAGACGCCCTTGGAGACTTAACACATTTCATTTTAAGATACGTTATGTCTTGTACCTGCTCTTTATTTATCAAATACTTCAGTTCAGTATCGCGTGCAAATGTTTTGACAGTACTTGGATATGAATGGCCAGAAATTAAATACCCTTCACTGCAATATTTTAAAAACTTTGCTCAAATAGGAAGTATCACGATCGCTTGCCGAAATTCTCTGCGAAACTTGGTTGGACTACCTACAATAACGCTTGTAATACAGCCTTTGTATCAGCTTTGCCTTCAAGTCCGAATTCCCTTAGATTTTATTCTGAGCTTGCACCGAATATTGCTAGTGTCTATCATTATTTCAATTAGCGCTTTCACTACAGCATTTTGAAAACTTTGTATACAAGGTGCCACGCCCTCTTGTCAGAATTCACCTAGTGCATTATCTCAAACAAAGTTTACAAGTTTACCAATTTTTTGTTACAAACTATCTGTTTCTAGAATTGGTATGTATTTTGGTTCCATTACCGTAAAAACAGCGCTAAATACAATATTATATTATTATTTTGTATGGGCGGTAGGCGTATCAGTCATCCGATTTCGCTCATTTTCAATCCCCCGTTCTAACTTTTACGACGAAACAAGTGTACAAAATTTCATGGAGACAGACAGAGAGCCAGCCAGACGGACATGGCTATATCGACTCAGGAGGTGACGCTGATCAAGAATATATGTACTTTTTCATACTTGCTAAAAGGCGTGGAAAAAGTGAATGTACCCCGGGTGTAGGATATAAAAACAAATACTGCACAGGCCTTTTCACTTAATTTCAGTGCATATAATGAAGTTGTAGTGTACTCTACAAAATGAAAACAAGACTGTACTTCAGTATCAAAATCAAATCATTGTACAGTGAAGATTTTAATCTGCAATATTATGAATCAAATACTTCAGTTCAGTATAAATGAAGATTTGAATCTAAACTATTATGAATCAAGTACTTCAGTTCATTATAAAACGTGCGAGTAAAAAAAAGTACACTATATTTCAACATGTCCACAAGATCCAAATCAACATTTAATCAAATGTCACTCATTACAGAAATCAATGGCATGTAAACATTGCGTTAAATATAGTACTTAATAGTTTTTTACTTTATTTTCTTGCACCTTACTAGAATGATTAAATTATATCATGATTAATGTATTTTAAACAGAAAAAAATATTTTTTATGAGAATGCTTCGAACAGAAGCTGGCCAGGGAGGCATCCACTTTGAATCAGACGCTTGACAATGGAACGCAGAATCCTTATTCCAGTCTTTGCCATCCACTACATATAACCCTGCCCCAATGAATGTTTAAGACTTAAGATCTCTAAAATAAAAATTTTAGGTACTTCTTCAACACGGCATACAAATTGCAGCCTTTGCAGAATAGGAAAAAAATATTTAAGGTTTTCAAATAAAATTATTAAAATTTTTTTGTAACAATTTAATAAAAAAAATATAAAAACAAAGTAAAATGGTTGCCTTAGTTCGGTCAGAGAAAAACAAAAACAAGAAAACTATTATTCAAAAAAAAAATTATTTTTGCAAAATATTAAAAAAAAAAATTATTTATAAAAATTCAAAAAACATAAATATTTTTGTTAAGATAAAAAGGAATTAGTTATAATTAAGTAATATATGAAGTGTTGTAATAATGGCATTATTTATGTATAGATAATTTGGAGAAACTTTAAAAAAGATATCATGTATAAGAGATTGGCATTGATAGATTAGTAAATAGGTACATTAACGAATTAATAGTTGATTAATTCAAACTTGAAAAAGAAAATTTGCTACTAAAAATGTTACTTAAGAACTAAATATTGTACATGTATGTATGTAATTGATAGAAGTTCATATCCCTTCAAAACTAGTCATTGAGGCATAACTTATTTGTAAATAATATAAATTATACAAGAAATTAGTAACTATGCGTAGAAAAAAGCAAGCAAAAAATCAAATATAAGATGATGGTATTTTTTTATTTAAGTTCGAACGGCAAATTCAGAAAATTAAATTTTATCAAAAATAATAAATTCTGTGTGAAATTTAAAAATGGCTAGTAAAGCTTATTTCTCGACTTTACCAAACAAGGAAATGTTTATTAATGTCTATGCAAGTAAATCAAATGTGTAACTATAACAAAACTAATTAAACTATTTACCAACAAAGAAATAACTATGAGTTTAAGAAAAATAACAAACTAAATTTATATCATTATATTAAATTATTTATATGTATTAAAAAAAAAAAACAGTTTCATTTAAGCATTTTAAAGATTTTTAGTTGATAAAATAAATAAAATTTATGAAATAAGCAAAACCCGTTCGTATTTTTTAATTTCAAGCACTTACTTGCTTTTGACAATTTTCAGGTTATTGAAATCAAACCACACCGGACGATGTTTTACTGAATATATACCTAAACAAAGCCAAAACCCTCGCTGGGTTTTTCTTATAGTTAGCGAAATTTTTAATGCTCATCAGTTTTTTTCAGCCAACTTTATTTATTGATCTTGAAGTTGGCTATCATCCCTGTTAGACAAGTATTAGGGTAATAATCATGCCAGGCACCGTCACATAAACACCTATCCTCAATCAAAAATAAATTCCATGAAAATGCCTTATGGAACGGCATATTATTCCAGCTATTTCATAGTTTCAAAATCTGTTCCGAATGAAATCCAAACTGTTTTTTTTTTTAAATGAGGTCGAAAAACGGTACACTTGAGAAAAACACAATAAATCAAAACCAAATTAGTCTTTTCGATGTGTTTGTCGGTACTGAATCCCAATCCAGTCTCGGAATTGCTCTATCACATATGGTTTTTGAGATATTCTAACCTTAATATTCATAAACATGATTACGAATCTGAAATATATTTTTCAAAAAAATAAAAAGGCGGATTCTAAACTGTGAGCAAAATAGTGCTAAACTACATCGTTTCCCACCAAAGTCGATATACTGGAGTTTCTCATGTTGCTTATAACGAATCTAAACTACGTTTTATGTAAAACAAAATGGCGGATCCGCAAAAAAATATACTTCGTGAAATTTATGCTCGAAGGATAGAACAAAGATGATCGAACTCTTATCATTTGGAACAGTTAGATGGGCCATAAAAAACAACCTTTTTTCAAATTTTGCCCAGCTTTTTTGATTTTCCCAACACAGTGCGTTATAACCGATTCAAAAGAGGAAAAACATATGTGATTTTTTAAATAATGTTTTTGCTTTTAATACTTCTTAAACATGTTTCATATTTAGTATACATATTTATGAATTTATGTCTTTATTTTATTTTTGATATAACTTACAATTATTGTATAGAGTTATCAGTACATTTATCTTAATATACAATGGTTACGTACTTGGTTTCGTATATACTTTTATAATTCACCTGATTCTGTAAGAATTTATTTTTTAGGTAGGTATTTAGATTTATTTCTTATTTTATTTTATATGCTAACAAATGCAAAATTTAAAAAATATTCGAGCAAAATGATCACTCTTACTATTATAGTCGTAACTCGACCAAAACGACTGTCGTATTTGCATTCGTAGCATCGTAATAATGCGATACGAATGAAAGAAAGCCATGACAATACTTTTAGTCAGAATACAAATACAATGATAACGTTGAAATGTTGAGCAGAAAGGAAAGAAAAACGCTTAAGTCGACTTAAGACAAATGAAGGCCAATTTTTTATTAGAACTAAATGAGATTTCTTTTTTAATTTTAGGCGATATCTTAGTACTGCCTTAAGTCCTTATGTCTGAAGGAAGTTTCACGAATAACTAGTAAAAAGCTAATATTAACTACATTTGCCTCATGTGGACTTAAGCTGTTTTTTTATTTTTTGCCAAAAACATTTCGAAAAAAACTAAAAATTTGAGTATTTATGTAAGCTACTTGACTTAAGCTTTAAAATTATTAAATAATATTGTAAATAATAATCAAATAGATCACAAAAAAAAAAAAGTTCACTTAGATATTAGTTTTTACAATTTACAGCACTACTATGGTAAAAATATCGATAAATAACATTTAATAATCGAAATATACAAAAATCTGTACATACATAGGTACTCATATGTAAGACAAATTGCAGGTAACAATATTTATTTTATTTTAAGTACTTGTTTCTTTATTGCAATCATTTTAATAACAATAATCACTTACAAATGTCAAAATGTTATGTAGAATTTGACTAAATTTGATAAAACTGCAACTTTGTTTGCATCACAACTGCAATTAATCGAAGCCAAAATTTATACTGAGACAAATCACGCCAAGTGTGTACCGCAAATTCCACTTGTTGTTGAAATTTAATTCTAATAACCTGAATCTAATGCTTATATTATTAGTAAACATTCCTTATACAAAAAATTTTTAAATTTTTTAAATTTGATTTTTTACATAATTTTTTATAAAATTCAAAATTGATTTAACTAAAATTTTGAAAATTTATTTCATGAAAACTGTTTACCCAAACTAAATGAAATTTTGCAGGCATATAAAAAAAATGTCAAATTTTAAAAATATAATTTAAAAAAAAAATTTTTTTTTATTTTGTTATTTTTTTAAGTTTTTAAATAAACAATTTCATTTTTTTAGCTTTCTTAATGAGATAATTTTTAAATTTTTTTTTTTTATTAGAAGCGTATAATATTTGAGTTCTTACGTTCAAAAGGAAGTTGGACTGCCCGGCACTATTTATACCAAATTTACCTATTTAACTGCGTTGCGGCGAGCTCTAAATCTGCAGCTCACGCTATTTAGGCGAGTCAAATTATGATTTTACATCGGAATGAAAGATAATAAGCTGAAAACTGGTATACACCTTCATTTTAGTGTTCTAAAAGTAGTCTCAAAAGTCTCGTGTCTGCGTCTTAAGTTATTCAAGGTCAAAGATCAAAAAACCAGTTTCTTGCAAATATCTCGCAAACGCTTGCTTTTTCAGAAAAATAGGGCTGTACAATTTTGTAGCCCTGGTAATTTCCTATAAAAAAGTCTTGAGAGTTGTTTTCGTACGGCTTATAGTTTAGGAGATATTCTAATTAGAAAAGTGGTAAAGCTTGGTAATTTATACATGCAGCGTATTAGTGTGCATAGCAATATGTTGATTTTTAAAGTGCCATAACTCAAGAACAATGAGTCGCACGAAAAAATCAAAACTATCTATTTATAGGGAATTTTATGATCATTAAGAAAGCATAAAAAAATTAAATTGTTTGTTTGTGTAAAACTCGGTTAGGTTTTCCTAAAAAAAATTATAATATAGCATTTTTGAACTATTGCTTATATGGGGGGTGCCACGCCTTCTTTTCCGAGTTCGCTTAGATTTGAGTATTTGAGTGCAATTTAGTTCGGTTATCTCAAAAAACGCTTTCAGTATAACATTTTGAAACTTTTGTTTATATGGGAGGTGCCACGCCCTCTAGTCCGAATTCGCCTTGTTTTTACTCAGAGCTTGCACTTACTATCTCTAGTATTTATGTGTATTTTGCTTTTGTTATTGCAAATAATGCTCTTATTATTGAATTTTGAATATATATTTTGTATGGGCGGTAGGCGTGTCCGTTGACCGATTTCGCCCATTTTTAATCCCCCGTGCTAACTTTTACGACAGAGTCAGAATACCAAATTTCATTGAATTATGTTTCTCAGTTTTGCCAAAAAGTGTATTTCCACGCACACCCAGCCAGCCAGACGGACATGGCTATATCGACTCAGGAGGTGACGCTGATCAAGAATATATATACTTTTCCATACCTGCTACGCCTCCTTCGCTGCGTTACAAACGGAAGGACAAAATGAATATACCCTGGGAGTAGGGTATAACTAGAAATGGTCTTATGTTTACTGGCATATTGAAGAGTTCACTTCATAAGTCGATGCAAATTCTAAATTCTAAACTAACACCCTTTGTTATTGTATTAAAATTTTGCTTACATGAAATTATGAGCTTTATAACTAGTAAAACGGTTAGTATTTTATGGTGAAAATACAATGGCTATAACTTTTCCAGTTGAAAGAAGGATTTTGCTTTTTTAACCTTTCATTGGATTCATTTATGATTTCTTTTTGTAAAAATGTTATTAACATCCTAAATTCACACTCCTTCACATCACACAAATAACGTTGCTGAGTCCGTTTAAAATTAACTATTTGACGCATAATTTTAAATAAATTTTTGATAATAAAATTGAGACTAGATTACACTTTTCGAGCGGATTTCTCAAAGAGGTTACAGAACAAAATATTAAATCTTACAAAAAAATTAATATTTTCATAGACAACGGTATATATGTATGTATTACGAAACTTAATGTTGCTTAGTGTTTTCTTAAATCTAAACACAGCTTAGCGTTACCTTAATTTCTAAATATTTTCATATAAAATGAAATTTACTTACAAATGGCTTTGCTATAAGTTTTTATTTGTTTCCTTAGCACTCCCACGCTTCAAACGTTCAACGTTATCCTTGACAATTTTCTCTTTAATTTTGAATTCATTTTGATCATATTCCTCAAATGCTGTGAGTTTGTCTGCAGATGTATCTGGCAATTTAAGTAATTTTTGTAAACGTGTCTGTACAATTTGCAAGTGACGCAAAATGTAATCCTCTCCCGGTGCCAAATGATAAACATATTTCAAACAAGCACTAGCCTTTGCCAAACGTTTACGTTCTACAAATACCACGCATAAATTATGCAGTCCTTGAATGTTATGCGGTTCATATTTGAGAATTTTCCGATAACACGCTTCGGCAGCATCTAAGTCTTTCATATGATTTATATAAATATCACCAAGCAATATTAGACCCTTTACGTGATCAACATGGTGACGTATTAGTTGATTTAAATAAGGTATAGCATCTAGCGGACGATTAGCATCAGCCAATAGTAGTGCCAGATTAAAAAGTGCACTACGAAAGTCCTCTTTAAGATGAATGGCACGCTTAAAGAACTGTTCCGCTTCTTCAAAGTTTGACTCATCCATTGCCAACATACCGAGATTAAAGTAAACTTTCTCATTATTCTCATCTTTGGTGAGTACTTTGTACAGTCGTTCACGTGATATACGTCGATACTCTTCTCCACCAAGCTCTTGCAATAGTATAGCAGAATTTAATAAAGCTTGCTCATGTTCTGGATACAATTCAATAGCCTTGTTAAAATATACATTAGCTTGTGAACTTTTTCCTTGCTCAAGAAAGACAACACCTAAATTGTAATATATATCAGCATTCTCACTGTCATACAACAATGCTTTCTCGTACACTTCCTGCGCTTGTGCTGTGCGATTTAGTTTCATAAGTATATCACCACGATTTATATACGCCTGTACATAATCTGCACGCATGCTTATTGCCTGTTTATAAAGATGATCTGCCTCCTCGAGACGTGTCTGATTACGTGCAATTAAATTGGCCAAATTGATGAAGACATTTAAATGATTAGGTGCAATACGTGCTTGATACGATTCACCGGGTTTTATTTTTGGAAAGAGCGATTTTGCTTTAAGATAAGCTTCTTCAGCTTGCTTATACATTTTCAAATTATTAAAAGTACGGCCAACGTTTATATGTGCACCAATATCATCGTTTTGTATATCTACAGCCTTTTGAAAATATGCCAGTGCTTCTATATATTGCCCATCGTTCTCTAAAGCATGTCCAACATTATTAAAGAGTTTAGCATTTCGCCCATTTACATGCACACCTGACATGAAGAGCGTATACTCTGTTCGCCAATCATAATTGCGTAAATATGTTTTATAGCCATGACCTACTAGCAGCAATATCATAAGACTCCTTAATGTAATGATGCCCAATTGGGTTTTACGCTCTTCAAAACATTTATGTAATTCCATATAGCCATAGGCTATAAGCATGCAATATCCCATTGAAGGCATATATAGTACACGTTCAGCAACTACGAAACCAACAGGAAAAAATAGATTTGAAGCTGGTAAAAATGGTAGACTCATCCATGCTAAACACATAATCAAAATGCGTGACTGTGTTAAATTTTTCGTTAAACATGCACGAACAGCTAATCCTATAAGTGTAACGAATGTTGCTAATGTGGCTACATTTCGTATATCAGTGAGGCTTTCTATTAGTGGAATGGTACCTGGAAGAGGAGTTCAAAAAAATATCAGAATTACTTGAGATTTAAGGGAAATCAATAAGTAAAGAATTTAGGTATAATGCGATTATTAGATATAAATGCTCAAGATGGAGCTTAGCTTTTAGGGTGTCCCATAATTAACGATTTGAATTTGCCGCCAATCCAAAAGAAAGTAAACAGATTGACAGCTGGTAGTTTGGGGTTAGTAAAAATCTATTGAAGATTCCATGCATAGCACGATTCTATTTACTTTGTGTTTCAATAAAAAAATAAAAAATTCAGTTGAAAACAAATGTGTTTTTAATTTAATTGAAGTCGTGCGCGAATTATTGGACACGTTTTTTATAATCAAGTCTATACCAACTGCTCATAAATTTTTTTTTATCGATTTTAAAATCTTACCCATTGTCCAATCACAGCATAAATTACATGGAAACAGCAATAGCCAACTGTTCAAGTAAATTAGATAACTAAATGTCAGCTGCCTTGATGGTGTATCCGCTGCTGATGCAGGATTATCGAAACGTGTAAATACAGGCAATTGTGAACCCATGACATACAAGCGTCCAACAAGCAAGCCAATTGTTATAAATATTAAAAATATTAAACGTTTTAGCAAAGTTGTCGACCATATTGTAGATGAAACAAATGGTTTATGTTTCACTGATAATGATGGTGATGATGCTGATGCTAACTTTTTCTCATCGAAAAATTGCCGAAAAATATACCATATTTCTAATGGGCGCACTTGTTGCACAACAAATAACTCATAAGCAACACAAATGCCAGCAATTGTAATGCCCTGCTCTTTGCATAGCATTGAGGCCAATAAACAAATGGTAAAATTGCACAAAAGTTTCATCCATTTCGTATGTTGTCGTCGTGACTGCTGTACTGCATCAGCATATATAAGAAATGCCGCCAAAAAGAATATTGAAGACAGTAATTCGGCACGTCCAACAATTCCAGTAACAGCTTCAGTGTGTATTGGATGAACGGCAAATAAGAGCGTTGCAATAAAACTACAGCTGTTTTGGGGAGATGTAGCCATATCATACCTATTAAGTACAATCAAACCACCACTATTCTTGGCTTTCACATTATTGCTACTGCTTTTGGTATTACTGCAGTTATTGCTGTTGCAATTGTTGTTGTAACTAACGCCTGCGCAATGCAACAATAACAACCGGCAAACACGTCGAAATAACAAACAAACCAAGATGTGCAATATAACATTTACAAAATGATAACCGTAAGGTTGTAACTCGTGTATTAAATAATTCCAACGAAATGTCAACACTGTCAATGGACGATAGGATTTATGTGATTGTTCCTTACGCATCGGTGTACCCCAAAAATCATTACGGAATATATTCTGTATAGCTGTGGCTGGACGTAAATCTTTATTATCACGTATAGCGCTGATGTCATCAAAAACGAGTCCACATTGTGTGCTATTGTAATAGCAAATCATGCAAACGCTGACAATGCAAAGGAATTGATACAAATTTATTGTTGCCGAGTTAGAAGGATAAGAGGTGGAAGTAGACATGTTCGTGGTTTTAAGCTGCTGTTATTGTAGTTTTTAAGTATTCCCTTGAAGTTCATGTAAATATGGTATTTGTTGACTTATGTGAGTTTGTTAATTGCAGCTGAACTACATTGCTGTCACTTCAAATTACCTATTCCAAATGTACTATCTTTGATTGTGTTATACCTGTAAGAAAATAATGTCGCTTAGTATCAAACGAAAAAAAGAAGTTCAAAAAAGAAACCATAACTTTTTATTGCAGATTATAATACGTCGTAAAATTACCCAAATTTTGTTTGATTTGCCAAACACCCCCGAAAAATTTTTGGCCCTTTTCAAACAAACTAATTGACCCATTTTCAGCTCCCGTCAATAGAACAATGACAAGGGATTTATTTTAACTACAAATTTGGAATAAAATTAAAATTTTTTTGGAAAAAAATTTGAATTTAATACCAAAATAGTTAAAATCAATATTAAAGAGAATCAATAGCAACAAAAGTAAACTACCATTGTTTAGTGTGTACACTAAAAAGATCTTAGGACTAATAATGAATTGTTCCCTTGTCTCCATTCTAATCAATCTAACTGAAATCGTACATAAAAAGTTAAGATGTATACATTAATACGCAAGACAAAAATTTGTCCTACCTTTTTTACTATGTTAGTATTGGAGCACGACTTTGAATTATAGCTTTTGCTATTTTGTACCAAATAGCAAAAAAAGTACTAAAACTGTCCAAAAAGTACCAAATTATTTAATGCATTTGCATTTTGACCATTGGGCGATTTTAGTAATTGTAAATCGCACACCCACATTGAATTTTGCAGGCACTTGGAAAATATCACCAGCTCACCGAACTTTGTTTAGTTACTAGTCGAAAACTTACCACGAAAAAATAAGACTGCGCCTTTTTATTCTTCAAGCAAAAATGCCACTACCCTATGAGAAATTTAAGAAACAACAATACCAACAGTATGAGATGTCAGTCTTTATGTTGCACTTAATTTTTGTTGCAATAGGTGTATTGGTGATGAAGTCGGCGGTTGTAAAGTGATGGTAAATTACTACAGCTGCTGCATACAATGTTGCCCTCAATGTCATCGATTTTACATTTCTGGCCACCTCTTGCTTTGTGTCTCTGATCCAACTTCAACGGATGCTCTTCATTTGCTGCTCCAGTTGGTCATGCAACTTTGTTGTGCGTCCGACTTTTGCGCTGATGGAGATGTTTTTTTTTATTTTTTACGATGCACTGCACATGCTCAGTGCAGTTACATTAACACAATTTGCTTGCACTTTCACTTTGAATTTTGTGGTAACGACTCTGGTTGACCAAAATATCACCCACCATAGACATCATTCCTCCAATGTTGCACATGGCACATGCGTCGTGCTTCCTCTCTGCAATTCTCTCAGTTTTTAACACACTTACTCTTTTACTTCGCTCTTTTTTCCCCCTTTCTCTCAGTGGTGGGGTGCCATATTGATATTTTATCAACAAATTACAGAGGCTTTAAGTGCAATCTTTTAAAAGCCCGAAAGTAGATCATTGGTCGACATTTAGAAAGAAAAAAAATTTAGCTAAATTCGCAGTTCTAATAGAATTCTCTTCTTGTGTCCTTTATCAGTTTCAGGAACATATGGCTTCCACAAAACTCATGCATCGAGCATGGTGTTTACAATGGCTTTCCTTTCTCTTCAACATTAACCCGGTCCGGATATTTCTGCTACCTTGTGGCTCCCATTGACGGCAACATGTGACCGATAAATTTCCATTTTTACTGTCCTGTGTCAATAAATCTTTAGAATTCGTCGAAGGCAATTGTTGAACACATGTAAAAGATTTTAAATTTCGTTGTTGGTAACACGAATGAAGATTTTTAAACTGTAAGTAACAATGAAGGTTGCCAAGCATTTCTCGTAACTAAGCAAATGCGCCTATCGCATTGTTAATTCTACCATGGACGTCTTTATCAGGTGTTTGTTTCCAACATTAATCACAGCAGCCGAATAAGGCACCGCAATAATAAACAGATTTGATGATACGTATAAGTTTTTAGCATGTGTATGGGTAGTTGCACTAGTTTTGTAATTTTTTTCAGACGGGTATTGAATTTGAACCTTGAGTTGTTATAATATTATGATAATGACCGCTTTTCTGGTAAATTTTCTTTCATATCAATACCTTAGAGCGCTATAGTCCTATCTCCACTTTTTGCGATTTTAGGATTTTTGCAGTTATGGTATCCTTGTGGGCTTCTTTACCGAGTGGAAAACTGTGTGATGTCAAAATACCACTAAAATATCAAAATATTTGATAATTAAGAAAAATCCTATCTCCAAACTGTACATTTTTGAGGAACGCTACTGTCTTATCTCCACTGAAAATTCAAATAAGTCGCATTTTTAAAATTCTAAATAACCACTATTTGAAATCTTAATTTTGCATTTCCCAACAATTGAAAAAATGGAGATAGGACTATAGCGCTCTAAGGTATCGATATACTATTCTAAAGAACAACAATTTATGTTGAAAAACATTCCTCAGTTCACATTGAAAGTGTGTTATAAATTGTAAATCATGATTATTGTATGTGCAAATTACAAAACCAAGATTTTTAAAATTGTAATTTGAAGTCAATACCATAGCGCCAATGCATTTGTGACAATAGCCGTGTTTTTTTGACGCGTATATACAATTGTGGATATTTTTAAATTGCGATAACTCATGAACAGTGAGTCGCACAATAAAATTCTAAGGAATTTTTTTGTGGAGAATCACGTTCTCTACAAAGACTTTTCATTTTATTTTTAAAAAAATTTATCTTTTAGGAGTTATTCGATAAAAACTGGTTAAGCGCCGATAAACGGCAAAAAATCACTTTTTTTAAAATAACTTCTAAACAACCATTTTTTTCTACAAAAGATTAAAATTACTTGTAGAGCATGTGGTTTTCAATGAAAAAGACCCTTGGACTTTTTATCGTACGACAGCTATTAGCTGTGTTTCTTTTGACGCGTACATACAGTTGTGGTAATTTTCAAATTGCGATAACTTATGAACGGTGAGTCGTACGATAAAAAGTCCAAGGGTCTTTTTCATTGAAAACCACATGCTCTACAAGTAATTTTAATCTTTTGTAAAAAAAATATAATTATTTAGAAGTTATTTAAAAAAAAATGTTTTTTTGCCGTTTATTGGCGCTTAACCAGTTTTTATGGAATTACTCCTAAAAGATAAATTTATTTAAATATAAAATGAAAAGTTTTTGTAGAGAACGTGATTCTCCATAAAAAAGTTCCGTAGAGTTTTTATTGTGCGACTCACTGTTCATGAGTTATCGCAATTTAAAAATATCTACAATTGTATATACGCGTCAAAAGAAACACGGCTAATATGTTGTGGGTAATCAATTATTAAAGATTGTTTTTATTTCCGTACTTTAATTCTACCTAATTTATAAGCCTCTATTCCGATCAAATCAATGGTGTTGCATCAAATTGAACTAAACTGTGGAAGTTAAAAATAAAATCTAGAAAAGACCGAAATTTAAGAAAACGTCCTTGAAGCCTCTATTCCGACCAAATTAATAGAGTTGCATCAAATTGAACTATACTGTAGATGAGTACACGGAATGTAGATGTAGCAGTTAAAAATCAAATTTAAAAAAGACCTTTCAGTTGTACCGAAATTTAACAAAATTCAAAAAAACTCAAAGTTTACTTTTTTTAAAAAATTTCTCAAAACTGTGACAAACTCAGTGCAACTGCCCATATATACACATGTGTATTTGCTCTCGTAATCGTTTTTCATGCAAAAAAGATTAAGAAAACAAAACTTCAGCTGGCGGTATATCAAAAAAAAGACTCGAACGACACACTAAAGTAAAACTCAGCCAACATTCTAATCACAAAAGAAAGAAACAAACGTAAAATGTTCGGTTAATATTTCCGTGTGCTCCGTTATTAGTGTTTTTACAATAACTTTTCTTTGGAGATTCACATGTTCTTCCAATTAATAATCGTATTAGTGTATTTAAAAGTAATGATGTTTTAAAATTATCCTGTAGGACCGGCGGAGACAATTGTCAAAATAGTCATATCTTTGGTCTTGTTGCTTTGTAACTACACCTAAAACTAGAATAAATTCACTGAAATTATGAATGGTGAGAAAAATGGCCCAAAATGCAATGCAAATCTAGTCATTTGTATCAAAAATGGTTCAAGTGTAATGTATAATCCGTCATTACTTAGTACCAAAAGTGGTCTATTTGTGTATCGCTTGCATCAGTGAAATGGTTACGTTACTTTTTGTGTAAAAATTATGTTTTAAACATGTTTTTCTGAAATTTATAAACAAGAATAAAAATTTCTTTCTGGTCTCATGTAATGTAATGCATTAAGAGATAATTGGCCTTTTCTGGTCCAAATGTAATGCATAAGGAGACAATTGGTTACGTCCAATAACAAACAATACAAAACGTAAATAGAACTTTATATGTGATGGGAGCAGAATTAGAACTAGTCGGTTATTTGTAATCGTGTCCTTTATATTCTGTGACTCACCAATAAGCTTCTAAATGAAAAGTTATTGAAACCGTACGAATTACAGTACAGAAGCAAAATTATCAGGCCTATTTCGGAATCCGTGTGGTTTCAATTACTTTTTATTTCGGATTGTTTTTAATGAGAATGGTGAGTCATACGAGAAAAAGTATTATAATCTCTTTTGTGGAGAATAACAGGTTGTATTTACGAAAAAGTAACCTTTTAGAAAATATTCGATCGAATCTTTCGACTTTTTACGGTGTTATAAGAATATTTCCTTAACAGTTACTTCTACGTAAAATACAAACGAACATTAATTGTAAAACCTGTAATTGTCCACAAGAGATTACTTTTTATCGTTCAACCCAACGTTTTCATCAAAAAGCCTCCTAAATGAAAAGAAATTGAAATCACACGGATTCTGGACCAGCCCTGTATGAACAACATTTTTAACGAAATTCTTTTAGTTCGGTAACTCGGCAACACGGCACAAAAGTTACCGCTCTCTTGATTATTGTTTATTTCACTCACTCAGAGCGAACACAAGAGAGCTGTTGTAAAATTACTTTGACCGAGATTTCTCCCGCGGTCTTTTATGCATCCACCTGCTCCAACAGTCGAATCACTAGCTCCACCACCTCTTCACAAAAACCAAATAACCCACCGCTGAAACTTTTGTCATTTACATGGAGCCCCCAACAGCACATCTACGCCGCCATTACATTTTACAAATGATACAAAAAATTCCTTGATTTTTTTTTTCACTCAGCATTTTACTTACATTGTTGCAAATTTTCCATTTTGCACAAAAAATTTTGCAAGCCACAAACTCTATAAATCAATTGTGGAATATTTCAACCTTCCACAATTTGTTTTTAAATTTTATACACAAATTTTTGTCCCTTAAATGCAATTTAACTTTTCAGTAAAAACGATGCCAGCGATTTTAACGTTCTCTGAATTTGCTACTTTGTATCATTTTGACAGAAATTCAGTAAATCTTGTTCTTGTAACCATGATGTAAATGTCACATCAGAGTTGCCAGACCAACATCTTTTTCGTGATCAAAATTTAATGAATAAATAAACACGTGAAAAAGGATTTTTGACAAAACAACCTAACTCGAAATAAGACATTTGTCCATGATTTTGATCATAAACATAAAACTTAAATACGCTTCTTTTGGTGAAATCGTCATATCTCTATGACTTTTAGTTGCAGAGATATAGAATCGAAAATCAACCTATCTCGATGTTTTATTTCGGATTGCATTTGACAAAACATCTTATCTCAAATAGGCTAAAAAATTCAAGCATTTGCAACAACAAGACTTTTCCAAATGCTTTTCACAAAACAACTTAAATCGACTTAAGAAAATGGTTCTTTATTCACAAAATATCATAAGTCGAGCTAAGATACAAGTTAAATGGCAAAAAAAAATTGACAAAAGGTTTATTCACTAAATCTAGAATAGAACAGTCGTTTTTTGAACTCCAAATGTAATAACAGGTTGTCATTAGTGAGAATAACAAAATTTGAACTCTTTGGTTTTTCGGGCCGGAAAAATCTTTTGTATGATATTGCGAGAATCCTTTTTTTAAAGACTTAAAACTCGGAAGGTCGTCCAACTAAAAATAGTTGAATTACGACTTAAGGGTAGTTTTCGCTATCCGTATCCATTAGCAAAAATTTTACTTTTTACTGTTTTGTTATATAGCATTAAGTAGACCTCAAGACAGCATTTTTTTATATTGTGTTGGGTAATGCTTCATATAAATATATTTTGGACTTTTATTGTTTCCTTGTGAACTATTTTTGGACGCTTCGTTCTGACACATGTGGAAATTGGAAGTCTTAAAACATTTCTTACATTTTGCAGAGAATGGCAGCTCTGGAATAACAAAATTTCCCTTTTACTGTTTGGCAGCACTTATTATTTGACAACAATCTTAGCGGCTCGTTGTAGAAAGGTTAGTGAGAATTTTAATTAAAATTAATAATTTAAGAAAAGAAAGCAATATACCTAAAATTTGTTTATTCTAAACGCAACGCATTAATTGAAAACTGTTTTTCCATATCAGCCATCACAATAACTTAATGCCAACAATGTCTACAGAAGATTTCTACCTGCGCTACTATGTCGGCCACAAGGGAAAGTTTGGCCACGAATTTTTAGAATTCGAGTTCAGACCAGATGGAAAATTACGCTATGCTAACAATTCTAATTATAAGAATGATACAATGATTCGTAAGGAAGCATTTGTACATCAATCTGTAATGGAGGAGCTCAAACGTATAATTTTGGATTCGGAAATTATGGCAGAAGACGATTCGCCATGGCCACCACCAGATCGTGTCGGAAGACAGGTAAGTTTAGCCAACGTCACCTTCATAGTGTGACTTAGAGCTGGGTTGTGCTTTTCCGTGGCCCGTAGGCCTTTACTCTTCGCCGACGGGCCCGGGCCTTGACATAGAGTTTTGTGCGGGCCCGAGCCTAACAATAAAAGCCCGAAAATAATGTAGGGCTTAGAAAGCACAGTGGGCTCCTACGTGTTTTGAGTTTGACTTTGTTGACGACGAAATCGGGGTATGGGGATGTGTTCGCACAGATTTCAGGATTATAAAACTGCTTCAAGTAAAATCGGAGCTGATCGGTTTCGTAAGTTACAACCAATTACATATTTTTTTCTTTTGTACTGTGCAGTAAGTAATAAATTATTATAACCGCCCTGAAAGTTCCCTATGAGGGAATAACTGATAAGCAACTCCTTACATTTTCCTCTCCTCAACATTTGTTTGTAAAATGTTCATCCCTTATCTCAACCTCCTATGGGGGCTCTCATACAAATTTACCTGAAAATGTAAATGTAATGCCTTTTTAAAATGATCATAGCTTTGTAATGAAGACTAAGGATGGTACTAAATAATGCAATTAATATAAAATAGTATAACAATTTCATTCGTCCTATATTTAACCCCAAAAACCGATTTTCAGCTCTTTTTCAAATTTTAAGGATAAGATATTTTGAAAAAAACAAAAGATATTGATGTAATTCAAATTGAGTTTAAAAGAAAAACTAGTAAGGGTGTTACCTTTGGCCTGGCCAAACATTAAATACCCTACACAGCAGTATTTTGAAAATTTTGCTAATATGGGAGGTGCCACGCCCTCCAAATTCACCCAGTTGTTTCTCAGAGTTTGCATTTATAGTTCTTAGTATTTAAGTGAAATTTGGTTGGGTTATCTGAAAAAATATTTTCAGAATAGCGTTTTGAAGCTTTTGCTTATATGGGAGGAGCCACGCCCTCTTGTCCGATTTTATCCAGTTTTTGCTTAAAGCTTGCATTTATAGTTTTTAGTGTCCGAGTCAAATCTAGTTTGATTATCTCAAAAAACGCTTTCAGTACAGCGTTTTGAAGCTTTTGCTTATATGATAGGGCGTGGCCCTCTTGTCCGAATTCGACTAGCTTTTTCTCAGAGCTTGCGCTGACAATTCGTAGTACTTATGTGTATCTTGGTTGCATTGTTGTGAAATATACACCAAAGTTTGCATTTTGAAGATATTTTTTGTATGGGCGGTAGGCGTGTCCGTTGACCGATTTCGCTCATTTTCAATCCCCCGAGCTAACTTTCACGACGAAGGCTGTGTACCAAATTTCATTGATTTATCTTGCTTAGTTTTCCCAAAAAATGTATTTCCACACACAGCCGTTACCCAGCCAGCCAGCCACCCAGCCAGCCAGCCACCCAGCCAGCCAGCCACCCAGCCAGCCAGCCACCCAGCCAGCCAGCCACCCAGCCAGCCAGCCACCCAGCCAACCAGCCACCCATATCGACTCAGGAGGTGACGCTGATCAAGAATATATATACTTTTCCATATCTGCCACGCCTCCTTCTCTGCGTTACAAACGGAAGGACAAAGTGAATATACCCTGGGCGTAGGGTATAATAATGGATCTTTCATCTTCTATATCAGGTTTTATGACTTACAATTATCTGGTGTTATTATATAACATCAAAAATTACGAAAAATCGTCATTCATTTTTTTATATGTTAGGATATCTCAAAAACTATATGTGATAGAGCAATTCTGCGACCGGATTCAGATTTAGAATCGGCAAATCCATTATAAATGACAATTTTTGACTTAACTTCTTGTTCTCTTTAAAGGTTTTGGGCCGATTTATAAAAAATGCCTTTTTTACAAAATTGCAAAGAACTTCCAATGGTTTGATTTCAGAGCTCTGTTTTTTAGATTCCATTAGTGCTCATGAGTAATTTTACATGATTTCGTGTTGAATCCATGACATTTTGATTTAAACTTTTTTGTTACTGTACAGTAGAAAATAAAAAACCATGTAATTGGCTGTGACTTTCGAAACCGATCAGCTCCGATTTTACTTGAAGCAGTTTTATAATCCTGAAATGAGTACCAAGATTTTGTCGTCAATGAAGTCAAACCCAAAACACGTAGGAGCCAATGGAGTAAGTCAAGTCAAACAAATCGATTTATTAGTTTCAAAAATAAGGCCCGCCCCCAGCTCTAATGTGACTGCACGAGAATAAATATTATATTTTGATTTTATTTCTCCACAGGAATTGGAAATCGTTATTGGTGATGAGCACATTTCCTTTACAACTTCAAAGACCGGATCACTTGTAGATGTTAATCGTTCCAAGGATCCAGAAGGTTTACGTTGTTTCTATTATCTTGTGCAGGACTTGAAATGTTTGGTGTTTTCATTAATTGGATTGCATTTTAAAATCAAACCGATATAAATTATTGAAGGCATTACAAGATAAATTAATGTTAAATGCATTTTACTTTAGTTTCATCGGACAAATTGAATAAGAGGCATTGGAGTTAATCAACGTAGTATATAGTAATGACACTCATTCAAAAATGTAATTATTATAATTTTATAATTAAAAAGAACAAAAGATGCATATTATAATGAATTTACATTCTTAAAAAACGCTTCTATTAATGGGGCCCATTATTAATATTTTGTATACGAAGATTTCGGAATGGTTAAAATACAAAAAAATAATTCTTGAAGAAATTTTTTTATAAATTAATTGGAAATCATACAGTTTTCGCGAATGGTCGGTCTACTGCTGTATTTGAAAATTCGGAGAGACTAGAGATAGACCTTACGTAATTCGGACACAAAGAATTCAGTAGTATAAATTGGCTTGAAAAAAGGCAACTTTTAAAAGGAAGCAACGACCCATCATTGCTATCGTTTTAGCATTGCAAGAAAGTGGAAAGCAACTGGTTGTAGGCACAGTATTTACCAAGTGCATAATATGATCGAACACAAAAAAAGACTATCAGGTCTGTTCCGAAATCTGTGTGGTTTCAATTACTTTTCATGTAGGAGGCTTTTTCATGAAAATGGTGAGTCACACGATAAAAAATATAAGGATCTTTTTTATGGGGAATTACAGGTTACAAGCAAATTTTTCAAAAAGTTTTTTTTTTTTGACACGTAAGCACCCTTTTCATAGACCAGGTCACATATAATCTACGACAAATTAAAAAATTTGTTTGTGACAATTTAATGACCTACCTTTCATATAACACCAATATTTTTGAAATCCATCCTAAGTTTCCAACTTATAACCGATTTTCTGAATGATATGTCCGTACCATCCAATGGTTATATCCCTGAAACTAAATCCAAGCGACTGTTTTTGATTTAGTATTCTTTCACTTTTTGCTTCATTTCACTTTTTTTTATTAACGTTGCTGCGTCAACTTCTCGCAAAGTGTGAAGACTTGGAGATTTCTTTGGCCGAACTCGTAGGTCATCACCTATTTTGTAGTTTTACTTTACTAATTTGGTTTTTTTTTTTATAATGAAACTTAAATCTTTATAAATAATAAGAGTTGTTTAGCTGGCTCCAGGTCATAAAACAAAATATAAAACAAAAATTTCTTTTTTATAATTTTTGAAGTATATTTATTATGTGTCTTCAATATTTCGAGTTGACACTGCAACTCATCATCAGGAAGCTGAATATAATAAAACCAATAAAAATATTTAAATTAACAAATAATCACAAAATTCTAACAAGCACTGAATAATTCTTACATTTGGATATAACGTATTATCACTAACACGGAGTAATTAAAACTAAATATTGTCAATTCTATTATTGCATGTTTCCCCCCTTATGGCTAATAATGTGTCTGTAGCTGTGAGCACAATTATCTGTGTCCGTTTTGTAGTTCATGCGTATGTGACTAGGCGTGTGTGCTATGTGCAGCATCTCTAAAGTGAGTCGTTTTGAGTAATTGTTCTCACGTTGTAGAATTTTTACTTTTTCAAAATTGGGGATATGGCCCTCTTTCAAACAGTGCAAGGCAAGTGCTGTCTTTTGATTGTTTTTATGTCCAGCTTTGATGTCCGATTTATGGGATGAAATCCGCGTCCTTAGTTTGGATTTTGTTGTCCCAATATATACCTTGTTGCATATATTGATGCCGTCATTATTACATGGGATTTTGTAAATTAATCTAGATTGGTCAAGTCTGTCTATCGGATCTTTGGTTTTACTAAAAAGTTGGTTTAAAATATTGCACGGTTTAAAAGCTAATTTATATTTGTTCTTGTCAAAAATGTCAGAAGCAGCGAATCTTTCAGCGAACTCAGGTACGTATATCACAGATTTATAGGGCTTTGCAATTTCAGGTGTTTTTGAAGAAAACATTTGTTTTATATTGCACTCTTATATGCAACAAGGTATATATTGGGACAACAAAATCCAAACTAAGGACGCGGATTTCATCCCATAAATCGGACATCAAAGCTGGACATAAAAACAATCAAAAGACAGCACTTGCCTTGCACTGTTTGAAAGAGGGCCATATCCCCAATTTTGAAAAAGTAAAAATTCTACAACGTGAGAACAATTACTCAAAACGACTCACTTTAGAGATGCTGCACATAGCACACACGCCTAGTCACATACGCATGAACTACAAAACGGACACAGATAATTGTGCTCACAGCTACAGACACATTATTAGCCATAAGGGGGGAAACATGCAATAATAGAATTGACAATATTTAGTTTTAATTACTCCGTGTTAGTGATAATACGTTATATCCAAATGTAAGAATTATTCAGTGCTTGTTAGAATTTTGTGATTATTTGTTAATTTAAATATTTTTATTGGTTTTATTATATTCAGCTTCCTGATGATGAGTTGCAGTGTCAACTCGAAATATTGAAGACACATAATAAATATACTTCAAAAATTATAAAAAAGAAATTTTTGTTTTATATTTTGTTTTATGACCTGGAGCCAGCTAAACAACTCTTATTATTTATATTAAAAAGGTCGCTAGAACTTCTAACATATTTTAAATCTTTATATTTTGCTTACCTTTTTCTGAACCTTAACTGTCAAAACAGTGTTGCCAGCAAATCGAATAAATAAATATCACTTTTAATTTTCAAAAAGTTTATTTTTTGGTCAAAATTTATAACTTTTAACGATTTGTTTTTTCCTTGTTTGCATAAATTGTTTTGAAAATTACACCCACTTTAGGTAAATTTACCTTTTTATGGCAACACTGTGTCAAAATCAAATGAAAAATTGAAACAAAAAATGGAAGAAAAAGCACATCTGCTGGAAATCGAATTTCCATTCTCAAAATGTTCACGATTGCAAATGCTCCCTCTCGAGAAAGGAATAGTTTCTCATGATAAGGACCAATAACTTAATTTTAAAATTCAAGAAAAAACACGAAAGCTATTAAGACACATTTTTAAGATAAATATATTGTATTGTATTTATAACTGGTTATATTTTCTTCAACTTATAAATAAGGCAATGAATGTGTTTTAAATAAAACTTAGATAAGTCCCTAGATAAAATTTTCTACAGCTAAACTTAGTTTGTACACTATCTTCCTATGTATATTTGTATAAAATGTTAAATGTTTGATATATTTTACACCTATGTATACATTATAATTATAGAAATACAAAATGTAGTTGACTACATAATAAAAAGATATGTTTTATTTTACATTGGTAAATATGTAATTTTTTGTACTTACTGTATATGTATGTACATATAAATATGTAACGATGCATGCATAAAATTTTTAACAAAATTAAAAATAAACTATTGTATGAAGATAGAAAAAAAGTGGTTATCACTTCATTATTTAAAGTTAATTTTTAATAAAATATTGTAATTTGTTTTTCAACAACTGATCGCATACGCAAAAAAGTTATTGACAAAAAACAAAACTTAAAAAAAAAATCAGATTGGACTTAAGTTATAGCAAAACAAAACTTAATTATGCTTAGTACAACATTTGAGCAACAAATTGAGATTTTAAGTGAGACAAAATTTCTTTTATAAATTAAGGTACGACTTGTTTCCTATGGGATTTATTTTTATTTTCTGTCCTATCGTTAATTTCTTAAACTGTTTTTTACACATTATGTATTCGTTTTGTATTTATAAAGTTCTCTGCAAAATTTGTGAGCAATTCTTAATATGTTTTTCAGTCTTTGGGGGAAAATGTAATAGAAAAAGATATATAAAATAAACAAAAATATTTGAACGATAAGGGTTACACTACATTTTCCTTTAAACGATTTTTTCTTAAACTCAAGGAACAAATGTTTCGCAAAATTCCTTAACGATTTTGTTAAAATTAACTCAGTGTAAATTTACATAAAATCGCCCTTGCAGTTTTCAAAACATTTGCTCCACAAATTTTTAAATTTGTTACGCCTTAAGAATAATGAATAAAGTCTATAAACTTATGATATTGTTAATTTTAATCAACTTAATTACAATTAAAATTACTCGTTATTTAACTTAACAATATCCTTATATAAATAAATAATATTAAAAAATATATGTATATTTATATATGTATGTACAATAAATGCAACCAGCGAAATCGGTCACTAAAGAAAACTCTTGTACAGACGTATGCGCAAGTCTCAGAGTCATAATTGTGGATGTTGCTGTTGCGTCAATTGAGCGGTGCGATCAAAGTACGTTGGCATATCCCTTTTATTATTCGTCTGTAGCAATGATGCTGTTGATGGCAGTGTTGTGGCCACACTCGTTGCGGACGATTCTGACTGATGCGTCTGTGACGACAGCTGACCCGGTGAAGCTTGCGCAGAACTTAGTAAAGAGTTTCCACCTTCTTTCGGACAACCAATCGTAAGGCGTACATGTAAACCGGATTCCTTAATAAGTTGTACAACATCTCCATGACTCATGCCAGCAATTTCAATGCGATTTACAGCAACAATGCGATCACCAACTTTAAGTTCACCGCAACGATCCGCGGGGCTACCAGAAATTAGTTTACCTGCAAAAAAAAAAATGCTTGTTCAATTGTGAAATATAAATATTGGGCCTTATTATGAATAAACATTCTCGAGAATTTTTCTTCGGACTCCGTAGCATTCATGCATGCATTCGCAAAAAAGTATTTCTCGAATGTCATAATTCAGTAGAAAGTAAGGCAATAATCAAGGAGAAAAAATTTTCAAATTTGTTGTAAGAATTTATTCCCCAATTTTTAACAGGGAATTCGAAACGCGAATTAATAATGTATTACAAATTGAAAATTTTTGTAGCTTAATTAATGTCTTCGTATGACACCAATATTTTTGGTATCCATCCTAGGGCTTTGACGGATTATCTAAATGCTATATCTGGACTTTCTATTCATTGGAAACTAGATCTCAGTGACACTCTTTAATTACATATTCTTTTTACGAATTAAAAGCTTCACAAAATAAACTAGGTTTATAAAAAGAAATATTAGGTGTCACTAAAGTAAGCTCCACTCAGGACTACATAGAAGAAAATTAGAAAAAATATTGAAAAAAATATTTATCCCAGCTGGAAATGATATTTCCATTCTCAAAATATTCACGATCGTAGATGGTCTCCCTCGAGCGAGAATTTCCAGACAAATACATGATAAGGCCCATTATATATGATATCAAAACTGATTTACCTATTGTTGACCCATAATATTGATTCGATGATGAAATAATGACAAATCCGAAACCTTCGTTTTCATGTCGACTTACAATAACGTCATATGGATATCGCAATGCAGGACGAAGTGTAGCCGGCATTGGCGCTAAATGTCGTATGCGTCTGCGTAATATCATTGTGACCTGTCCACGCAATGCAGCTTCGCCCATTAACGACACAACTTTGTGATGAGATGAGTTGACCTTTGATAAAAATTTTACATTAATTATTTAACTTATTTATTTATGAAATCTGCCTTACCACATTAATGCCATCAATGCTGAGGATTTCATCACCAGTTGCAATGCGATGATCGTTGTCAGCAGCACCGCCTGGTACTATGTGACCAACTGTTACCTGTGAACCCTCTTCAGTACCGCCAACAATGCGAAAGCCAAAGCCCAATGCTTGCCGCTCTAAGGTTACCTCGGTTAGTTCGAATTGCTGTTCGTCCTTTTATGAAATAAATATTAAAAATGTATAAGTGTAAGCCAGTCAAATCTGACCTCAATCAATCTTACCTCATCTAAGCGCTGCTGCCTTATTGATGGTGTTATCGCACCAGCTACATGCATACCACCGTTTACTAAACTTTGAGCAACAGCTCCGCCTACACCTCCACTCATTGTTGGTTGTACTGCAATATTATAGTTCCAAGATGATGATGGCTGAAGTTCTTCCGATATGCTGCTTCCAACAGCAGGTGAATGTTGCTGCGACAACGATAGTGGATAGTTTGCAGCATTCATTGGATTATGTGTTTCCAAAGGACTAAAACCAACTTTTCGACGATCGTTAAGCAGCTCATTGACACGTTTTTGCATACGTTCATTTTGTATATGCGCCGCTTGCAGTGATGTCGTCGCTGGATGTAAAGCAGGTGAGTAATGTGGCTGTTGCTGTTGATGCTGTTGATGATGCTGATGATTAAGCGGAGGCGGTAACAAAGGTGACGGTTGCTGCGATTGTAATGCATAGAAATTTGTCTGATGTTGCTGTTGCTGCTGTTGTCGAAATTTATAACGCTGATAATCTTGACACTCATAGCAATAGCAGGAGTCATGATGATATGTAGGCATTGGAGACATTAAATTTATGGTTGGATTATATAGCGTAGTTGCGTTTGGTGGTTTATTTGTTGAAAAATGGTGCTGTGATTGATGTTGATGTGATGGTTGATTTAGAGGATTTATCGTGTGTGACCCTGGCATAGGTGACATACCATATATTGGATTGTAACCACCACCAACTGCTCCTATTCCATGATTGCTTGACGAAGGCATATTATATTCCTGATTATCATAATTGTTATGAGAAACGGAATTAACTAAAAAAAAAAAAAAATTAGTGTACATTTTTATGTTAAGAACAATAAATATACCGTGATATCCAGCTCCAGCATCCGGGTGAGTTCCTTGTGCGTTCAGTGTATCATTTAACAACTTTGCCTCGGCCAACCGCTCGCTAAGGCTTGTCACTAGCTTTGGATATGGATCCATAAATGGTGGTATATCATGATTAATAGCATCGATTTCTTGCAAACTATTCGTCGACTTGGCATCAACCTGCGATTTACTCTCCGCCAATGAACGCTCCATATGTGCTTGAGATACAATGCCATTCGTAGCTGCTGCTACCTCATCGTTTAACTCATTATTTGGAGTCTGGACACGAGCGCGCCGTGTATCCACCAGTGGCGTTTTTGGTCTTATCGGTAATATTTCTTTTTGTTGCGTACTATAGAGATCAGCAGTTGGCGTTTTACTACGAAACAAACCATTGCCAATAAAATTTTTGCGCAATTTCGAGACATTTCCACTACCTAAATTTGCTGCATTGAAATTTGTTGAGCCACGTTGTATTTTCACCGTGGTCGGTTCTATTTTGGAGCAATCTTTAAGCACTTGCACCACCTCGATATGTGATTTATTGCATACACTGACGTTATTGATTTCCAGCAAAATATCACCTTCTTGTAGATTTTTACAACAATTTCTATCGAGAATTTTCTTGACTTTCTGCCCATAAGCTGAATCTGCAATGGTGAAACCAAAACCCATAACACCTTTAACGATGGAAAACGTAAGCACTTCCGGTTTTTTCATAAGTATAAAATCTCCAGGTGTTTCAGAAGCATGTGGAGAATTTTTATGTGATAAGTCAAGATTTGTTGAAGTTGCCCCACCACCGCTTCCGCTAGCACCGCCACCACCAGAAATATCAAGAAAATTATAATTTCCATCCATATTTAAGTCCATTAAAATACGTTGTTTCTCTGGTTCGACGGCAATTGTTGTTACCACTTCTGTATTGGGATCATTCGGATCAAAAGGCAATGGATAACCGCGGCAGACTTCCAACGATACTGTTTCGCCTGGCATTATCGATTGAAAAACATTAACCATTTCGTGATGTGTAAAACCTAAAACGCATGTATCATTTACATAGACCAGTACATCACCAGTTTGCAATTGTCCATCCAACCATGCTGGACCATTTGGTACAACCGATTTAATTTGTAAAAATTCTTCAACATTATCATCGCCACCTACAATGGTGATACCTAGACCACGTGCCGATTTAAGCAGTGTGGTGATTATACGTTCTCCTTGCATTTCTTGTGGATTGCGCGTAAATTTATATGGTAAAAATGTGGGCTTCTCCATGATACCACCAGCAACGCCGCCACCGCCGATAGCAACAGGTGGTGGTGGTGGACCACGTTGTTGTTGCTGTTGTATTTCATTTATATTCATCACTGGATCTCCATCTGACTTATTTTGTTGTTGCTTTCGTTGTTCTGCAGCACGACGTTTAGCTTCCAAGACCGGGTTCTCATATTGCGTACGACGATTAACATGATCAATATAGTATGTACCATAAAGTGAATCTTCAATTTTTTCCCAGCCATATGGTAATTCATCATCGCTACAATCTTCTAGAGATTTCTTTTGGAATTTCGATAGACGTGGATCTAGCCAGTGTGAAGTGCCGGTATTATGGCTAAAAGAAAGAAGTAAACGGTATAAGTAGTTTG
The DNA here is from genome assembly GCA_951812925.1 of Calliopum simillimum. NCBI lineage: Eukaryota > Metazoa > Arthropoda > Insecta > Diptera > Lauxaniidae > Calliopum > Calliopum simillimum. The sequence goes on from OX638370.1 coordinate 12,143,084, forward strand.
TTTTGCAGAATTTAATTTATTTTCAACTTACTCTATAAAATATAATTCACCACGTTCTGTATAAGCTGTTTCCCATTTGGGCGGCAATGGTCCGAGGCCGTCGTCATCATCATTATCGGTATTACGCGAAGATACAGTGCCGCTACCAACACCACCACCAATGCCATTGTAGTAATTTTGCAGTAAGTTGTCTATGAAAAAAGAAAAAAAATTTAGGATAAATTAACATGGAACCATTTGAGTTAAACGAAACTAATTTTTTATATTGGGCCTTAGCATGAAATAAACATTCTCGAGATTTTTTCTCTGACGATCTATTATGAAATCGGAACAACAATTTTTTGGAAGGCAAAATTCACTGGAAAGCAAGGTTGTGAGGCAAGGTTGTGAGGCCGGGGGAATATTTTGACATTTGTTGTGCGAATATATTCTCCAAGTTTTTAGCATGGAATGCGAAGCTTTTAGCTTATTAATAAGATACCTTTCATATAGCACAAGAATTTTTGAAATCCAAACAAGGGTTTCCAATTTATACCGGTTTTTCCAAAAGCTATATCCGGATCTTTAAATAGTTATATCCTCAAAACTAAATCCTAACAACACTTACATATTTCTTCTTACTGCCATACCTAAATTAGAGCGTTATTCGAGTGTCAACGTTATTTAACCACCTCTGTCTGTTTCATGTCCATATAATTTATATCGAGCATACCGAAACAGAGACGGTTAAATAACGCAAGCGCCTGCACAATGCTCCAGTTAGGTATGGATGTTAGATTTAAAAGCTTCATAAAATCAACTTAAAAAAGTATTACTTGTAAAGTGTCACTAAAGTAAAATTACGTTATCCTAGATAAAGCTCTTTCGGTATAATTTTGTGAATAACGTGAGTCAAATCTTATTATTTGAAGAATTTCGACAATAATTCAAAACCTTTTATGCCCTACACCCAGGGTATATTCACTTTGTCCTTCCGTTTGTAATGCATAGAAGGAGGCGTGGCAGATATAGAAAAGTATATATATTCTTGATCACCGTCACCTCCTGAGTCGATATAGCCATGTCCGTCTTTCTGGCTGGGTGGGTGTCTGTCTGTCTGTCTGTGGAAATATTTTTTTACGGGAAAACTAACCAAGATAATTCGGTGAAATTTGGTACAGTGGCTTTGCAGTAAAAGTTAGTTCGGGAGATTGAAAATGAGCAAAATCTGTCAACGGATAGCCTGCCGCCCAAACAAAAAATGTATTCAAAATGCAACTTTAGGAGTATTTTTCACGACAATGCAAACACAATACACATAAATACTAGGAATTATAAGCGCAAGCCCTGAGCAAAAACTGGGCGAATTCGGCCAAGAGGGCGTGGCACCTCCGATATGAGCAAAGGCTTCAAAATGCTATACTGAAAGGGATTTTGGAGATAATCCAACTAAAGTTCACTCAAATACTAAGTACTGTAAATGCACGCTCTGCGTTAAAACTAGACGAACTCAGACAAGAGAGCGTGGCACCTCCCATATAAGAAAAAGCTTCAAAACGCTATACTGAAAACGTTTTTAGAGATCGCCGGTGCTTACGAAGAAATTCTTCCAACCGAAAGTTGCGGCGAAGAAAATCTTTTTTTGAAATTGCGGCGAAAAAAATCTTTTTTGTATTATGCGGATGTTAAATATGAAACTCCAGGATTATTCCAGAATTAGATTTTGTATAAAAACGTTTATTAAGTTTTCTCAGCTTTTTGATGGTGCAATCAGATTTTCCGAAATTTTCCATTTTCACCCGGAAAATCACCACAAAACATTCAAACCTCAATATATTATTATGAAATTATTTTGAAAAAATAGTTTTTTCAGAGAAATTTTTCCTATTCTTTTTTTCGAAAAAATTTGCATTACTAATCGAAAGAGTGATTTTTTACGCTGCATTTTGTAAAAAGTGATTTTCTTCTCCGCATTTTGTAAAAAGTGATTTTCTTGTCCGCATTCGCACAAAAAAGATCTTTTTCGCCGCAGTTTGAAAAAAAGGATTTTCTTGTCCGCATTTAAAGAAGAGATAGTCTTCGTAAGCACCGGCGAGATAATCCAACCAAATTTCACTCAGACACTAAGAATTATATATGCAAGCTCTGTGCAAAAACTGGGTGAACTCGGACAAGAGGGTGTGGAACCTCCCATATAAGCAAAATTTTCAAAATACTGCAGTCTAGAGTATTCAATGTTTGGCCAGGCCAAAGATTACACCCATACTAGTTTCTCTTTAACTTTGGGTGAATAGATTTATAACAAATACAGAATGCCAACTTTTGCTCTTATTTGATGATTAATGTCACTATTTCGTTGCGAACTGTACCTGTTAATGCAAATTATTTGGATTTATCTAAAGAAATCGTAAATTTTTGAAAATTTGCAAGGTAGACATATTTTTTTTTTTCTTTCTGGATGATCTTAAATTACTGATTTCGTGTGATCAAATATTTTCTACATATTCTGCTTCGAGTATTTCATTTAAAAAGAAGAAAAAAACCAAAACAAAAGTAAAATAAAATAAACAAACTAAAGCAAAACTTCTTTCCAAGAAATTGCTCATCATCACATAAATCCACTACAGTTACTCAAACATAATTGAGACTGTGAATCAATGATTCATGATCGAAATATGTACCAACAGCTTACAGCAAAATTTTTTTTTATTTTTTTTTTTTAACTTAAGTTTAGCAACGATCGCGGAGTTTGAAGGTACAAAAAGAGAAACATATTACCTGCATTTCGTTTGTTTACATGTTACGTTTTTAGCGGTCACGTTTATGTATCGAAGTAGATATATACAGGCTTGACGAGAGGGGGGTAAAGGGAAGAGCGCCCTTTTAGAGGCCCGGTTTTCGTAAGAAGTTATTTTATCATTAATAAAATTTGAAGTAGTTTTTTTTGGATCGTTTTATATTTCAAAAGATAAAACTAACAATACCTAGGTACTTATTAATGTCCCATCACACGCTTCAGAACACAATTTGGCACGGTGTTTTTTAGATCAGGGGACTTTTTTCAGTCAATATGATATTTTTATCTAAAATCACGTCTTTTAAAGATTCAAATTTTAGAGTTGCTTAGTGGCCCAACTTTACAAATTTCGTCGGTTGTGCTTCCCTTCACATTTATTGGTATCAATCGATCATCTCAAATTTTTGGTTCATCATTGAAGGGAAAAAGTGCTCAATAGAGGGCCCTTCGCCATTTTTCATAGTTTTCTGTAAATTTCTCTAAAACTGTACAAAATATGCTTTTGAAATCTGACGAGAAAATAATTGCTGGAGTATGATGCACTTATGTTTAGAAGACATTATAAGCAAAATATTAAGATATGGTACACAAAATTTCCACACGATTTTTCCGTAATACTCTATATTTCACATAATATTCGATGTTTCAAACTTTGAACCGCTATTGCGCCGCACAACGACCCAATTTCGAAAAGTCCTTTGGAAGTGTTTTTCTTCTCATAATTGCCTATCGAAACTGCCTTACAAGAACCCATTCAAAAACAAATTTTTTTTGGTTAGAGCGTGTTATAACTGGGGTTTTTGACTTCAAAAGTGTCGAGTTTTTTTATATTTTGCACATTCGTCACAGCTCGTTTTATTTCAGTTATTTTAAATTGGATCGGTCATGTGAAATAATATTTGAGTCAAGATTTTTCGGAACAATATTTTTATTATCCTGAATGTATCCTTAAAAGTAGGCCCACAGTTTGGACGAAAGCTTCATTGCTTATACTACGGTGGACCCTAAATGGTCGAAGTTTTTAAAATTGCATTCAAAAAATTAATATGCAAAAAGCTTTCTGCATATTTTTGACTTAAGAAACCGGATAATCCTAATCGATATTTGCGAAATGTAGATTTTTTACCCATTCCTTTGATTTTCTTTCCGTGTTTGATTGAAACAAACAATAAATAGAATTGCTCTATCAAGGGATTTCCACTCCAAGTTTAACCTTTTCCACACCAAATTGATGTTTTTTAAATTCAATTTAAGCTTTGTCCAAATCAATTTAAACTTTTTGCAAATCAAATTTTTCGTCAAGGAATTTGCTGGAATTTTTTCAGAATTTTCGGACCTGTTATGTGGGCGTAAAGTGCGTTTTAGACATTTTAACCCATTCTGTCACCACGACCCACATACGATTTTTCTGAAATTTATTACGGAATATTTGTTAGATATCATGCTATCTTGCCTAATCGCATTTTTTTTACCCCAAATTTTTCGTTTTTCATTTTTAACTCGGCACGGGGCGCTTAAATTAAAAAAATATTATAAACAAAATCAATTTATTTTTCATCAAAGAGTTTGCTTGAATTTTTTTCAGAATTTTAGGACCTGTTATGTGGCCGTAATGAGCGATTTAGACATTTTAACCCATTTTGTCGCCACGGCCCATATACGATTTTTCTGAATTTTACTTCAGAATATTTGGAAAGGTGCCCCGTAACATATCTACTACTACTTCTGAAATATGTGATCTCCTGTATATTATCGCAAATCTCGATTTTCCCAAAATTTTTAGAGAAACCGACCCCCTGACACCATCTCGGGTCGAAATTTTTTTCTTCACCTATTGGGAATTTCATTTTATACGTTATTGGTTATTGAACATGGAAAAAAAAATGTTCTTAAAACCTGGGTCATATAAGAGGAGATTATTTTCGGATATGCCAATATAGATTTATACCTATTGTGTCTACAAGTAGGTGCAGAGATATATCATTCAAAGCGTATTTTTTTGCACAGTTCAATTTTATTTGGAAAATGTATATTTTGATATGGAAAAAGTTGAAATTCATTTGAAAAAACTTAATTTGAGAAAAATTTATTTTGATTTGAAAAAAGTTTAAATTGAATTGAAAAAATATGCTCGAGTGGAGTAAAAATTATGATTCTCATGTTGCTCTGTGCGGCCTGATTCATAATTTTTTGAACATGAAAATCATTAAAGAAATTTCCAAGTTTGTCGTTATGTGCCAATTTTTTCACTTTTTTCAACACTTTCAAATCCCACAAATATTTTTATGGGTTTTGGCCTGAAACGAAATCATATACGAAATTTCAGTGATATACGAGATGGTGATGCCAATATTTGCTACGCTAGGCTGTGTGGAAACACTTACATGATCACAACTAACGTATTAATAATTGCCACTGATGATGGTAGCGCCACTATCTACAGGGTGTTTATAGTGCAATACAAAGATAAAGAGGCAAATATCAAAAGGTCAACTACGATCGAGTTCATTAACATCAGTTTTACTTTGAATGTTGTGCTTAGTTGCTAGTAACCTCAAGACTCTTTTTTTTTTCATAAAATTTAAAAATAAAAACTTTTCTTATTGTTTATGTATTTTTAGTAACATGAAGAAGAAGAAGCAGAATAAACTACTGCAGCTTGGGAAAATCGAAATTTTGCATGCAATGCAATTTCATTGCCAGCACTAGGAAACAATGCTTAAAAGGAGACAGACAGCAGCAGCAGCAAAAAAGCAAAGTAAAGCAATTAGAAAAAAATCATTAAACAGAAAACAGCAGTCCAGGCTTCTATATGTAAGTGCTGCTGCTGTTGGTAGTGTGGAGTAACAAAAGATAAGAGATAAATTATTGGTGTAGTGGGCGGCCATAACCCAACTGGAAAATTTAACAATAGATGCATGATGATCAGATCTCTTTCCATACACATTTTTACAATGAACTTTAAAAATCATCACTATTTTTGGAAGTTTTGAGGCAATGCCTGATAAATCAAGAAACCACGTATGCAACCACATTTTTAATATTAAATTACAAACAATCTGAGAAAATTTTTATTAAAAATTATGAAGAGATTTTTTTATTAAAAGGTTTTATATTCATATAAATGTTTTTCAAGCAGTGATTATTTTTAAATATTTCCTACCAGGACTGACGTTGTTTGGCGCAGGAAATGTGAAAATGTAACAGTTGAAACAAAATACACACTGACTTCATTTGCAGATAAAATAACAATGATGATGATGCATTTAACAAAAACTCAACTTGGGTTGAAATAATTGCATTTAAAAAAGCTGCATCTTAACATACATATATACATTTCATTGCACTGTGGAGCAATAGGCTAATGTTATTTTAAATTAAACAGTCTGATGTCGCTTGTAGGCTGCAAGACCGTCATAATTCAGAAAAAAAGTCGAAAGAAATTAACTTAATTTCATGTTTTATTTTGTTTAAAAAAATCAAAATTATGAGTAGAATATACTATATTCATATTAGCCGTGTTTCTTTTGACGCGTATATACAATTGTGGATATATTTAAATCATGAACAGTGAGTCACACAATAAAACTCTAAGGAACTTTTTTTATGGAGAATCATGTTCTCTACAAAAACGTTTCATTCTATTTTTAAAAAAATTTATCTTTAAAGAGTTATTCTATAAAAAAAACTGGTTAAGCGCCGATAAACTGCAAAAAATCACTTTTTTTATATAACTTCTAAATAATTATTTTTGTTTTATAAAAGTTTAAAATTATTTGTAGAGCATGTGGTTTTCAATGAAAAAGACCTTTGGACTTTCTATCGTACGACTCACTGTTCATAAGTTATCGCAATTTGAAAATTACCACTATTGTATATATGTACGTGTCAAAAGAAACACGGCTATTATTTCCTTATTGAACCTGTTTTTTTATTAAACCTTCGACATAAATAGTGTCATATTTCAAGTTGTGACACTTTTGTTGAAAAACAAAAGCAGCTGTCTGCAATTCATAACTTCAAGAAATCTGGGAAATAATGCTGTTAGTGATATTTTTAAGTGAATCGTACCCGTTATTTTAAGTTTATCAACAAGAGCGTCATAACTCAAAGAAAGGTCAATATCTGGAATGTCAACTGGAAAAAATTAGTTTTATTATTGGGTGTACAATTTAAAAACCGGAATTTTTTAGCGAAATTTGATGCTTTATTGTGGAAAAATGTTACAATATATTTTATTCAAAGTATTGTCCATTGGAAGCTACAACATTTCCCCATCTTTCAGGCAATTTATGAATTCCATCCCAAAAAAATTGCGCCGGCTTGGCGGCCAAAAATGAATCTATCCAATTTTCGATATCTTGAACTTAAGTGAAGCGTATTCCTGATGGGGCATTCTGCATCGATCGAAACAAATGGTAGTCTGATGGTGCAAGGTCTGGGCTATAAGGCGGGTGAGGAAAAATTTGTATAGATTTCCCATCCGTTGTTTTCCAGGTAATTTTTGACTGGGGCAGCAATATGTGGTCGAGCGTTATCGTGGTGGAAAATGATTGACTCATGTCTGGTCGCATACGTTCGCCGCTCTGCCTGGATTTTCTGCTTCAATTGGATCAATTGTTGACGATAGAATTGAGCATTAATGGTTTGGCCACCTGGCAACAGCTCATAATGGATCAAACCTAGCTGGTCCTGACCAGGACGTTCTTTGTCCTCGACATCAAAATCACCACTTTTAAACCGTCGAAACCACTCACGACAGCTTGATTCAGCTGGAGCATAGTCCCCATAAACTTCTACAAGCAAACTATGACTTTCCGCAGCAGTTTTCTTTGCAAAAAAATTACCCAACAGAACCTCCCGCAAATGCTGTCTTTTTCTCCAATTTTCGAAGTTATTCATCGTGAAAAATAATAATGATGCACACAAGATAAAATTGTTTTGTTGACTGATCTTGACAGCTGTCAAATGTACCTTCAAAATTACTTATATATAAAGTTCGAGCTTTCACGATATTTGTTAGTACGGACATCCACCGTCAAATTCCGGTTTTTAAGTTGTACACCCAGTGTTTCCACTCAATTTACACCAAATTTATCTTTTTTAAATATAATTTCAACATTTTTCAAATCAAAATAAACTTTTTCGAAGTCAAAATAAACTTTTTCCAAACTAAATTAACCTCCCGTTTTTGGAAATCGGAAAGTTAATTTGATTTGGAAAAGGTTTATTTGGAATTGGTAAAAATTTATTTTGATTTGGTACAAGTTTAAATTAAATTGAAACTAGTTTGGCCTGGCCAAACATTAAATACCCTACAGTGCAGTATTTTGAAAATTTTGCTTCTATGGAAGGTGTCACGCCCTCTTGTCCGAGTTCACCCAGTTTTTTCTCAGATCTTGCACTTACTGTTCTCAGTGTCTGAGTGAAATTTGGTTGGATTATCTCAAAAAAACCTTTTCAGTATAGTGTTTTGAAGCTTTTGCTTGTATCGGAGGTGCCCCGCCCTCTTGTCCTTAGTATTTGAGTGAAATTTTGTTGGATTATTACAAAAAAACTCTTTCAGTATAGCATTTTGAAACTTTTGCTTATATGGGAGGTTCCACACCCTCTTGTCCGATTTCACCCAGTTTTTGCACAGAGCTTGCACTATAGTTCTTAGTATCTGAGTAAAATTTGTTTGGGTTATCTCTAAAAACCCTTTCAGTATAGCGTTTTGAAATTTTTTCTTATATGGGAGGTAACACGCCTTCTTGGCCGAATTTACCCAGTTTTTTATCAGAGCTTTCGCTAACAATTTCTAGTATTTATGTGTATTTTGGTTGCATTATCGTGAAAAATACTTTCAATCCCTCGTTAGCTCGGCAAAGCCACTATATCAAAATTCACTGGATTATCTTTGTTAGTTTTTCCGTAAAAAATATTTGCACAGACAGACAGACAGACATGGCTATATCGACTCAGGAGGTGACCTTGATCAAGAATATACATATATACTTTTCTATATCTGCCACGCCTCCTTCTCTGCGTTACAAACGGAAGGACAAAGTGAATATAACCTGGGTGTAGGGTACAAAAAGGTAAATTTGGTGTGGAAAAGCTTCAGCTTGGAGTGGATATCCTGTAACAGCAATACAGTTTTTGTTTTAATACTGTCAAATACTTGTAAATTAAAATTTGGGTTTTTTGATAAACGAGTGATATCATAAAATCTTATACTCGTATAATGGCAAAGGGTTTGAATTTCATGATGTCATATTTAAATATGGTCATTATTTGGAAAGGGAAAATCGAAAATGATCCTTCGATAGCTCAAGGGGTAGCGAAGAACTAAAGAGTGGAGTGGAACATTAAAATACCAACAAAATCACCAAGAAATAGGAAGCAAGGTATTCGTGCGAATGCAGACAAAAAAGACAACGCCGCTGACTGATAGATTGTCGATTGATACAATAACAAAGCAATAGGAAGCCAATATGCGGCAGCAAATTGTATTCCTCGAACAACAACTCACATTTTAAATGTTACAAAAAATTATGTTGTTGTTGTTACTGCAAAAAGAGTTGGGTGATGGACATTTTGGAACTAAACGCAGCCTGAATTGAACTCAAATTACTACAATGTATAGGAATCTCTTTGCAAAATACCAAAAATTATGTTCATTCTTGGTAATTCTTCGAGACCAAGAAGCTGATATAATTTCAAAACCAAGATTGTTATTCGATCTTAATTATTTATAGTTAATAGGGGGTATCGCGTCCCTTTTGAACATAAAATCATCTCACTATACAGAATTTGGCATCTTAAAAACCCAACTGCTTTGAAAAAAAAAGGTTAAAAATTTTTGCATACTCAACAGTCTTCAGAAATTTTTTCAAGACCACGAGTTTTCTAAATGCCGAAGAACAAGGATCAATATCAAAACCAAGACTAAGACTCAATGTCCAAGACTAAGGCAAAGAATGCTATGGTCTTAGTTTCCTTAGTTGATCCCATGTTAGGTGCAACACTTTCAAAATAATTTCAATCTGGTTGGAATTGTTTGACCAAAATTAAGTTAAAAAAGGTCTTCGGAATGGGGAACTTCAAGAAGGTCGTGGAAAAAAAGTGCCATCGCAATGTATCGCACTAAATGAAGACGTTTTATTTTTCCTTATGCCTCGCCTAGGAGTTACTGGAGAGCACACAAAGTTTTTGTGGAATTTTGTAGGTCATATTCAAGCTACATATTTTTCATAGGGTTTTTTTGAAGTTTTTATTTTTTTTATGATGAAATAAAAAAAAGCAACAATTTTTTATCCGAACAAATTTTCATTACTATACTTTGGTATGGATATCATTTCCACTGTCGAACGTATGTACATAGATACTTAAATGTATAGTAGTCTTGAGATTGCTGAAATTGCAGTACAATGCATTATTAAATACGGATATTTAAGTATGTGCGTGCGTGTTGTGTACATTTTCTTTTATTTTTTATCTGTGCTGCTGATGTGTGCATAAAGTTAGAAATATTAGATCTAACATAATGTAAACAATTGCAATTCTACGTGTACACGAGTGCATCAAGAATGATGATGATGATAGCGTACTCTTGGCGTAAACATTCTGTGAGAGTGAGTTTTCCTCATTGCGGATACCTATGAGGAGTACTCGTATAGTAAACTAAGGTCTTTGACTTGCTGACATCAATAAAATCATGTGTGAGAGTATCATCATAGATAAAATATGTTTAATGCTACTGGGTCTACTCGGAAGAACTTTTACGTCGTCGTCGTAGTTGTTGGTGCTTTTTAAAGAAGTTTTTGTTTATTTTTTCTATTTCTATGCCACACAGAAGTTATGTATTACATTCATAAGGATCTACATTGTTTCCCTTTTTATTTACTATTTGAAAGATGCTTCCAAACTTCTGTGGTTAAATTTTACTTTCACACTTTAGTGTATGTTGTTTGAGAAAATCTTAGCTTTTCTGAAGTGAGTTTATTTCAGATAAATTCTTAACACTAAATGTATGTAATTTAAAAAATGTAACAGATATGTAAGTTAGTCAATTAGATTTTAAGGTATTTTCCAGTTGGCCTCGACTTGAAAACGTCAATAAAACAGTTTGCTCTTCCTGAATCTCAGTTAAGTCATTAGATTTTATGAAAAATTCCTGTCATATCAAGGTTTCGATTTTGAAATAATTTCACAAAAAAAAAATGTTCCTTATATCATCCCATTAAGATTATACCTAAAGTTTTTATACCCTACACCCAGGGTTGTTCACTTTGTCCTTCCGTTTGTAACACAGAGAAGGAGTCGTGGCAGGTATAGAAAAGTATATGTATTCTTGATCATCGTAGCCTCCTGAGTCGATACAGCCATGTCCGTCTGTATGGCTGGCTGCCTGGCAGGCTGTCTGTCTGTGGAAATATTTTTTACGGAAAAACTAAGCAAGATAGTTGGATGAAATTTGGTACAGTGGCTTTAACGTAAAAGTTAGTTCGAGGGATTGAAAATTAGCGAAATCGGTCAACGGAAACGCCAACCGCCCATACAAAAAATATATTCAAAATACAATAATAAGAGCATTGCAATAACAGAAGCAAAATACTCATAAGCACTAGGGATAGTAAGTACAAGCTCTGAGCAAAAACTAGGCGAATTCAAACTAGAGGGCGTGGCACTTCCCATATAAAGCAAAATTTCCAAATGTTATACTGAAAGCGTTTTTTGAGATAACCCAACCAAATTGCACTGAAACACTCAGATCAATAAATGCAAGGTCTGAGAAAAAACAAGGCGAACTCGGACAAGAGCGCGTGGCACCTCCTATATAAGGAAAAGTTTCAGAATGCTGTATAGAAAGGGTTTTTTGAGATAACCCAACCGAATTTCACTCAAACACTAAGAACATTATTTGCGAGCTCGGAGAAAAAAACTAGACAAAATCGAACGAAAGGACGTGGCACCTCCCACATATGTAAAAGCTTGAAAGTGCTGTACTAAAAACATTTTTTGAGAAAACTCAACTAAATTTCGCTCAGGCAATAAAAACAGTAAAAGCAAGCTCTGAGCAAAAACAAGTCAAACTCGGACAAGAGGGCGTGGTACCTCCCATATAAGCAAAAGTTCCAAAATGCTACTGAAATCGCTTTTTAAGATAATCCAACTAAAATTCACTCAGACCCTATGAACAGTAAGCTAAGTGAATTCAGACAAAAGATCGAGGCACCTCCCGTACAAGCCAAATTTTCCAAATACTGCTATGTAGGGTATTCAATGTTTGGCCAGGCCAAGGGTAACACCCTTACTATTTTTTTTCCAATAACAAAAGTTGCTTTACTCAAAATGCTATAACTCAAGAAACAATTGTACGATCGCTGTCAAATTTTGACACGTATCGTTTGTAGCTTGGTTTCCACTTAAAAATTGAAAAAAAATTCTAGTGGCACCCTCTCTTATAAACTATACGAACTTTTTAGCCGACCATGTTACATTTTATTTGAATAAATACATGGATTCAGCATTTCATTCCCTAAAATTTGCTGGTTTAAAATTCTGTTTCTTTAAATGAAATAAACAAATGAATCAATTTCTTTCAATTAGTGATGAACAAAATCAGTCTTGGTCTTGAGTCTCGAAAAATGTTCTATGGTCTTGATCTTGGTATTGATGAAGATTATAAGCTAGATCAAGACTGCTATTCGGTCATGGACATTAATGGGGGTTATCGTGCATAAATATTCTGGAGAATTTTTTTCTCAGACTGCAATGGAGAAAAAATTTTCGAGGATATTTATTCACAATAACCCCTATGGAATTTGGAACATTAAAAACCAAACTGCTTTGAAAAAATTAGTGTGTTGAGTATGCAAAATTAAGCAATTTTATGTATAATTTACTTTTAAGATCAAGATCAAGCGTAAGACCAGTATTATGACCAAGACTAAGGCCGAGAGCAAGACTTAATGCCCAATACAAAGGCCAAGATCAAGATGCAGTATCAGAACCAAGACCAAGATTTAATTTCCAAAACTTTAGCATTCTTAGTCTTAATTCGCACATCACTACTTTCACTATGAAACTGTAAAACCGTATTACGATTTTAAATTCCATGGGATTGAAAATTCTCGAAAAATTTAAATTCCAATCAAATACAGAATCAGATAATTCAGTACTTCTTGACCACGCAAGTGCACGCATTAAATAAGTCATTAAGTAAAATTAAGTTTAAAAGTTTTGGCGCCAACTAGGCATAAAGTTAAAGCAATTGAACGGAAATCCAGATTCTTCAGTGCTATATTTAAAAGAATGGCTTTTAAACATAATTCCAAAACAATCAATTCCATTATTTTTTTCTATGGCCGATCAAAAATAACAATCAAGTCAGTAAAATTTCACTTAAAGGCATGAGAAACAAGTGCATTTCACTTCAAAACAATAATAACGTAAATTTTACTACAAATACTGTTATATTCTTGTGTGAAAAAAAAAGTAAAACGTAAAGACAAACAAAAAATTTCAAGTGCGAGTTGTTTGTTTTTTTCACTTTTTTTATAAGGAGTTTTTTTTTTTTTATGTCTTCCATTAAGCGACCGGTATGAGTGTGTCGAAAGCACGCATAACCAACCCAAACACAAACAACTCTGGAAAAGGTCATTGGACTTTACAACAACGTCTGCGGTTTTGTTTTGAATATTTGGACTTTCGAGTACATTATTAGCTAAACTTGCAGATGCTATTAGTATGCATGGTATAAGTAAAACGTTTTTACGTTATAATATACAGGGTGATTTAGTGCATTTAAATAAAAGAATCAACAACAAATATGAGGAAAGCAAAGTATGTATTTTCGAAAAGATTATTCGAATTAATTAGATCGTAATATTTTCATTATTGCTGTAATTTAAAGAAGGCCGAAAATAATATATGTGCTATTGGGATTAACTGAGTTACAGCTTTTCGAAACTAGACAGATAACAGCGATATTGCGCAACAGCAGTCTTAATCCAAATTAATTTGTGCATAATACCCATCAAAATGCACATCCACTCCAATAATAATGCATGAAATAATACTGAATTATTACTGAATTCAATATGGTAGGAGGAGATGCAACGCATCAACGAAATTGAGCCAAATTTATGCAAAATGGTTATTTCGCCAGAAGAGTGCGTGTGTCCCAGCTAAGTTGTGGAGGTCATCTGCCCGATGTGATATTACATACATAACCCTATTTTTCAATAAGAAATAAAATGAAAAAGTTAGTTTTCCATTTAATTCAAATCTTGCGTGAATAATGAGACACCCTTTACTATTTCAGATGCTATGCAGAGCAGCAACCAATTCATATTTGCTGTTGTTTATTTGCTAAAATCCATTCATTGAATAGCTTTGCATAAAACTCGTTTAAATTTTAAATGCAACTTCTACTTCCCATAAACGGCCGCTTTCTGTTAAAAGTAAAAAACGATACCAATAAAATACAAAAAGATGCCTTCTGTTGGAAGTCTCTCTCTTTCATCATCAACTTAGCAAATGTTTACGTAGTTAGCTTAGGTACATAAGGTAGTTTACTTACGATTGATAGCACATAGTTAGCTAAATGATTGTAAATAGGTTATGCTGTTGAAAGTGGGCCAATAGATGAAAAGCTGCATATAACGAAATTTTTCGTGGAAATGACAATATTTTTCATATTTGGTGATGACGTATTTATACATCAAATATATGGCCAATGCAACAGCAATCTTTCAATTACTACCTTATTACTTAGAAAGAAATGTTTGTCATATACAAAAGAAAATCTACATGAAATAAGTTACCGTAAATTAACCGTCACTCAGCTAGTTAGCTTGAATTTTTATATGCATACAAAACCTTATTGTATTCAATTTAAGGGATATTGCGATTAAAATCTTTACGAATTTTTTAATCATTCCATTAGCCGTTAGTTTTATTTTTGTTATATTGTTCTTACACTAATAGTTTACTATATGTTGGTATAAATTGTTCACTTAACTGAGCTTTGAAATCATAAGGCTGTAAGTAATTTTAATTTGCACCTTGTTGTAACTTCATATTGATTTATTTTCATATATGTATGTACTAATGTACATAGTTATAATAAATATGAGCTCCTCAACTCTTTCCTTTAACATCACAATGCTTTAACAACGATAAAAAGGTCAACTTTATGTTTGTAAAAATAGTTTCATCAAAATATTGATTTTTATAGTTTCATTTAATATTTTGACCACAACAGAAACTAAAAATATATTGTTTTTAATAACAAAAAGAAGACATTGGCTTCGTTTAGTATATCAAATTAGAGAAAATGGTAAAACTTAAAATATTTTGGCACATATCTTCGTCTAAGTACTATTTCCGTCTGTGTATACTACATTTGTCTTTTTTTGAAAAATATCGGCTTTGAAGAATGGAATCGAGATAGAAATTAGAGCTGGGCACGGGCCGTGTTTTACTCTTGGCCTTTACTCTTCAGAGTTTTGAGTGGGCTTCGTGCGGGTTCAACCCCAAAAGCCCGAAAATAAGAGGCCCGCAAAGGCTCGTAAGTCACGGGAAGATTGGAAGAATAAAGTAGGAAAAAAGTTTTTCTTACATAAAAATATGTAAAATTTTGTATAAATATGGGTCTGAGAATGACAATTAGAGTAAGGCAAGTCAGTAAGTAAGTCAAGTCAAACAAATCATCTTATTAGATTAGAATGTTTATTTTTTCAACATATGAAAACCATTGATTTAGCTTCATCAATATGTTAAAAATTTTTGGTGCGGACCCGGCCTTTTTTCAAGTGCTTGTTGCTTTTTGAGCCCTGTGCCCAGCTCTAATAGACACTAAATTTCAAACATAAAAGCGCATAAGTATGAATTATTTGATGGTTCCGTAAAGTAATATTTACAAATGAAATATAGTGAAATAGTAAAGTAATATTTTCACTAAATTGCCTGCATTTTCCTATACAGTAAGTTATATATATAACCATATTTACTTTATAATTCTAGTGAAAAAATTTTTTTCGACAGACATTTGCATAATATACACAATTTATACCTCTTCATCATATACATAGTGTTCTTAAAGGGCAGGATTATCACACAAAATTAGGACAAAAACTTAAAATGGGGAGTGATCAGATGCCCCTTCGAGAAAGCCCCTTTTCTAGTTTTCCAAACAAAACAAAAAAAATTTTTTTTAACTGCAACAAACAAAAATCAAATCACATTCGATGTGCTTTGCGATGCTGAATTTGAATCCAGTCTCAGAATCGCTCTCCTTCGTATATAGTTTTCAAGATATTCTAACCTAAAAACCAAAAAAAAAAAATAGTTTTTTGCTATTTTTTTAAGCTATATAACTATATGACATATTGTTTGATCTCTTTTTTAAAACTTAATTTCAAATATGTCGATATCATCATATTTCTAGGAGATATCGTAGACCGAAATATTGAAAAAACCTGTTTTTTGCACTTTTTTTTCTTTTTAGGTTAGAATATCTCTGAAAAAAAAAGATATTGACCAAATTTAAGTAAAAGGCTATCTGAGAAGTCATATGCGTTTTCTTATGTTTTTCTGTTTGATTTTTTCTCTGACTGTCAAATTTTTATTGTTTTTAATTAATTTTGTTTATATTGTTTTAATTTTTTATTTTTTAAACAAATCTAATGCCAAAATAACTCATATGAGTTTTCTTCTGATAAATCATTTGAGTAATAAATTTACATTCACACTATCAGAGTTGCCATGTTTGACAACTCATAAGAGTTTCTGTATGACTTCTCAGATAGTCTGAAGCGGCTTTAAGGTTTTAAAGACAAAGATTAGACCTTTCAAGTACTTTATCGAATTTTACAGGTGGACGATATGTCATCTAGTTATAGTTAAAGCAAAAAATAATGTTTTATGCTATTTTTTAAACCTATATATGGCGCCAATGAACGTCGGAACGTCGGGGAAACGCAATGAATAAAATTTGTTTTATTTTATTGTTCCAGAAATAATCGACGAAAAAGTCTGCAAACAATATTTAAAATTTTTTTTTTTTTTGTTTTATATGGAAAACTAGAAAAGGGGCTTTCTCTATCACAAAAGCCTATTTTCAGTTTATGTAGTAATTTTTGTTTGATGATCCTGCTTTTTAAGAACACTGTCTATAGGTCAGGTATTTGAAAAATGTCACTATTTGGGCTTGAAATTCTAGTAAAATTTACTTCGAATAAAGTACACGGTATTTTGAACAGTCGATAGGTTTGATGAAAATGTGGAGAAAATTTGTGAATAGGGTTTCATTTGCATTAGTTTAGTGATCATCCCCGCAAAATATCGCAAAAATACATATCCCATATAAAATAAAAAAAATTCAGAAAAAAAACGCAACAACCAAATAGAAAAATAGTTATTTTTAATGTATTTTTTAATTCTGAATCCGAATCCGGCCTTAGAATTGCTGTATCTTATACGGTTTTTGAGATATCTTCGCCTAAACAAGGAAAAAATACCGTTTTTGCTATATTTTGGAGCTATATAACAGGACGTATATACGTAAATTTTGATGCAGAAATGGAAAGCCCCTTCACGAATTTTCTCCACATTTTCATCAAACCTATCGACTGTTCAAGAGCACCGTGAGTAGTACGAACTCATATTTTTTCTCCGTGCGTATGTTTGCCGCTCGCGCCGGCTTATTGGAAAAATGGCTCCAAAACCAGTTTTTTGCAAATATCTCGTTAACGGTTATTTCTAGAGAAAAATTCTGGTCGACAATTTTGTAGTTTATTAAATTCCCACATTTAAAATATTTTTTTTTTTTGCGCGTAAAATACTTAACCTTACGGTCTAATATAAGTGTATATCTTTTTTTAAATCATTGTATCTTATACCTACCGCAAAATTAGTGCTATGCACACTCAAAGCAAATTAGTTGACATCAAAACGCTTTGATCAAAGCTGGCAACAAACATGACCCACTTTTACATAAAAGTTAATTATAGCAGACAAAATCTACTACGAAACTACGAATATCTTCTCATCGATGATGATGATGGTTAATGCAAAAAAAAAAAATAATGAAAAATGTTTGAGGCATCGAGATAACGTTATTTTAGAATTTTTTTTTAATGAGTTGCCAAAACTACTACTTATCTGAGTTTCATATAGAAATGGTACGTATTCTGTGTGCTATAAAATAAAGAAAAAATTGTGTTTGTAATTTGTAATTGTAATTGTAATTTATTAAACTTTAAAATCATTATTTTTTGATAAGAGAAATTACATTATTTGAGATTTAACTTAGAGGTATTACATCAAATGAAATCTTTAAAATTGTGTTTATTCACGTAAGTTTATATAGGCCAAATGTAGATTTAAAACCTTTAAATCAAAATTAGGAGATATTTACTCCATCTGTCGTGAAAATACAATTCTTGCATGTGATCTGCAAACCTTTAATCTTTGAGCAGTCTAAGCCAGAGGATAACAAACTTTTTGGTCAACTTTTCATGTAAGGAAAATTTAGTGAGCAAAAAAGCCGAACTTTCCAAACATTTCAGGAGCAAAATAAAAAAGCAAGTCCTCGTTTTCAAATTTCTAGTCGACCTATATTTAAATCTCAAGGGTTGGTCAAAAAAAAATAACTTATTACTTTTACGTATTTTTAAGGATTTTCATACAAAAAAAAATATTTTTTCAAATCACATCTAACATTTTTATTCAAGGTCATTACTTATCCAAAATTGCAACGAATGTTTTTGACTTAACAATGTAACGTAATACCTTAGGTTTAAAGTTGTTCATGAGTAAGTAAACAACAATAAAGAAGACGAACAATTATTTAATTGTTTTACTTACATTAATTCTTTTTTGCTTATGGATAGTAAATACAAGCTCCAATCAGTTAAAAAACCGTAAAGCATTCCTCCTCATCATCGCTATTCAGTGGGCTATCACGATTTTTCTTTAAAATTACATCATGAAAGTCAAACACACAAACTTTTTGACTTACACAGAAAAAGATGAGTGTGATTATTTTTACTTCATTCGAGTAGTAAAAAAATTGGAGTAGTTATTGTACATTTTCCTATACGTACAGTAAATTATGCTTTCCGCCAGAAAAATATATTACCATTTTTATTCTATAATTCTAGTAAAAATATTTATGTTTGAACACTTATTTGCTTGATATACAAATATTAGGCTCCTTATCATATGAGTCAGAGTTGTAGAGGTCTCAGAAGTTTGTAATTGTAAGTAAAAATAATAATATTTTCCTATCTATCACAGGTTTGAATCCTAGTGCGATCATCGTCAGTTTGTTTTCTTTTTTGTTTTTTTTTTTTGAACTTTACAGTAAGGTTATTCGAAAATTTTGAATTTACAAAACAGTAAGGTAAAATTAATTTTACTTTTTTGATTCACTTTCTAACTTGAAATTCTAGTAAAATTTACTAGACAGAAAATTATACGAATTTCTTTTTTCTACGTGTTAGCTAAATTGAGGGTTCTCCTTATTTTGCTATAATACGTTAAAATTTGAAGATGTCATATGAAAATCATCATAATAACTAGTCGTTAAAAACATGCTAAAAAGAAAGTTAGACGTTCACGGGTTTTTATTACAGAAATCGGTCAATTGGTCATTAGAGATAAAAAAAACCGCGGAATGCTATTAAATTAGAGGGTCGAAATCGAGGGGAGGGGCAAAATGCACCCTTTACAGTTTTTCAAAAATATCTAGCGAACGAAGCAAAATAGCCCAGGAAAATAAGACATTTTCTGCGAAAAAATTCCCAGTGGAAATTTTTCACCGGAATTGTCTTTATTTATGCATGATACACAAACTGTGAAAAGTCCATTGCAAAGTCGTGTGCGCATAAAAAGTTATTCGGGCTCAAAGGTCGCTAAAATCAGTTTATTGCAAATATCTCGCTAATGCTAACTTTTGCAGAAAAATGTTGGTCTCCAATTTTGTAGCACTGGAAATTTCCTACAAAAGTACGTTAAAAGTATTTGCGTACAATTTCTAGTTTAGGAGATCACCCAATTTAAAAAGTTGTTAACAGTTATGATATGAAATACTACCTATGAGTTCATATAAAAATATCTTACTTTTTAAATCGCAATAACTCTTCAATGAGATGTTGTACAAACAAAATTAAAATGCCGTTTGAAAGATAATTTAATTTTCTATATACCGTACAAAATTTTTTTTTCGAACGGCTCATGACCTTAAAAATATTCTTGAATAACCGTTAAGGCTTCGAAATTACTGGTTTTTTAAGGATATCTCCGAATTGGTATGTACTACGATAAAAAGTAAAGGGACCAATTTTGTAGAGAATTACAAGATCTACAAAAAACAAGCAGCTTGTGTACATATATATTTCCACTGGGAATTTTTTCGCACAGAAGCTCTTTTTTCGTCTTATTTTCCTGGGCTAAAATTTCGATATTTTTCTAGATAACTTTTTGTAGAAAATTAAATTTGCCATCGAAATGGTTTCACGGCGCTGTCCTGAGAATTTAAATAACGATAACAACACCCCTCTGGGGTTATTTCATATTATCAAAGCCTATCAAATTCTGCATATTTTGGTGAATTTTTAAAAAAATCGTTAGAGCGCATTTTGAAAAAAAGCCAAAAAACCGTTAAAATTGAAATGAAAAAAAAGTTTTGAGTTGACGCAAAAAAATTAAATTTTTATCAATATTTTAGCAAATAATGATTATAATGTGTATATATTATGAAAGCATATTAAATTCTTCAGAATATAAGACTAAGTAAAAAAAAATCGATGAGCCAGTTTTCAAAAATATGGCAAAAAACCGTTAAAATTTCAATGAAAATCAATATTTTTATTCGATATATGAAAATTAATTTTGCTTATTATTGCAACAAATAATGAAAATTATAAATATACACACATATTACATATATATCATGTATGTTTTCTATAGAATAAAATGTTTACGTTCCTTAACAAAAAAACACTGAAAAAAATTATTAAAAAAATTATTTAGTTAAAAAATATCGTTAAAATTGGAGTAAGCCCGACAAAATTCGGATTTTTCTGCAAAATAGTTCGAAGTGAAATTTTGTCAACAGAATACTCTTTATTTATGCATGGAAGATAAAGTGTGAAAAAATCATAGTGAAATCTTCTACGCATAAGAAGTTATTCAAGGTCAAAGGTCAAAAAAATCATTTTTTTGTAAATATCACACAAACGGTTACTTTTTCAGAAAAATAGGTCTAGACAATTTTGTAGTCCTGAAAATTTACTATAAATAAGATCTGTGAGTTGTCTTCGTACGACTAATAGTTTAAGAGATATTCAGATTAAAAAAGTGTCAAAGCTTGTTAATGCATACATGCGGTATATAAGTGTGCATAGCCACATGTTGATTTTTAAATTGCCATAACTTATGAACGATGAGTTGCACGAAAAAAACAAAACTATCAGGTTATAGGGAATTGTATGTTCTATAAATGATAAGCAATGTATGTACACATACACTTTACCGTTTAGGAGTAATTCAATAAAAACATACTGTTTTAACGTTTTCCTTAATTTTTATGGTTTTCATTGAATAACTCCTGAACGGTAAAGTGTATGTGTACATACATTGCTTATCATTTATAGAACATACAATTCCCTATAACCTGATAGTTTTGTTTTTTTCGTGCAACTCATCGTTCATAAGTTATGGCAATTTAAAAATCAACATG
This sequence comes from Calliopum simillimum, assembly GCA_951812925.1. Taxonomy (NCBI): domain Eukaryota; kingdom Metazoa; phylum Arthropoda; class Insecta; order Diptera; family Lauxaniidae; genus Calliopum; species Calliopum simillimum. The sequence goes on from OX638370.1 coordinate 12,164,596, forward strand.
TGGCTATGCACACTTATATACCGCATGTATGCATTAACAAGCTTTGACACTTTTTTAATCTGAATATCTCTTAAACTATTAGTCGTACGAAGACAACTCACCGATCTTATTTATAGTAAATTTTCAGGGCTACAAAATTGTCTAGACCTATTTTTCTGAAAAAGTAACCGTTTGTGTGATATTTACAAAAAAATGATTTTTTTGACCTTTGACCTTGAATAACTTCTTATGCGTAGAAGATTTCACTATGATTTTTTCACACTTTATCTTCCATGCATAAATAAAGAGTATTCTGTTGACAAAATTTCACTTCGAACTATTTTGCAGAAAAATCCGAATTTTGTCGGGCTTACTCCAATTTTAACGATATTTTTTAACTAAATAATTTTTTTAGTAATTTTTTTCCGTGTTTTTTTGTTAAGGAACGTAAACATTTTATTCTATAGAAAACATACATGATATATATGTAATATGTGTGTATATTTATAATTTTCATTATTTGTTGCAATAATAAGCAAAATTAATTTTCATATATCGAATAAAAATATTTATTTTCATTGAAATTTTAACGGTTTTTTGCCATATTTTTGAAAACCGGCTCATCGATTTTTTTTTACTTAGTCTTATATTCTGAAGAATTTAATATGCTTTCATAATATATACACATTATAATCATTATTTGCTAAAATATTGATAAAAATTTAATTTTTTTGCGTCAACTCAAAACTTTTTTTTCATTTCAATTTTAACGGTTTTTTGGCTTTTTTTCAAAAAGCGCTCTAACGATTTTTTTAAAAATTCACCAAAATATGCAGAGTTCGATAGGCTTTCATAATATGAAATAACCCCAGAGGGGTGTTGTTATCGTTATTTAAATTCTCAGGACAGCGCCGTGGTTTATTCTTATTTTTAATTTTTTTTTTTTCGAGTTCTGAATAATTATAAAAAGTCCCATAAAAATTAGGGGAAAAAAATGTATTCCTTGAAAAATTCTTAGTATTATTTGTCTTTTACACATTTTTCGAAAGACGCCTAAATGTTTTTCCGACCTCATAAACAAAACTTCAATGTTTAAGTGGCCATATTTCGGTCAATTTTTGACATAAGAAATTTTTAAAAAAACTATTTTAAAGGAAATTTCATCTCCTTTTTTTATATTGCGAAATGTTTTTACCTATATCTGACTCTAAAAAAGTTATAGGCAAAAGAGTAAAAAAACTCAAGAAATCTTTTTTTTTTTTTGCTTTTTTTTTTCTTTTTTGTTTGGTATCAGAAATTTTTTTAAAATTTTTTGAATAAGCTATTTCGATGGCAAATTAAATTCTCTACACTAGCCCAGGAAAATAAGACGAAAAAAGAGCTTCTGTGCGAAAAAATTCCCAGTGGAAATTTTTCACCGGAATTATCTTTATATATGCATGATACACAAACTGTGAAAAGTCCATTGCAAAGTCGTGTGCGCATAAAAAGTTATAAAGGCTCAAAGGTCGCTAAAATCAGTTTTTTGCAAATATCTCGCTAATGCTAACTTTTACAGAAAAAATGTTGGTCTCCAATTTTGTAGCACTGGAAATTTCCTACAAAAGTACGTTAAAAGTATTTGCGTACAATTTCTAGTTTAGGAGATCACCCAATTTAAAAAGTTGTTAACAGTTATGATATGAAATACCACCTATGAGTTCATATAAAAATATCTTACTTTTTAAATCGCAATAACTCTTCAATGAGATGTTGTACAAACAAAATTAAAATGCCGTTTGAAAGATAATTTAATTTTCTATATACCGTACAAAATTTTTTTTTCGAACGGCTCATGACCTTAAAAATATTCTTGAATAACCGTTAAGGCTTCGAAATTACTGGTTTTTTAAGGATATCTCCGAATTGGTAAGTACTACGATAAAAAGTAAAGGGACCAATTTTGTAGAGAATTACAAGATCTACAAAAAACAAGCAGCTTGTGTACATATATCGCTTGTTTTTTGTAGATCTTGTAATTCTCTACAAATTTGGTCCAATTACTTTTTATCGTAGTATTTACCAATTCGCAGATATCCTTAAAAAACCAGTAATTTCGAAGCCTTAACGGTTATTCAAGAATATTTTTAATGTCATGAGCCGGTCGAAAAAAAAAATTTTGTACGGTATATAGAAAATAAAATTATCTTTCAAACGGCATTTTAATTTTGTTTGTACAGCTTCTCATTGAAGAGTTATAGCAATTTAAAAATTAAGATATTTTAATATGAACTCATAGGTAGTATTTTATATCATAACTGTTAACAACTTTTAAATTGGGTGATCTCCTAAACTAGAAGTCGTACGCAAATACTTTTAACGTACTTTTGTAGGAAATTTCCTGTGCTACAAAATTGGAGACCATTATTTTTCTGTAAAAGTTAGCATTAGCGAGATATTTGCAAAAAACTGATTTTAGCGACCTTTGAGCCTTAATAACTTTTTATGCGCACACGACTTTGCAATGGACTTTTCACAGTTTGTGTATCATGCATAAATAAAGACAATTCCGGTGAAAAATTTCCACTGGGAATTTTTTCGCAGAAAATGTCTTATTTTCCTGGGCTACACAAAGAAATCTAGAAAAAAATAGATGAGAACCGTGTTTTTCACACCTCCCCCATACGTGGGCTGCTCGATATATTTCTGGCCTAATAATGAAAATGCGAATATTTATCATCAAAAATGGTTTTATTGATTTTCAAAGTATTCTCCAGCATGATTCATACACTTTTGCATGCGCTCAAACCAATTGTCGAAGCACTTTTTCCACTCCGATTGAGACACCTCCAAAACATGGTTTTTGAACGCTTCAACAGCATCTTCTGGCGACGAAAATCATTAACCACGCATTTTTTCTTGATGTGCGGGAATAAAAAGAAGTCATTGGGTGCCAAGTCAGGGCTGTACGGCGGATGACCCATCAATTCGACGTTTTGGCCAGTCAAAAAGGCGCTGGTTTGAGCCGATGTGTGAGAGCTTGAATTGTCATGGTGAACAATGATTCGTCTTCTCTTGTTCGTTTTTCGAATTTCTCCGAAGACTTCAGGCAAACAAATTGTGGTGTACCACTCAGAATTGACAGTCCTACGTTGCTCAAGAGGAACGGTCTCCACATGACCAGTTTTGCCGAAGAAACAGGCGACCATTTGCTTCGAAGTGCTTCTTCCACGAACAACTTTCGTTGGATTTGGCTCGTCTTCGAAGACCCACACGGTCGATAGCTGTTTTTTACGGCCAGGTGTTCATGCAATATCGAATGTATGCTGGTGGGAGAAATGCCCAAGGATGCCTCTATCTCACGGTATGTCACATGACGATCTTATATTATCAGTTCACGCATGGCATCAATGTTCTCCGGCACAACGGCCGTTTTTGGATGACCTTCACGGAATTCGTCTTTGAGTGAGCGTCGGCCACGATTGAATTCATTAAACCAGTTTTTCACAGTGCTATAAAATGGTGCTTCATCGCCATACAAAGATTTAAGTTCATCGATGTACTCTTGTTGTGATAATCCACGTCGAAAGTTGTGAAAAATGATCGCACGTAAATGTTCACGAGTTAATTTCATTTTTTTGCCAAATTGATTTTTTCAAGTCACTGTAAACAACACAAAACGTCAAAACGTTCTGACTACGTTTATGCTAAAAAATATCAAACTTTCCAATAGCAATTTCAGATTGCACCTGGCAACACTTAGTGTTGCCTAGGCCAGAAATATATCGAGCAGCCTACGTATTCACCCTGTCGTCAGGCCTGCGCCTTAGAAAACTTAGAACAAAACTTAGAAAACTGAACAATATATGGCCTTCCTCGGAATTTTTGAACATCTTTTAGATAAATGTACGAGTGTGCGAAATCTTTAAAAAGAGAGTTATAAAGATGGACATTTTTCAACATATTTTTATTGCAGAATCATAGATTTGAAAATAGGGTTAATAACTCTAAATTAAATAGTTTTCATATAACTTACCTTTGGAACCTTTGATGATGCTATTATTGTTGTTGCTGTTGCCGCTAATATTATTGTGTGCTGTTATTATTGATTGACTATTGACTGATGAGCCGCCGCCCAAAGAAGCAACATCCTCCCGGGATGCGTACGATGAAGTAGACGACTTTTTGATGGAACCATTTAAACTGCCAGTACCACCACCACCACCACCAATAGAATTGTAAGAAGACTCCAACTGATTGACTTGATTTAAATTTGTTGCTGCTGCGGCTGTAGGTGCTGACAATGCTGTTGAATTTGTTGTTTTTGTTGTTGTCAAAGCAGTTGCATTCATTATGTTGCCATTACCGTTTGAATGTGTTGTGACGCCGGTAATTTTTGCAATGTTTCCGTTGTTGTTATTGTTGTTGCTTACATTTAAAGTTGTTACCGGTATAGTTGTATTGGAGGCAACAAGTGTTGGTACTGCTGCTGCTGTTGCACCGCTGCTAGATACAGAACAATTTCCGTTAAAAGTTACGCTACCAGAACTAGAACCAGTTCCAATTTCATCTAAATGCAGATGAGGAGGCGGAAGTGGTGGTGGTGAATTTTCATGATGTTGATAATGATGTTGCTGTTGTTGTTGTTGATGGTGCTGTTGCTGTAACATTTGATGTGTATGATAATGATGATTGTATTGAGATGGTAGTTGGTGTTGTTGTTGCTGATAATCATTATTGCTAGAAAAAGTGCAAGTTGTTGGTGCATTAGAATTCGTTGTGGCAATATTGCTGCCATCGCCACTTAAAGCAGCAGCAGCATTTGTTGTTGTTGCTGTATCTGCAATTGTGTTAATTTGTGCTGCCATTGTTGTTGCTACATTTGCTGTTTTTCTTGTAGTTAAAGTTGGCATTTCTTAAAGTTTTTTTGTTTTTCACTTTTCGGTTATTGTTGTTGTTGTTATTTGTTGCACTTTTTGTTGTTGTTGGTACTGTTATCGCGTAAAGTATTCATGTTAGAATTGAGATACTTAATTGCAATAGTTTTTGTTCTGCCTGTTTTACATTTTTTAAACGATTTTTATTGCTTATTTTTTTTTCTTATTTTCTTCGTCACGGTAGCTCTATATTTAACGCAAAGATTTTTTAGTTATTTTCAGGTTCAGACCAATTTTGGAAAGATATTGAATAAGGCTATAAGCACAATTTAGTACTTTATATTTAAGTATTAAATTTAATATTATTTTAGTACAAAATAGTACAAAATATTGTACAATTTTAGTAATTGGAAAGTTTTTCACTATTTAAATACTAAATTGAGTACTAAAGTAGTACTTAAAATTTAGTACTATTTTAGTACTTAAAGTTTACTACTATTTTAGTACTTAAAAAGTTTTTTGCTAGTGTAGTACTAAATTTAGTACCATTTCAGATCTAAATTAGTACTAAAATTACAAAAAATTATCCTTAACTAGTACCATTTTAGTACTAAAATTTAATACTTTTTTAGTACTAAAATTACAAAAAGTGCTCCTTGACCCATTTTTACCTTCTAAAATATATTTTGTGTGTTCTTCAGACTAAAAGTATTTTAGAAGATCTTAGACGTAGTCATAGAGCGATTTTGTCAGAAACAGTATAAATAGTACTATTTTCCAAATAGCGCCTATAGCCTGATTTAGTACCTTTACAAAATAAGTAGATCAGAACATAAAAATTTGTTAAGAAATATCCAAGTAATGGACAATTTTCGTGAAGCTGTATCGGTCTATTTCATGTTTTGAAATATTTAAAAAAATCATAACTCCTAAACCGTAAGACGACCATCTTAATTTTTGATTTATATGAAAAGTAATTTTTTTTTTTTTTGTCTTTCCACAAAATATATTTCGGAAGGTCAAAAAGGTATGTCATGGTTTAGCTCTGGTGTTCGAGATATTCGGTTTTAAACCTAGCTATTTCAACCATTTATTCAGCAGATACCTATTCAGTTCGATAAAATTTCTTCATTTCATAAAATACTTTTGACATTTTTGAAAGTGCAAAAAAAATATTAAAAAGTCAATTAAATTTCAATGTTAATTAAAAGTTACTCATACGACATGCTGTACGTGATTAAATAACAAATAATTTTGAGACTGCTATAAATTTTGCAAATATTATGATAAATTGTCTATTTTTTAAACATTTGAAAGAAAAACTAAAACGGAATCATATACATTTAAGCCGATTAAACACAATATACGTATTTATTTTTAAAATTTAATTTGTTATTTTTTATAAACTCGAAATAACGTATTGTGAGTTTGTGTTATTTATAATTATATTTTAATTTGCTATTTATCATTAATTTATCTTTATATGCATATCTTTGCATCTTTACAATTAACACACGTTTTAACATTAGCAAGTAACAAAATGATATGGCAGGTGTCGGGTGGGTGATGATGCCACTGATTTTCTTTACCTTGGCTTTGGCTACACGTTTTTTTAATAATTTTTTTCGATGCTAAGTAAATTTTTATTGTTATTATAACAACACAGCTAATTTGATAAATGATATCTGTAAAGAAAAAGAAAAAATAAAACTTATTAGTTAAAAGTCAATAATTACAAGACTATAATACATAAGAGACATTTTCAGATACATATTGCTAAGTTCCGACCTTTCAAAACTTAAAAAATTTTGTTTATTTTATAGATAACTACATTTTTAACACGAAAATCTAATAAGCATTAAATTGTCCAAAATAGCTATAGTATGTACTCACATAGAGCTTTTAACTGGGATAAATAATCTGGACATGGCTACTTTCCAAATTTTTGACCCACTCCAACAAAGAGTCAATTTGACTCGAGAGCGCCGGTGTTTTTGAAAACCGAGAAAATTTTTAGGGTTTCGAGATACATGCGAATAGCTTTGGAGTTCTTTCTTTCACGATATTCGAAATAGTTTTTGTAAAATTGGACCAAAGATCAGTGGAATGCCGTTTTTTGCTCAGCGCCCCTTTTAGTAGAGGAGTTCTGTATATTACATATAGTCGAGTCGACATTTTTTTTAATATTATTTCCACAGAAAAAGGTCTGATGAACGTTAATTTCGATCACCAAGGAAATAAAATTTAAGTGACAGGAGTTCTGATTAGAGTTCTAGGTAGCATTTTAAAGAAAATCCTAGAAAAACCTTCCCAAAATATTCATATTATTCACAAAATAAGGTTCACTAAGGAAAAGCTTACTTTGCGAATAACATGAAAACTAAGTACAGTTTACTTTTATTGAAAATAACGAGTATTTTTAGAAAATGCGAAAATAACTGGATTTTGATTTTTGGAAGCATCACATAATCTGAAATCGTTTCATAAAGATTTCAATAATTACTGTTATCAAAACTTTTGGTTTATCAATCTTCCCTACTTCTATTCAATTGATATTGGATCCGGAATTTTCGAAAACCGAAAATTTTTTCTAGGTCCTTTGTGAATAGTTCTGAAGTTCTTTCGCAAAAATCGATATAGTTCTGCGAAATCGGACCAAAAATCGGAGGTGTACCGTTTTTTACTCAGCGCCGCTTTTTCACGAAGAGGAGTTTAATAACAGTTTTGAGTTTTTTGGTGAAAAAATGTTTCATAAAAAATCTTCATAAAAATATTTCTTTCAAAAAAAGTTCTAACGAGAGTTCTGGATAGCGCTCGAAGAGTTCTACAGAAAATTCTTATACCATGTTTCCAAATTATTGGTAGTTTTCATGTATACATATAACTAGCTAATCAAGACTCTATTGGTCTCTCAGGGAAAAACAATTTTATCGTAGAGGAGTTCTGGGTAGCACTCGAAGAGTTCTAAAGAAAATCGAAAAACCGGAAAAATTTCTTTAATATTTTTAAGTAACCAAAAATTAAATTCACCGTGTAGGAGTTCTCATTGGAGTTCTGGGGATGGAAAAATGTTGCTATGATTTTCTTCAGAACTCTTCGGGTGCTACCCATAAATCTTCGATTGATACCTAGAGCTCCAATCAGAACTCCTCTACGATAAAATTTGTTTTTCCCTGAGTGACCGATGAAGCCTTATTTAGCGATTAACATGAAACTACGAAAAATTTGGAAAAGTGGCACACCGATTTTCTGTACAACATTTCGAGCGCTACCCAGAGCTCTCATCAAACTCTGTTTTTGTAAGAAATCTTTTTATGAACTTTTTTTTGTGAGCTCAAAAATGTTATCAGAACTGCTCTGCGTGAAATAAGTGAATCGGAGCAAAAAATGGTACACCTCCATTTTTGGTCTAATTTTGCAGTACTATTTCGAATATTGTGAAAGAAATCCAGGACTGTTCCCAACGGACCCAAAACTCCTAAAAATTTTAGGTTTTTCCAAAATACCAGAGCAAACTTGACATGATTGAAAAAATCTCTTTCAAGCCTTTACAGCTAATTCAAATAATACATACATAAACATTTCATATTATTAAGGTCGTTAATCCCTTAAAATATTAATTTAACGCTGAGACCTCTTAACAGACAACCATTACAATCATTTGAACAAATATTTTTCTCATCATCATGTCTGATCGTATGTAAGACAAAAATTGTTTGCAAATATGTACGAGTATGTAATTGTTGCATACTTTTGATGAAAGCTTTAATTGAAGACCCTTTTTTGTAATGATTATGAAAAGAGATTTCACTGGCGGCGCAGCACATGTTTTTTTACTCACTTGTACAATAGTAAATCACAGACAAAAGAGAAAGAAAGAAAGAAACTACAAAAGGTATGTTGACAGTGGCTGTCGAATGACGTATGATTGCAATTTGATTACTTTATTTATGGCATGGCATGGTCTTCAGAAATACAAATATGAAAAATTATCCATCAACCATAAACTGATACTATATTAACTATGAAACGGTAAAGACCTAACAATTGTCAATCGATTAAAAATTTTATTCAGCAGGTTATTCGGAAAGTCAGACTCATGAGTTTGGATTTAAATCTATCTGTACAAACGAGTGGTAAGTAACTATGATTTAATATTTCAGTTTTAGTACCTAAAAAAACCATTTAGAAAGCCCTACAAGATGGTATTCGTGCGAAATTCGCATGATATCTTTCGATTTATTCTATATATTTTTCGACTTATTTTCCCTCCAAAAAAGAACTTGATTATCATATAACTCCAAACTATACTGTCAAAAATTGCAAAGGTTATTTCAAATATTTAATTATACAACAAATTCTATTAATCTGTTGAAATAAATTTTTCGAAAATTATTTCCATGTGTATTTAAAAGAACATCTTGCTCTACAACTTCCAGCTTATTTGATTGCAAAATATAGACACACCTGCAGTCACCCTAAGAGAGCCGGTTTGATATTATTAACACACGGCACACGTTGACTCATTGACCGGGGACAAAGAAGAAAAAAATAAAAACAACACAGTCGTGTACATATATATAAGTAGATATAGGTACATCAACAAATAAGAAGTAAAAAAGAAAAACAATTTCTGTTTCAACTCTTGTTTATTTTTGCCAAAAATGTAGGTTATAAAGGAAATTAGGGTATTGTTGAACACAATAAAAAAACAGTTTTGCTGTAACTCTAGCGGTATCTTATAGTAAATGATTGTAGCTGGCCCACCATGATTCGGTTTGACATTTGGTCAATTCATAAATTTGATTCCACTCACAAATATCAAAAAAAAAAACTTCAAAAAAAACATCCAAAAAAATTTTTAATGCAAATTTTTTTTTATTGGATGTTTTTATTTTTGGAGGTTTTTTTTTAGATGTTTTTACTTTAAAATTTTTTTTTTGGATATTTTTAATAATCACCCATAAATTTGATAGCTTCAGACTCACTTGTATCTTACCGACCTGCCTTTTAAATATGATTGGGGTCTCTTCTCACTTAAATTTTCCCCTTCCCCTTAAATTCTCCCCTTCTAACGTTGTCCTGCACGGAGAAAAAAAAATAATTCGTACTACTTTTTTTCTAGTAAATTTTACTAGAATTTCAAATCGATATTGTGACATCTCTCCAATATAATTAATTTTACCGCACTTTTATCCTTACTGTAAAGTTCAAACAAAAAAATAATTAAAAAGAAAAAAGAAACGAACTGACTCCACTAGGATTCGAACCGTGGTCCTTCCGTGTGATAGATAGAAACATACATAGGGATATATGTTTTAGATATTTACCTTACCGTAAAGTTCAAACAGAAAAAAATAAACAAACAAAAAAAAACTAACTAAGATTCGAACCGAGGTCCGTCTGTGCTTACAATTACAAACTTTTATATGGTATAAAATTTGTAATATGAGCAAAAACAACTTTAATTCGGTCAAGAGTGCGTGGCACCTCCCATATAAGCAAAAATTTTAAAATACTATATTGTAGGGTATTTAATGTTTGAGCATACCAAAGGTAACACTACTTTAATCCTCTCTAATTTCTGCAAGGTGGTTGATAGGCACTATCAACATCAAAAGTTTTGTAACGAAAGTGTTTTTTAAAGTGACGAGTACGTATATTCGTGTCCGCACATATTACCCAAAAATCCTCTACAAATATTTAAAAGGCACATGTGAGAAGACAACTTCTTTTGTGCAATGATAAAAATAAAAGTAAATAAAAGATATGAAACTTGAAGCAAAAATAAAAATAAAAACCAAACAAATGCCTTTTGATAACGTCGCAACTACTTACAACTTGTGGTATGTAAAACTTTCCAAGACAACGAACGATTTCAGCGAATTATGAATCAAATTTCAATATGCAGTAGATAAATTGTAACTGAACATAAGTATAAAGCCAAAACTGCAAGAAAATAAAAACATGATACTATCTCATTTGGTAAAGTTTCCATGGCAAAGATGCGTTAATTTGCAATATTTGATGCTTTCCAACATAAGAAAAAATTAAGTTACAACCAATCAAAGTCGTTTTCTATGAAATAAATTTTCGTATTATATATTACTTTAAGATTATAAATAAGAGATTAATAGTAGTTAGTTTTTTTAAAATATGACGGTGTATCAAGGAAATCACCTTTTTTTTGCCAATTCAGTCCAACTTCGATATCAAACTTTGATTCAGTCTCCACAAAGTTCGACTTGTCAATATATACTTTGATTTTCGAATTGACCATTAACATTAACGTCGATATTATTCGATTTAGTCCCAGTTATTTAAAGTTGAAGTTATCGCACTTTAAATGGATCATTTAAAATCTAAATCCGAAGCAGATATGTTCCTGAATTTTTCAAAACGATGAAAAAACTGTAGCAAAATAACTAACCTTATCGAAGTCTAATTGTAAAAGCATTTCCACGCAAACGGCCAGTAAATGAACTTTAAGAATGTTGTTCAATTCCAAGATAACCACTTAAGTACTTGAAAATGTCCAATTTTTGTATTTCTACGCCTTGGTGTCCAAAAAATCTTTACAAAAATCTAACAAATGCGCTTCAGTAGAATTCAACATTTGAGCCGTTTATTATTAAAGTGGGGCAAATCCAAAATGAGACAAAAATAATAAACGGCTTATTTATTGTTTATTGTTGAGCAGGATTGTCTTTTGAAATTTTGTTTTTTCAGACATTATTGGTTCAACCCAGTGTGCCAGACGGTTCATATCATCGCTTTTTTACCCGATACGGATCCGTTACTGATCCGTTTGCAGGAGAAATTCCAAAAAAAACGATTCGTAACGGATAAAAAAGCGGAAATTTGAACCGTCTGGCACACTGGGAAGAGTCATGATTTGGGGACAACTAAGACATTATGAAAGAATTGAATTGTTGACTAAACAATATAAAGATTCAAATTTTTATCAAATGTAATCTAAGTTACATATGAAATTGCCCCATATACAAACAATAAAAATGCATATATAGAATTAAGTAATTTTATCTACTTTAAAAAACCACACATGTTCTTATTTGTTAAATGTATACAGATAGCTCTTGTATTGCACACATGTGGTACAAAACAAAAACAACTACTTATTTCAATAACAAAAAGGTTTTTTAGAATATTTTTCTAAAGACAAAGAGCGAAATTTATAGCGCGTGCTACATGTTTTTTTTTTTTTTTTTCTTAAACACAAAACGCAACATCTGTCTTGGCTTATGAAATAATTAAAATTTTTTCTGCGGAAAATAAAAAAATGTACCAATAACTTAAACCGAAATGAATCAAAAGGATTATATCTATGAAAATTAACTTATATCCTATGACCTCAAAAAAAACCGTAAAAATATCTTAACTGGATGAATCCAGTCATCAATTAATGCTCGGAATATTTTTGAAGCAGAAATATTTTTAATCCAGAGTTTTCTGGAATGTTTAAAACTTTGTTCTTTGTCTTCTAAAAATTATATGAGGACAAATTTAGATTATAAATCTTAAATGCCGCCAGTTTTGTTTTATCTGACTTTTCTACAAAATAGCGCAGTTATGTATCATTCATTCATTATTTCTAAAATAGTCATGTCTTTTTTTCAGCTAATTTAAGTCTACTAGGAAATGATATAAGCTATCAATAAAAATTATACAACTTGAACTTTTTAAATTTTTTAGTTCGGAAAATGAGACAATATTCTGAAAGTCGTCGCAATTCGAATGAAATTTTAAAACCTTTAGAAAGCTTTTTTATTGCCTTTCCAACAAAATCTGATTAGCTTAAATTGCAATAGCCGTTTTTTCCACAGGTCAGTAGAAGTGAAGTCAAAAACACCTCAAAAAACAGTTTTTTATGGCATTTGATTTTGCATCTTCGATGTCGTTGAAACTTTTTTTTCTTCGTTCAAGAGATATCAATCAAAAAACTATATTTATTAATTTTTTAAAATGCTCATAACTCAGCCAATAGTCGGTCAAATATTGAAATTTTTTTTAAGTTTTGTTTCTTAATTGAAATTTAAAAAAAAAAAAAAAAAATATCAAATAATTTTTAAATAATTTTTTGAATAATTTTTTTAAATATTATTTTTATAAAATTTTCATGTTTCAAAAATTAATTGCTTTTTTGACAATGATATTACTTCTGAGAATTAAAAGTTTTGTTAAATAAATTTTGATTAAAAAAGATATGCATGTATTAATATGAGTTGTCACTAAAGTAAACTTGACTCAAATTTATCAATCCATTTGGCCGAACACGTAGATCATCATCAATTTTGTAATTTTATTTTGTTTTGGTTATTTTTAATGAAATTTAGATATTTATATTTCGTTTATCAATGTCAAAATCAATGGAAAAACCAGGGTTGGATAGTAGTTATTTTACGATGATTGGAAGGAAATTCGAAGAAAAAAGTATGCCTGGAATTTCCATTCTCAAAATGTTCACGACTGGAAATGCTCGCGAGGATAATTCATTATGTATTTATGCAACGCTTCTTTTCGTTAAAAAATATAAAACGTCCTATTTTTCGTCAGAGGCATCTATAAACATTATACTTTTCGACGAAATTTTCAAACGTTCTACTTATCGACAATTTTCATTATGTTCTAGTTTTCGTAAGATAAATGAATCATCTTACTTTTCGTATAAAGCATCGATCTGGTTATGACACATAAAAAAATAATTTTGAACGTCTCCAATTTTTTGTACTCAATTTTTGTGATTTTGTATAACAGACGTTCGAAGGAATAAGGCTTAGTTCTATATCTAAATTCGAGATCCCTAAGACTTAAAACACGACACTGATAGTTAACGGAACACAAAAACTAATTTTTAATAAAGACAAAACAGGAGGCACAATTTTCCGAAATGTTTATGAAATTATTTTTAATTTGAAGTAGCAAAAACACAAAACTTTTAAATGAAAACAACGTTGAAGAAAAACTTACTTTTCACACCTTTCTACCGATTAACACTAAGTTGTCATTCAAGTATTGTAATGGTGATGGTCACTATGGATCAACTTCGAAGATCACTTTCCTTTTTTCCAAAACCAACTTAACACACACAAAAAAAAAAAAAAAGAAAAACAAACGAATTCGTTTTCTTTTGTTTTTCTTTTCTTTTTCTTCCTTTATTTTATGTATTATATTTTTTTATATTTTCCAAAAAGGCTTTTCAAAACACGCACACGACACTTGAACGCGACACTTGCTCCTCTGTTCGCCAACTACACTCTATGGCTAAATCCAAGACGAACATTTTGGCGTTCACTTTACTTTCTTTTCAGCAACAAACACTGAGAAAACAAAAAACATAAAATATCGAGATATGGGAGAAATTGCACAAAAACTGGTTGAAATAATTTGAAAACAAAGCGTTTTTTTTTAATTATAAATTATAATTAAAAAATAATTATTTTTTTTTTTTTAATTTAATTATTTAATCAAACAAATAAATATTAATTTATAAATGTCTAAATTATAAATCATTTGACCACCTCACTTAACCGCGACTTAACAGTTTAACAAAATACAGAACCTGCGCGAATGACGGGCAAAATTGAACTAAAATTGAATACAAATTGAACAGAGAAAACGGTCGCAAAGCAATGGTGGTTTTTCATAGATTTAAAGCAGCATGCTACTTGCTGCTGGTGTTAAGTGGCATTACCATCGTGGTAGTCATCTATACAAAATAATTGGCATTTAAAGTTGTCTGAGGTATGGTTTTAAAGATATGATTTTATCTTTTAAATTTTGAATTATTTTTTTTTAAAAATTTATGAATGAGTTTTTTTGAAAGTGATATAAGTGCATAAAGGTTAAGGCAAAAGCAATGTCATACACATGCGCTATACTAATCGGTAATTTGACTGATATTAGTTTTTTTTAACTTATTACCATTAATTATTCCACACCATCCGTCAAAACAGAACTATCTATCTATCAATTTATCTTACGACATCACTTTTGCTTCTTTATGTTCTTATTACACTTTCAAAAACTTCCATTCATATGTTATTAGACAATCGGTTTTTTGACCAACAATTTTTATTTTATATTGAAAATCCCTATTTCAAATAAATAAAAATTTAAGCAACTTTTCTGCCTGTGAGAAAGTTATAAAAAATACTAGCTTGCTCGGAAGCGACTTTGTTCGCCCGTGCCCGATGCCCTTTACATATGTTCTAAGTCCCATCTATCTCCGTCATCCTTCTCTTCCAACCCATCAGGTTTTTCAAGGTGAATAAATATATATTTATGTACCAACTTTTATAATGATAGCTACTATAGTTGTAGAAATATAAAATTTTGAGTATTTTTACTGTACGGGGGGTGCAAATCCCTTTCGTATAATCCCTCTTAAGCTTTGTTTGCTGAATAGTAGACGCAATAAACATCCATGTGCCAAGTTTCGTAATGATAGCTGATATAAGAACACCGATATAGCATTTTGTGTGTTTTTTTTCATGTGAGGGGTGCAACGTCCCCTAGTTCAATCATGGTGAATGGTACATACATTATGCATAAGTTCACCAACTTTCATAATCGTAGCTTGTATAACTGTAGAGATATAGCATTTTTTGTATTTTTTTAGTATGGGGGGTGCAACCCCCGTGCCCCTCAGTGGAATCTCACCCCCTTAAGAACCTTCTACAGACCACAACAAACAAATTAAAAAAAAAATTATGTAAATCGGCCGTGTAGTTTCCGCGTTCATAAGCTACATACGGACACCATTTCATTTTTATATATATAGATAGATGTGGGCACTCTCCACTTGTTTAGGAACTATATCCCAGAAAATAAATCATTGTAATCGATATTGGTTCAAAAGATATTAACAATATAGTGTGCCTTGTTTTCCTTTGCTATTGAAAAAGAATTGCACGGCACTCTTTATTGTTAATAACTTTTGAACCGATATCGATTACACCCATTTATTTTCTGGGATATAGTTCCTCGACATGTGGAGAGTGCCCACATGTTTTTCATAATTTTCTCAGAGGTCGAAAATTTTTATTTATTTGAAATAGGGGTTTTCAATAACAAGTTAAAAATTTTGGTCAAAAAAAAAAACAAATCTTTACTGGTTGCTCCAAAAGTCATTTCTCTTGAAAGCCTTTTTTACGTTTTTACGTTTAAGTTCTACTTTTGCTTACTTGAGAAATTTAATTGCATGCTGTCATCCCATATATAGCTAATATGTCGTATGAGTCGATATAGCCCTGTCCGTCTGGATGACTGGCTGTCTGTCCGTCTGTGGAAATATTTTTCACGGGAAAACTAAGCAGGATACTTCGATGTCTGCGCCACCAAAGTTAGCTCTTGGGATTGAATATGAACGAAATCGGTCGTTTCCGTTGACCGTTGGCCTACCTCCCATTCAAAACGCAATATTAAGAGCATTGTTTACGATAACGCTACCAAAATACGAATAAATACTAGGGATAATAATTGCAAACTCTGAACAAATGCTAGGTGAACAAGACGGACATGATGATTTTTGGAAAATTTAAACCATTGGTTTTTTTAAAGAACCATTATTTTTTCCAAAAGATGTATATTAGCCTTTAATTTTAAAATCCAAATTAGGAAGCCTTATTTATTTCCTTTCATTATATACCACATTGCTTCATTAATACATTTTTATAAAAAATGGTCCGGCGCAAAATCAGTCGAAAAAATTGGATAAAATTTTTCGATATCTCGTTTTGTTTTCGAGATATGAAGACTTGAAAGTTTTTAGAGAGCAAGTCAAGTTATTCACTTGTTTTTAAAGGGAAAAAAGGGGTATAAAGCTTTTGTTTTTAGTTTTGTTGTTGTTTGTGGTGGTGTTGTTGCTGTTGGTTGTGTTTGTATTGTTGTTGTTGTTTATGTTCTTGTTTTTAAAATTTCTTTAGTATAATTGTATAACACAAGTCTCGATATCTCCAAAACGAAGCGAAGTATCAAAAAATTGTAATTAATTTGTTCTATTTTAAGTCGTTTTGTGTGAAAACATCATTAGCTTATCTTGAAATTAATTTTTCTTCAAATTTCTTCTTGAATATCGTATTTTTTAGTCTCGATATCTCAAAAACAAAGCCGGATATTGAAAAAATTTTTCAACTTGTTTTGGGTCGTTTTATGAGAAAACATCGTCAAATCTAATATTTCTTGAAATTTATTTAATACTTCCGTATTCTTTGAGCCTTGATATCTCCTCGAAAACAAAGCGAGGTTTGGAAAAATTTTATTTAATATTATCGGCTTATTTTAGGTAATTTTATAAAAAAAAACATCGTCAAACCGAGTGAAATCGAAGTATGCCCTATACCGGTTTTTATAAAAGATACAAATATCCGGATCTTCCGTTGGCTACATCTCCAAAAGTAGATCTGACAGGTAATTTTCGTTACACAATTTTTCTAAGGATAACATGCTCAAAAAAAAATACTAGGTTTAAAAAAAAATATGGGTAAAATTAAACCGCCATTTAAAAAAAAAAACAGCAAAACCATGAAAAACTACCTCATAATAACATCCATTTTGAGCGATTCGGTGCAGTTGTTAGATCATAACGATTTTTTCCACCACATCTTCAAATCCAAGTCCGAGGCGAAAAGAATATAAGTCTCACGATCTTAAATTAAATTGGTTTCTACTCCTATTTTTGCCTGATGGTAAACCATCACACTTCTACTGAAGGTTAGCAATGCACTTTTATTAAAACCTGCAAGTTTTGTTTGAAACAGGTGAATAAACAAAACACAATACACAACTGACCGATTATATTTTCATTCACTTTTTTTTCCATAAATTTTGTAACTTCTTTCAAATGCATTTCCTAATTTTATTTGCATTTATTTCATTCATTTTTTTTTTTTTTCCTTTTTTTTAACTATTTTACCACCACTACGTTTGTAGTTTAACTTTTCTTGTTTTTATAACAGCGTAGTACTTGTCTCACACACACCTTTATCCACTTTTTTTTTTCTTCAATAATTTCTAAATTGTTGCTTTCCTATTTAAATTTGCGTTTTGTTAAAAGATTTTCACATTTTGTTGGTAATTTGAAGGCACTTTAAATTGTTTTTATGTTATACTAAATAAGAAATTTAACCGTATTTATAAAAATTTAAAAACAAAGTAAACTAAAAACAAAAATTTACGCGTCCGTCGAAAAGAGTCGCGTTGTAAATTCTTTCGGAATGTTTTGGAATAGAGTGGCTTAGAAATTGTAAAAGATTTTGATTTTGACAGGTGTCACTGCGTTAACAGGGTTGCAAGAATAATGCATTTTTAGCCGCTGTAACAATTAAAACGACCTTGTTTACCTTGTTTATACGACACGATATACGGTATCAAATTAACTCGTTTCAAGGTAGCACGTTTAAAATGTGAGCGTTTATACGAATCAAAAGAAGTGTATCAAATTGACACACTTTTTATAGCGTGTTAAAAAATCAGCTGTCAGAACTTGAAGTTCGTGAAATCTTAAATATGAAAAATAAAGAAATTGAATATGTGTTAGTTTATTAAATGAAGCAAATGCGAAAAAAAGGGTTGCACTTTGCCAACAAGTTTTAAGCATCAATCATCAGATATTGCTGAGCATATGTCATGAAAGGAAATATTTTAAAGACAGTTTGGCGTTGCAGAGTGGCCTTCCGTTTGTTATGCAAAGCATCTGGTGAATTTCGTTGTCGCTCCAAACATCGCTTTTCTTTGATTTTTCCATTATTTATGCCAAATTATATCACTTTTCATAAAAATTGCTCAATTCAATTGAAAATATTAATTTTAAATGACATTTGTCAATTCACATCTCTCATTTGTTTTCTTATAAAACAGCTGTTTCAAACCTTGTTGCCGTACACATGTGTTTATAGAGACACTTATCATGGTTCCGCAATGCTTAATTCGAATTGAAAAAGCGTTTCCATATAACATGGTTCGAGTTAGTTCGAATTAAAGCGTCGTATAAACAAGGTAATAGTATTAAAAAGATTTCAATTCCGCCGCAATGAACAAATGAATCGTTGAATGTTAAAACCCCACATGTTACTGCCACACCTAAATTGGAGCGTCAGCGTTATTTTACTGTCAAAAATTTCTCATGTACATACAAATTGTATGCCGCATACCGAAATTGCCAACGCTCAACGCTGAGCTATTCGATTTCCAATTTTGACAAAGCGTTATGGAGTGAAGTTAGCTGCAGAAAAGTAAAAAAAGAAACAACAATATGATTTTGACAAACATATGACTTTAACGCAACGCTCTTTATTTCGGTATGGCAGTTACACAATGCATGTTTTTCAGGAGACAAAAACACTGTTTATTGAGGAGAGACCAATCTGAATTAAATCTCGATAACTTTATTTTGACCAATTCAGAGTTGCTGATTTGGAATATGGCAACAGTTGTTTCGTATCACGTCTGAGGACGAGTTATATGATGATGAATAATATCCAATTGAAAAAGCTAAAGTTATGGTTTAAGAGGGAAGTTTGGAACTATTCAATGCCGCTGAAAAAAGTGAACTACACTATTTTCTGAATGTATATAGCGTTCCTGCACTTTAAATCAAGGATAGCTCGAATCTCAGGCATGATAGAGGAAAACAGTTGCCAAACTCGGAAACAACGACCCTGAAGCCAAATTCTGATTTTTTGTACTGGTATTTAAAAAATGAAACTATTGTTAACAATAGAAACGCTTATATTAGAAACAATTTCAAAATATTCAGTTAAAATTAAACTTCCAGATAAATAAAAATTTTGTATGAAATTTAACATTATGAAATTGGCCCTTAGTTCGGTAAAGTTTTTATTAATAACACTGTATACTGTCAAAAAAACCTCAAGAGGCTTGAAAAGTATTTTTAGTGTATTGAGATCATCTTAACATGAATTTGTTATCCGTTTTGTTGGGTCAGGTCAAATTTTTGTAAGCCTGGCTTAGTAGTTCTTGGGAAACTTAATTAAAAATTCTACTATTACAAAGTAGATTTTGATTATGTGTTAAAAAAAAGAATATTTTCTTGTGTGATTTCATTATCACCTTCGAGGAAAACTTTTTATCGAAGTGTAGTTTTAGAGACTTACAGTAGGGTGGCAGTTCATAAATACGTTACGGGTACTTTTGAGGATTTTAGCTAAAAAACAATTTGTGGTTGATGTTAAGATAGAGATATTATTTTTTTAACACTTAAGCAAAATCTACATTAGTTGGCGTTATAATTTTAGAAAAATCAGAATAGCCCTTCTCTCTACAGATCAGTTGAAGTGATGTCATTCATATTATATGGGTGATTCTCCAAAAAAATATACCATTCAATGTCTCGGTGCTCAAAACCATGTTTGAACTTAAAATTTGATATTTTAACTATTTAATACAGATATTTAACCAGAGCTTCTATACGAATAGCTTGGAAAAAAAAAATTTAATATTTTACTACGAAATTATAATATCAAGTGTTAAAAACTCATTCTCCGTCCTGTCTCTGGTTCCTCATTTTACACTTTCTCCGCTCAGTTTTTCTTATTCTAACTGTAAATTTTTTAAATTTTTAATAAATAAAGAACTGAAAGTGAAGAGAAAGAGGAGATTCAGTGTATTTTCAGCTCAGTCAATTTTGGTTTTTCGATAGTGAGTGTTCGTGTTTTTTTTTTTTTTTTTTAAAAGTTTAAAAATTTTGTAAAGAACGCAAGTGTGCACCATTCTCCGCGTAAGTTTATTTTTTTATATTACTTAACATATTATTTTATCTCTATATAATTAAATCAAGAAGAGTTGCAGTTTTAACTTTTAAAAAAAAAAATGCTATTTTCAGTGTGATATTACTGTTTTTCATCATTCTCCGTCGTTTTTTGCAACATTTCATCATTCTCAGTTCAGTTAACCTTCATCTGGTTTTTTCTGTTTGTTTCGCTTAAACCATTTATTTAACAAAAAAAAAATTTTAATTTAATCTTAAAGCGCTTAAATAAAATTTTTTAAAATCCAGTATAAATTTTTAGGGTTGCTTTCGAAAATCTTTTATAATTCTTACTTTTTTTGAATTAATTGAAATTTTTGGTTTCAGAAACGATCTGATAAACTTTTTTTAAATTTTACAAAACTTTCGGTGTTGCTACCAGTTTTTTTTTTTGTTACTTTTGCTAAAACTTTTCAAAAATCCAACATAAATTTTGAGAGTTGCCACTTGGTTATTTTAGAAACTCTTATTTAATTCTTTTGTTTTTTTGACTAAATTGAAATTTTTGGCTTCAGAACCACTCAGTTACACTTTTCTGAAATCGTACAAAAATTTTCAGGGTTGCTACCGGTTTTTTTTTTTCAATTCGATGAGTTTTCAACGATTTAAGCTTCCATCAATTTTTAACGATTTAAACTATTATTTTTTTGTTTGTAATTATAATGGCGAACATAAAAAAAATTAAAGATTTAAAATAAATTTTCGAAAGCAACCATCTAGACTTAAATTTTATTTTAATTGTTTAAGCGAAACTTTCAAAAAAAAACATATGGCAACCCTGACAGTTTATGTACATTTTTTAAAAATGTTCCAGAAATCAAGGTCATCATATTCTATACCTTCAAGCAATAAAAATATAAAAAAAGGGGGACAAAAAAGGCACGCTTTGGTACATTTTTCGGAAACTTACCCATATCTAGAAAACTGTTATTTTACGAATACATACTCCAAGTAATCGAAATAAAATTTGAGTAGTTCGAATCACAATTTTTGCTGTAAAACAGTGATTATGCGAAGTTGATGTCAAAATATTTATGTCGCGCCGAAATTCGTTGTTTGCTTGCATTTTTAATCGACAAAATATTTGGTAGGCATATAGCCTGTAAATACGGTATTTCTTTTGAGCACCATTTTCGCAACGTTATTTGACAGTTCTAAGCAAAGCATTATTCGATAGTCACAAATAGATTTTGTCAAAATAAATATTTCGGCTTCAATGTGCCTAAACGAGATTTTACATAGAATTGCGGTTCTTAAAAATAGTAATTTTAAAGTTATTGGTTTTTTCTTAGACCTTAATAATGCATATAATTGTGTTAAAATACACACTTTATATGGTATTCTCACTAACTGTCAAATCCCTGATGCTTACAAAAATTGGATCTATGATTTTTTGGGTAAAAGAATACTTACGCTCGGTAAGGAGTCGGTTGAGGTTAATGATAGACTTCCTCAGGGAAGTTGTCTATCACTATTACTTTTTAATATCTATACGAAAGATCTTCATAAGGTTGAAGATGAAAACACTGAAGTTTATCAATTTGCTGATGACTTCCTTATTTTATCCTATAATAAGGATTTTGATGAAGCTGTCAATAATCTTAACTATAAAGTTAATCTTTTCTCAAGACATTGTGAGCCATTAAACTTATCATTTAATGTTGAAAAAACAAAATCAATTTATTTTGCCAAGGGAAACCGTAAAATAGTCAGTATTTATATAAACAATGCTTTGATTCAACAGGTTGATAAAATTAAGTTTCTTGGTAGAATAATAAACTAGTCACTAACTGTAGGTGAGCACTATGACAATGTTATAGAAGAGACATACAAGAGCACCAATCTCTAAAATAGAATATTCTAGAACTAGTGCTTCTCATACTCCAGAGTCTATTAACAAGAAGATCATGACTTTTCAAAATGGCATTTTACATAGATGTCTTGGGCTTACTCCATCTACTCCTGTACACATAATATATATTTTAGCCAATGAGTTTCCTCCACTTGAACGTAGCAAATTAATTTCAGAAATTTCTGACGGCTAAAGAGATTATTAGATTGAAGTTTGATAATAGTACTGTTTATAATTCTATCTGTAATGCTGTTTTTGTTAAATCTAGCTATAGTACAGTGTACCATTAATTTCGTGATATATTTGATAATATAAATACTTTCTGTTCTTTTAACTTCCACTCCAATTTGCATCTAATTTTAAATACTTTGCCTTCCATAAAGAATGAAATATCAAGGGAAATAATTCAAAGAGAATTTGCTAAAAAAATACAATCTTACTCTTCAAGTTTTTGCCACTGATGGCTCGGTAATGGCAGAAGGTGCAGGCTGTGGTATTTTTGATGTCACCAATAATCATAAGTTTTATTTCAGTATTGAGTTTAAATGTTCATCAGTTTTTGCTGAAGTATGGGCCATAAGGAAGGCCATCGACATTGCTGAGGAAGATGGTGTAGATAAACTTGCAATTTTTACTGACAGCTTAGTAGCTTGCAAGTTATTGAAAAAGAAAGCCACTGATAATTACTGTATATCTTACATTCACAATAAGCTCTCAAATTCATGTGTTCGAAAATGTCATATTATATGGACACCAAGTCATGTTTGTATTAACTGCAATGAAATTGCTGATGAAATTGCAAGTGAAGCTGTCAGGGTTGGTGCACCATTAAATGTTGAATTTACTGCCAAGGAAGTACTTCGTAAAATTAAAAACATACTTCTTTTTCATTGGAATCTGGATTATAATAGAAATATTTCGCAAAATAAAGGAAAATATTTTGCATCTATTTTTCCTGTTATACCAAATAAACCTTGGTATCACAATGTAAATTTAGCACTTAAAGATAATAAATTACTTAACAGGCTATTTACTGGCCATGCATATGATAAAATTTATTTGCATCGAATAGGCGCTATTGATTCTAATCTTTGCATACACTGTCCAACTGAAGAAACTAAACAACATTTAATTTTTGACTGTCCATCACTTTTAAACTTGCGAAGAAAATATAATTTTTTTGAAAACTTCAACAATCTTGAAGATATTTTAAAGACTGGTAACTTGAAAATTTTACAGAATATATTAGAATTTTTAAATGAAGCTAATGTTAACTTTTAATCTTAACTTTTTATTTGTTTATTTTGTTAATACCAACACACTTACACCTACACTATACATAGTACTTTAGTACTACAAATACAACTGTAACAACTTACAACCAAGTTTAAATTTTGTGGAACACCCTGGCTATATGAGAGGCTTCGTCTCCGCCATTTAATTTTTAAAATCAAAAAAAAAAAAAAAAGACTAGTGTACTCTGTAATAGAGCTGTCGGATCACGTGAATTCGTACTACACGTGAGTATGTGAATTCACGAACAGGGGTACGAAATCACGTACCCCCAAAACACGTGAATTTGAGGTTCGCACAGGTACGTGATACGAACTTCGTACCTCGTACCTCGTACTTTTCGTACCTCGTACTTCGTACTTTTCGTACCCCATTTTAGATAGTACGGGTATGCCACGCCCACTATTTAACGATTGATCGAAAAAAAATTTAACACGTTATATCTCGAAAACTATGGACGCTACTTCCATAAAATTTGGTAGGTAGGTGCTCCACATAATTAGCATCCGCTGACCAAAAAGTGGGCGTGATAGGACAATGCCACGCCTACTTTTTAACGATTCAAAGAATCGGCACTTTAAAACGCTATATCTCCTAAAATATACGAGCTATTTCGATGAAATTTGGTAGGTAGGTGCTCCACATAATAAGCATCCGCTGACCAAAAAGTGGGCGTGATCGGACAATGCCACGCCTACTTTTTAACGCTTCAAAGGATCGGCACTTTAAAACGCTATATCTCCTAAAATATACGAGCTATTTCGATGAAATTTGGTAGGTAGGTGCTCCACATAATTAGCATCCGCTGACCAAAAAGTGGGCGTGATAGGACAATGCCACGCCTACTTTTAAACGCTTCAAAAAATCGGCACTTTAAAACGCTATATCTCCTAAAATATACGAGCTATTTCGATGAAATTTGATAGGTAGTTGCTCCACATAATTAGCATCCGCTGACTGGGCGTGATCGGACAATGCCACGCCTGTAATACCTTTTTAACATGCCTACGATCATAAATATTGGAGCAACTTTTCTAATTTTAGCTGATTTTACAGAAAACCTGATTGGACGCAAAAAACCGCATAGCATATTCGTGTTTAGAGGACCAAATTACGCAAGAAGCACTTTTCAAAACTCTTGGGCTTTTCAAAATCGTTGAAATTGTTGTACAGTGTAATCAATTTTGTAAAAACATATTTTGCGGAATTTTTCAAAATTTCATCTGGGAACATCTTTATGTATGTCATTTATTTTTATATAATTTTTGAGTAGCAAATTTGTAAGTTTGTTTTTTAGAATTTTATTTTTTGTAAATTTGCTGTAATGGAAATTAGAGGTAAATACTTAAGTAAAGTATAGATTTGTAAAACATAACCCTGAAGTTCATCTCATCTTCGTTATTAGTACCTACAAATAATGAGCTAGAAAAATTCATAGCCGAATCATTTAATGT
Organism: Calliopum simillimum; assembly: GCA_951812925.1. NCBI lineage: Eukaryota > Metazoa > Arthropoda > Insecta > Diptera > Lauxaniidae > Calliopum > Calliopum simillimum. The sequence goes on from OX638370.1 coordinate 12,189,817, forward strand.
ATTCGATCGTTTTGGTGATGGTTTTATTGAGTCCAATGAAGTTGGAAACGTCTTACGTTTTATGGGCTGTGTACCTACAGAAGAGGAAATAAAACAAATTATAGCCGAAACTAAATCTGATGCTTGGGATGGTGATGTGTCTCTGGTGAAATTTTTACCCTACGTTTCACAACTATTGATGGAACGAAAGTATAAAAAATAAAAAATAAATCTTTTTTGTTTTATTTAACTGTAATCATGCTTACATACATAGAATGGAACCAGCTTCAGAAGAAAAACTTCTAGCAGCATTTGAAGCATTAGATCCAGAGTTAACTGGATATATTAGCAAAGCGTACATAAGTGAACTTATGAGAGAAGAAGGTGAATGTTTTACTCAGGAAGAACTAGACAGCATGCTTTCCGTTGCTATTGATCCTACTATTGGAAAACTGCCTTATGAGTTTTACTTGAATCAATTGAAGGTATGTTTAATTTTAGATATACTGGAAACATAGGAATAATTTCAAGTTTTTTATGAAAAGCATCATCCACGAAAATCTGTATATAACATTGCTGAAACCGTACTTATCGAACAAGAAAAAAAGTCCCAAACTAAGGCAAGGTATATAAATGAAAGCGAGACATATGAGAACGACACTAAGCGAAGTTTTTTCAATTCAGAACCAAATTTAAAGTAAGACTAAATACATATTGAGGGTATTCCTTAAAACGTGTAAAACGAAAATCTCGTAACTCGTACAACTGTCAAAATTCGTAGTGATTTTGACAACTATTACTTTATACTATTTTAGTGTGTAAGCGATGAATATGTAAGTGATAAGTGATGTATATCTGTTAAGTAATGTATGTCTGCTAAGTGAGGTATATCTGTTAAGTGTTGTATGGAAGTCTCAATAAAAACTTACCTTCTTACTAGTTTACGAGATTTTCAATGCAATTACACGTTTTAAGTAATACCCTAATTAAATTTTGTGTTGCGCTATTTGTATTTAAGTCTGAACAATGTATTTTACGCAAAATAAATGCAACTAAAGACATTTTTCAAATTATCTATTATTACTCTGGTAAAAATATGGATAGCAGTTAATTTCTAAATTATGTAAATATTGCAAAAATGAAGGATCGCAATGAATCCTAGAAACTTCTTAGCAACGCAATGGAAAAGTTTATGACATTTGAACGGTCAAACCAACTTCTACTGCGACCACCCTCGAGTTTTAACGCGGAAACATCACATTCACAAGATAAACATTTTTATATTCCAGATAAAATAACTTTCACATAATTGGCATAGTGAAAGTTATTCTAGTGAATAATGAATAATGACAATCACACGTTCGGGGACAGCTGATCTCGTCAAGCATCAGAGTGGATTTGTGTAATATTAGCAATCTTGCAATCTTTAGTCATAAACTCAGACATAAAATAAGGGGTCGTGCATAAAATACGCTTTCTTAGAAAAGAGTAAAAAAGCTATGAAAAAATTAACATGAGAAAGGGTCTTAAATACTAATTTTCTAAGTATTTAAAAAAAAAATTGAGTTACCAAGACTATGGCTACCCAAATTAATAAGTTAAATTGGATAATAAGATAAAATAGGTGTAACTTAGGTTTCCCAGATTAAAATTTCAAACCCTCCCCAAAACGAACAATGCTTAAAAAATTTTCTCCAAAAAGTTTTTTGTAAAAGTAAAATTTTTTCTTTAAAACCCGCAACAATATAAGAGATGTATATCGATACATCCAACAGTGATTTTCGAAATCTGCGCATTAGACTCTATCTTGTCTAAAATTTTGGTACCTCTAGCTTGAAATTTGAAGGGCTGTGAGCAATTTTTTTGAAGTTACAACCTAAGTCTCCATGCAAAAACTTGGCAACTTAAGTTGATAACTTACGCACGGGACAAAAATGACAAATTGCGTTGGTAACTTAACTTACAAAGTTATTAGTTAATTTTTCTTTAAAAATCAGTGGTTGTAAGTCCTACATACCAACGTAATGTCCGTAACGAAAACAATACAAAAATGATCATAACCAAAGGTCGGCAAGGGGTATTTTTGTTTTTACAGTAGATAAAAAAACTTCGAAAATCGATTAAAAAAAATGTGACGTGCTGGAAAAAAACCACGAGAAACGGGTATTTTTTTTACGTCTACTTTCAGAATTTTTTGTATTTTCTAATGTGTTTTACAAAAAGTTCGAAATTGTCGAACAGTGTAATCATTTTGGAAATAAATAAATTTATATGAAAATAATTAATAATAGCCGTGTTTCTTTTGACGCGTATATACAATTGTGGATATTTTTAAATTACGATAACTCATGAACAGTGAGTCGCACAATAAAACTTTAAGGAACTTTTTTATGGAAATCAGGTTTTCTACAAAAACTTATCATTTTATTTTTAAAAAAATTTATCTTTTAGGAGTTATTCTATAAAAACTGGTTACGCGCCGATAAACGGCAAAATAATCACTTTTTTTTAAATAACTTCTAAATAATTATTTTTTTTTACAAGATTATTTGTAGAGCATGTGGTTCTCCCTAAAAAAGACCCTTCGACTTCTTATCGTACGACTCACCGTTCATAAGTTATTTGAAAATTACCACAAACCTTTTGGGCGTTATTTCCAAAATGATTATTGCCCAAATTATATGAAATTTTTGCGTAAAAAATCCCCAATCTGAGCACCCTGGTGTCACCTCGTAGCCATAATACAATCATCAAGCAACAGTTGAGTCATCCAAATGCAGAGGTAGTTAAAAAACTAAAAATTTTTTTTGGATATTGGTATTTTTGGATAGCTAGGGAGCTAACGAATCGGAAAATATTAACATAACTCTTTTAACTGCTTCTGGTTGACTCAATTCTACTATTTACTCTTATTTCAAAAATGCAACTCAACATTTATCCTTCCTAGCAACGCCAACTTCTGCATATACGTACTTGTTACAATTTCATATCAATTATCAAACAACCTACATAACAACGCAATAAACCGTCAAATATTTTACTGTCTATTATCGATTTAATAAATTCATTTTTGTATAAAATAATTTCCCTATATTTAAATTGTTCAATTTGCTGCAATGGAAATCGGAAGTTAGTATTGTCATATGAAATAAAGATTTTGAAATTATGTTTTAAATTAAATTTCAGTTCAAATAACAAACGAGTTGGAAAAACGCATATCGGATGCATTTGTCATTTTCGATCATCATGGAGATAAAACAATTGATGTGCGTGAAGTTGGAACAGTTTTACGTTTTTTAGGATGCGCACCGACAGAACAGGAAATCAATGAAGTTATTTCCGCAACTGAATTCGAGGACTCAAGTGGTGATGTGCATCTTGGGAGATTTTTGCCACATGTAGCACAATTACTTTCTGAGCGAAAGTATGTACATAAAAATTTTTGGATTTTTTTTTTATTTTAATACAAAAAAGTATAATTCTTATATACATAGAATGGAGCCAGCTTCGCCGGAAAAACTTTTAGAAGCATTTCAAGTCTTAGATCCTGAAGAAAGAGGATATCTTACTAAGGAGTTTATAAGTAAACTTATGATGGAAGAAGGTGAACCCTTTACACAGGAAGAGCTTGATGAAATGCTGGCCGTTGCTGTTGATCCAATAACTGGAAAAATTCCATATGATTTTTATTTAAATCAATTGATGGTAAAGACATTTTATTTTTTGTATTTTTAAGACAATATTGCACTTATTTTTATTCAAAGCACCGCCCCAAAATAACAATATATGACATTGCTGAAGCTATATTTGAAAAAGACAAAAAACTGCAAGTCAAAACAAAACCGTCTAAATATAGATTTGGAAGTGAAGAGCAAGGGACTAACTAATATTCTCATATGTATTTTTTTATCTTTGTACAATTTTCAGGTATATCTTTAAATAAAACCATGTTTGATGTTTCATTTTGTTGATCCGTACGAGTATATCATTCCGTTGAGGAAAAAGGTTTCCAATATTTCCTTTTTATAATTCAATAAAGTGAAAACAAATTTTTGTTCTGATTAAACAGAAACCAAAAATTATTAAAGTTACCACGAAAAATAAAATTACATATTTCATTCCAAATAAAAAAAAAAATTGTTTTATTTCAAAATGTACATAAGGGCCATCTTCAAATTACGTAACGCAAAATCCGATATCTCCTCCCACTTGGAACTAAATCGAATTAGATGAGGGATAGATTTTACAAAATATTTTTGTACTCTAGACCCAGGGTATATTCACTTTGTCCTTCCTTGGAAAAGTAGGGGAAAGTGGGGAATCGTGGGCCATGGGGAATCGTGAGACACCGCCACCTTTTGGCAGTATGTCGAGATAAATAGTTAAATGCAACTGTAATCGTTTTCTCTTAGCCTCAACTTATTTTTACATTGGTTGTTAACAAACGTACGCGTTTTATTTGCTTTGTACAATACTAGCCCAAAAAAAAGTATCTGCAAAACTTTTTTTGCGTGTTTGATTTCCATCAGTCTTGGACGAATTGCTACGACAAAACACAGGTAAATATGTTTTTATTATCGTTAGACCTTTGCCTTTCAACATACAAAAGTAATTTTGCATGACACTTCAACAAGTCAATTACATGCCGTTGTTTTGCAAAAAGTAGCTTGTGAGAATCGTGAGCCACTTCGTGGGCCACCCGTGTTTTGACAGTTTTCGTATCAATACACATTTGTATGTTGTGTTTATGATGTTTTGTGCAAAATGGAGGCTGTGAATCAATAAATAAAACAATAAATACATATTTTGTATCAAATTTTCCTATTTCTTTGTTAACGTATCTGATTGATCGTGCATAACCCTTCTTCTTCATTTTGTCGATTAAAATAACTTTACTTGTCATTTCAACTAATTCCATAAAGTTTTGCATTATAATTGTTTGATTTTTACTTAATTACGGCGGTGGCCCACGATTCCCCACCATTTTTGAAAATCGCAAAAACACTAATTTTTTTCAAACCACTAAAAGTCGGAAAAAACAAAAGAATTGTTAGAAAGTGTAATAGTCAAAAGTTACCTAACTTCATGTAGAATAACATACCATATTACAATTTGCAAAATTTTTTATTTTTTTTTAAGATATTTAACAAAATAAAAACGTGGCCCACGATTTCCCACCTTCCCCTATGTATATTATTGAACAGCGTCACCTCCTGAGTCGATACAGCCATGTCCGTCTGTCTGTCTGTTCGTGGAAATATTTTTTACGGGAAAAGTAAGAAAGATAATTTGCTGGAATTTTGTACACTGTTTTCATTTTAAAAGTTAACTTGTGGGATTAGAAACGATTTAAATCGGTCGACGGACAATCCTACCTGGTTTAATCAGGCATGTCGTGAAATCTGAGTAATTTCAATTACTTTTCATTTATAGGAGGCTTTTTGATTAAAACAGTGAGTCGTACGATAACAAGTATTACAACCTCTTTTGTGAAGAATTACAGGTTCTACAAATAATATTGATTTGCATTAACGAAAAAATAACCGTTTAGAAAATATTCACAAAAAACCGCAAAAAAGACGAAACATCGATTTTATCGAATATTTTCTAAACGGCTATTTTTTCTTTGATGTGTAGGGATACTTGTTTAAAATATACTTGTTAATTTTAAAAATAACATTCTTAACATAAATTTACTTAAAATAAAAATTGTCGAAAAAATCAGAAAGATTTAAAATTTTGAAAAGAGAACAAATAAATTCTTTTTAATAAAAAATTGAATAATTTTATTAATTTCTCCTATTAATTTCTCACAATTGGTGACCCCTAAGAAGAGATTCTTAATGCATATGATCAGCGATAATTTAAAAAAAAAAAAACATTTTTTTAGAGCTCAAAGGTCACCCTTACATCTAATTCGATTTAGATTCGAACTAAATCGAATCGCGATTTTGCTATCATATATTTTTCTATCCAGAATAGAAATCGAAAATTTTAAAATCGAATCACCCATATCATCTAATGATTTCAAAAATTTTCGATTTCTATCCTAGGTATCAAAATATATGATAGCAAGATCTCGATTTGATTTATTTCGAATCATAATCGAATTCGATGATAAGGGTAATTATTAAAACTTGTCACTTCCATATATTGTTGATAACCCATTAACGATTTTTCATAGATTTTTCTAAGCTTGAGCAAACAACCATTCCATTCTTTGGCCAATTCACCCTTAAGTTGAATGATGTTACGGATAATGCTGCTGTAGAGCCTCTTGGCCCATTCGGTGCATACATTTTTGATCACGCTGATGTCAGGTGATTGAGGAGGCGTTTACAATAGCTTGAGACAGTTCTGTATCAGCCATAACTGCGCTATATGAGAAGTGTGCTTCGGGTCATTATCTTGGAAAGTTCTCTTCAATACCAAGGTTTTTAGCGTTTTGCTTTGCATTATTTTTCAAAATATTAAGGTAACCAAGCTTATCCATTTTACCATCGATAAAAAATAAAATCGCAACACCTGCACTAGACATACAGCCCCAAGCCATCTCAGAACCGCAACTTGTTTCACTGTAGAACAAGTATTTTTAATATTATGTATATTCAATGTTCGGTTGTCGCCATACAATCAGCTTTGCCATTCAAAAAAATGTGTGATTCCAATGTGAAAGAAAATTTTTTTTGAGCAATTGACTTTAAATAACATATTGCCTATTTCCACCGAAGATTTAGCTCCGCTGATCCCGTTTCCACCGATCACAAGGTCGAAGTTTGCCAAAATCGGTAACCTTGCTGTGATTAATTTATGGGGGTAATCGTGAATCAAGATTCCCGGGGAATTTTCTCGGACTACCGTGCATTCTCTATTGCAGTTTAAGAAAATTCTCCGGGAATATTGATTCACGATAACCCCCTATTTATATATTTAAGTACAGATAATGCACAGTTAAATCTCAGCAGAAATAAATTTATTATTGTATGGTAAGTCATGGGATCAACGCCCAGATTTAGCGCTAAGTCCAGAAACTGCCTTAAATTACCTTTTAAATCTGTGGTGGAAACAGGCTAATACATTAAAGTGTTGTCAACTTGCATGCAATATGTTTAGGGGAACCCAAGCATGATTCAATAACAATGGTTATGGCAAGATGTCAAAATAAACAAAAATGGAACCCTGATCTTGCCTTGCTATCTGTCAAAAGACTAGAAAATTTTGACATTTTCGTAGTTTAAGAAGAAGCAGCATTTGTTATCGCTGCAACCAGGGTATTTCAACCATGAACCCAAGTACCTTGTGAAGATGTTTTTTTTTTTTTGCCACACACACAAGGGTTAAAGTATAATCAACATCCACTTTTCGAACGCACCATTCGTAAAGTCACTTGGCATGGCAACACTATCATAATCTTAGACCACGTCATCTCAAAAACAACAACCAATCAAAATCAACCAAATCAGACGAAAAAAATTACTATTCTTTTAGAAAATCCAGAAACTACTGAGTCAGCAGTAGATGGAGATGGCCAAACGCTGAATTAAAATCATACACGTACTACAATCAAATCGGAAGACACAAGAAACAAATTAAATTGCGTGAGAAAATTGCGTTCCAATAAAAAACTAAAAACCGATTGCGATGAAGAAAGATAAAAGCCATTTACAAGGCTGGATAACATCTGAAGCTACTGTGCTCATTCAAAGTAACTAAAGGAAATTCCACGTCAGATAAAAATAGTACGCGGAAGTGAACACAAGCATTAAAAAAAAAACCAATTAAATGAAAACAATGTTAAATTAAATTCTTTTAAACAAATTCAAGAGAATAAATCAATTTTCTTTCATCGGTAAAAATTTATAAAAACAAAAAAATGTCAGCTATTGCAAGTGCACCAGCGGTTTTCATTACCGTACCAAAGTATGTGGCTATTACGCCCAATACATTGGCCAAGATAAGGCCTGCGCCACCACCCACAAGCAATAATCATCAGTTTGAAGTTAAACCAGTGGCATCACCAGCAACATCAGAATATAGCTCTAGCGTTTCTGACGATGGAGGAGCGCCAAGAAATAAGAAACGACGTCTGGACCATCTAACATGGGAGGAAAAAGTACAGCGAAAGTAAGTACGAATTGATTATTAGTTACGCCGTGAGCTGGAATATACATACTCAGATCAAAGTTATAAAATACAGTGAAATAAAACAAGATAAATTAATGGTGATACTTCGACTTCCGTGGCATCTCGATTGGATGATGATATTTTTATAAATCGACCCAAAATTAGTCCAAAATATTAAATAAAAATTAAAAAACACAACAAAACTGAAGAAATTTCATAAGTCGCAAAATCAAATGTTTCGATATCCCGCTTCGTTTGCGAGATATAGAATAAAGGAGAATACTGAAGAAATTTCAAGAAAAGAAACTTTCATAAGCAAAAGCCCTTTTACCCATTTAAAAGCAAACAAAAAATTAAGGACTTGCACTCTTTAAGCTTTGATATCAAATCTAAATGTTCTTGAAATTTCTTCAGTATTCTCGTATTCTTTAAGCCTTGTTATTTCGAAATCGAAGCTAGATAATTTTATTTAATTTTTTCGACTTATTTTTGGTCGTTTTATGTGAAAACATCGTCATATCGAGGGGCTACGGAAATCGAATTCGTTCCAAATTAATTAATAATTGAATTTTTTTAATGGTTTTCATTCTGAGTCCATGATGATAACTGACTTAAATGCCTTAATATTGCTAAACACATTTTTAATATCCAAAATCGGAAAATATTATTAATATTTATTAATTCTTGAAAATGGCCACTGAATTTTTTATAAAAACTTCAGACTTATCACTGTTCCTCACGAAACTATAAATATACATCTCCTCTCTTTTTTTTCTAGAAAACTAAAAAATCGCGTTGCCGCTCAAACATCTCGTGATCGTAAAAAGGCACGCATGGAAGAAATGGATCATGAAATTCAAGATCTGAATGAAAAAACCGAGATATTACAAAACAAATGTGAAAGCCTACAAGCAATAAATGAATCGCTTATGGCGAAAAATCAAAAACTAGATATGGAAGTTGAATTATTGCGTGAGCAGTTAACAGAACTTCAAAAACAGCAAGAGCAAAACTTGAAACAATTCCCACAGGCAACCACAGCAACAGTTGCCACTTGTGCTGGCTGCGAGTCCATACTTAACGGATCTGCAGTATCCAACTATACTGATGACCCTCTGCAGCAGGGATCAACAAAAAAGATGGACTCCCAGTCGGCACAAGCGCAGCAACTGTTGCCAACAGTAAACCAGAAGAAAACCAATTCACTGGCAGCACTGTGGAGGATTGTAGCAATTTGCCTACTTTACAAGACATGCTCGTCCTCGACCTCATCAACGACGATGAAGAATTCGATGCCAATAAACTTGAAGAACTTGCCGAAAGTTTACTCGCAGATATCACAGCAGACATGGAGGCAAGCGATCGAACGTGCGATGAAACTGCTGCCCAAATTACAAGCGGAGCAGAGCGGTTGTCTGGATCAATGGTGGGGACCAAAACAGAATGCATGGAATCCAGCGAACATAGCAAAACCAACACCGACAGTATCAGCATAAAAGAGCAACAAACAACAGGCACAAAAATTACATTACCAAATAAAATTGAACTTGCAGATAATTGCATGAAGAGCAACGGCAAAGTACAACAGCCGCAGCAACAACAACAGGAAATTTTACTACATACGCTTGCAAACGAGGCTAAATTCTCAACATTTGCAGATAATGATGATGATGATATGACTACACCTGATACAGTCTACGGTACATATGATGCTATGACTAATTCGATTATTGTTATGGAAATTGGCTCAGCGCCAGTTAATGAGGCCGTTGAGGAAATCTATTGTGATGGCATCAAACCAACAGCTGTTGATGATGATGTCATTAAATGTCCGACTCCCGCTACGTCACCTTCACAAATTTATTTAAATGTTGATTGCTCGGATGACGAGGATGATTTAGATTTTGATCCGATTGCGAAATTCTTATGCCCGAAAAGGCCTCTAGTTTCACCATTGGCAAAATCTCCAGCACTCTCATTACATTCGGCCAATTCAGATCATGGTTATGAATCAATTATCGGTTCACCATTGACAACACTGACGACAACAGTGGGAGATGAAACTTTTGATACAATAGATGACTTTAATTGGAATGACAATAGTTTTAATGAGTTATTTCCTACATTAATTTAAATTAGTTACTTTGTTTTCTAATATTCTCAGTTATTTTAATGAAAACTTTTCTTAATGGAAAATTTAATTTCTTTTTCAAATTGAAAAAGCACAACGTTAAATTGCTTAAATTATTTAAGTTTTTGGTAGGCCGGCCTTATCACACATGACATTTAAAACCATCTTATTTATTAGTCATAGCATCATTAAGTTCGATTTTGTATATACAATTATTTTAAGTAATTTGTAAGTTTATGCGTGTAGTTTAATGTTGAAAAGATATTGGTATTGATAAGCAAACAGTCTATATAGTTGAATGCTTAATACAAATGTATGTCTAATACTTTGTGTTACGCATTCAACGAAAAGGCTGAACTAATTTATTTGATATTAGTTTAGAATTACTCATGCTATTTAATTTTGTACAGTTGTAAATTTCAATTTTATTTTGTAATGTATTTTTGGAAAAAAAAAAACAAAGCTGATAAAAATAAAATGTTTTTGAGTAAAACTGATTTGAAAATTAGTTTTAAATTAAATGGATGATAATCCGTTAAGGCAAATGTTTCGTTTAGTATGCATACATATATCTAATTTCATGAGCAGTTGGGCGGTAGGATTTGCAGATCCATAATTTTGTTTATTTTTCATAATGTCTGACCGAATGCGACTTTTGACATATTTGGATTTCATGATTAAGTATCCATAAAAATTCTGGTACAGACGATTAATCTATTCAGGTTTTCTGAACTAATGGAAAAATTATTTCCTACTTTATATAGTTCCCGCCGGCTCATATTTTTTAATCGAAATCAAAAATGTGGCCGCTAGTATTTTCAAATTGTAATAACTTACGAACTCTGAGTTGTACGAAAAAACAATTTACCGTTTAGAAGTTATTCTGTGGCTATAAATGTAAAAAAAAAAATCGGTTTGTCTTAAATAACTCAAACGATAAACGATAAATTTGTTTTTTAACTTATAATGAGAATTATTTGTCGATCATATGACTCTCTATAAGAGATCTCGACACTTTTTCGTGCTGCTCACAGTTCGTGAGTTATCGCAATTTGAAAATACTATCGGGCACATTTTGACGGCACCCCATTCACAAATATGTATGCGTAAAAATTAGATTTCGATTAAAAAACAGATCAGCGTAGTAATTGTACTGCCGGATCTTAGACTATCTCTAAAGACTAACCGGCTCTTGAATCATAACACAGGACCACAAAATAAAAAATAAGTATTGTAGTAGAAAGTTGAGGCACCATACGGTATGGTTTTTAATTTGCTAAAAATGAATGCGAGGTCAGAATTTATCAATCACCCTCAGATTTTGAGATATCCTTGCTTAAAGTTGCAGAAAGCGCTGTTTTCAGCCTTATGGTGCACTTCCAGGAAATGTGGTAGTTCCATTTTTCAATGACATCGAATAGCCACAGTCTTCCTTATAAAACTATGTCTTCAAACTTTCCGATTGGACTCTTACTTTCAGAGTTATCTACCTTTGAAGTAAAGCGCAGCATTTTTATATGTTAAATTGATTTTACGCTACTGTAGTGCTTCGTATAGGGGTTGAGATACGTTGACTTCAAACGGTGATATCTCGGGAAGTAAAAGTCCAATCGAAAAAATTAGATAGTATAGTTTTATAAGGAAGATTATAGCTATTCGATGCCATTGAAAAAATGGAACTACATCGTCTCCTGGAACTGCACCATAAGGCTGAAAACAGCGCATTCTCCAACTTCAAGCAAGGATAATTCAAAATCTGAGGGTGATAGCTAAATTCTGACCTCGGATTCGTTTTTAGCACATCAAAAACCATACCGTATGGTACCTCAACTTTCTACTACAAGACTTATTTCTTATTTTGTGGTCCTGTGTAATCAGATCTAACTGTGAACCCATCGTAAATTTGGTTTTCGTAAGAACTACAAAAGTGCTATTATTGAATTCGAATCGTTACGAATGTGAGTTCAAAATTCGTTAATTGGAATCAACGAAACTGAAAATTTTCTATGTCTAGATTTGGCTATCGGAGAAGTATCGTAATTTTATTTAAGAAGTGCTTCAAACTCTACGAATTTTGAAAGCACTTCCGTAATGATTCGAATTCAAAAATAGCACTTTTGTTATTAAGTTCTTATGAAAACCTTATCTATGATGGTTGCACTGGTAGGCCTGAACGTTAATTGCATTAAAGTCCCTATAATATTTAGCACCAGCAAAGTACTGACTCTATAATCAGCCATATATTGTTTTTACTTCTTCCAGATTTCATTAGCCAATAACTAAACAACACAATTAGCAAAATTAAAGCAATAAAGAAATTAAATTAAATTATATAGTGAAACTTCCACCTTCAGCCGAGATTTATTTCAAATCTTCGTATAAATCTCAACAGCGCTTTCGATTTTAAGTTTTTTCCGACCAAGTGGCACCGCTTCATTAATCATTAAAAACAAAGCAAATAGAAGAAAAATATTAAAAAGAAAAGGAAAAACCACTTTCATTTTCACGCTTATGACATTTACTGTCGAAACGAAATCTCTTTCGGTCGGTGGAAAGGGACCTTTTTACACATCTCATCAAAGTTAAATCTCCGGTGGAAACGTAGTATAATGTCCGTATTTTTAATGAAATATGATAAGGAATTGTTTTGAAATAAAATGCATTTTTGCAAATTAAGGTTAAGACTAAAACTTTATTATTTAGCAAAATTTTAAAAAGGATACATATTATGAGTTATTATTAAATATATATATACAAATACCTTATATACTTGACAATATTGAGCGATAAATAAAATTATTAAATTAAAATAGAAGACCTTAGGAGCAACAGTTTAATTTGTGTATTCAAGTGTGTAGAATATCGTCATTAACTTCTAATATGCCGAAAAACACGTTTGAAACAAATGCTACAAAAGGCAACTAATATTTCTAGTACATATTTTACGATAAATTTTTAATTAATTTTTTATTTTCTAAAAAAAATTTTGTTTCAGACTAAAAAGAAACGTTAAGTTAAACAAACCATTACGAATCAAAATATAAAATACATTTATAAGATTTAAAATATTTACCTAATATTGACAACCAAATCATGTATTTTTGTATGCCTTCTAAATATTTCAGATAGTAAGCATAGTTCGCTAAAAGTAATTTTAAAAAAATTGAATAATTACAAATAAGAAGCACAAACATGAATTGACTTCTTAATTTTTGTTTACCAATCAATTAACCTATATTTAAATATAGTAAGCAACTTAATGTTAAGCAATATAATTACAACCCTATGTTGTATGAGTTGGATATGTCTTTATATTATACTAGAAATATATAATTCAACGAGATGTACATAGACAAAAGTTGACTTACGGGTTCTTTGAACCTGATAGAAGAAAATATAATTTATTCATAGACACAAACCATAAAACAACAATTTTATTTTTTGTTGCAAAATTTGATTCACGATACATTTCTATTCAAGTTTTACGCTCTGTTCCAAAAAATCCGAAAGTCACCATACTTTTTTACATCTCTTTCGATCATGTTTCCATTATTTAGACTTTTTGATTTTAATTACAATTATACCTGTTATTAAAAGCAAAAATAAGGCTCCCTGCAATAACGACAGAAAATATTTTAGAAAAAACGCCAGAAATTTTCTGGCATTAATTTTTAGAAATAAAGCCAAAAACTAATTTGGAAATAACGCCAAATTTTTTGGAAATAATGCTATAGGAAATAAAGCCAGAATTTTTTTTGGAAATAACGCCAGAAAAATCTATATACAAAATTCTGGAATTATTTCCATTTTGTTTTGGAAATAAAGCCCAAAATTAACTAGGAAATAACTGCAGAAAAATTTTTGGACTTAATACAAAATGGAAATAACGTCAGAATTTTGTATGTAGATTTTTCTGGAGTTATTTCCAAACAATTTTCTGCTGTTATTTCCTATGGTGTTATTTCCGGGAGCCCAAAAATAAACATATTATTTTTAACTCTCTGTTTCTAGTCCAAGTTCTTTTTTTTATGAGAGTTTTGCAATTTTCAATTTATATACATTTCGTTACGTAGGTACAAAACATAAATCGTACATTATAAGACATAAACTAAATTTTTGAACTGATTTTGAAGTCTTTTAAATAAAATGCAAAACAAAGGTGGGATAAAAATATATGTATTTATATTAAATATTTTTAAGCGGCAACTTTATCTTTAAGCATTTTCCTTCTAGTACACCTTCGGTACAACGTAGTTCCGAACTTTAGTGCAATAACGCACCCATGATGAATGATAGCGTGAGGTATTGCGTGAATTAACTCGTTTTGCGCGTTGTAACAATACTACAATACACAAAATAATACCAATCAAAGGCGGCCATGCAAATTGCAAAAAAAGTGGCACAACTAAACCGCATAAGGCTAAAATATCGCCAGCATAATTTGGTTGCCTTAAGCGTCCCCAAAACGCACCTAATAGCAGACGGCGACCTTGAAAAGTATGTATAGTCTCAATGCCACTAAAATATGGATTATTTGGATCGATACGATATTTATATTTTATAGCACTGCTTATACGTTTCAAAAACAATCCACTGAAGAATACAATCATCGTTACATAAATGGCATAACAGCAGGCAATACCCACATTGCGATCAAAAAAATATTTTGCCACTCCAGAATAGAGAAAAGGTGTAGCTGCATAACGCAAAAGCAATAGCGCTCCAAAACCTTCACCTTGTAATTCAAACGATGATGCCAAATGATGTTCAAAGAGGATGGCATCAAGGACGTAAATAAGCAATGTTAAAGCAGTCAATAGAGCAGCCGAGTCATACTGTACATTAAAATAGTAAAACTTTATTGCATTCAGCCATGTTTCAAAAATAGCCTTTTGTTCTATAACATCCTCAATGGATATATCAGGCGATGTTGTTGGCAACGTAGGAATTTTTAAATTTTTATATATAAAGCATTCAGCAAAAATCAATGTTGCTACAAGGGAGCTTTTGTAAAAGACTTGCTTTAGGTCAACAAAACCGAACCATTTGGGATTTATTTGTCGTCCAAGTGCATAGTCGATCAAAAAATTCCCACTCTTGCCATATATATTCACTTGAACGGTATCATCCTTTACATAATTGGCACGACAATAAGCCCAAAATGCAACAATTAACGCATTGATAAGATTGAAAATACAAAAACGTAAATAATGTTTAAGCACAAAATCAGCTACAGGATATTTCAGATATTCAGCCAAACCACCAGCAACGCTAATAAGCACGGCAATTGGTAATGCATTAAATTTAAACTGTTGGCCCAAACGTGTAGCATTAGGTAAACGTACATGACGTCCAAACGTTGCAGCTGATAATACAAACATGCCGGTATTAAAGCCAACATAAGCGCCAAGTGCATTGTAATCAAATATTTTTGCAAGATATTTAGAATTAAGAATGGCACTTAAGTTTGGTAACTTAAAATTGCATGCACTTTTTGTACAGCACCATTGCAGATAGTAAACTATGCTTGGTATTAGTAACAGAAGTACTGTGACTCCAATCCAACCACCATATTCTTGTGGTGCTTCCAATTTGCGACACACTACAGGAGCAACAGCAGATGCAGATGTTACATTGAAGCTTCTATAGTGTTCTTCCTCCTCTTCGTGATGATGTTCGTTTTCATCCTCATTATCCGAAAATTCTGGTTTAAAGTAATTGTTATCGTCATTGTACACTGATTCAGAGACTGAGCGACTGTATCGACTAGCCTCAGTAGTAGTTGCTGGCGTACGTGTACCTTCACGTTCCCTCTCAGGTTCTTGTGATAATCTATTAAGGGTTTTTGAAACCGAACGTCGTATATAATCGGTTAATTTTGCCACTTCCGAATCTATCGTTGCTGTGCTTGAGCGGATTTCGATTGTTTTTTGTGTAGTTGAGGAGTATGAACTGTGTGTAGATGAGGTTGCATCCAGCTTTAGATGTGGAGCTCGCGATAAAGTGTTAGTTGATAATGTCAAAGGAAAGTTAGAGCGATTACTCGACGATTTTCCGGGAGTTTTTGACTAAAAAGAAACAAAAAACAAAAGAAAACTCACGCTTTACATTTTTATCCATGTGGTTTGAAATTTTGAATGGCAAGGTTAATATCTCACAAAGTGACCCGTAAACGCAAAAACATTTTTTTTTTAACTGGGTGTGAAGCTTTGTTTTCAAGTATGCTCTTTCCAGTCCTAAGTTATGCAGCATTCTTTTGCCAAGTCATAAACTTAAAATATTTTAATTCACTTCTCTATTCCATGTTCATTAGATGGATGCGTAACGAAGCTGCCCCGGGGGAAAGAATTTCACTGGATTTCGCGTACGCAAGTTTTCCGAAAGCTTTTTTCGCGTACGCTAATTCAGCTTCGCGTACGTTACTTGAGCTTTCGCGTACGCTTGTCCCCCCGAAGAGACAAACTCTTATTAAATACCCTACACTGTAGCATTTTTGAAAATGTAGCTTGTATTGAAGATGCCACGCCCTCTTGTCCGAATAAACCAAGTTTGTGATCAGAGTTTGCACAAACTTTCTTTAGTATATATGTGTATTTTTGCTCATAAAATTGCACTTTAAATTTTTATTTAGCTAACTTTGATGACGGAGGTAGCGTACCAAATTTCATCTAATTATATTGCTTTCCCGTGAAAAATATTTTTGTTAAGAAAGAAATTTGCAGCAAAATCTTGTATATTAGAGCGAATTTGTTCCGACACGAAATTTTTGATTGCCGATTATTGCATTTCTTGGAAAAAATAACGATTTTTTAAAAAAATTAACACAAAAAATGCTCCGAATTTTCGAAAAATCGTCATATCACCTCAAAACTATGACGTTTCGAATTGCTAATATCTTCGAATCCCGATGCGAGCAACGGTTTTTCAACCCTAAGACCTTACTGACCAAAATAACGAATGATTCCCAATTTGCTTACCTCTTTCTCTTCTTTAATAGGCGAAGGTGATGGAACCTGGACAATTGGTATTATTGTGGTTGTTGCTGATGCACCTAAAACAGTAGAACGTGGCCGTGATGAGCGTCTTACTGGTGAACTACGTGTGCGACCAGGTGAAGACTGGTTCTTCTTAGACTGATTACTGCTTGCTGTTGACGCTGGAACGTCTTCAACACGTTTAGGGCGTCCACGAGTTGTCCGACGTTTTTCCATTTAGAATATATGGAAATAGTTTTACACACAAATCTGCAATTACAAATAAACAAATTAAATTCCATGCATTTCTTTCCCGCCTAAAGCGTCGCAGTCACTGATGCGCTACTGTACATTTTTGTTGTTGTAGTACCTTCAATTCTTTGCAATTATAAATTGAGACCAGTTAATATCAATGCATCAAATATTTTTTTAAACACTATTATCCGCTAGTCACTTATACTTCAGTTTTATTTAGTAGTTCCACAATTTGTTAAAAGAAAAATTGATGGACACAACTATAAATTTATTTTTAAAAAGGATTTTTCAACTCGCGTAAAACACCGACGCCGCTTCAGAATAAAGATGCGACATAAACATCGATTATCCTATATATCGAATGTTTTTAATATCGATGTTTAGCGTTAATATTTCGCAAAATCGATTTTTAGCTACGATGTTTTTTTTTATTCGATGTTTCCAAACATTTTGTTTGAAATTTTATAGCGTTTTCGTTTCTTAAAAAATTCTGCATTTTGCTGCCCTCTTTCTGGATGTTGCATTTTTTCTGTTCGTTTTTAAAAAAAATTCTGATCTGTGAGAGCTGGTTCACACGACAGACACTATTCTCCATTGCGACATATGAGAGCGGACACACGAACGATTTGCTATCGGCCGATTAAAAAATGTCATTCTCATAGCAGACTGACTGCCATACCTAAATTGGAGCGTCAGCGTTATTTTACTGTCAAAAATTTCTCATGCACATACAATTTGTATGGCGCATACCGAAATTGCCAACGCTCAACGCTGAGCTATTCGAATTTCCAATTTTGACAAAGCGTTATGGAGTGAAGTTAGCTACAGAAAAGTAAAAAAAAAACAACAATATGATTTTGACAAACGAATGACTTCAACGCAGCGCTTTTTATTTCGGAATGGCGCTTGACGCTTCTGTGTAACGTTAAATAACGCAACGCCTGACGCTCCAATTTAGGTATGGCAGTGAGAAATGATCGCAACCCGATTAAAAAATCGTCTAACAATCAATTCTTCATTGCTGCATAAACTATTGGTTTCTCCTTCATAATTCAACGAACGTCAAGGCGTGCAGAACTTATTTATATACACTAGTGATCATGTCCGCCAGTCAAATATGGCCGCTGACTGTCACTCATCACTTTACCACGAACCATTTTGTGGTTGACCTACGACTGACGAAAAATAGCGGCCACACACGCAAATAAGAGAAATTTGAGCAAAGCTGACGAACTTTATCCATAGTCTGTACCGGTTTTAAAAGAGAACCTTTCTCGTCAATTCTGTTCAACAATCTTCGAGGAATCGGCCAACTAAAGTCCACACAAAATTTGACACAAGCACAAGCCCGATTCAAACTTAATAGCTCCCCGAATACATGATTCAATAACAATGGTTATGGCCATTGAATCGTTGTTATGGCAAGTTGTCAAAATAAAAATAATGGAACCCTGCATCTTGCCTTCCTATCTGTCAAAAGACTAGAATCAAAACAAAGAATTTTGATATTTTCGTCGTATTTAAAAAATTGCATTACCGACTCTTGTTGTTTTTTTTTATTTTTTTTTTATTTTTTCTTAAATAGGGCTCTAGGAATTTAGTACAACAACAATAAAAACAACTGTCGCTTGAACCTACTTAAGGAGATATAGCCATCGGAAGATCGGGATATATCTTTTATAAAAATCTGTATAAGTTGAGAACCCCTGGATGGATTTTAAAAATATTGATGTCATATGAAAGGTATTTTACCGGACTATGCTGTACAAATTAATTAAATTTGAGTGATAGTTTTCGAGATGACAGTTTTTCAAAAAATCACCCTATTTTTCCCAAAAAACCGTTATTTTTCCCAAAAAAATGTGTTATTAACCTATAATTTTAATAATTAAATTAGGAAGCCCAATTTATTTTCTTTCATATGATATGCAACATGTTTTGAAATTGCATCATTAATAAATTTTTATAAAAAAAAAAAACAAAAATGGACCAAATCAATTTTCTTGAAATTAGGAACTTTAAACAAACAACAATGCCAGAACAGACAAAAACGACAATAACTTTACTAATGCTGCAAAAACGAGAACCAGCTACTTGTGCAAGCGTGAATCAAGTTTTCCGGGGAATTTTCTTAAACTGCAATAGAGAATGTACGGCAGTTTGCGAAAATTCCCCGAGAATCTTGATTCACGATAACCCCCATTAGCTTTGTTTGACGAACTTAGATCAGAGTAGAGCAGAGCTGAGTAGAGCAGCTTTTGAAAAATGTCATATTACTTTTAGAGCAGGCTAGAGTAGAGTAGAGCAGGGCAGAGCAGAAATTTCAAAAAACACAAAACAAACAACTTTGAGAAAATCAGCAAAAATTTTAAAATATTTACATTTATATGCGTTAAAAATAAAATATAAATATCAAAATTGACGATAAATTTTAAAAATATTTATTTTGTTTTGATTTTTCTTATGACAATTTGCTGCTCCAACCTGCTCTACATAAAAATTTAGAGCAGAAAAGAGCAGACAGAGCAGTTTGGAGCAGACTCATCGAACACTTTTTGGAGTAGAATAGAGCAAGCTAGAGCAGAAAATTTTTCATCGAACACTTTTGACTGGTCTAACTTGCTCTAGAGTACTCTAGAGCAATCATCAAACAAAGCTATTATTTTAAAAAAATTTAAAATTTGCGCGCGTAATTTGGCTAGCAAACAATGTGTTGGATAAAGTATAGACTGTTAATAACACATTTTTTGGGAAAAATAACGGTTTTTTGGGAAAAAATGGGGTGAATTTTTTAAAAATTGTCATATCTCGAAAACTATTGACGAAATTGAAAAATTTACAGCAATTATATAGTCCAATAAAATACCTTTCATATGACATCAATATTTTTAAAATCCATCCAGGGGTTCTCAACTTATACTGATTTTTATAAAAGATATATCCCGGTCTTTCGATGAATATACATTCGAAACTAGGTTTGAGCGGCAGTTGTTTTTGTTGTTGTTGTAATTAATTCCCAAAGTACTGTTTGGGCAAAAAAAAAAAAAACAACAGTCGGTAAAGTAAAATTGTTTCAAAAATTATAAGAAGCAGCATTTGTAATCGCTGCAACCAGGGTAATTCAACCATACCCGAATATTTAGTCTGTCGTGTGAACCAACTGTAGCAGAGTGGAATTGGAAATCGTGACCATAAGCAACTTTAGAGAACTGAAATTGAAACAAACACTGCCCTACCGAAACATGTATGTGACTATCGGCCGACTTTCAATTATGCAATAGCCACACTCAAATATTGAATCATGGCCTTGGCTAACTGTCATGGATAAAAATTACTTGACAGCTGCACTAAATATTACAAAATAACTTCATTTTCTAGTTTTTCCTGAAAAATTTGTCAGAACTTGTGAGTAATTATTTAATAAAAACAAATTTAAAAATTTCTTTATCATCCTTCTTTTAATTTTCATTTTACACAAACAAAATGGTGCAAGTGTAATGCAAATTAGCAGTTTTTCCATATTCTAATTTTTTTTTTCCTTTTTGTACTTTGTCTACTTGCTACTTAAAATTTTACCTAAAACATAACTAAACTTAAAAATATGTACACATGTAGATAAAAACGAACGAGCAAATTCCAAAATAGAAACAGAATTCTGCCCCTCAACCAAAACGGTGGAAAAGAATTTATGCAACTTGCGGAAAAATAAAACGGGTGGAAAAAACGCTGCACTTAAGGAACCCCAAAATAATAAAAAATGGTCACTCCACAATCACCCACCCGCATGTTCAATGGCCTTGATGAGGACATTTACAACGATGCCAAATTCGCACATGAAATAAATGACAAAATGCGTGTTCCCAAACGCATTAAAGCTACTGGCGAATATTCAGATGAAGATTTGCTACTGTCAAATCAAAATGGTATTATAAATTCATGGAACTACCAAGATAAAATAGCCATGAACGTGCCAGATCGCATCGTAGTGCTTGGTCATAATGAACATTTGGAAACTCGTTCTGCGCCACGTGAAATTCAATTGGAAAATTCTATTTTACCCAAGAATTCGAACTCATTTGTACGGGTACAAACACCACCACGGGTCATCACACTAAACGATCATCACTTTCCATCTGCTTCGGAGGAAAGCTCACCGCACAGGCACAATGGTGATGATGGCTATGATTATGACGACGAAGACGATGAGGCACGACCACCACCATATGTAGGTGCTAATGCCAATGGGCATGTTACTGTTGGTTTTCATCCAACTGACTCGAATTCGGTAGAATCTGATTCACAGGTAAGATGATTTAGCGCAATAATATAATTTTTCTCATGGGAGTCTCTATTAATAAATGGAAAAGTGTGTGGAGTAAATATTATCAGACTATTTTATAAGCTTAACAAAAAACTAGATATTCAGAACAAATACTTTAAATTAAGGATATACGTGTAACAAATTTGAGAAAGCCGTGAAAAATTGGTAAATTTGGAATTAGATTCGAGCAATTTGATATACAGAGCCTTGTTAGTAAACGTTGCAATTGATTTCATACTAATAGCAACCATAATTAAATGTTATGAAATCATTTTGATTTCAGATTGCCATCAAATTGATATCAACGATAAATATTCGTCTGATAGTTTTAAGGTTTTTCGCGATTAAAACAAATTATATGTAATGCCAAAATAGCCTTATCGTATGCAATAAAAGTTCCGAGTAACTCTGGCAGTATGTCGGTTTGAAGTATATGTTTAAAAAGGCGATGGGAGGTTGCACGCCTCTTGTACAGATTTAACAAAATTTTATGTGGTGCTTGCACTATTGATATTTGTGTTACAATGATTGTATTGCTTCCACGCAATCATTTGCTTAAAGATTTTGTTTACTCGACGCTTTCTTACTCGAATCATTAAGTCTTTGTTCAGAGCTTGCAGAAACTATTTCTACTACATGTTTGTTTAAATTTTAATCTCATTTCGTCAATACTCAGTATAGCATTTTGAATAATTTGCCTGTATGCTAGACCCCATGGTCTCATGTCTGAGTTTTACTACTTTTTGCCTGGCCCTAACTGTATTATCTTGGTTTCAGTAATCGACTCAGGAGTTGATGATGATTTCCATATGTACCTACAAAATGGGTATACTCTGGCTATACGGTATAAAATAACAAAATAATTTGTGCAAATAAAAGCAAGATATTTTGTGCTTCCATTTGTTAATCCAATTTTGTACTACTAAATTCCGGGATTTTTGAAAATGAATTATTTTAAAGATTTCGATGTGCTCTTTCCGAGATTCAACTTTTTCACCTCGTATCTTGTACACTCGCGCCGCCATATTGAAAAATTGGCGCCTGAAATCACAATATTATAGCTAATAAATTTCCTTAAAATTATTTTGCACTTGACGTTGGCTCACATAGCTAAGCACCGCGTTCTCTTTCATTAGAAACACGAAGTCAAGGGTTCGAGTGTGGCTTCTGACAAGAATTAACTATAACTGATGTGATTAGGCTATATACAGGTCAAAATTGGTCGAAATTTGCGTTATGTAATATGTGAACGGCCCCATATATCAGTTAGAAAGCGCTTTGGTACTTTCATTAGCTATACAAGCAAAAAAACAGTCAATAAACTAACTTGTTTTCGTACGACTTATACCATGCCATAACTCATGAACGGAGGGTCGCAGCTAAAAGTAAAATTAACTGTTTATATTGAATTGCTTGCTCTACAAATTACACATTTGTACGACTTATAGTTTAGGAGATATCTTTTGACCATCCTATAATTAAAAAAAAAAACAATTTTTGCAAAATATTTTCAAAACGATGTGCTCTAGAATTCTTTTTATCATGCATTTTGTAGAACTAACAATTCCCTATAAAAGTCTCTACCAACACTTTTTGTCCGACTTACCGTTCATGAGATATCGCGATTTGAAAATCAACATATTTTTATAAACACTCATACGCCGCATGTTTAGTTTAGTTATTTGAATTTTACTTTTGTGACGAAAAATAACAACGCATGAAAAGAAACTTCGCGACATTTCAAGAATAGAACCAGTGACGTCACAAGAGTACTTGACAGTGATGCCAAGAAGCCGAAAGAATCAACGAGATGTTGCCAGATGTTTCGCTAACGCAATTCTAGAACGTTCATCCGGGTATAAAAGGAGCTGTTCATGAGAGTTGCAACGCAGTTGATTTTAAGCAATAAAGTGAAAGAGTTGTACACACAGTGCCAGTGAAAGTAAATAAAGTGCTAATTGTAATATTAGATTTGAATGTAATAAATAGTGAAATAAACAATTGTACCGTGTGAAAACAAACATTTGAATGGGTTTATTTGAAAGTGGAATAAGTCCAATTCCGGAAAAATTGAGTTTATGGTAGTTATAGCAAGCTATATATGTCCTCTTTTTATATTGAAAATTACAGACTCATTAGACCATGATTTCATCAAAAATTACTCAAAAGAATTTTTCATGAAAAAAAATTTTACAAAAATGATTTTTTTGAAAGTGGAATAAGTCCATTTTTTCATCTACTGCTATGCAGAAGATTTTGCTTTTAAATCAATTTAAAAATATTGGCAAGCGTTATTAAACCGGTGTTAAGTGTTTACCACTGTAAATTAATCAAATTTTGTTATGCTGTAAAAATTTTTACAAGTGTAATAGAAAATAGTTGAGTTTTTTTGGTCTGAATGGACTTATTCCACTTTCATTTATAATAAATTTAAAAATTTGTTATACTTTTGTATGACTTATTCCATTTTTACTCACAAAATATTTTGTAAATTAAAGCAAAGGAAAATTAAAACTTAGAAAAATTTTACTTTAAAAACTGTTGTTGTTTCTTTTCTTTTTTTTTTTTTTTGCTCAAGTAGGGCTCTGAAAATAAGTTACAACAACAACAAAAACAAAAAGTTCTTGTCGGACCTACTTTCGGAGATATAGCCATCGGAAGATCGAGATATATTTTTTATAAAAATTATTATAAGTTGGGAACCCCTGAAAGGATTTTAATAATATTAGTGTCATACGAAAGATATGTTAATTTGCTACAAAATCAACCTGCAAAAAATTTTTATCCGAGTCGTGGTTTTAGAGGTATTGCAAATTTTCAGAAATTTTGACCATTTTTTTTTTTTTTAAAGCACTATTTTTCCAAAAATTGTATCATTAATGCATAGTTTTAGTTACATATTATAAAATCTGAATTTATTACCTTTCATTTGACGTGTAATTTGTACTTGATTTCTTGCATTACGTATTTTTTTTATAGGAAAACAAAAAAGTAAGTTATTGGAAAGCATCGGAAGAGTCTACAGGAATCGGAATTAATCGAAAACTATCTAAAAACATCGTTATTGTTGTTTTTATTGCTGTTATTGTTATTTGTGTAGTTGGTATTATTGTTGTTCTTGTAATGTTTTCCTAAATTTCATGAAAATTTCTTTGGTTCACTTTTTTGTTTTCCTTTAAAAAAATATGATAATGCAGGAAAGCAGGTACAAATTACATGTCAAATGAAAGCAAATAAATTGAGCTTTTATAATATGTTACTAAAACTATGCATTAATGATACAGTTTTTGGAAAAATAGTGCTTTAAAAAAAAAAATTATCAAAATTTCTGAAAATCTGTAATATCTCTAAAACCACGACTCGGATTAAAATTTTTTGCAGGTTGATTTTGTAGCAAATTAACATATCTTTTGTATGACACTAATATTATTAAAATCCTTTCAGGGGTTCCCAACTTATAATAATTTTTAAAAAAGATATATCTCAATCTTCCGATGGCTATATCTCCGAAAGTAGGTCCGACAAGAACTTTTTGTTTTTGTTGTTGTTGTAACTTGTTTTCAGAGCCCTACTTGAGCAAAAAAAAAAGAAAAGAAACAACAACAGTTTTTAAAGTAAAATTTTTCTAAGTTTTAATTTTCCTTTGCTTTAATTTACAAAATATTTTGTGAGTAAAAATGGAATAAGTCATACAAAAGTATAACAAATTTTTAAATTTATTATAAATGAAAGTGGAATAAGTCCATTCAGACCAAAAAAACTCAACTATTTTCTATTACACTTGTAAAAATTTTTACAGCATAACAAAATTTGATTAATTTACAGTGGTAAACACTTTACACCGGTTTAATAACGCTTGCCAATATTTTTAAATTGAGTCGTACGCAAACCCTTTAATATCTCAGTTTATGAAAAAGTGGACTTATTCCACTTTCAAAAAAACCCATTCATTTGTGATTTAAATAAACCATTTTATAACTAAATAAAGTGTGTGTTTTTGATTGCTACACAATCCAGTGATCGAACTCAGAAAACAGTAAGAAATCGAAATTATCGTCATAGAGACAGGAAATTTCGTAACACTATCAAACGTTTAGTGAGTTTTTACTGCTATGGCAATAGGGAAAAACTGTTTAAGTCAGTATTCGATCACAGCGCGTAGCTCTATGCTTGTAAATCATATTTATACTAGCTGGCCCGGAAGCGACTTTGTTCGCCCGTTCTCGATGCCCTTTACATATGTTCCAAGTTCCATCTACATATCTCCGTTATCCTTCTCTTCCAACCCTTCAGGTTTTTCAAGGTGAATAAAATATATATTTATGTACCAACTTTTATAATGATAGCTACTATAGTCGTAGAAATATAGCATTTTGAGAATTTTTACAGTAGGGGGGGTGCGAATCCCTTTCGTTTAATCCCTCTTAAGCTTAGTATGCTGAATAGTAGACGCAATAAACATCAATGTGCCAAGTTTCATAAGGAAAGCTGATATAAGAACACTGATATAGCATTTTGTGTTTTTTTTTTTCATATGAGGGGTGCAACGTCCCCTAGTTCAATCCCCTTCAAATTTTGCATGGTGAATGGTACATACTTTATGCATAAGTTCACAAACTTTCATAATCATAGCTTCTATAACTGTAGAGATATAGCATTTTTTGTATTTTTTTAGTATGGGGGTGCAACCCCCGTTCTCCTCAGTGGCATCTCACCGCCTTAAGAACCTTCTACAGACCACAGCAAACAATTTAAAAAAAAAAATTATGTAAATCGGCCGTGTAGTTTCCGCGTTCATAAGCTACATACATACATACGGACACCATTTAATTTTTATGTATATATACTAGCTGGCCTGGTTGCGACTTCGTTCGCACATTCCCGATGCCTTTACGTACGAAATCCCATCCATCTCCATCGTCCCTCTCTTCCAATCACCAAGGTTTTTAAAGATCCATGTATTAACTTTTGTAATCATAGCTTTCATAGGTACAGAGATATAGCATTTTATATATTTTTTGTATGAAGGGTGCAACTCCCATTTTTTGTATTTTTTTCGTATGGGGGGTGCAACCCCTGTTCCTCTCAGTGGCATCCCACCCCCTTAAGAACCTTCTACAGACCATAACAAACAATTTAAAAAAAAATTATGCAAATCGGCCTAGTAGTTTCCGCGTTCATAAGCTACATACGGACACCATTTCATTTTAATATATATAGATACTGTAGATTACTTTGCCTTGTAATCAAACATCTACTCAGCAGTTTTTCCTCATTGCCGCATAAGTTTATTTATTTAATTTGGCTTCCATTAAACGTTTATTGATATTTAGCACTATCAAAACTTAAACGTTTTGTGAAAGTGGCAATTTATGTATAATTCCCAACTCCACATAAATATTTTATAATTTTTACTTAAAAATCAGTACCCATAAAATCATAAATTTTTAAAGTAAACATTTCATAAATAAAAATAGAATTTTGTTTGCATACATATATTTTTGAGTATAATTTACATATTTTGTAATAAATATGACAAATGACAACTTTATTGTAAAATCGTTACCAAGCAAAAAAAATTCAACTATCCGTCAGTAAGATTATTTTATTTACATCTTTTCCATTGCAGCTAACTACTGGTGATGCCAGCAAACGTTCTCAACATGTGTACAATAATAATGACACTTCCATTATTAGCCATCGGGAGGGTACACCAATTGGAGATCTCACACCACATGAGGAAATTCTATACTTGCGACGTCAGTTAGCAAAATTGAACCGACGCGTGTTAAATATTGAAATTACTAACGAGCAAAGATTGCAGCGTGAGAAGATCGTTTATTGCCTTGGTTTGGCCTATTTCGTGCTTAAAGCTATTTTCTGGCTAAACCGTAACTAGGCAAATAAATGATAAACGTGAGGTATAGAAATAAAGGCGCCACCAAACAGTAAATAATACAGAAAGTGTAGTTTTATATTTCGTTTTAACTCAATTAAAATGATTTTTTTCTTTTTATTTTATTATCTATACAATTTGCTCCCAAATGTCATTTAATAAGTGGTGTGCATAAATTGCACAAAATATTGCATATGAAATATCCAGCTTACATTACAGAATTTTTTGTTAAATACAAAAAGAAAAACTGACTTAATTTGTGTAAAATGTTTGTATTGAATTCAATATTAGACATGTTTCTTTTGACTCGTATATACAATTGTGTTTTTTTAAAATTGCGATAACTGATGAACGTTGAATCGTACTGTAAAAAGTTTATAAAGTAATTCTCCATAAGTGGTTTTCATTGAATAGCTTCTAAGCCGTACATTTTATGTAAAAAAAAAAATGTATAGTCTAAAAGTTATTCAATGAAAACCACTTAAGTGGCGATCAACGTCAAAATCGGTAATTTTTTTTACATAACATTAACATTTTTCTAGAAAACTTTTTATCGTCTGACTCAACGTTCTTGAGTTATCGCAATTTGAAAATTAACACAATTGTATAAACGAGTCAAAAGAAACAGACCTATTATAAGTTTATGCCATTGAGAATTATTTATTTTTGAATTTGTTTAACGTTTAGGGGAATCAAATTTTATTTTCATAATCATGAAATTGACAATTGTATTACAGCATGTTGTTTGAATGTTACAATAGAATTAAACCGAAAACCAAATAATTACGCTTATTTTCATTAACTATAATATGGCGCATTGAAGAGAAAAAATATACTTAAATTAATTTTTCTTAGAAAAACATACAAAGCAAATTTTACATAAACTATACATAAAAAAGAAAATTCAAATTTCATCAAAGGTAGTATTAAAAATTATAAAACAGCGTGGCATTATTAAATACGAATTATATAAGCAAAATGTGAACTTATACACGAATATGGAATATTTCATTAAATGTATGTACATCTAAATTAGCCCGTTTTTGTTAAATCCTATTGACATTAGTACATAAGTTTAAAACAAACATTAGCGAAATGAAAAAAAAAAAATAAAAATTCATATAACATGGGCATTTGTTACTAGTGCTAAAGCAGTTTGTTATTTTTTAGCGTTAACATCTGATCATATATTTGTTTTAATCAAGCAAACCGAATTCACAATCTTTCAATTCGATCTTCATAAAATATTAAAATAAAAACATAATCTTCATTAACAATGGTGTATATTAATTTTTGTAAGGGTTCAAAATATATAATTTCTAACTAAGCTTAGTTCGTTCAAACTTTTCATGGCTTAAAACTTATTACGGGCATTTTATATGTGGTGGCTTTTCGAGAGCTGACCATGGCTCAAAAAAGAGCAGTTTTTTTTTTCAAAAATGGATCTGGTTTCGGAGGTATAGCCGACGAAAGATTTATTTTATAGAGAGCGAATTTTAATGTAAAACGTTCGGTCTTTTCTTATTTTGTACTAGACTGTAAAAAGCATATATTTTCTAAACACTCAAAATGGGATTCGGTCGTTAAATGAGAATTTTTAGCCGTTGAACTGTTGAACGCTCGCTGTCGGCAAAACTTTTTTTTTTTTTACTTATAAAGAGTCCTCGTACGAAAAAAGTGTACAAGGCATAAAATGCTTAAAATCGTCAAAGTAATACGAGTGAACTTTTTCGGAATTTTTGGTGACATTTTAAAATTTTTCAAATATACAAAAATAAAAAAATTTTTAATGTCCAAAAAAATTCTGAAAAAGATCACACGTATTCTCCGAACAGTTCTAAGCATTTTATTCCTTAAACACTTTTTTCGTACGATGCCTCGCCTTTACATAAAAAAGGGTTTTGCCAACCGCGGGCGTTCAACCGCTGAAAATTCTCATTTAACGACCGAACCCTATTTTGAGTGTTTAGAAAATATATGCTATTTACAGTATGGTACAATTATGCATATGAAAGTTTTTTTGAATAATTGATATTTTTTGAGTTAAGGTCGAAAAATTAGAAAAGACCGAATGTTTTACATTAAAATAGCCCCTCTATAAAATTTTTTGAAATAGAATGTTCAGAAAACTTACATGTTGGACATATAGCTACAATTTTAGTAAAATTACGGTTTCTGGAATAATTCTGGAGCTATTGATCGAAAACTGAAGAGTCTGTAAAACCCATCGGGAGTTTTACTCAGCTATGGTAGGGCTATCGTCGCAGTTCCTAATTTTGCTGTTGCACTGTGAAATCAGCTTTCCAGGAAAACGGTTGCCAATTCAAAAACCACTCTTCAACTTCATTATTTGAGGTAAAACGTTTGATAAATGCAACCATGCTGAACCAATGACGTCATGAGAAGAAGAATGATTTTTTCACCCTTCGGAATGCGTAGCTATGTTTCTTATTAATTTTTGACAAAAGCTGAATTTTTTGTTTATCTTGCAAAATTTAAAATAATTTTAATATTATAACCATGAGTATATTAACGCGTAGCGATGTTCTTCTTCATTGTAGAACATGCTTGTGTAATTTAAAGGAATGCGATAAAAATCCAGATTTTAAGAGATATCACTTGAAAACAACGCAAGATTTGGGTAACTGGATAGAGGAATTTACATCATTGCAAGTACTGGCAGCAGGCAACGAATACCCTCAATACATCTGTGAAGGATGCTATAGTGTTTTTAAGACTTTTCATATGTTCCAACAGTTGGTTTTGCAGGCAGCTGACAAACTTCGGACTTTATTGACGAAAAATGAGACAACAGTTGATGATAAGGACGAGTTGGGTTCAAATAATTCAACTCTTAAACAGAAATTAAATAGCGAGCTTGGGGTGAACAATACAATACCCAGGGATCACCAAAATGATTCTTCTCATAATGCTAATACTGGTTTAAGCAAAACTTCCGAAAGGGATGCCGAACAGTTTAAAATGGAATTCGTAAGTTGTGATTTACATATTTCGCCATAAAATCAATCTTAAGGCTACTTGGTTATATTGTTATCTAAGTTTAGTTTAGTCTACAATCCTTTTTTCCTTCTGAGTTTGGGATTTTCAAAATATGGGTATCCTATATTACATATGAAAAGTAATTTAAATGTAAATAAAGAAATCGGAAAAAGAAACGCGCATATGATATGAAAGCAAATACCTACAATGGAAGTCTTTTAATAGTTTTGCCCATATTACCGTATACAAAGATGTAAGTCGGATTTCATAGTTTTCAGCAAATGGAATCGACCCCCATACAAAAAAAATAGTTCGAATGACCGCCCACAGTTTGAAAGCTAGTATTGAAAGATTTTTAAGGAAAAAAACATTTTTTTTTTTTTTTTGGCCTCTAAATTCGATGCAGTTTTGTTTTTTATATATATCTCCGCCATTTGACGTCCGATCAACAAGTATTGTATATCGTTGCAAATGTCTCATATCATAGAAATTTTTGAAACATCCTGTTTTTCATATTTTGTACTGAGGTTTTAGATTCGCTATACACAGTGGGCTCCTACGTGTTTTGAGTTTGACTTTATTGACGACAAAATCGTGGAATGGGGATGTGTTCGTACTCATTTCAGGATTATAAAACTGCTTCAAGTAAAATCGGATCTGATCGATTTCGAAAGTTACAGCCAATTACATGGTTTTTATTTTCAACTGTACATTAACAACAAAGTTTAAATCAAAATGTCATAGATTCAACACGAAATGATGTAAAATTACTCGTGAGCACTAATGGAATCGAAAAAACAGGGTTCTCAAATCAAACCGTTGGTAGTTCTTTGCGCTTTTGTAAAAAAATTTATTTTTTATAAATTGGCCCAAAACCTTCAAAAAGAACAAGAAATTAAAGCAAAAATTATCATTTATAATGGATTTACCGATTTTAAATCTGAATCCGGTCACAAAATTGCTCTATCGCATATAGTTTTTGGGATATCTTAACATATATAAAAAATTAATGACGATTTTTCGTAAATTTTGATATTACATAATAAGACCAGCTAATTGTAAGTCATTAAACCTAATACAGAAATTGAAAGATCCATTATTTTTCTTTACAACTCATTTTGAATTACATCAATATCTTTTTTTTTCCAATATATCTTAACCTTAATAGTTAAAAATGGACTAAAAATCGGTTTTTGGCTATATTTGGGGTTAAATATAGGGCGAATGAAATTGTTATGTGATTTTATATTAATTGCATTATTTAGTACTATTCCCAGTCTTCATGAGCTATAAAGTGGGCTCGTAATATTTTTCATTACAAATCCATGATTATTTTAAAAAGGAATTACATTTACATTTTCAGGTAAATTTGTATGAGAGCCCCCCTAGGAGGTTGAGATAAGGGATGGAAATTTTTGAAACAAATGTTGTGGAGAGAAAAATGAAAGGAGTTGCTTATCATTTTTTCCTTCATAGGGAACTTTTAGGGTGGTAATAATAATTATTTATTATTTACTGCACAGCATAAAAGCAATAAACATGTAATTGGTTGTAACTTACGAAACCGATCAGCTCAGATTTTACTTGAATCAGTTTTATAATCCTGAAATGTGTACGAACACATCCCCATACCTCGATTTCGTCGTCAACAAAGTCAAACTCAAAACACGTAAGAGCCCACTGTGTATAACTTCTTCAATTTCAACAATTTGAGTAAACTTTGTAGAGATGAATTTTATGATTTTTTATGGGCTTCAATTTTATGTAGTGTCCTTGGCACCTGAGGGTGGTAGAAACTGAGATAATGAGTACAACTAGTCGAAAAAGAAATCTGAGATAAATGACTTCTATGATTGCAATGTAGCTCATGTTGAGACATTTGGACATTAAAGCAGATTTGGTCTATTTTCTGAAGATTTGCATACTTAGAAGATATTAGGGACTGCCCCAGAAAAATTTTATACTTTTATTCCTTAACATTATGATTTACCTGATGATCGTGCAGGTCGAAATATGGGTGCTATTTTTTCTATATAACATGACGATTACAAAAATATATAACACTTGGTAAACGAACTTCAAACGATAAAGATGTCTAGCAATCAAGAAAAAAAGCGCAAACTCATTTCGCACACTTACCTGCAAAAACCAGAATTAAAATATTCAGCCATAGCTAGAAAAACAGGTGCATCAAAAATCACTGTCCAAAGGGTTATTTCGAATTATAGAAAGGGTCAACTTATTACGCGGAAAAAGGGTTCAGGTAGAAAAGCCAGTATAGACCCACAATTGGTGAAAAAGGTGAAGCGCCTTTTTAAGCAGAATCCTAACACTTCATAACGTGATATGGCTGCCGGAGCAGGAACCTCAAAATCTTCTATAAACAGACTAAAGAAAAAACTTAAGCTAAAGACCTACAGAGTTCAAAAAGTACCAGACCGTTCCCATGAAAAGCAGTTAGAGGCTCAAAAGCGAGCTTGAAAGTTTTATGTCGATTACCTGACTAAATTTGACTGCTGCATAATGGACGGTGAAACATACGTTAAGGCAGATTTTAAACAGCTACCAGGACACGAATTTTATACCTGTTCGGAGAAGGGGCAGGTACAGAGCAAATTTAATGAGAAGAAAATTACAAAATTTCCCAAGCAGTATATGGTTTGGTAGGCCATATGCACTTGCGGTCTGAGAAGCAGTTTTTTTGTAACACAGGGCACAATCAACTCGAAAATTTATATTGATGAATCCCTTAAAAAACGTATTTTGCCATTTATTCGTGGCCTGATTTAGCAACCTCTCATTACTCTAGAGCCACCATAGAATGGTACAATAGCAATAACGTAAATTTTGTACCCAAAAATGAGAATCCACCTAACTGCCCAGAGCCTATTGAGAGATAATGGGATCTAATGAAATCAGAACTTCGGAAGAGTAAAAGTACTGCAAAAAATTTAAAAGATTTCAAAAATAAGTGGCGAAGGTCTAATGGTACTGTCGACGAAACAACTGTACAAAAGGGTCTTAAGAAAAAAGTAAAATATTTTTATATAAAATAAATATTTGTTAATACGTGTGGTGTAAGGTTATTTATGTTCGTTATACTACTCATTAATAAATAAAAAAACAATAGAGGTATTCACGATCTAGAGTAACGTCCTGAGTAACAGAGTAACAGGGTAATAGTGCACAACCACAACAACAAAATATACGTAAGTTACTCTGTTACTCTTTTACCCTTTTAGTCAAGCTATTTTCTAGTGTAAAATAATCTTACACTTTTGCCTTTTTTTTACTATTTCTATTTCTATAGAAACGTTTGAACTTGTTTATGATTGAGAGGCAATTTTCGTTCATCAAAAATAAAAATTTGAATGAGAGCAAAATATTCAATTAAAAAAATTTTTTTTTTGTTGGCAGCTAAAATTATTTTGAGAAACAAAAAGCAAATATAAGTGCAAAGTATTGAGTATGCTCACTATTCAGAGTAACTGAGTTCACTTTTACCCTGTTACTCAGCTTGTTACTCCAGATCGTGAATAACTCTAATATTTAAAAAAAATTGGTTACGTATTTTTTTATTGATGAAAAATAAAGTATCAAATTTTTCTGGGGCAGTTCTTAGTTCTTTTTTTTTTTTAATTTAAAAGGAAATCCCGTTCATCACAAAAAATCTCTTATGTTATTTCCCAAATTTACGAATTTTGTACCATGTGGTTATAACTTAAAAGTTTTATGGAGTTGCAATGGCACGATCATTTAAGTGTTTTATATAAGGTTATCTCAAGGTTCTGTGCAATTGTCAGCCACCCACCCCGTTCGCATGGCAATTTGTAGTTCAGTGAGTTTTTCTTCAGCGAATTTTTTGCAAAACTAATGATAGCCAAACTATTTGAGGTACGGTAGTAAAATTCGAAAAATCCGCGAAAATTTTTTCACTTTTCCCATTTTCCGTATTCCAAATTAAAATTCTTGAGAATTTTTTCTCATTTCCCTTTCCTCCTTTTCTAAATAAACATCGAAAGGGAGAAAAAACACCCGGTGGTAGGTATCAAATAAAGGAGCACAGGGCTTGTTTAGCTTGTAATAATTTACAAATTTGTGGAAATAAGGGCCAAATTAATACATAAAAGCAGTTGGCAAATTCTGTTTCCTACTTAAAAAGATTTCGAAAATTCGAAAGACTCCGAATTTTGCTTTTCCCAGTGCGTTTAGAATAGGAGAATTTTTTTTCTCGAGAAAATAAAATCCGCAGGGAAAAAAATCCTAGTGAATATTTAGAGCTGATAGTTTTGGTAGCATCTAGTCATTTGTTAAAAATTGGCGTGATCGGATCAAGGGCTCACCCACTCAGTCCAAAATTTTAAATTGCCATAACTTCGGAAACATATAAAGCACAACAATAACATTTGGCATGTAGTGAACTCAAAAAAAAAGTGTCAAATTAGCATTTAGTGAAATGGTTCATTAAATACTTTTTGAAAAATGGTCGAAAAACGGTACAATTGAAAACAATAGACAACAAACGAGAACAAAAATAATCATTTTGGATAAATTGCTCAATACGAAACCCATCTATGCTCTACACTCATGGTTTTTGAGATATCCTAACCTAAATTGTTTTGCTGTTTTCTACTAAATGCATATATTTTTATTTAAAAAATTATGACTATTTTTAAATGATGCATGAATTAAATAAAATTAAAATAGAAATCGGTTGAAATTTGCTTGAGATATGAGAGTTATAAGAAAATCTATAAGAGTTTTTTTTTGTTTGTAAAGTTATGATTTTGAGTTTTTTTTGTATTATATAGTATGTATATCTCCTGTATATCTTACCCCTGCGGGTAAGGGGTCAGAATTTTGTTTGTACAACTAGCGGATAAACTATTAGTTGAGGAAAGATGATCATCAAGAATGCTACTTCAGTAATCGAACTTTCGCATTAGTGATAATATCTATTAAAATATCAACAAATTTTCGAAGACAAAAACTAAATTTTTATTTTAATTATTTAATTTCTTAAGGAATCCTTCGATGGAGAATTCATCACTAGTTGTTTAAATGACGATGAACCGGTCACATTTCCAAGAAATGACTCATTCAATACAACTGTAGAGTTGGTAGAGAAGAAAAAAGTACATCAACTATTGGTATTGACGCTTCACTTATAGTAAAATCTTATAACTTTTGTTGCTTTATTTTTATTTTTTAAAAGGAAGCAGATTGTCTTATCACAAATATCAGTTCGTTTGGAAATTCTATTGAAGATAAAGAATCAAAGGAAAATGGTAATGAAAGTAATTATTACGAAATAAGCTCATCAGACGAAAGTCCTAACGAACACTGTAACAAGAAACAAAATGCGGTGCTGTCGAACAACTGCAATTTATGCCAACGAGTTTTCCCCAATGAGAATGTTCTTAAAAAACATTTATCAAAAAAACACAATGAATCACGCCCATTTGTCTGTCAAATTTGTAATTCACGTTTCGTTCAAAAGGGTACATTAAAACAACATGAACGTATTCATACTGGTGAGAGGCCATACGTTTGTGAAATTTGTGATCATTCTTTCAATCAACTGTCCCACCTCAAAAACCATAAAGCAGTGAATCATGAATGCAGTATTTGCAAGAAAAAATTTCAAAAAAGACACATCCTGAAATTCCATATCTTTAAGGTGCACGAAGTGGAAAGCAAATGTGAAATTTGTGAAAAAGTTTTTTCCACTAAATATGCTTTCAAAAAACATCAGTCGACGGTACATAAAAAAAAGTTTACACTTAATAGTACATTGAAAACGCAAAACAAGACAAGAGCAGGAAAGAAACCATCCGTTGCAAAATCATAGATCAATTACTTTAAACTTGAGAATTGTAAAAGCATAAATTAATATATGCCAACAAATTCGAATGTTAAAAAAGAATTGTTATACTTTAGCACAGCAGGAACAAAGTATATTAAAATAAATGCATATACGTGATGGATTGGCCAATTGGAACGCATAATAACCCCTGCAGATGAGACGGAAAACATGCAACAAACGCACCACCATCAATCAACTAAATGATGATAAAGGCAAAGCAGCTAACGTTGCTAAAATTGTAAACTTACAATTCGCAGGAATAATGTGAAAATATTATTGATAGTTTTAAGTTTACGCGAGCTTATTAAATATTATTGTTCTAGTTAAAGTAATGGGCTGATATCATATCAACTTGACAAATTTACGAAGTTTATCAAAATTTTCGTTGAAGACTCAAATAGTTTCTATGGGGGTTATCGTGAATCAATATCCCCGGGGAATTTTTCTCAGACCGCAATGGAGAATGCACGGCAGTCTGAGTAAAATTCGCCGGGAATATTGATTCACGATAACACCCTATATCGACTCTAAAATAGCGCATATTGAAAAATAATGTTTTGTTACATATGTTAGTCTATAAGAAAATATCTGTAAGAAGAT
The DNA here is from genome assembly GCA_951812925.1 of Calliopum simillimum. Lineage (NCBI taxonomy): Eukaryota > Metazoa > Arthropoda > Insecta > Diptera > Lauxaniidae > Calliopum > Calliopum simillimum. The sequence goes on from OX638370.1 coordinate 12,226,963, forward strand.
GGCAACATATCGGCATCTCAGTACTACGACTAGGTAACTTCAATTTGTTCATTTTGAGAAAAGCCTAGATGACCTATTACGAAAACATCGGACATATATCTGTGGCAGGAAGAAAAAACTGCTTGAATCGACTTAAGCAAAATAGGTTTGAGCTCCATTTTCCATTAGTTCTACAAGAACTACAAATAAGAAAATTGAGCGCAAACCTATTTTGCTTAAGTCGACTCAAGCTGTTTTTCCTTCCTGCCACAGATATTTTGCCATCTTTGTACAGATATACAGATATATAATCATAATTATTTTTTTTTTTTTTTTTTGTTGTTTTGAACAGATAATGATTTACATTAACTAGCTACCAAAAAATCACGTGTCAAGTGTTTTTTGGTGTGAGCTTACTGTTCTGTGTTTTTGAGTAAAAACAACAACATTACAAAAACAAGGCAAAATGCATAGGTTGTTTTCATTTAATTATGTCACTAAAATTAAGTTTTCAATAATTTGTTTTTGTTCTACTATCCCGTTTTTTATGTTAACTTTAGAATAAATCGCTATGTATTGATATTTAATTTGTATACACTTTTTAAGGCATTTATTAATAAACTGAATTGTAAATTAACGAATCATCTACAAAAATTCATTGTAAACTATCGAATATTCCCTAAAATTGGTGATACTATTTTTTTTTTCATAAAAATTAGTAAAAACAAGATTCGATGTTTGCAAGCTTAGCGACAATATGACAATATCATGAATGCAAGGATATATAAAAACTAGCTTTGAACTCAATAATCATTTAATTGAATACACAGAATATAGGGAATCTTAGCAAATAAAAAACGCACAATTTTTTTCGATTCAAACATACGTGCTCAGTTGAAATTCTTGTAGAATAAAACAATCCGTTGGGCTGTTTTGAAAAATCTCATTTTGAAAATTGTACTATAAGGGGCTGTTCATAAATAACGTCAAACGAATTTCACGATTTTCGGACCCCCCACCTCCATCATGTCACAATTTCATTGACCCCCCCCCCCCCCTATTTGTGACATCAAACTCTAACCTTTTATACCTTAAAATTAATTGAACGATTTTTTTTTAAATTTTAGGTTTACTTTGCACGGGGGTTCAAAACATTTTTTAACCCTCAAGTTGCATCACTCGGAAAGTTTTTATATTTTCGTAATCAGGGTACTTTCCTTATCACATAAAAAAAATTAAGAAAATCCGTCGGGCGCTTTTTTTTTAAATCGAATTTTCCGTTTTTGGCAAAGTTGAGTTAAGTCAAAAATAACATGCGAAAATTATAATCAATAAAAAGGAACACGAATAGTCATTTCTAACTAACTTTTGGATGCTGAATTCAAATCCGTTAACAAAATCGATCTATCGGTACAGAATTTTGAGATATCCTAACCCAAAAATTACCAAAACATAAGATTTTTCGGGATTTTTTCCTACTTTTGAGGTTATGTAACACGACAGTGTAATACTTTGTCATAAAACCTGTTATGTTAGTCAAAAGCACATACCTTTGCGTACAAAACTCTTTTTAAATTATATCAATATCTTTTTTTTTCTTGGAGTTATCCTAACCTAAAAATTTAAAAAGAAACAAAAACAAGAATTTTGACTACGTTGGAGGGTACATAGAGAACGCACGAAATTTTTTTGGTCTTTTATACTAACTGAATTACTTACTACAATCCCTCGTCTTCAAAATCAGCCATCGAGTGGTCACCTACGAATTTTCCCTTCTTTGTCACAACAATTTTAATCAAACTAACTTTTTAGCTTCAGTGTATTACTTGTTTTGGCATAACGTTTTTGTGTTTCTTGATGTCATATTAAAGAGCTCATAACTTTGTATAGAAAAATCGTAGATGACTACTTGATAGCTCATTTTGAAGACAATAAATGATTATAAGTGATGCAGTTTGTATAAAAGACCAAAATAATTTCGTGCGTTCTCTATGTAGCCTCCAACGTAGTCGAAAATCTTGTTTTTGTTTCTTTTTAAACTTTTAGGTTAGGATAACTCCAAGAAAAAAAAAGATATTGATATAATTTAAAAAGAATTTTGTACGCAAAGATATGTGCTTTTGACTAACATAACAGGTTTTATGACATAGTATTACACTGTCGTGTTACATAACCTCAAAAGTAAGAAAAATCACGAAAAATCTTATATTTTGGTAATTTTTGGGTTAGGATATCTCAAAATTCTGTACCGATAGATCAATTTTGTTAACGGATTTGAATTCAGCATCCAAAAGTTAGTTTTAGAAATGACTACTCGTGTTCCTTTTTATTGATTTTAGTTTTCGCATGTTATTTTTGACTTAACTCAACTTTGCCAAAAACGGAAAATTCGATTTAAAAAAAAGCGCCAGACCGATTTTCTTAATTTTTTTTTTATGTGATAAGGAAAGTACTCTGAACACGAAAATATAAAAACTTTCCGAGTGATGCAATTTGAGGGTTAAAAAATGTTTTGAACCCCCGTGTTTGTCTCAATCTTGTTTGTTCTTTGTGAACAAAATAAGGTTGAAAATTTCGAAATTTTTTCGATTTGAATTGTGTGACATCATACTTTCCAAAACCCTCAGACCCCCCCCCCCACTTTGTCACAAATTTGTGAACTCCCCACTCCCCTGAAAGTGTGACGTAAAATATATTAACAACCCCTTATTCCCATATAAAACGAAAAAAAACCTAATAAATAAAAACAGAAATAATAGTTTTTGATGCTGAATCCGGCATCAGAATTGTGCTAACCTTTCAACATTTAGAGAAAGCATAGCCTAAAAGTGCAAAAAACACCATTCTTAGCTGTTCACCCTTATCATGTAATTCGATTTGGATTCGAACTAAATTGAGTCGAGATTTTTCTATCGAAAATTTTTGTAATCTAAATCGAATCAGACTTATCATCTAATTCGATTTTGATGGTAAAATATTTCGATTCTGGAAATCAAAATATATGAAGCGAAATCGAATTAAATGATAAGGGTGATTTTTGAAGTTATGTATATAACAAGTAAGGATAGTTTCTGGCCATAATTCTTGATATGGTATTTGAAAGTACTTTAAATTATATCGATATCTTTTTTTCCAAAACATCGTAGCCTAAAAAGCTGAAAAATCGCAAAAAAACATGGTTTTTCGTTATTTCAGTTCAGGATATTACAAAGTAAAATAAAGATTTTAATATACATAATTCAAAATGGGTTTTGAAGGCCAAAACTATCCTTACTTGTCATATAACTTCAAATAAAGAAAAAAAAAAATATATATATATCAGATTATCGAGAATTTTATCCCAGAGAAGAAAATTTTCGAGAATGATTATTCATGATAAGGCCAAATATTCAATTTGGGTTATTGGAATAAAATTCAGTTTCCATATTTTTGTTGCAGTGTGGAACAGCGTAATTTTGAATTATTTCCGACGTGGCTAATTGTTACTTAAATTGTTTTTTTGGAACAGAAAATGATTTTCATTATTTGCTACCAAACAAGCATGGATTAAAGGACATTGCTGGTTTAAGTTTACTGGTCAATGTGTTTTAATTGGAAGGCTGGTTTGCGTTGCATGTTTCGGGACCCACCATAGGTTTTATATAAACACATTGAACAGCAAGCTCAAACCAACAATATCATATGATCCATGCTTGTTTGCTAGAAAAGATTAACTCCAGAAAAATAATCTTTGATGAAAATAGACATTCTCTCGACACTAGCAAAAATGAAGAAAAATAAACAAGAAAAGACTAAAAATGAAAGAAAAATAGTGAAAAGGTGGGTCTAGTAGGTGATCATTGTAATATAGTTGGATTTGCATCTGAACTGCCGTAGCTATGGTGTTTTTACACATACAGCCCTGTTCTGTAATCCGTGTGGTTTCACTTAGTTTCCATTTAGTAGGCTTTTTGATGTAAATGGTGAGTCACGATGAAAAGTATTAGAATCTTTTTTGTGGAGAATCACATGTTCTACAAATAATATTGATCAGTACTTATTAACGTAAAAGAAACTTCCTAAACGGTTACTTTTTCGTTAATGCAAATCAGCATTATTTGTAGAGCCTGTAATTCTCCGCAAAAAAGATTCTAATACTTTTTATCGTGTGACTCACCATTTTCATCAAAAAGCATCCTCAATGGAAACTAATTGAAACCACACGGATTACAGAACAGGCCAGATAATTTCAAAAACGATTTTCAGTGAGCTTGATGAAACCAAGTTAAAAATTGTAGATCTCACCATATTGGTGGTTATCGTGAATAAATAGGCTGCCGTGCATTCTCTATTGCAGTTTAAGAAAATTCCCCGAGAATCTTGATTAACCCCCATTTTTCGTAAATACTAATCAATATTATTTGTAAAAAATGTAATTTTCCACAAAAAATATTCTAATACTTTTTATTGTGAGACTCACCATTTTCATCAAAAAGCCTTCTAAATAAAAAATAATTGAAACCACGCGGATTACGGAACAGGGCTGTAAGTAAAATTATTATAACTACTGGGGTTAGCAAAAAATTAACAAAACACAATATTCCATTGCTAAATGAAATTCCGTTTGCGCACTGAGTAAAACCAAGCAAAATGTTTTTTAATTTAAAACTTATCGCAAGTCTTTATTTCTGTAAATGTGAATGAACAAATTTAATTTTACAATTGTAACATTCTCATCTTAATGTATCGTGTGATTCAATGTTTTATAACAATACTAAATATTAGTGTTATAATAGAGAAACATTAATCTATGGAACACAAAAATAAGACCTTGTTACTTTTATATGTTTGGATGTAGTTAAAATGTGTTAATTTTACTTCTTAAAAATGTTCCATTTTCATTTCAATGCGTTTGTTTTGTATACACACACTTATACGCGATCTTACAAATCCTGAGATTTTATTTTTGTACTTTTTGCGAATAGAAATGCTTTAAAATTTGCTAGCCAATTATAGTTTTCAGTAACGATCTTTGTTTTATAGAAAGAAGAACATTTAATTTAGTTTTTTATGTACTTTTTATTTTTTTTTTTAATTTTTAATATTAATACATTTATTTTTTACAAAAAATTATCATTGAAATATTCTTTTCTTTTTTTTTTTGATAAATGTGGCAAAAGAAAAAATGTTTCACATACTTTTAAATTCAATCGATCTATCAAAGTAACCAGTTATTGTTTTTGTCTATACTATACATAAGATGTATGCAACACATTTGGTTTTTACATTTTCATGCTTTTATTTTATTAATTATAGATTGAAGACTGATTTCCTTTTGCACGCCATTTTTTTTGATTCAAATAAATTTTTTGTGCATTTTAAAATTTTAATTTTGTCTTGCATCGCTTTTTTTACTAAACATCAATACTCTTCTCTTCGGCTACAAATACAATACACATTTTTTGCTTTTTTAATTAATAATTATATTAATATTAAGTTAAAAAATACTTAAACGATATATAGAGCGTTTTCCTTTTTATAGATTTAATTTTTTGCATTCATTTTTAAAGAATTGTTTTTACTTTTTTCTGCTTTAAGATTTCATTTACAAGCTGTCAAATAAATAACGGAATTGTCCAAATTTCCATATTTAGTGTTCTATATTCAGCTGATCTGTCAGCAAAAAATTCAATATTCCTACACCTGGGGTTCGTTTTTTTAATAACTCTGATCCACCGCAAAGCGTTGAGCTTCTTCGTTAATAATTAAATTTGTTGCGACTTTCATATTTTCTGGATAATTATTATAAAGGGTGAGCCAATAACGAATCCAACATTTAAATAAATTATTATCGTATTGGAATGACTTTAAATTCGACGTAATGTTTTTGAGGATTGATTGTTGATGTTCTTGGGCCAATTCACGTACGGTAGAAATATTTTCAACTAAACGGATTTTCTTTAAAGTTATGCACCAAATTCAAAATTGTACACTTATCAGTTAAAGAGAGCAGAACACTACTTCTTTTTTTCTAGATTTCACTTTCATGGTGAAATATCAATTGGCCCACCCTTTACATTTATCTCTCCATTGCATACACATGTGAATTTAGAACTACTTCAGCAGAAGATGATGGCATCTCATAACTTGGTACAAATGAACAATTCCCCGCATATATTTGACGAAATGTAGACGTTTTCCTCTTTTAAGTTTGTATTCATGGTCAAAGAATTTAATATATATATTTTGTTTTTAAATAGTATAGTTTAATTTACTTTTGTTATTGTTTTCGTTTGTTTGCTTTTAATAACGAATTTCGTTTTTAAATATTTATATTTTTTTTACAATACAAAAGAAAATAAAAAAAAAAAACGGATTACAAATTTTTGTGGCTAATGGCTGCTTAAATCTTAAGGTGTGTGTGAGTGTATGTGCTTAGCTGTTTAATTTACTCGCTCTCATCATCATCATCGTCGTCATCAGACGCAGCTTTCTTGCTCTTTTTGGCTGGTTTCTTTACAACTTTGCCACGTTTTTTTGCACTGCCATTCGCTGCTGAGTTGTTGCCACCGCTAGCTTCGAACTCTCGTACAGCTTCTTCATAATCTTCCTTGGCCTTGGCGGCTTTTGCCTCCCATTCCTTAAATAAGAAGAGATAAGAAAAATTATTAACATATACACATGAATACAAAAAGAAAGGGTCAATTCGAATACTAAAATTTATACAGCGGGCTAATTCAATTTAAATTATATTTGGTTATCACGGATGGGTTCAAATAACTTTAGTTTCGAAGTATTTGCATTCGAAAAACCTTATGGGCCTTATCGTAAATAAACATTCACGAGAATATTTTCTCGGATTCCATAGCATGCAATTGCAAACGATTCACTGAAAAGTAAGGTTATCGGCAATAATATCGAATATTTCGAAAATTATACTAATTTTACGAACTTTAGTCATTATTTGCAAGAATCTAAAAATTCTATGCATTTTTCAACTTCCCTAGTAGCCACATGACAAACCGGTATTGATTTCACAGCCAATGGCTGGACCTTACCAAACAACAACAACAACAGGAGTCATGATAAAAAGGAAAGAGAACAAAAATCTCACTACATGAATATAGACACTTAAGCTACCAATTATTCTGAGGGTACATAGCGCAGTCCATTGATAAATGCGCTATGTCGAGAGATTGACTCCGAGGTTCATAGTTCAATCCCGGCCTCAGACAAAAAGTTGAAAAATATTTCAACTGTTATTTCATTTAATTTAAAATAAATTAAATAAAACATAAATTGGTCTGATGATGGTTACGTGGCGGTAACCGAAACATATGTCACCATAGCCATGCTTAGTAGTTTTTTTCTCTAATCCTAATTGTCATGATTTTCTAAGTTGAAAAATGCATAGAATTTTTAGATTCTTGCAAATAATGACTGAAGTTCGTAAAATTAGTATAAATTTTCATATAGTCAACATAAACCATTTTAATTATTTCGAAAATATTTTGATATTCGTAGTAAAAATTTATGCTCCAATTTTTTATCAGGGAATTCAAGGGTGAATAAATAATGATTCATCCAAAGGTTTCCAGCTTATACCGGTTTTTCTTAATATCCGGATCTTCCGAAGGCTATATATACTCCCGAAACTAGATCCAGTTTTTTTTTTGCAAAAAGTGGAAGAAGTATCCCTGCTGGAAATCGAATTTTCATTCTCAAAATATTCACGATTGTAAATTTTCCCTCCTCTAGAGAAAGGAATATATTCTCGAGAGCGAGTTTCCTCACAAATTTAGGATAAGGTCCTTTATTTCTATCTACTATTAATTTTTTTAAAATCCTATGAATTGCACTACGACCTAGAAGATCTTTTGAACACCATTATTTGTGATGTTAAATACTTAATTTCCGCCATCTCCTATTAAATTCATCGCATGCCGTTGGATATTAGCAACAATCTTCCAATGCAAGGGAATTTCAGCATTAGTGAAATTTTTCACGTTTTGAGAAAAAAAAAAAAAAAAAAGCGTTTATAGTTTTTTGAAATTGTTTTTTGCATGAGATATTAAAATTTAATGCTTTTATTTGTATAAAATTGGATGGGGGGATAACATTTCAAAAAACCGACTAGACTATTAGACTAAGACAGCCGTTTTATCTTCATATTTTTGTAAACTTCATTCAAAACTTCAAAAACGCAGATTTCTAGTTGTAGTTTTAACCCGACGATGTGTACTTATTTTTAAAGTTATAAATCAAGGGTTTCAGCGTTCAACCTAGAATTGTGGCTCGACTACCAACAAACACAAAGTCTTGCAAATTTCTCGGAACTACAACACTCAAAGTTGATGCGAAGTAGTGGATCATCAGACAGTGCTGTTGTTTTATGTTGGTTGCGTAGAAAAAAACAAAACAAAAACTATTTTTCATGGATGTTGTAATTTCGAAATATTGAAAAAGAGCCAAAATGGGCTCACTTTTTTCTACGTTGACACCCTAGCTATAAATGCAAATCATACATTTTTCTGAGTTACGACTCTTCGAAACTTTTTTCGGAGGAATTAAGCCTATACATAACATAGCGCATTTATCAAACAAAAAGTTATGTCATATGTATTGAATTATTCAAAATCTACTTACAGATTTATCCTTCATTGCTCTCCAGAGTTCACCACCCTTTTTGGCAACTTCTGTTACTTTAATGCCAGGATGTTCACGCTTGATTGATTCGCGAGCGCTGTTGAGCCACAACATGTAGGCAGAGAGAGGACGCTTTGGTTTGTCTGTCATATTGAAAACTGTGTTTTTTTTGTTAGGTCAAAGTTTAAAAATTTGTTTTTTGTTCTTTTAAGCTGCAAGTTTCTTGTTGCTAGATTGTTTTTATGAAAGCGAGCTAAAAATATAAAGAAAAAAGAAATATATAATTTATAATATTATTTTATACAAAAGTATAGTGTATAGTATGTTTTGTGGACAAGTCAGCAACTTTGTTTGCAAAATTCAATTTCAAAAAAAGTTGCTCGTGTTGTGATCTCAAATTGATTATTAAGAAAAAAAAAAAAGAAAAAAATGGCTGCGCAAAGCTGATGCCACCGCTTTATACTGCTAATGCTAGATGTGATGTGGAAACGATAAAAAGCGCGCCAAATTATTATCATATGCAGGTTTTTTCTACAGTATAATGGCTTAACATTTGCTTTAAGAGAGTGTGCATATAATTTAACGCAAACATACAGTATTTTTTTAACGTTTCTGTATAAAACATTGGGAATGACGCTGTAAAATCTGCGTTTTGACACCGAAAATTCCTGAAGAATAACGCTTCAATTTATCGATGTTTGACTGTTCGAATGAAATTTGAATAACGCTCAAAATTATGGATGTATATATTCCATGTTTTTTCCCCAGACTTTTTATTTAAATTTTTAACGAATATATATAATTTTTTTTTATTTTGACTTCAATTTCTTGTGTCTTTTACATTAAACAAAAGCTTACAAGAATAATCTGAGACACAAGAATATTAAAGCCCATATTAAAAAAGTGCGCCAAAAATTTTTAACTGATAAGCACTGTATGGCAAGAAGACGCTCATCAATGTAGTGTATACACACGAGAATATATTAATTTACACCAATACAGCATACAAAAATGCTAAATTATATTAAAGAAATGATGATAATAAGTTTTTTTGAATTTTAGTTACACAGTATACTTCGTAAAAGCATAGTTAAATAAAATAAAACGTTAAAGAAAAAACAATGATAAACCACATATTTTAGGAACAATTTAAATTTTCACAAAAATCTATAGGTACACTTTTATATTTTCTTTGAGACGTAAACGTTATGACGAACCTTTTCCTTGCAATCCTTAATTTCAACTGTACAAAGCACTGAACACAGTATACAGAAGAAACATATAATTTTGTACCACAGAACGAAAATGGAGTACTAGCAGCAAAAGCAGCAGCGGTCGACGAATAGAATGAAGTAGCACCAAAAACGAACGCAGGCAGAAAAGACAAATAATACACTACGAGAGTCAGAAGAGCTGAGCAGTACCAAGCAGCAGTAAAACTGTGTATACGGCAAAACACAGGCAGGCAGGCAGTCAGTAGAGGCTGGTGCGAATGAAGCGCAAAGCCAGGCAGCTGTACAATGTAGCTGACTACTGGCTGGTTGACGGTTTGGCATACTTGAGAATAGAAGGTATGGAAAATGATATATGAAACAATAAGCCAACAAAACGTTACAAACGAGGATTTATTTTTTTGATAACGCAAAATGTGTGCGACACAATTTACAGGGAATATCAGCAGAGTAAAACGCCGCCGCTGCGACGGTATGTCAGGCGGGACAGGCCATGCTAAAAGCCAACCAGGTTGTCGCACAGTGTGACAAAATATAAAGTTCGAAAACTCCGCCAAATTCTGGTAAGATATTTTGAAAGGCTCCCCTGGGAATTACAGCAGAAATTTTTTTGGTAATGAAGCCAGAAAAATCTATATGTATATATCTCTATATCTTTTGGAAACAAATCAATAGATTTTTGGAAAAAAAGAAAAGTTTATGGTTTTATTTCAAAAATTGACTATTAATGGCAGAAAATTTCTGGCTGGGATAATTTTAAAAAACAACTTACACCGTACAACCGTAGGAATGTAGAAAATGATATAGAAAATTGTGTTTAAGTTGTACCAAATGCACAAATAGTTGGAGAAGTTCTGATTTTAATTTTAAACATTTTTTTTGGGTTCAAGCCTTAACCCTGTTCTTTTCTGAATATTTCGGTTTATTACAAAATTGCATAAGTGAAAAAAATAAAAAACAAAGGTAAAAGTAGAATATTTCTAACACCCAAAATTTACATCAAGTACATTGAAAGCTAGAGCGCCAACCCAAAAGCCCACCTTACCCAAGCGATTTTCAGGAATGATTTGATAAGTATAATATACCTCCCCCTAAATAATAATAATAAAATTGCAGACACTACTTTTCCCACAAATTTCACTAAACTTAATATTACATTATTGCTCATTTAAAAATAAATTTCTTGGAATACATGAGACCCCCCGCCAATTTTTTGTGAAAATCATTTGTTATTTCTAAACTCTATTTTACCAAATTTAAACAATTGAATTGGTCATCTCAAAAACCTTATGACATACAATTAGAATTTAACAGCAACCAATAAAAACTGTTATATTGAAAAATAAACGAGTTTTAAAGAACTTTTAAAGATTGAAATGTAGAAAAATATTTTGAGTTTTTTTAATATTCAGGCATGTTCTCAATTCCGACTTAGATAAGAATGGAATGCGTTTCGAAAAACAAAATGTAGTCGGAATTTTATTGAAAAATAAAAATTGATATCTGGTTTCAATCCAATTTACAGAAACTTCCGATGTGATGTTCAATATCGAAACGCAGAGCACCTTAAAATTGATTCCATTCCGATTCCGATCGGTAATTTAAACAAAATAATTATTACTATTTATGAAAACTACTTGTTTTGTTTACATGTCACATTTTAAGAGTTTTCATGTTTTAATGTCTTTAAAACTACTTAAGTCACTGACTTAAGGTGTTTTATCCAAGGAACGGTATATGTGGTTATTGAAATGACTAATTTAATTTCTGATGAAAAGTGTAAATTATGACCAAATTAATTTAAAGAGTTATGTATTCGAAAATACAGTGGTTGGTAGGACGGTCAATTTCGTCCAAATTTACACATATAATTAAGAAATTATTTATTTAAGAATTGAAAATACAAGCGTCAAGTTTTCGACATGTGGCCAAAAAATTTTGATTTTGCCACACTGTGCGTCGGTAAAATTGGGCAACTGTGCTGCTATAAATTAATGAGAGTATCAGCAATAGAAAAACACGAAAACGTATGCCTCTCTCCTCTATTGTTATGTGTGAATGAATTTGCGCTACGCTTTTTTTTAAATCTGTAAAATGCTAAAGGTAAGGGTTTATACAGAATAATAATAATCAAAAAAGTACTCAAACACAAGAAGCAGACAAACAGATCCGGACAGACCGATCCAAGAATGAATGTAGAATGAAGGAAATCTATAAGTGATATATTAACTCAAAGCAGGCATGCCAGTCACCACCAATAGTCAGCCTGTAAAACTTTTAGAAGAGAGCCTCTGGCAGGCCAGCAACATTTTCAATAGGCTCGGGAAATGAGTGAATATTTGTTGTTGTAATTTAACTGGAAAGTAGAAGCAGCGTTTTAACGATGCCAAAGACGTTGATGTCGAATTTGGTTGAGAACTAAAACAGTACCTACTTTTTTCAAAATTCTTTTTTGTTTTGTTGAGAATTTTAAGAAAAAGGGCACATTCGATTTTATACAAGTTTTTGGTAATTTATAGCCGCAGCCTAGATTTTGAGTAAGTAGGTAGGGTCTGGTCCTGTGAAAAATCATACAAATTGCACGTACAAATTATAAAAAAAATTTGCACTTCACTGTTTCATAGAACCAGAATCAAAGCAAGACGGTTTATAAGTTACGATTTATCGTCGAATTTTGTGTGGAAAAATATATCATTTCTTTTGCTTGAAATTTTGAGAAGTTACCATGTGTATTATATCGAATGTGTGTTCTATTTCATTGATTTCAATTGTCAAAATCATCCCAATACAAAATGTAAACAAACGAATTGGGCTCCACAAATTTTGTTTAGGAATTTGACAAACATTTATTGTAGGTATAAAAATCTCACTTCGCTCTCAAATTTTAATTTATACAAACTCTATCGTTGAGTAGAACCGACTGATTTTTTTAAAAGGTCACAGATCGAATATTCAGCCTTATCATCAAATTCGATTTAGATTGCAAAAATTTTCGACTCTACATATCAAAAATATATAATAGCAAAATCTCTATTCGATTTAGTTCGAATCGAATTACATGATTAAAATACCTACTATTGCGAAAAATGTCGTCCTACAAAACACATATCAATATATCGTATGCTGGTCCAGGATTAAAAATGTCAAATAATAAAAACTACTGTGGAAGCTCACTCTAAATATAAAATTTCTTGGCTTTTTTTTTTTGCTCAAGTCCAGTTTAGAGATAATCTTTTTAAAACTAAATTTTTTTTTTATAAAGAGAAAGAATAAATAATAATTTATCATAGGAAATGTCTAGACGGGGGGACTCGCGTACGCGAAAACTCTCAATTAGCTCTCTCTCTCTCAACTTACTCAATTAGCGTACGCGAAATCCAGTGAAGTTTTCTCCCCCGGGGAACTTGATTAATTTATGTACTGATCCGCGGCCGAAGGCCGCCGCGAAGCCAGTGTTGGATGTCTGACGGGTTTAAATCCTGAGCTGCGGCCGCCCACTTACCCCTACTTTTATGTAAAATTACTGTTGTAACGAAGCTGCGTCCCGGGGGAAAAAACTTCACTGGATTTTCGCGTACGCTAATTGAGTTTTCGCGTACGCGAGTCCCCCCGTATAGACAGACTCTTTATCATATTATGAATCAATAAGAAAATTTTCGGATCTAGTTTCTATTAAAAACTGCTATAAGTTTGGTACCGCAGAATGGATTAGAAAAAGAGTACGTCTATTCGGGGAGACAAGCGTACGCGAAATCCAGTGAAGATCTTGATTAGAGAATTTGAGATTTTTGATGGATTCTATTTTTGGCTATAGGCGCTTATTTTGTTAAATGTTTATTTTCGCCATGGAACGAGCAAAGGTAACAAGATTTCTAGTTGTCTCACATTTTTCAAACCAACCAAAAGAATGCGAAATGATTATTATGGAAACAACTTGATTGGAAAAAAATTAATTGAAGTTTGTGGGTTTATAACCAAAGTACATATTGAAAAATACTCCCATCGAATACTCGTCAACCAAGATGTGACTTGACGTTTGCAAAATCTTGATTTTTGGGATGTAATGTGACTTTCAGATCAAAATCAATTGGGTGGGACGCCAAGCCAAAAAAAATTAATAAATATGGAAATGAAATATCTAAATATATGTAGACAGTGAGATAAGTTTCGTTACCATTTCTTCTATTTTCAACAGTTGAGTTTATAGAAAACAAGTCCATTGAAAATTGAATTCAAGAAAACCCAGAAAAGTTTCAGAGATTGAAGCTAGAAAATTATTCAGAAGCAAAAAATCACATACACAAGATGGATCACAAGAGCAGTGACAAGGCATTATACAACAATTCCGCGTAAAATTTTTACAACTAAGCAAATCTTGATCTAAAAACAAGCATTAGAAAATATCAAAGATAACCAACCATAGAAGATATCGCGCGAAAACTGTAATCACTATCATCAACGTTGCCAAATGTTTACCTTTTTTCAAAAAAATGGCGCCAAATTTTTAACGAGTGCTGATCGTTGACCACCGAAATGTACAGGAAAAAATACGAACATTAATGAAATCGAAATAAGTATAAATTAAAAAAAATTTAAAAGCAAAATGTACCAACTGCCGATTATAATTATTAAAATATGAATTGACGCAATTTTCAGGTTGGTTATAGAAAGTTTAAGAACTGCCATAGTTTTATTTTTATTAAATGACGAATTTATTCCTATCATACTAATTCAATTAGCAACCCAATTCTTTTTTTATATTCAATTTGTATAGAAATTTTTAATGGTATCTCACAGCTTATGCTTACCTATTTATCGGTCAATTAATTGAACACTAGAATTTTTATAATTTTCAAATAATTTAATAATAAATTGTTCTTAATTAAAACTTTTATAAAAGAAAAATTGGTTTAATTTCCTTCAATATAACAAGAAAAACACTTTTTGCACCGACTGCTTGCACAAGTTTTCATCGACTCTGACTGTACTTCGAACAAAATTTTCAAAGGCTATAGAAAAGCAAGGCAATTATATGTCACAACGAGTAACTAACAAAAATTCGTTACTTCTACTAACGAATTGTGAGTGACGAGCAAATTATGACAAACTCAAGCTAAACAAAAACAATTCGTAACGAATGACACTCTAGTTGACACAATCAACGAGCAGCGACTATTTCAGGTTGCCACTTCTTTATGAAAACTCACTTGGGAATTTTTTCATAAAGTGAATTTTGGGTTGGTAGTCGTTATTGCACACTTTTGAAAATAAAAATTTCCGTGCGTGATTGGAATTTATAATTTGAATTTAAGAGTCAATTAACAGTTTTTAGCTAGGTATATACCGGCGTAACAAAGATTAATCGTATGTATATTACATAAAATAAACATTAAAGAGCAAAAGGAACTGGTTACTTTTTAGTCGCGAGGCTGAAAATCCTATGC
The DNA here is from genome assembly GCA_951812925.1 of Calliopum simillimum. Classification (NCBI taxonomy): domain Eukaryota; kingdom Metazoa; phylum Arthropoda; class Insecta; order Diptera; family Lauxaniidae; genus Calliopum; species Calliopum simillimum. Next base: position 12,242,243 of record OX638370.1, read on the forward strand.
GTAAACACTGATACGAATTCGTACGAACAAAACATGTTCCAATAAACATGTCAATAATTTACTTGGCAATACATATTTATTTCTTTATATTAATCATACGCTTGTTCTGGTGCAACCAAAATACTTTGTTTTTGCCAGGCATTCATACCACTAATACAAACAGATGAACATTGAAAATTAAATTATACTTATATTTATTGGACCATGCATTGATCGTACGACTTAATCTTCGTACGAACTCGTACGCAATGTCACCTTAACTGATTTAAAAATCTTTCATTGCAGTCCTAAATTTTAAGACCAAGGCACATACGTCACTAAATATTAAGTCAATTTTCACTCCCGAATAAATAGTAGTGCGATACTTCTATTTTCCGTTCAATTTTTTGCTTTAAAAAAAAATCTGATTTTCATACAAATTTACAGACACAGTAAATGCCAGACTCAATGTTATACATGTAAGTAGATATTGCGAGTTTAAATCTTGCCAATTTTAATTCTCTATTCACCCAGGAACTTTAATTTCTTGATTTCCAATGAAGTTGCTTGCAAGGCAGTCTAAAAGAATTCATAAGGCCTACAGATTCAGTTTCACAGAGTTAACAAAGTTTGCGTTACGTTTTGTGTGACACTTTTTAAGGCCCCTCACCAGTAATTTTATTGGAAACTTAAGTTTCTGGGTTAATAAAGATAATACAGAATTGAAATTATGTAGCAATATTTTAAACTTAAACGAACGATATGGCATAAAATAAGCTGTTTCCACATTCCATATGAGCGATAGGTTCTTCTCATTGTTGTTTTACTAAATATTCACAATTTGTAATTTTGTCAGAATATTTTTCCAAATAAAAATGGCAAGTGGGTAAGAAATTGCTCTATTTTCTAAACATATAATTTTGCTTGGCTGGGAAGATTTGACTAACGAGAAGACAGACAACTCGCTACTTTGAATTTACCGCATTGTTAGCGCCATTGGCGGCTTGGGTTGCAAATTTATATATACATAGATGTATGGAGTACATGGTATACCAAAATAAAAAATTTTACTTTTTGCTGTAAAACTAAAATTTAAAAGTCGCCCAAGCTAAATTATAATAAATTTTAATTATTGATGGTTGCTTTTTCAACGAAATAAAAGCACGCATTTGCCAAATATCAACCGGTTTTTGGACAAACACCGAGTAATGTGAAAAAAACATGGCCAATTTTAAAAAAAAAACCCAACTTGAATTACATAAATCTATAATTTAGAATAAATGCAGACGTATTTTTTTTAATAAAATAAAAACTTACTCAAAATTGTTAAAACACTTGTGTATATTATGTTTAAAAATTATAAAAACTTTTTTACTTCACTAACAAGCACTTTTATCCAACCTCTGCAAACCGAGCGATCAAGCGAAATTAATTTCTTTGCTTTATCAAATGTCAAAATGTAAGCTTCTTACGGCGTTGCCAAGGTGTGTTGATTTTAGCTGTCAAAAATAATGTACGGCTGCGTTGCCGTTGCTGGCTGAAACTTAAGTGGTGCCGTTTCATTAAAAGAGAACAAACAACAAACCATAATTATGTAGTTGGCCAATTTTTTTAAAGTATGCAAAAAATTAGCAATTCTTAAGCGCTAGGATTTTTGACATCAGCTGTGTCTTAGACGGCAGCTTTCTGTGCATAATTAGGCACTTTCTGAGAAACGTATGGGCAAGCAACAACAAAAGTGCCTAATTCAACATAGATAAATTTGCGGTTTTAACTTTTAAGCACGAAGTAGATTTCTTAATGTTGCCGGCTTTCACTGGATATTAATCGGATCTAAAAATAGTCCACACAATTTTACATTGAGGGGATTCCTGAAAACGTGTAAAAGCCTCGTAAACTCGTAGAACTGTCCAATTTCGTATTGATTTGAAAACATTTACGAGTTTACGAGATTTTCGAGGCTTTCACACGTTTTCAGGAATCCCCTCATTGAGATATGGAGTTTGCTGGCAAGCGGTGCGAAAACGAAAAGCACAATAAATTAAGAAGTAAACCAAAACAAGAAGAAGAATATAGAGCACAAAACCGTTTTAGAACAATTTGGTTAACACCGTTCTTATACGCTGCCTTCTAAAACACAATTATCTTTAGTTTAGTTTTCTCAATCAAAGCGGCAAAGTTTCGAATTGAAAAACGAATTAAAAATTTCGTGTACTCATGAATAGCACGAGTATTCTTTCTACGCAGTTTTTCGATTTGAGGAACATTTCTGAACAGTAAGAGCTGGTACATACGACAGACTAAATAATCTGGCGATAGTTCTATTTGTGGGCAAACTTTCCCAGGATAGTTGCGCAACTATCTCAATAGTGTTTGCACTGACTATTCCTAGCATTTGAGTGAAGTCAGGTGGCATTATTTTAAATAACGCTGGCATTATAGCGTTTTGAAATTTTTTCTTGTATGGGAGTAATTTTTAATCGAAAGTATGGTCAACTAAGTACCAATTACGGTAAAAATAAATGTATAGAAAAAATATATTTCAATGTTTAGAAAAATATATTTCAAACAAATTTGTATTTTTCCTTTACTTTACCACTAGGGCCTGAATTGAAACTTGACATATTAAAATTAATTTATTTAGCCTACACTTTAAAGTTATTGCATTGAACAAGATATGGTACGTCAATCTCTACTCCTTTGCTATTAGCCGGTAGCTCTCTCCACCACTTTATAAGATTCACATAAAATACTGATAGTGAACCTCAAATTAAAGAGCATAGAATGGTTTCTATAACTATCATACCTGTTCCGAAATCCGTGTGATTTTAATTACTTTTCATTTAGGAGGCTTTTTGATGAAAACGGTGAGTCGTTCGATAAAAAGTATTGGAATCTCTTTTGTGTAGAATTACAGGATCTACAAAAAATATTGATTTTCATTGCCGAAAAGTAACGATTTAGGAAAAATTATTAAAATACCGCGAAAAGTCGAAAAATTCAATTTTGTCGAATATTTTCTAAACGGCTTCTTTTTCGAAAATACAAATCAATATTATTTGTAAAACCTGTAATTCTCTACAAAAAAAATTGCAATACTTTTTATTGTATGACTCACCATTTTCATCAAAAACCCTCTTAAATGAAAAGTAATTGAAACCACTCGGATTACGGAACAGGCCTGTATTATTGGAAATAATGGCTTTTGCTGGGTATTATTATGAAGGCAGTCTGAGATAAAATTTTAGAAAATTTTTAAAAACTGACATCATCCCTCGAGAGGGGCTTCACAAAAATCAAAACTTAAAAAACTAAATTTACCATAAGTTAACTTGTTATACTTACATTTGATTTAGAGAGCAACAACTTTTTGAGTTTTAAATTTTTTTTATTGCATTTTTATTGGGTTTTTTATAGGTCTACATTTACATATATATATATAATTATTAATTAAATTTGTTGGTTTTTGCTTTTGCTGCACAAAATTGCAAAATACGACGACGGTTGCTCAAAACATTAATTAAATTTATATATTTGTTGTATTTTTTAATAACCTTTTACATTTTACTTTAATTAAAATTTTATTTTACTTTAATTAAAATGTTTATTTTACTTTTGCATATATTTTTGAAAAAAAAGGTTTTTTCTTCTCAATAAAATATTTAATATATGTAATATACTATATTTAAATAAATATAATATAATTGAACTTAAGTAAAATTCTTTTGCATATCAGAAAGAAAATATAACAAAATACAAAAGGAAATAAAAATCTAAGCCATTGTACGCAATTGGGATGTCATGATATTGGAAATTAGTCAAAACTAGAATAACTCCATATATTTCGACATCACTGTAATCACGTAAAGGTGATATTACTTGTACACTTTAATATTAAAGTAATAGTAGATGAAATAGGAAAAAAATTAAACAAAAAATGTCTATTTTGTAAGAAATATTCTTTAGCTTATGGTAAAACTGGTATTAAACTCATTCGTTTTTTTTTATTTTAGATTTTGCTTAAAATTGGAAAATGGTTTTATAAGATTGTTTTTGTTTTGTTGTGGTTGCTAAAGTGCATATATGTATTTTTTTTAATAAAATATGTATATGCATTCTATAATTACAATAATAAAATGTTTTAAACTTATTTTATAAAGAATTTATGTTTTTTTTTTTGTTTAATTAACTTTTCTTTTAAATTTTTAGTTTTTGTTTGTTAAATCTTTTTAAAAAGAAAAGAGTGATTTAATCGCTTTCCTCTTCCTCCTCTTCTTCAGAGGTATCTTTCTTTTTGGCCTTCTTGACAGGTTTGACAGCCTTGCTCTTTCGTTTTTTGCCAGCTCCAGTATCTGTGCCACCATTGGCTTCATACTCTTTGACAGCTTTGTTATATTCTTCCTTCATTTTAATAGCTTTTTGCTCCCATTCCTGAAAAAAGCAAAAATATAAATATTTGTTATAAACTTTTCAGATTTAGAATTGACTTTCGTTATGTTAGTAGTGGTATTATGATCCCCCAAGGCCGATAGACAGGTAAGTTTTGTTTATTAAGCAAATAATTTATTGACTGGCATTAGTACCATGAAAAGATAATAGTGATGAGCAAACCAAGACCATAGCAGAATTGGTCTTGAGTATTAAGTCTAGGTCTCGATTTTAGTCTTGGTCTAGAAGAAATTTCTACAGATTGTTGAGTATTCAAAAATCCCAAACCTTATTTTAACAAGCAATTGGATTTTTAAGACGTTAAATTTCGAATTGACACAACTAAGTATGTATTAACAAAAAATTACCAAGACTGATGATCATCGTCGTGGTCTTGAAATTATATCAGTGTCTTGGTCTGGGTAATTTTTCGAGACTAGTTTTGCTGACCACTAGTTACTAACTTATCAATAGTCTTACGAAAAGTTTTTAAAAAGCTATTTTTGTTTGAAAACTTGTTCCTTTAAAAAAATTGTCTCAAATGAAATCCATAATTTTGAATCAAGTTGTATGTTGGCTCTATCAAAGCAACTTGGTCAATGTTAGTACTATGAAAATCAGCCCGTTAACACATTAAAATTGATTTTAATACTTACAGTTTTGTCCTTCATGCCTCTCCATAATTCACCACCTCTCTTTGCAATATCTGTAACTTTACTTCCTGGATTTTCTTTCTTAAGTTGTTCGCGAGTTTCATTCAGCCATAACATGTATGCTGATAAAGGGCGCTTTGGTCGTTCACCACTCATGATTGAATATTTTCGAACTTTTAAAGTTTAACGTTGAACAATACGTAAGTATCTGTAAGAAAATAGAAAAACTAAAATTAAGTAAATACATAATAGAAGAATGCTATTAGAATGGGGAATACTGACTATATTAAATAGCTGAGGGCTTGTGTCATGATGGGACAACCTTCAACGAAAAGGAAGCCGAAAGGTAATGTAATGCTCATTCCCGAGAATATTGCAAATTGCAATATTTCAACCTGGATTACCCCACTGCGTACGTAGATACCTACATACATATATATATAAACTTTCCATATGTATCTACATATAAAATGCATATACTTATGTAAAGTTTGTTTAATTAATATTCAATATGATTATTGTATAATAGTTTGAGTTAATATGGTGTTCGTAGTTAAATTTGCAATGCAATATATAATTTATATACTTCTGTATGTACATATGTGGATTTGTCATCCACATATTTATGAGTATATACGTACATATGTATACAGGGGTTCATAAGATACATATTTGCCTTTAAAGTAACATAATTACAATCATCAAAAAATTTATTACAAACATACATATGTACATACTTAAGTAAATTAAAATATAAATTACAACTCTGTATAGTTTTTTGACCTTTAGTGACAAGCCAAAAAGCCTTAAAATACTAAAACATACAAACATCCATAGGAAAACAAAAAAAAAAAACGACAGATACATAATTGAGCCCTGGCAGCTGTATAACCAACCGTATACCATGACATCTTAATCACTGACATAGATTTTGGATTTTGAGCTTGTGCGCACTGACTGCATTTTAGGGTAGATAATTTTATAGGGATTTGCGCAGTGGACGCAGTGCTATGGAAATATGAGAATATGCTTTGGTAACATGGTAACAGTAATGTTGTACATAAATATATATAGTATATATATTTTTTTTAAGTAGTATGACATGCTGGGAGAAATTTTATATCATGAGGCATATTTTGCAAGATATTCAAAAAGTTAAAGTGATTTTGTTTGAGTGCTTTGTTGGATTGAGCATGTTAAAAAAACGTTTATTAAGAGTAGATATCAAATGCTAAAAAAAAAAAAACGATTACAACCCTGAAAACACAGCATGACGTTTGTTTGTACGAAAGGAAAAGAATGAGTAAAAATGCAAATCATACAGCAGGGTTGCAAATGCTTTTTTGTAGAGTGTAGGGTTATGAAATCGGAAACTTATTTAAAATATGAAAAACTACGGAACTCTCCTGATTACTTTGGATATATTTGTTTATCATTCTACATATATGGTGAATTATTCTTCAGATTTACACTTTAAAATTTATTTTAATTTTAGAATTTTTTTATGATTCCTGTTGAAAAGGGTCGACTAGATAGGTACGTATTTTAAAATTTTTCGTTTTGGCCAAAACTAACAAATTTATGATTTTTTAAAGTTTCATGGTTTGGGAATATAGGGAATAAATGGTCATAATGCAAAATGTAGATAACTAACTGAATTTTTAAAATATGTAAAAAAAAATTAATTTTTTTTTAGTTTAAATGAATCATTGAGGGGTTTCCTGAAAACGTGTAAAAGCCTGAAAAACCTCGTGAACTCGTAAAACTATCAAATTTCATATTGATTTTGACAACACTTACGAGTTTACGAGGTTTTCGAGGCTTTTACACGTTTTCAGGAATGCCCTCATTGTAGGTATACACGGAGAAAAAAAATAGTACTCGCCACTTTATTTCTCCATGGATGGTGGAGCAAAAGAGGATATCAACTCAAGAATAGCAAAAGCAAAAGGCGCGTTTGCTCAACTGAACAAAATATGGTCTTCATCCGTTATATCCACCAAAACGAGAGTACGCATTTTTGATTCGAATGTGAAATCGGTTTTGTTATATGGGTGCGAAACATGGCTTGTTACTGAACAACTAACGAACAAGCTGCAAGTATTCGTCAACAAATGCTTAAGGCGTATACTAAAGGTTTGGTGGCCTCGCACTATATCAAATGCCGAGCTACATCAAAAATGCAAACAGAAGGCAATAGCAAACGAAATCAAGCTGCGCAAATGGGGATGGATTGGTCACACTCTCCGGAAACCACACAGCGAAGTTTGTCGCCAGGCCCTTGAGTGGAATCCACAAGGCAGTAGAGGACGTGGTAGACCCAAAACCAACTGGAAAAGGTCGTTGGAAAAGGAAATTCAAGAATCGTATAATTAATAGTTTCTGAGATTGATGAAACTTTAAAAAATTATTACTATGTTAATTTTGACCAAAACGAAAAATAAAAAAAGCTCATCACTTTTAACAGAGAATCATTAAAAAGTTGGAAAACTAAAATTAATTTTATAATTGTAAATCTGACGAATAGTACATAAATACATATGGTATGTTTGAAACAATAAGGTTCTTCGAAATAAAACTGTATGTAGTTTAGTAGAAAAATTTTATTTAAAAATAATTTTTGAACAATTTGAATAAATGAATTACATAGTATATTAAAACATAAAACACAAATTACTGACTCCTTTGAATTAATAGTGACCTGATTTTTAGTAAGTTATTTTTTATATTAGTTGAATCGCACCTCGAATAAGTTTTTGAGGTACAGCAATTTTTTAAAATTGATTCTTGTAGAACTGAATGAGTAAAGTTTAGGACAGTTAAACTTATCTTATTTGAATTCCAAACAAATTGTATGGATAACACAGTCCTGCGATGAAAAAAAGTATGACATCAGAGAAGGTGATTTTTATAGATTTTTGCCCGCTGAATTTGAATATGCCCTCCGATTTGCTCCATCACGTCTGAGATCTGAGTTATCTTTGATTTAAATTGCAGAAAACGCTATTTTCAAACATATGGCGTACATCCTGAAAGTAGTCTAGTTCACTTCTGACAGCATCATTGAATAGCCCTCAGCTTCCTCTTTAAAGCGTACTTTTCGGAAACTAATGATTCAATTGACAAACTTAAAAGTACGCTTTAAAGAGGACGCTCAGGGCTATTCAATGCCGCAGTCAAAAGTGGACTAGACTACTTTAAATCAAGAATAACTCGGATCTCAGACGTGATGGAGCAAATCGGAGGTCATATTCGGATTCAGCGATCAAAAATCTATAAAAATCGCCTACTCTCATTTCATACTTTTTTAACTTTTTCAAAAACGCAGGACTGTGTAATCAATCTATTGTCACCTGAAAAACAAAATGCCGTAATATCATTCTGCATTTTATCACAGGCGTTGCAAAAAACATCTTAAAACTCCAAATATTTCAGAATTTCAAGGTCAGTTTTGGCAAGTATTGCCTAAAATAAAATCGGTATTAAGCAATACTAGCCAAAAATGGCTTTAAAATCTAAAATATTTGGAGTTTTAAGGCGTTTTTTGCAATGACTTTGAAATAATTAAAAAAAAAAATACATTCATAAAAAATAACGTTTACATATAGATGCGAAATATCATATTAAAAGTTAGAAACTTTAGGCATATTGGACATTTGCTTTTCTCTTTGAGCGCTCGAGTAATGCATTCCTCACAGAAAATATGCCCACATTTTGTTGATGTCGGTTTACGTTTATAATATGAATCCATGCATATTGGACACATTAGTGATTTTTCAACATTGTCAAATATATATTTAATTATTTTTTTTTGTGTTTTATCTATCTTTGTTTCTATTCGGCGGTTTACCAGTTTTAAGGGAAGCTGTCGCTGCTTTTGTGGAATCTGCTGTTGTTGCTGAAGCTTTAAATGAGGATTTGATGTTCCTGGTAACTCTGGTGAGCAAAGATCAATAACGACGGGTGGCATAAATATAACATCATCATCATCATCGCCGTTGTTAGATGGAGTTGCTAACAAATTACTGTTATCTACATAACTGTTTTAAATGCAGAAGCGGGATTTTTAATTCAATTATTATGATAAAGTTTAAGTTAAGATAATTTTTTTTTTAACTCACTTAAGCTCCCGAAGATTATAATGTGTTGTAGGCATGTTGGATCAACGCAATTTTTTTTTTTTTTTTTTTTTGGATGTGCCTGTTCAACAGGCTCTGCTGATTACCGGTATTGTAATATTTTCACTATAACTAAGGAGAGCGACAAAACAAGACGAAAATCTTCAACTGGATAATGATTATATTACATATGCAAAAAATGTAATAGAACTCTATTATTTTTGATATATACACACATCTGTATGTATCACGGGTGTCGAGAAAATCTTTAAAGGCTCATGTTACATTATTCAAAAATTTTTTATATATATTCTTGTTCAGGGTACTTCTCTAATTATGTATATTAAAAAAAATTAAGAAAATCCGTTGAGCACTTATTTTTTTAAATCGAATTTTCTGTTTTTCGCTTAATTGAGTTAATTCAATTTTGTCAAAAAAATCTATTATGTTAATTGAAAAAATCTTTTTTAGTTATATCGAATTAACTATATGAATTAACTTATATGAATTAACTTAAAAATTTAAAAAGTGACAAAAATACGGTTTTTGATTATTTTTTGGGTGTCGACATAGAGAACGGTCTAAATTTAACTGCTCTTTTATACTAATTGAATCACTTAGTACTATTTCTTATCTTCAAAATAAGCTATCTATCGAGTGGCCATCTAATATTTTTCTTTACAAAGTTAGTAAATTTCAAACATGTTTTGTAGATAAAAATAAGTACTTTCAACTAACAAAACAGATTTTATGACAAAATACTATGCTATCTTGTTACATAACCTCAAAAGTAGCAAAAAGCCTTATATTTTGGTCATTTTTAGGTTAGGATATCTCAAAATTCTGAAGTGATAGAGCAATTTCGTTAACGAATTTGGTTAAAAATTTAAAAATTACTATTTGTTTTGCTTTTTATTGATTCTAGTTTTAGCAGGTTATTATTGACTTTACTCAATTATTATTTTAAAAACTGCAAATTTGAGTCAAAATAAAGCACTCGACTGATTTTCTTTATTTTTGTTTAATATGATTAGAGAAGTACTCTAAAAAGAATATAGAAAAATTTTTAAAATTATGCAACATGAGGCTTGAAACATTTTATCGATACCCGTGTTATGTAGGTATGTCCATAAGCACATGTACTCATACTATTAAATCAAGTGGATAGCGGGAAAATATGCACAATTTCCAGTAATGCTGCACAGGAAACAATATTTTGGGCAAAATAGAATTTTTGGAGTTACGGGAGTTATGGGTATTAACATTAAAGCGTAGCTGATCGATCGCGTTCGCAACATATTACGAAAATACACTATCCATATAAAAAAAAACCGGATTAGAATTCCGCATCGCATCGAGAATGATTATTTTTATTTTTGTTTGTTGCGCTTTTTTTCTGGTTTTTTTTTTATATGGATAATTTTCGCTTCGAACCGAACACCGAAAGACGATTTTTTCATCACACCTATCGAATCTCCCAGAAAACCGCACAAGCAAAAATTTTTAAATTAATTTTCATTTTTATTGCAGAAGCTTTTTTTTTAATAAGACATATTTGTTAATTTAAAAATACATACACATAAAAAAGTTTGGAAAACATTACAATTAGTCAATTTTTTTTTTTTTTTTTGATGTATTAATTTTTTATCATCGATTTTTTTGATTTTGGAGTTGTAAATTAAGTAATTAAAAATCGTATTTTGGCATATAGACACCAAAAGTTCAATATAAAAATCTTTTACAGATATATGCGAAAAATCATATCACCATTTAGTGGCATATTGCAAGTTGGACATTTGGCTCTTAAACGTAGCGATTGAGTAATGCAATTTTTACAGAAAATATGACCACATTTGGTTGACGTCGGCTCATGTTTATATGTCAATTCCATGCATATTGGACAGTTCATTGCTTCTTCAAGCTTTTCCATGGTCGAATTCGGATTAAATTGCGTGACCGAATCGACACTTTTATTTTCTTTAGCCACTTTCTGAGCTGGGAGTTGCTGCTGATGCCGTGACACCTGTTGTCGTTGTGTTGGTATAACATCAGCATTGTTGGGTAAAATTGATGTAACACGATTATGTTGTCGATTTAATTCTGCGCGTAAAATTTCTTCCATAATACGCCTATTCAACGCCCGACGATATAAGTTCGCATTGGACGGCCTTGCCCATGGTAAGTTTCCTAGGCTGTTCATGAATTTAAATACTTTTGAATACCGGTTTTCAAAAACTTTTTGGATTTTCTATAACTTCGTCTACTTTCTTCTATGGCGAATGTTTAACAATCGAAAATGTGATGAGACTAAAATAAAACACACGATGGACCATCGTCTTTGGTAGCGATTGTATGGTATGTACTTTTTTAATAAATTAAATGGCTTAACGGGAAAATGTAAACAGTGTTGCAGCACAAGCTTTTGTTTTTTTATTGGGGAAAATATAATTTAGGTGACCATATTTTTTAAAGTAGGTACATATAATCAACCAAATTAATATTTTTTATTACAATCGCCAAATACAAAATTTAAATTTCGTTTTTAAAAAAAAATTAACAAAAACCTGTATCCCCGATGATACACATTTTATTCAGGAGAATGGAATTGGATGAACTTATAAACCAAGTTTGAAACAAATCTCCATAGCGGTTTTTGCACAATATCAAAGTAAATTGACCGTCTTTGAGGGTTGGTGCAATTTTTAACATTCATATTCATTCATATTCCGATCTTCAGCATTGGATAATAAGATACGGAAAATTTACTGCCCGAAAATAGGATCAAAACCTTCGTAAGTCACATCCATATTATTGACCGTAACATTGTGCGACTGAACAAGCTTTATAATGCTTGATAATTTACAGCCAACTACATACATTGGCCCTATGCTCCTCCTAAGAGTTTAAGGAGAATACATACATGCATACATATTTATGTTAAAAGTGTAAAACTGCCAAACTCGTGAGAGCAAGAAGATTACGCTCTTTTTTTGGAAAAAATCTAAAAGCAAACGAACGCATAAAACCACTTTTCGTCCCCAGAAATAAACGCCAGTGCTTTTTGACATTTTATTTGCAAGCAAATGAAAGTTTTTTTTTTTTAATCAATTACAATTTCGCATTTTGTTTGCACATTTCGATAGCAAAAATTTTTTCGTTATTAAAAAATCTTATTTTCACTGGTTTCAAACACAATTATTTTCACATTGCATATTTTTCAATTTGAAAATAGTTTTCATAAACAGCTGTTCTGATTTTGACACTTTCTGCATTTTAACCCGAAAAAATTCTTCGGGTAAAAACTTGCAATTTAGTACAAAGAGAGAGCTCAATTGCTCTCTCTTTTTTACTCTCATTTCAAAGTTTTTTTTGCGTAAATGAACGCTTTACAGGTAAAAACCTGCTAAACCTGTTATTTGAATAAAAACTTATTTGTAAACGATCACTCTTATTTTTTGCCGGAAGTCTATGAAATTTTGCTTGAAGAATTTAACAGTCAAAACAACAGCAACAGTCTCCAATGGACATTGCTGCCTTTGTTTTGATCAGCAGTTTTTGACCATAGATATATATTGGATAAAGACATACCTATTTGGTATTGCTTTTTTGACTGATCATAAACATTACTTTCGTTTTGAAAAATAACTCCTCATATGTATGAATGTACATATTTAAATGACAATGAGGGTATTCCTTTAAACATGTAGAAGCCTCGAAAACCATGTTAACTCGTAAAACAGTCAAATTTCGTATTGATTTTGACAATTAATACGAGTTTACGAGGATTTCGAGGCTTTTACTCGTTTAAAAGAATACCCTCAATAGTTTTCAAAAGCCAGAAGACTATAGGTTTGATCTCTCATAAATATCTATGTATATGTAGTTGTATGGAGTTTTTGTGCTCCAATTGCTAATTCCATATTGTAAGATGAACTTAAAGTTATTTGAATTGATAAATTAATATCGATTTAGATAATATAAAAATTTATTTTTCTGATCTTAAACCCAAACATTTAAAATTTCTTTAATTATCATCTTCGAGCTTCAGAATTCAATTTTAAATATATTTGAATGATTTTGTTGCCATTCGATCCACAATTCGTAAGGGGCTGTCCATAAACTCTGTGACGCTAAAATTAGCTATTTTGAACCCCCCCCCCCCCCTATGTGACCGTAGCTTCATATAAAAAATAAATAAAATACACCAAGCGTGACGCTTGCTCGAACCCCCCCCCCCTCCCCCTAGGAGCTTCACGGAGTTTATGGACAGGACCTAAGCAGTTTTTCAAAACTTTTAGTTAATATTAAAATTAGAATTCAGGCACTAAATTATTTTTGCAATTGAAGCAATAGCGCTTGGTCATATAAAAACTGAGAATTTCACACTTCATATCAATTTAGACTTAAATTTATATATGTAATTTGTCTTACCTACGTAAGATTTTCATCGATCCCTCCCTCTACCCTTCCTTCCCCTTCAAACATGGTTACGTAATACTTGTACGGCCCCCTATGCACTTATTTTTTTGTAATTTTTTGTAAGTGGTTATTTTTCTTATACATGTTCATCAAAATTTTTGATTTAATAACTTTAACTAAAGTAGCAAATAAATGAAGTACTTAAACTTAGAATGAATAAAAAAAAAAATAAAATTTTTTTTTAAGTGTGCTAACTTAGAATTGTATTTGTTTATTTTTTTTTTGAACGGCAACACTGTTTATTTAATAGCGTATCGATTATACAGTAAAGGCAAAAAAAATGTACACGAAAATAACTTGAAATTATATTTTTAAATTTTTGCGTGAGAGTTGAGGTTACATGCTTATATCAGTTATTTTTATCAAAAAGCCTAGCAACAATTTCTTCTTCTATGACTGCCAAAAGCCAACCAACCAACTAGCCATTAAGTCTGTTCCTTTACCCCTCATGCTTAGCTCGCAATATCAACTTCTTTAAAAAAAAATACACAAGTAGCAATCAACAACATTTTAACACCCCTTCACCCACCCCCTTGAACGCAATAACTTTAGTACCCCCCACCACTTCATATACTCTCACCTACCGACGACGCCGCTGCACAATACAAGCAAATGTCCCAAATGAGACAAAAACAGCGAAAGCGACAGAGGCGTTAATGGCAACGTCGACGTCGACTGCGGCAGCAGCGATATTAAGAGTGTTTTATATATGAAAAAATCTTCTATTAATGGCGGCGTCGTTGAAACTTTGGCTTATAGCTAGCGCATTTGTTTCATTTTTTACAACAAATTCGATTTTTGTTTTCAACATAGAAATTTTATTCAATTAATTTGATATTATACTTTTTTTTGCTTTAATTTTTATAGAAAAAAAAAATATGTTTTTTTGTTTTATGTACATACATATATATATGTATGTATATATGTATATAAATTTTTTCTTATATTAAATAATCATGTCAAGTGTATGGCGCGCGGTGTGGCGCGTCAACATTGACAAACAACAACTAGAAAGTGCCACCCATTTATACTACGTCGCCATATTAAGCAACAAACCTATGAAAAAAAAAAAACCCAAGAAATAATTAAAAATCCGAAAAACCCGAAATTCATGCTAAAAAAGGGATTTTTATTCGTATTCCGAAATAAAAATGTTGCCCACAAAGTAAAATTTTCCTGCCGCTGGTACGTACATTTAAATTTTCAAAAAATAACCGTCGATACGAATTTTCATTTCTATACTCTGGGTAAAGTGGGAAAAAATGCGCGCTCAAATTTTCAGTACGTTAAAAATCCAATATAAAATTTTCTATAGCAAAACCCAACTACGACGACGACGAAACATTGATGATGACAACGAAGACCGACGACGACGACGATAACGAAGGCGGCACAGTACAGGCAGGCAATCGGCAGCCATATTGTTAAGTTCCACAGCAATGGCTGTGGCGTATAAAATTCATATGAAAACCCACGCCAAAATGGGTCGATTTATTTTGTAAAATTTATATAATAAAACATCAATAATTTTGATGATTTAGCAAAAATAAAATACTTAACGATATTTCCAATAATGTGTAGAAAAACAATTTTCACTTACCAGTGGAGAGATTTTGTGAAATTTATTACTGAATTATAGCACTAAAATGTTTTAAAAGATATTCAGAACAAAATTTTTATTCAATCCCTATACTTTCTTCTACCTATAGCACACAGAAACTTTTGCCTTAGCAAAATTCACAATTCACACGACTTGGTTATGTTGGCTGGCTGGCTGCTTGGCTGCTTTGCTTGCAAGAGTTCAACTCTATAGCGAGATATAATTTTGTACTACACGTACACTTTGTACGGGACCAGAACAAAAATTTCTACTTGTACGTAGCGTAGTATCAAATAAATGTATGTGAAAGAAGCGACGAACAAATGAACGAGCCAACGAATCAACGAGCCAACGAATATACGAAATGTATGCGAAAATGCTTGAGTATTGTACTGTGTGCTGTTGGGCTGTAGCTGTAGTACGCGTAGAAGCGAGATACGAAGTTTGTACGTACAAATGCTGAATACTGGTGGCGGCGGTGCTGTGTGCTAAGGTACGTACGGTGGTGGTGATGTTGTGCTGAGGTGCTGAAAGGCGCGTCTATCCACGTACTCGTGCAATTCATATGGTATTGGTTTGCAGGCTGGTTTGCTCGATGCATCGTTGCCAGATTGTCCAAATTATGCTGAAATTTAGGAAAAACATTGCTCCCGTTAATTATTATCTTTCAACAGACCACTGTGAAATTTTGAGCACCCTGAGTCATTTAGTTTGCCTTTGAAAGCCATTGTAAGCAGACAACCTCAAAACAATCGTTTCTTTTAGTAATAATCTCTTCATTCGATCCAAATCTTTTCCCGGTCAACCACTCTTTCAGGTTAAGAGACAGGAAATAGTTGCAGTAGGCTAAATATATGAGAATATGCTGGATTGGGTAGCAGTTCGTAGCCCATTTTGGGGGTTTTTGCCATGGTGATAACACACGTTTGCATCCATTTATTGCCTTGATAGAACAGCACTTTTCTCTTTGCCAAATGCGGTCGTTTCTGCTTCAACTCAATATCAAATCGGTCCAAAACCTCCGAATAATATTCGCTTGTGATCGTTTTACCCTTTTCAATTTAATCAATTTGGATGACACCGCGTGCCTCCCAGAAACCGTGGCTTTTTGGCCACAAGACGTACCTTGGCCCACGTTCTTTCGAAGAAACCCACTATCTTGATTGTTCCTTGAGCGAGCAATTACGGCACCCATCGCGCGGATAGCTTTTTCATAACAAAATATTCATGTAAAATATGATGTATCCACTCAGTTGTGATAATTACAGCCTCAGCTACCTCACGCACTTGTATTCTCCGATCGTCCAATATCATTCCATTGATTTTTATCGACGATTTCTGGCGTGACGACTTCTTTTAGGCGTACTAAACTTTCGACATAACTTATGCTGGTACGTGCGCAAAGGAACACAGAAAACCACTTCTTAAGCATTTAAATTGATGGTGCCGAGTCCTCACATTATTTATCAAATCTTTTCTTGGTTTCGGTAATGGTTTTTTAACGAAAAAAAAATGCTTAATAAGCGTGCGAAATTCACTTTTATTCAATTTCTTTAAAATTCTCGGGGTTGACTAATTTCAATGTCTGTCAAAGGCAAACTAAATGACCCAGGGTGCTCAAAATTTCACAGTGGTCCGTTAAAAGATGTTATTGACGGGAGCATTGTTGGATTTAAAGCTACTGCACGGGAAATTTAAAAAGTCTCGAGCTTATTAAATAGCCCTCGTAATGTTAATTCAGAATTTTATTCAAATTTTAGCTTTAAATACACAATAGAATTTCTTAAAAAACTAACTGAATAAAATTTACATCTTAAGCTTGATAACAAACATTTGCAATGGTGCTCTTTGTGTTTTTAAGATTTGACACAACTACCTCTGTAATACCGCGTCGAAATTTGCGGAGGCGGAAGCTTAGATGGGGCACGATTTCGTGCGGAAGTTCCGCATTTGCGGATGCGGATACGAAGCTCTGGTACAACCCCCTACTATGCACATATTACAAAAAGTTTGATTTGATTTTTCAATTTTCTGGCAACACTATTTTGGTTTGGCTTTGTTGATATTAGTTGAACGAACGAACGAAGAGTCCATTGAATATATGAACTGACGGGGAGTTCGGCAGACGAAAGCAGTTTGGTACAGTGCTACAGCTTGCTAGTCAGGCAAGCCAGTACAAATAAGCAAATGGATGGATGGAACATTGTATAGAGACGGTAAAGGCGGGAAAAGCGGTGTACGCTACACCACCATAAGGCGATATACTAACTACATTCAAAATAATACAGCACAAACAGAGAGCTACTGAGAGAAAGAAAGAGAACAAGAGTTGAATATTGTCCCCTTGCTGAGTGCAAGAGCGCGCGTTGTACTAATGTTCATAGGGACTGTGAAGAAACGTGGTTTTAACTATGGGGCTACTCAGTTTTAAAAATAAAACAAAATTTTTTTGTTATTAAATATGTATATATTTATTAATTAATATATTAATTATAATTATAATTAATTAGGGGCGTGGTATCACCCACTTTAATACATAAGAATCATATTATCGTTCCTGAGTGTTAACCCTATCCCCATACCGAATTTTATAAAAATCGTTGAAGCGGTCTAGCCTTGACAGCATATTTTCGATTTAAGGGGGTGATACCGCCGACTTTTTAAAAAGAAAAATTTTGTGGACTGCTCCTCCCAACCGTTCCAACAAAAATGAAACCAAGCGAATATGTTAAAGTTTTGTTTGCCTATTTATATTATCATGATGATGATATTGGCTGATATTGCATTTAAAAATTGTTACTTATGGGCGGTAGGAATGTCCGTTAATTTGGTTTTTCCGCAAAAATTACTGCTATATCTGCCACGCCTCCTTCACAGCGTTTCAAATGGAAGAACAATGTGAAAACATATGTATAGCTGGGTGCAGGGTTTAAAAATGGGTACTGTGTTTCGGGCACAAGTAGTGATGAGCAAAATTAGTCTTGGTCTTGAGTCCTCTTCTTGGTCTTGGTAATTTTTCGACACCAAGACAGAGACGCTGATATTTTTGCAAGACCAAGACTGCTATGGTCTTGGTCTTGGTCATGATAATCGTCAAGACCAAGACCGCTTTTCAGTCTTTGCGAATGCATCTTTTGAGTCGGCATTATAGCGATTTTTCCTCTATAAATTAATTTTTTAGTAAATCGCCAAAATCTGGGGAACGTACTTCTCGTGACATGAAATCATGCATCTAGTAATGCAAAATACATGTGAAACACATGATTTTACGTTACGAGTTGTACGTTCATGGATGCGTCGATTCGACCCCTGATTTAATAACGATTTATATCTTTTTAAAACAGAAACTGCTATCAACCTCATCGTTGGATCTTGTTTAAGGATATATATAACATATCTGTGGACTTTTGACAAATCAGCCTAACTGGAGATAAGATAAATTTTCAGGAACTATAATATAAATACGCTTTTAGTATACAGGCTGTTTGTCAAAATGCCACCGATATGTTTAGTTTTGTGATTGTGAGCATTATATCACCACATTTTCAGCATTCTACTCCATTGTGCGATGTTCAAAATTTCGTAATACTGTACCATACGTAAGTATCAACGCATTGAAGTATCATTATCGTTATGCTCTGTATTAACGACCAACGACCACCACATTAGAGCGTAGCATTGCAAAGTAGCAGCAGATAAGCTCTTTGAGAGAATTTTGTAGGCATGAAATTTTCACTATACAAGGTACTCGTACTACAATTTACATTTACATATTTTTTAATATGAAATCTATACAATGTTTTATGAAATCCTATTAGTTTAATTAAAATTTTGGCGACCCCGCTATGATGAAAATGTTTTCAACAATACGTACACCTTTTTGAAACATATACTATTTTCTATGATACTCTCTTTTCACCTTGCTCAAATTTGTAATGGGATAAAATGCTTCAACCAAAGTGCCTATTGAGCCGATACCAAGGTATTTAATTTCTCTATCGAAAATTTGTTTACATGATTTGTAGCTGTTTAAAAGGTTTCACTACCAACATCTTGTTAGTCAGGCTTTCCAACTTTTGGATCTTTAAAAACCGGACATATTCTTAAAAAGTGACACGGAGTCACAAGTAGCGCCGGACTGTGGTTATATTTGCTTCTAATATACTATATTCGAAAAGAGTAAGAACCCATTTTTTGCCGAGTCATATTATATGAGAGCGGAAATAAAAATGAATGACATATTTTAATCATTCCAAATATCCGGTCACTTTTGGGACAAAACTTTCAAAAGCTGGACTGTCCGGGAAAAAATCATACGGTTGACAAACTTGTTTTTAGTGGATTAGATATAAACTAGCTGGTCCGAAAAACGTTGTTCTGCCCTTTCCTGTAGGTGAGGTGAAGATTTTGATTTGAATGAAATCCATGTTTTCTATCTGCACAGAAGTTGTGCAACATAATGCAAATAGTTTTATAATAAAAGTGCGGAGATTAATGTTATGTTTTTAGTTTTTTTTATGAGGGGTACAACACCATCTTGTCTTATCCCCCTCACTTTTTACAAGACCTTTTGTAAGGAAAATATACGCCCACTTGTAAAGTTTCAGAACGATAGCTGTTATTGGTGCGGAAATATAACCTATTTAGGAGTATTTTTTGTATGGGGGTGCAACGCCCCTTGTCCAATCCCCGCGTCAAGCGATGACAAACATCTGCACCAACGATTTTATAAACTTGTAATAAGAAGTCGGTCCAAATGAGTTTTAAATTAAAAGATCATTTGTATTGTATTCTCCTGAAGCTCCTAGACGGAGCAAGCGCCAAAATGAGGCGACTCCATACAATGTGATTCTTTCCGATGGCTTATATTTCATTCACGATTTTTGGGTTTCCTTCTCCAATGACCTTTTTTAGGTGATTTTTTTTGTCAACAATGGCTACTGCCCATATGCGATTCCAAGACAAGGTTTGGTAGCTTATATTGCGTTTCTGAGTATCTGGATGATAGCAGACAAATATCGTAACAATAGTTTTGTGCAATGCACCGTATTTAAAGCTCTTGTAGTGCGCACGTTGATGGTCTTAGCGGAAATGCCTCTCCGTTGAGTTTAAACCCATGTTTCCTAAGGACACACTGACAAAGACCAGTTGAAGTGCAGCGCCACACTCGCATGGTTGTTCGACAATAACCTTTAGAGCATAGCCGCCCACGCGTGCCATCGCAAAGTGCCATTATTTGAAAATCACTTGATCTCACGTGCCACAGCAAAATTTAATTATTGAAAATGAAAACCGCACACACAAGTAACGGTATATGCGAAATTTTGAAGAATTGCGATCGACCACCAGCAACAACATATGCGTAAATTTTGTTGTTGTTTTTTGCGACCGCACAAGACTGTGTTTTGTTGTTGTTTTTTCGTCCACACAGGACTGTGTGTTTGGTTGTTGCAACAAAACGCAAGGGTTCCTATCGAAAAGAAAAAACTCAGTGTGCCAAACGGACTCGTTTCGGATCCGTAACGGGTTCATAATTTCGTTCTTTTTATCCGTTACGGAATCCGTTACGTATCCGTTACTGATCCGTTTGCGGGAAGGATTCCTAAAAAAAAAAACGAATCGTTTTTTTTTCTTTTATGGATCCGTTTCGAACCTGTAACGTACATCAAAAACGAATTCAAAACGGATTCGCTTTTAATAATGTTAATGCTGCTTATAAAAAAAAAGAATGGTGAAGCGCTTATTTTTAATTAAAAAAAAAACAAAATAACACAAAAAAGAAAAAATTACTAGCCCGGCCGGGAGTCGAACTCAGGCTCCCGGGGTATTACTCTTTCATACACGAGACGTTATACAACTAGGCTATTGACTGATATGATGTTTACTTAACTGATGTAGACTTATTTGATATTGAGATTTAAAGTTTGTATATTAAACAAATTTCTGTTATTTTTCTTCCCTTCTTTTGATAAAAAATGTTATAGGGAGTTATCGTGAACAAATATTCCCGGGGAATTTTCTTAATCCGCCGTGCATTCTCTTTTGTAGTTTAAGAAAATTCCCCGGGAATCTTGATTCACGATAACCCCCCATATACTCAAATTTGGAATCAAAAACATTTTTTCAAACAGAGTTTGAAAAGTTTACAAAAAATCATACGCAATAAAAAAAAAGAAAAAAAGAAACAAATCAAAAATATTTTTTTTATCATAAAAATTAAATAAAGCAAATCCGTTTTGAGTTCGTATTTGAAGTATTTACGGATTCGAAACGGATTTGCCCAGGTTCGAATCCTACCAGAGGTGGATTTTTACCCTTTATTTTTCTTCCTTTTTTTTCTTTTTATTATTTTTTAATTGCTAATAGGCGCATCAAAACGGTTCTTTTCTGTAAACATACAGCATTAACATATTTAAAAGCAAATCCGTTTTGAATTCGTTTTTACATAAGTTTCGGATTCGAAACGGGCCCACACTGCGGAATTTAATTTTTTTTTATTCGCTAATAAGCGCTTCAAAATGTTTTTTTTTTTTTTTATCTAAACAAAGCGCTTTAAATTCGTTTTTGATGTACGTTACGGGTTCGAAATGGATCCGTTACCGCGGATTACGTTTTTTATACCTTTATGAACTCGTAATGGATTCGAAACGGATCCTCATCCGTTTTTGTGCACATTGGGAAACAACAACACACAATGGCAACAACAAATTTGATCATTTTATGAACTTTCAGGATTTTTTAGATTTGCGAAAAAAAAACACTCGCACAAGTAACTGTTAGTTTAAAAATCTTTGCTGGTTGTTGTTTTCAATAATTTTAAAAAATGTATGTTTTCTTTTTTATTAATTTTACATGGGGGCCACGACTTTTTATGCGAGTGCCAAATTTTTTTAATTTTACTCTGGACGGGCAGCTATGCTTTAGAGTGTTAATTTGATCGATGTATGATGAAGTTTTTCTCTCATACACGGAAAGAAAAAATTTATAATTTTTGTGGCGAAAATCAATCAACAAACTCTGAATTTTCACCTAAGCAATATTTCAATATTACAAACACGATAGTAAAAATTATTAAGCAGGAATACAAATTTTTAAATTTTTTATTTTTTTAAACAGTATATTAAAAAAAAAAACCCCATTTAAGTTAAAAAAAACTATTAGATATCGATACATCCAACGTAAAAGTTGGTAACTCATTTTACCAACTTTTTACGGGACATCGTTTTTCGAAATCTGCACATTTGGTTCTATCTTGTGTCAAATTTTGGTACCTCTAGCTTGAAATTTGAAGGCCTGGAAGCTATTTTTGAAGTCACAACAAGTCACAAAAATGCTCATAACTAAAAACTACGATTTTCAAGTTACCAACTTTTACGTTGGACGTATCGATACAAAAAAAAATTAAAAAATTACTTGTTTTTGGGTTTAGCATTGAGCGAGATTTGAACCGGGGATATTATGTCTTCTAATAAATACACGCAATCTAATAAGCCCACTCACTAGCCATCTGCACCACTGCCATCATTTTAATGTAGTTGACTGAAACTCAATTTGTTTTAAAATAACATTCTACAAAATTCTCAAAATTTGTCATACGGTTCAATAAAGTTTCATAGAAAAATTGTGGTTTATAACTGAATCAGCTATGAATATTTCCTGTTGGATACATCCAAAGTATTGAGTTGGAATTTTTACCCCGCCTTTCTTAAATTTTTTATATGACTTTTTATTGAAGCTTAATCATTTATTATAAAAGTCGATAAGCTGCTGCCAAGTGTTTCCTGACCTGACTCACAAAAATGCCTAAATCTGTCGTTTGAACGCATTTAACAGCCCGTTTCTGATAATTTGCATATATTTTTTTTTTCGGTGTAGGGTGTTTCCACTGCAGATTTATGAGGTGATTTAGTCGCAACTCACAGGTTATTTTTCTTCAAAATGGTGAAAAAATGGACAATTTATTATAATATTTGCAAGAGTTATAGGCACTTTAAAATTGTTTCCTATCATATACAATACAACATGTCGTATGAGTAACCACGAAAAAATAAAATTTGTCATTAATATTTTTCTGCACTTTTTGCTAAAGTGAACACTCGATAAGTAAGATAAAGTGAAAAATATTCATAAAAGGAAGAAATTTTATAGGGCTTTTTAAATACAAGTAGCATTTCCAGGGTGTTGGTTGATACACCTTCTCTTGTACAAAGGGCAGGGCATCTCTAATTAATTTATACCAAAGAATGTTAGTTTCAGTGATATGAAATTTTTTAAGGGCGTGGTACCGCCCATTTTTCCCTTGGACATTATTTGTGCCAAAACTCTTAATACATATACCAAATCTCATCCATGTCCGTTAAATATTTTCAGTGATATGATATGATTTTTTTGGAAACACGAAAAAACGAATTATCCAAGAGGGGATCCTTGTCTTTAAAAGTCATGAAACGCGTAGAAAATACAAAAAAAATTTGTTTTTAATTTTTTGTTCCGCTATCCGAGGGTGACTCCTTGGATGAAAAAAATTTTTTTCAACTAAAATGTCATGAAACGTGTAGAAAAACGAAAACATTTTTTTTTTTTAATTTTTGGTTCCGACATCCTATTGGGACCCTTGGGTGAAAAAATTTTGTTAAGCTAAAATGTTGTAAAAAGTCATGAAACGCATAGAAAATACAAAAAAAAAAATTTTGGTTCCGGCATCCTAGGGGAGCATTGGTGAAAAAAAAAAATCGAAAAAACTAATGATGCAGAAACACGCACCGTACCCAAACCTATAAATATAAATTTTCACGGTGATCGGTCCAGCCGTTTGGGAGTCTACAAGGAACATACAGACATACAAAAATTCATTTTTATATATCTGTGGCAACAAACCAGAGTAGCTTAAGTCTGTCAGATTAATCTCCTAATCTCCTAATCCACCTAAATCGACTTAAGCTACTCTGGTTGGTTACCACAGATATGATATAAAGATAGATTTTCCTGAATATTTAAAAAAAAGTAGAGATAAGCTTGCTTGGGAATTTACTTAAGTTAGTAGGTAGCTTTGGCATTTTGCCTAATAATTTCATGTAAATTGCCTAAGTAAAATTTAGTGTTATGTTAACTTATCTTATGTTATGTAATAACTTAGCTAGAGCATAAATGTCCAAGTCTTAGGCAAATTATACTTTATGCTTAGGTGAATTTTCCCAAGTTTTTCGTTCTGTGTAGTGAACCTAGTTGCGGAGATGTATTAGATGTTGGATTCAATTATTTACAAATATGTTCTTTTCTTTAAATGCTGTTCAGCGGATGAAAAAAAGTTTCCATTTTTGTCCTACAGAAATTATGTGCGTTTTGCTCTACTGTACCTTGGGTAATACGTGCGTTTGCTCGTATATAAGCTACAGTGGTAGAGGTAGCGGCATATGGTTGGAGAATTAGGGAAACTTTGGTATTAAAATGCGTGTAGCTTGTACATATGTATGCACGTTTGTATGTAGGTATACCAAATTTTCTTAATCGTTTGTGAGTTTGTTTCTTTGTAGATACTTACTGCTGGCTCACCGTTTCAAAAGGTATTTGTCAGGTTATTATGCTCGCTCACCATTTGAATTATCTCATACAATACTGAAACAGTTTATTTGTTTGGTCGTTTGTTGCTTTCTGTAGCTGTTGATTTACAGATTTTTTTTTTTTTGGTAACGAGCCACAATACAGCAAAATTTCGCACATACCAGCTGAAATACGAGAGAAGCAAGTTAACTTATCCAGTGTTACCATCAATGCAAATACATTTTTCCATATTAAGATATAGCGTATATTGGGAAAACCATTGGTTAGAGTGAAACAAATGCATATTTTATATATGTATAATATTATTTGAGTGAAAAATATTATAAATATTTGATCCATTGTTTGCTACCAAAATAGGTTTGAAACAAAAATAAGTATTTACTTAATTGCTTCATATAATTAATTTGCAAGGTGTAATTTTCTAATTGTTGTCAAGATTGGCACATACAGGGCTGTTCCAAAATCTGCGTGATTTCAATTACTTTTCATTTAAGAGGCTTTTTGATTAAAACGGTGAGTCGAACGATGAAAAGTATTGGAACCTCTTTTGTGGAGAATTACAAGTTTTACAAACAATATTGATTTGCATTAAGAAGTAAAGTAGCCGTTTCAAATTTTTCGACTTTTTGGGGGTTTTTCAAGAATAATTCTTGAACGGTTACTTTTTCGTTATTGCAAATCAATATTATTTGCAGAACCTGTAATTCTCCACAAAAAAGATTCTGATACTATTTATCGTTCGACTCACCGTTTCCTTCAAAAAGCCTCTTAAATGAAAAGTAATTGAAATCACACGGATTTCGAAACTGGTCTGCTTGCTTTGAAGACCAAATTTTTCGGTGATAATGTGGAAATTTGCTTTTGTAGTTCTTTTAGGGGACAAAGAGTTATAAGGAGTGTATCATAAGAAATTATTACATTGAAAAATATATATATCTCAGTAACCAGAGTTTCAATTTTCAAAAATATCATAGCTTATCAACACAAATGTAATCAAAATAATGAATATAAGATTAAAAAGCAAGTCATTTATTTTAAAGCATAATATTTTTTATATTTGCTGGAACACCTCTCATTTATGCTTTGATGGTATCTTCTTCATTCTTTTGGCTTGCAGCACACCTCTTGCGCCTAAAGTCTGCAATGTTCTTGGATGCTTTTTTTTGTTGCCTGTTGACTAAGCCCAAATATCTTTCGATATGCCGGAGTTCAGTTCAAATTGGTGGATTTGCTAGGAACAAAAACTTTGTTACATTGCTGGTACCACTCAGGTAAAAAAAATTGATTTTTTTTTAAATGCTAGAACAAACTTTGCTGTTGTCTATCTATTATCATAAAAAATACATTTTCTAAACAATCTAATTTTGGCAACTTGCCATTTTTTACTACTATTCTTTCTAAAATAGATTTGAATTCATTTAATACTTACTTAATAGATGCATAAATCATTTCGTCACCTCAATAACTCCTAAGTTATCAGTTTTGCTTAAGTGGCCTAGAATATTCAACTCATAAGTAACACCATTGCGTAGTTACATATAAAAAAAGAAACAAAACTTAAAGACTCTATATAAATCAGTTTAAATTCAAATTTTCAATAATAAAGATGATTTTGGCGACCTCTTAAAATATGAAGAAAGTTTTTGCAGGCTTAAGGTCAAAAATAAAAAACGATGTTGTTGTTTTTTTAAAAATAATATTTTAATAACCAATATTTCGACTATCGTTGATAGTCATCTTCAGGGTTATCTGTCAAGAAAAATTGTTACAACAGTCAAAAATAAAATAAATAAAAATACCCAAAATAACTTACATCAATATTGTCAGGATTTAAATAATTACTAAAATAAATAAATAATTACTAAAAACTAACAAAACGGTGGACAAAACAAAACATAAATATTGCACAGAGTATATTGCACAATTTTTTTATGTTTATGTAAACAAATCACAGCTGATGTTGATGGTGATCTATTGTCCACTGATCTTATTTGTTTTGTTTTGACAACAGGTATCTGTAGCTTTGAGCGATGTTCTCACGATAGTCGAAATATTGGTTATTAAAATATTATTTTTAAAAAAACAACAACATCGTTTTTTATTTTTGACCTTAAGCCTGCAAAAACTTTCTTCAATTTTCAATAATCTTAAAATTGAATTATGTCAACATACTTGATAAACTTAACAATAAAAAAGAAAAATCGATGGTAACACTTCTTTAAAGTGAAACCAATACTTATGTTAGTAGAAAATATCCTATATATATTTATATGCAGTTGCATTTATTGAGGCAAGGAGAGGTAGAACATTAAGCGGAAAGACTTAGGCAGCAACGGCTTTATTGTTTTTGTTTGCATGCAAGGATTGTCCGAGAAATTATGTTTTTTTTTATTTCTTTGGATTATGTCCTACCTGGTATGTGCAGGTCGAAATATGGGTGCTATTTTTCTATATAACATGATGATTGAAAAAATATATAACACTTGGTAAGCAAACTTCAAATGATAAAGATGTCTAGCAATCAAGAAAAAAAGCGCGAACTCATTTTGTACACTTACCTGAAAAAACCAGAATTAAAATATTCAGTCATAGCTAAAAAAACTGGTGCATCAAAAAGAACTGTCCAAAGGGTTATTTCGAAATAAAGAAAGGGTCAACCTATTACGCGGGAAAAGGGTTCAGGTAGAAAAGCCAGCATATACCCACAGTTACAGAAAAAGGTGAAGCGCCTTTTTAAGCAGAATCCCAACACTTCAGAACGAGATATGGCTGCCAGAGCAGGAACCTCAAAATCTTCTATAAACAGACTAAAAAAAAAACTTAAGCTAAAGACCTACAGAGTTCAAAAATAATTTTTAGAATAATTAATAGTCCAAGGTTATGTTCGTTATACATACTACTCATTATTAAATAAAAAACCAAAAATTAAAAAAAAATTCATTACGTAAAATGTAAAATTTTTCTGGGGCAGTCCTTACATAGAAAGAGG